>JAHBOG010000011.1:0-1200000 GCA_020744335.1 Fusarium sp. MPI-SDFR-AT-0072 | reverse complement strand
TGGCTTGATACGACGCCCCTTGTCATCTAAGCTCCGTGCTCGTGATGATTCTCCAACCGATATTCCAGCCTCGGTTGATTATGTTCTCCCGCGTCTGATGCAAGGAAGTGTGCAAACCTTTGTCCTCATCGGGTTACTAGGCTTTACGCTCGCATTCGGACTCCTTTCGCTACGTACGGCATCTCGTGGGACTCTGACCAAGAGCCCCGGTAGTATTGCCGCTCAAGCAAGTCTTCTTGCAGACTCAACATTGTGGTGGCGCTTACCAGACGGAGCAGAATGGATGGAAGATGACGATTTAGCGCGATGCCTTCGTCGAAGGACGTTCCATCTTGGATGGAGCAAGGGGGCCGCGGGAACCCGAAGCTACGGTATCGGGATCGTGCAGGACGAAGGAAAAGCAGCGAGACCACCAATGGTCTCGCAAACAAGTGCTGATAAGAGCGGGGGATTGGTTCCTGGGCGATACATTAGTATGGCGCCTGGGGTATACTCTTACGGGGATGTCGCGACATATGAAAAGTCGTAAAGTGATACCCTCGGTATGGATCTTGAATTATATAGTCTTGGTTAGTGGATTTCGGAATGCATGGCGTTGGAAGCAAGCGATTGGTTGGGAATTATGAACTTGTTGGTATATCTACAACTGTACATGAACTTGTCAGGGCTAAAATTGGTGCATCATCTTGTAAATATACGAGGTGCAAAAGTGTAAGCTCTTCAAGGCTGGGAAATGTCTTGGCAAGTAGTGATCGAGTATTCGTGCATGTGTTGAAAATAAGCCTATTCGAGTAACCAGAAACTGGGGAATTGTGGAGACTCTGCCCAGCTTCAGGCATGGATTTATCAAGTTTGAAGCGTCTTGGAATTGATGAGTCTTTAAAACTCAACCACTCATTTACATGGTAACTCCTGATGATGCTAATTTCAAATTAAAAAGCATCTGGCGACCTGAGAATTCGTGTTTGTTTTCCTCTTTCCCCATCTATCTTTCTTTTCATCTTCACATCGCAGTCTAATACGCAACTCAACATATCATGGCGTTTACATTACACTCACATTCTGGCGAGTTCTGCCCTGGCCATGCCAAAGACCAACTCGAAGATATTGTCAAACATGCTATTTCTGTTGGTTACAAGACCATTGGGTTCACAGAGCACATGCCTCGCTATGATCTACGCGATCTCTATCCCGAAGAGGTTTGTATCACCACGTAGCTTATCAGTCATACACTGTCTGACATACCACAGCTCGATAACCCTCAAGCTGCTCTAGAAGCTCTTCCTCCTCGTCATGAAGCATACCTCGTGGAAGCTCAACGTCTTCAGCGCGAGTATGCCTCACAAATTCACATCCTCATTGGCTTTGAGGCTGAGTTCATCCGTCCAAACTGTGCAGCACACGTTCGCAAACTCGCTGAGCATCCTATCGTTGATTACTTCATCGGCTCAGTGCATTATGTCCATAACACTCCCATTGACTACAACAAGGAGATGTTTGCCACAGCCCGCGACGCAAGCAGTCGCAAGACCGAAGAATCGCTCTATGAGGATTACTACGATCTTCAGTACGACATGCTCAAGGAGCTGCGCCCGCGAGTTGTAGGACACTTTGATCTCGTGCGGTTGATGAGCGAGGATCCAGCCCGGGATGTTCGGCAGTGGAAGGGCGTTTGGGAGCGCATTCTGCGAAATCTGGCTCTTGCGAGGGAGCAGGATGGATGGCTTGAGGTGAACAGCGCGGGACTGAGAAAGGGACTTGCTGAACCTTATCCTGGTAGGATAATTGCCGAGGTAAGTTGACACCATCTCATCATGTGGGATAAAATGGGGAAAAGACTAACTAGTCACAGGAATGGATTAAGATGGGAGGAAAGTTCACTTTCTGCGATGACAGTCATGGTATTGCACAAGTTGCCACCAACTATGCCCGAACAGTCACTTATCTTGAGAGTCTGGGCGTCAAGGAGGTCTGGTGTCTCAAGAGAACACCTAACTCTGGCGTGGATGGAACGATGAGAGCTACTGTCGAGGAAGTCAGTGTTCCTCTGAGTGCGTTCCGTGAGAATTTCCCATAAAAGATACATGTGGTCGGGTTATTGGTTTAGAATAGAAAGCCATAAGGTCATAGATTAAACAGGACTAGAACTATAGAGCAAGACAAGAAGAGGTCTGATCCAGAAGGAAGAGGAATAGGGTATCGCGAAGAAGAAGACTACATCCAGATATGAGGAGGATGTGTTGTAAAGCTCTGATAGAAAAAGAAACACTATGGCAACAAAACTCGGGTATCATCTCCCACTTGTATCCTACTCTCCAAAGCAGTGATGTGAAAGATCTGACAGCCATTCGCCATACATCAGAAGAACAAATGTCCAACAGAAGTAGCATCGTCTTTAATGCTGAGGCGTCTCGGGAATCTCCTCGATAGGATTCGGCGGGTTTGGCTCTGGCTTAACACCCTGCTCTGCGGCCTTGGGCTCATCGGCTCCCTGTTCCGGGCGAGGGGCAAATGGAATACCGGGAGTGTATTGGAAAAGATTGCTCTTCTTGGCCGGGCTAGGTGTCGCGACAGGCGTTTGCTCAGATGGAGTTGGTACGTTAGGTGGAAGCCACTTCAAAGGCTCGCTCTGAGCAACGGGCTCAGGCGCAGGGCCTTCAGGTTGGTAAGGAACAAAGATATCATCTGCATCCGTGCTAGGGTGTACGGAAACAGAGGGGATGGCTGGAGAACTCAGGGGAGGAGACATCAGCTGAGTGACTTGCGCAGTGGATTCAAAAGCGTATTGCTCTTGTGAGGGAGACATAATTCTGCTCGAAGAGGCAGTGGTAGGTGGTGAAGGGATGCGGGCATTGCCAGGTGCAGGTTGAGTAGGAGAGATATCTTGCGTCTCGACGGAAGCACTGACGGAGGTTTGATCGTGGCTAGTGGCTGATGATGAGTGCTCAGTACTGGAAGATGCTGTGGCAGGCTTGTATGTGATAGAAGATTCTTTGCCCTTGGCTTTCTCAGCTTCAAGGCGAGCTCGCTCTTTGGCGTCCTTCTGAGACTGGGTGATCAAGTTGATACGAATCTTCTTCATACCAGAGGTGATGCTGTCAATATCATCGCCACCCGTGCTGGATGCACCGTCCTTCTTCGAAGCCTTGGCTGGCGACTTGGCTTTCTGTGTAGCTGTGGCAGGTCGCGAAGGGCCAGCGGTAGTAGTAGCTTTCTTGGTACCCCGAGGTGCTCTTGGTGCAGGCTCCTTGCGAGGGGCGGTAGAATTCCTTGCCTTCTTGACTGGAGGATTGGTGCTGGCAACGGATTTCGTAGCCATGGGTGAGTTGGGGACTGTACGAGCGTGCTCCACCACTTCAGGCCGATCTGCTTCGCCCGGTGATACATCTCTTGTTGTGAGGGATGACGGGATCTCACTAAGACGACGACTGGTCCTCCTCACTGCCGGTTCACCACTGTTTGTCCTCGAGGGAACACCGCGCGCAACCGTCTTTAGAGAAGTTAGCTTTGCTCCATCACATGACAATTTATAACTAACCTTGTCCGAAGAGATGGGAGCAGCGCCCATTGTTCTTCTGCGGGTTGTGGACGCCTTTTCAGTGGTTGGCTCGGGAGTAGGTGCTGCCTTGGCTCTCCTCTCACGCAGAGACATGCGCGAGGTTGGACGCGAAGAAGAGACAGCAGGAGGGTTTGGGTCAATGCCCATGATTATTGATTGGCGATCTCGTCTCGCCTTACTTGCCTCTGCATTCAGTTCCTCAGGCTTGCAGCTATCGGTTTGACGACTAGAGGGAATCAGGAGCTTGCTGAGCTCGTGGGCTGCAATGGCCCAAGGAACTTCTGGCGGAGGTGGTGATGGAGGCCTGGTCATAGACGCACCCAAGTTGGACAAACTACGTCGCATCTTGATGGGATCTGAGACCTTAGCCGTCGATGCCTGTGTTGGTGAGAAGTAGGTTGGGAGGGTAGCGCTCTGTGGCTTCTTGGCTGGACCATTTGGAACCTCCATCAAAGCCTCGAGCTCATCCAAATGGGATGGCGACCACCATGATGGGTCGTAAGCATGAACAGAGTCCAATGACGGCCTTTGCTCGAAACTGTATGACATTTCTCCTGAAAGGGATCCAATCTTCTGTCCCATTTCGACACCAAGACGGCCAACATTGTCTGGCTCTTGAGCGTAAGTTTGATCTCCAGCGAGTCCACTGAGATGACTTAGGATACCAGAGCACAAAGCTCGATCGCTATAGCCGCCTTCTAGCACGCTGATAACTCGACCACCAACGTGAAGTCCCTCTTCAGCCGCCAATTTGACGACATCCTGGGCAATACGGGCATAAAACTCTGTCGGCACGTTGACCTTGTGACGCTGCATTCCTGCGCTCTCCCATTCACTGGCATCAAAGCCAGCAGAGAAGAAGATGGCGGCCTTTGGAGGCAAGTTTGATTCTCTTAATCGCTCCGCCTGGTTCCTGAGGTAGTTTCTAACCTTGTCCAAGAGCACAATATACCTGGTCTCGTAGAGTTTCCAGAATTCCTCCTCGGACTTCCAAGGCTCCAGATGGACATTCCAAACTGTCTGTCCGTGTGCATTGTCGATACAGATACTGGCGCTTCTAACCTTTTCTTCATCGCCCATTTCACACGGATACGAGTTGATGTCGTGCAAGCTGAAGTAGCCAATCGAAGACTTCTTCCATGCTGCCGCATTCTTGGCAGCGTTGTTTCCTCGAGAATTGTGCTGCCATGTAATGGCTTGAGAACCATCGCCGTGGTGAAGATCAAAGTCAATGATGGCAGCATGCGTGAGCCCATGGTTGAGAGCTGCATGCATGATACCAACATGGACATTGTTGACCCAACAGAAGCCCGAAGGATAGGAGGCGGAACAATGATGACCTGGAGGTCGCACGCCAACAAAGGCCCGCTGAGGTCCGGGACCAAAAACAGTATCGATGGCTTCGCAAACAGCCCCCAGAGCACCTTCCATGGCGTTCAAAGACTCTGAGCAAAGGTAGAGATCACCTTCGTGAAACTTGTCAGCTTTCTCAGCCCCTCTGTTCATCTGTGGTCTCTGCAGCTCCTTTCCCCCCATTGCAAGCTTCGATTCGGCTGCATCGCACATCATTTTGAGCTCTTCCATCCATTTTGTCCCATGCACATTTACTACAGCTGGTGACAAAAGAGAAAGTCTACGTTCTGTCTTCTGTATCCGGAATGGAATGCCATGAATATCCTCAGCCTCTCTCTTTGGGTGAAGTGGATATTCACCCTCAGAATGTCTTCCACCCAAGCGGACATACGCCGCAGATATACCCAACACAGCTGCCTTTATTCGTTCCGGACGTTCGACGATAGTACTGAGAGCGGCACGAGAAGTTCGGGGTCGGGAGAAGCGATGTCCATAGACGGCATCGTTTAGCACTACGATCATCTGGGTTGGGCGAATGGATGTTGCGCCATGATGCGCCTGCAGCTCGTCGCTCAGATTGTCATGTGCAATGGAAATCGCAGTTGGTCGAGGTTTCTCCAGCACAGGAGGGGTAGATGATAGAGGCGATTTGGCCTGAGTTGGTGATATGTGATGCACCACGCTGGAACGTCTCGAAGGGGTCGAACCTGGCCCGATACCGTTAGAGGAGCGCAACGAGTTCATAGACGCCTTTCGTAGTAGTGTAGGTGTGTCCCGAGAAGCTTCGCGGCTCCGGGACGGGCTACGGGACAGAGCCCGAGCATTTGGTGCAGGCGACTGCGACGTGCGACGACCCGATGGACGGAAGGGAGACGCTGGTTCGGAGGAGAGGCGGGACGGAGCTCGGCCGGGCGAAGTGGAGATAGAGAGTTGGTTCAAAGGCTGAGTCAAGTCGTCATGTTCGGGCTGTCTGAGGTTCCGTGCGGAAGACTGCCGCCGAACCGACAGCGATGGGCGGTTTGGCGAAGCCATGAGGCTGAAGTCGACGGATGAGGAATATCGATAAGACGAAATGGTATGAAACAAAGAGTAGCGGGGTTGATCAAGGTAGTGGAGGTAAGTAAGTTAAGGTATGGGGCAAAGACGAGGTAAAGTCAGAGCCAACTGGCCCCTTTGGTCGCCTTTGGAATAGCTCCAGCTGCAGGTCCTCTAAGTCTAAGGCTTGTGCTTGGGCTTGAACCTTTTTGTGATCGAGATGTGGATGTCGGTGGGTGACGTCTTTGCCCCCTTGTTCAGGGACCAGATCGCGTCTGGAGTAACGCGTTAGGGTCACGTGGTTGAAGTTTATGACGCCGTTGTGTTTTGGACATTGCCGCATTAGGCGTGCCAGTAAATAACAGTGAGCTACACTTCCAATGGAGGGGTTCACGTCGTTTATAAGAAATAGAGCAGACAACTGAGCGAGATTGTATTTTGTTATAGCGACATTAAGGAGAAATTCCTCGGGTCTTTTAACCCACAGCAAAGTCTATCGTGAGCGGAATACAAAATGACAAGATTGAAAAGACAGGCAGGTATCCGTAGTTACGGTAACAGTTTCATCAACCCCTGAATGTTTGTCGCACATAACGGCAGCAAACTTCTCGAATTCCGACTGCTGAGCGCTCTCTGACTATAAGATCATACTAAGGGATAGCATTTATCACGTCTAGAATAATAATACGATCTATATAATATATAGTGATTCACATATTGCAGATGTCAAAGTTTCATAGTAGCAGTGGTATACCCAGGAGCGGTAATTCGCGAACAAACCCAGGACTTATATCCGTGTGTAGATTGTTGGTTTCTGTTCTGTAGGCTGCATGTGCTCAGACTGTTGGTTCGGATGCTCTGAAGGATCAGATAAATTAAAGTCAGCGATAAATTACCTACCACATCTTGATCGAAGCTTATCAATATGCTTGATTACCAGCTGAATGTCCAACAAATAAAGAGCTCATAGTCGTTCATCCCCAATATTTAGAGCCAACGGCCTAAGAATACGAGATCAAACGGTTGCCAATGACACAATCCCACAGACACTATTAAACAGACAGCACTTTGCCGTTATGTCGGCCAAGTCTAGAATCACGGCCATGAAGATCATGTATGCACTCAAGCCCAAGCCCAAGTGACATGGATGTGTTGACCCAAGCTCAACTGAGTAACCTGGGCGAGCAAGAAACGAAACGTTGGACTCACCGCTAACAAAACAGCGAGTTTTCTCCAGTCACGGAAATTCATTTCTTCTTCAATCAAGGTCCCTCGCGGCCCCCTCACATTTAAAATGACCCCCAGTCCCAATCGCCCCATGTTGCCGAGACATTTCTGGTCCACTATCGACGGTCCTGTCTCTTTCGCTAGGCTAGGCTGACTTGCCTGAACCTGGCCTGACTTTGTTTCCGCTTGGTCGGGCGTTTTGAAGGATGCGCCACGATGCTGGGATGCGGATGAAAGCCGCTGTTTGTCTCTTCTCATCCCAACTTGCAGATACCCAAACGATTGTGAGGGGAAAACTGAACTGATGATGAGATGCCGACAACTCCGATTAGGCTTCAATATATTGAATTGAGAGCAAGTGACATGCTGCAAGCAACCGCCTCTGATCTAAAAATGAGCTCCGAGTATCCGTACTACCTCATTGTTAGTGGTCAGCAACAAAATGAGCTTTAAAATAAACTTCCCGTTATGACTAAATGGTTAAATACATAGTACCTTGCATCACAAACAGGGCTGAGCGATTTACGAGGTCATGTCTATCCATACCAGCTTCAGGTCGAGGAATTTCTTCGCTGGATCTATGACATATGCAAAGCTGAAGCTTTGAATCTGGATCAAGGCTGATCTTCGAATATTCTCTTCTGATCAAGCCACTGAGTAATAGTTCGTAATTCGATATTGATGCTAATGATGCAGCCATAATCTGCCCATCGGGCAGGGGCGTACACCCTCCAGGCTCTATCCAACGATGTGCTCACAAAAACGCCAAAAGATGCTGTGCAATGCGGGCCCCTTACACTTCTCTATTTTTCTGTGAGGAGACACAGCACTAGCAAATCGATACCCTTGATTTGCCAAACCTGCGGATTTAACACATTGTTTACGTCTGCCCAGACAATGCGAGCGGAAAACGGCATTGCAATCTCTCCCATACTCTCATCGTCCTGACATTCAACGTCCTTGGGTGGACGAGCTGGGGTCTTTTTGCTGGGGCCACCTGAAGCCCTTGCAAAGCCTTGTCGACTTTATCTGGGCTAGCTTAGAGAACATCTCAACCCGAGTGGCTTTTTCCTCCACTCCTCTGTCGTGAATCGTCCCCAGTTGCAGGGCACCCCTGGTCTGCCTCCAGCGTCCGTCCCGTTGTAACTCTGTGTCTGAGAGGCGACGGACGTTTACCACCAAATTTCTGCGTGCAATTCAAAGAGAGATCCTGCTAGTCACATCTCAGCCGCACCATGGCGCCCTTGCTCATTGGAGACTCTGCCTCGTGGCTGCGTGAAGCCCGGAGCTAGCTCACCACCCTGTCCGCAAGCTTCCTAGCGTCCTGTGTGTCTGGAGTCTGTGTTTGTCAATGGAGCGAGGCGATGAGCCGACCCTGGAAAGGAAAGGGAAGCTCTGTTCAGCTCAGGTCGACGTCGTGAATAAATTCCCGACTGTCGGCCCTTCATCCCTGAGGATTGCTTTTTGAAGGAATTGCTGCCCTTTCGCTCATATTCATCTGTAGAAGTGACTGTCTTGCCTTGGACCTGACATCGACCCCTAACATTGTCTCAAGACATTCGACTTTCGCCAGCTTCATATCTCGAATACCTAATTCTCACAATGAAGGGTGCTGTTCTTTCCGTCCTGGCCAGCGGTGCCGCTGCTCAGATCACATCCATGCCTTTTGCTGCCCTCGGTCTGGGTCCTCATGTCTTCCAGAACAACGCCATCAACCCTAGCGACCCCGAATACTCGACCTGCCAGCAAGCTGTTGGAATTGTCCAGGACTGTGTTTCTTCTGTTGGTGGTCTCGACGCTGCTGCGACTGCTGATCCTTCAGCCCTCGTTGCTTGCGCATGCTGTGATGGACGCAGTAACGCTGCTCCTCTTTACTCAGTCTGCTCCAACTACCTCGAGGATGAGGCTCCCGAGAACACCTCTCAATACGAAGGTGAATTTTTTTCTTTCTAGTTACCAGGAGAGGAAAATGTGCTAACAAGCTGTTTTAGCTTATGGCACTCTGTACAGCGCTTGCAGATTGAACGCCAGATGTACCGGCGGTTCTGGTGGTTCTGGTGGCAGTGGTGGTTCTGCCAGCGGTAGCCGTCCTACAGCAACTTCAGATAATGAAGATCTCTCTACCATTACCTCCGCCACCAGCCCTGCTGAGCAGACATACGCTGCAGCCTGTTTATACATGCTCGATATCTTCACTTCTTGCACAGCTGAGGATCGCCAATTCACTGAGCTTCCTCCCAGAGAGCAGGCCGAGTGCTACTGGTAAGTTATTCACTTACACGGAAATTGACACAGACTGACATCTTATAAGCTGCCGTGGCTCTGGTTCACGCCGAACCTGGACCGATGAGCTCGACAAGTATGCTTCCACTTGCGCTGACTGGGCCCGAACTGGCGAGCCCGAGACCGCCTACTCTGGTATGTGTCTCATTGAAACGATCTGAGCTTAGACTAACCCCGACAATAGTCGCCAAGAACCTTGCTACTTTCTGCGACCGCTTCGACGACGTTTGCTCCCCCTCTGTCACCCGCACTCAAGACTCTGGATCCAGCGAGACCGACGAGGCCAACACCACCGAGGACTCCGGTTCTCGCCAGACTGGCGCCTCTGACAACAATGCCTCCACTAGCGAGCAAAACATGGGCCCCGTCACAGTCACTGTTCCTGCTCAGCCTTCCAGCACCGACAGCGGTAACAGCGCTTCTTCCGCCCGTGTCGGCTTCGGTGCTGTCCTCGCTGTCGTTGCTGCTCTGGCTATTGCTCTGTAAGAGCGCTTATGATGATTGGACCGAGAAGCGATGGAGTTTATTCATGAGTTTCCATTTCCGAGAAGACGTGGTGGATCTAACGACTTATCCGGGTTATTTAATGAAGTGCTGTAGGGAAACTCGTGAACAATGCGCAGTCTTATCAGGATATCCTTGGCATTTGAAGCGCCTTCGTATATAGAATCATATTCATTATTCATAATTCACTTTTTTACCAACGCCTCTTGATTACTGTATATGCTTCTATTCCGTTGTCAAATCGATGTTGACCCCCTTCAATGCTCCAACTGCCCATTCGGGATACTCTGTTTTATCCGCATAAAGCCAAGCAAAGAACTGTCGCACGAATGTAGGGAATCGATCCTCCATAATGGCCTCCCTTATTTGTCGCATAAGGTTCAGTTGATAATAGACATTGTGAATGGTCAGCAGATGCGCCGCTACCGTCTCTTTTGAGGCGTTGTGGTGGACAAATGCCCGAGTGACACCCATCCCTCCGTCAGCGGTTGGCTTGCAGACCATGCAGTTGCAACCCTCCTCGACAGGCCCGAAATCAGTAGCGTATTTCTTGTTGCGGATGTTCAAGACACCATGTTTTGTGACTGCATTGCCAAATCGGGCTGTTCTTGTTGGCCACACACAATCGAACATGTCGGCTCCCAGCGCAACGCTCACGACCAGATCTTCAGGGTAGCCAATACCCATGACGTATCGCGGCTTCAGGTCAGGGAGCAGTTCTGTGCAAGCTGCTACAACTCTGCAATAATCAGCCTTGGCCTCACCACCACTCAGTCCACCAATGGCAATACCCGGGGTATCACGGGCCAACATCTCGCGACAGCATTCTCGTCGCATATCGAGATCGAGACCTCCCTGAATAATGCAGAAGAGATTTTGGGACTCTGGTTTCTTGTGAGCTGCAATGCATCGATCTAACCATCGCACACTTCGCTCCATGGCCTCTCGCATGCGTGCTTTGTCAGGAGAGGTTGTGACAAGGACATCGTCCAGCTGCATCATAATGTCGCTGCCGATGCTGTTTTGCAGTGACATGGAATGCTCAGGTGTAAGTAACATGGGTGTTCCATCATGTGGGCTCAGAAATTCGACACCTTTCTCAGTGATAGTTGCAAGCTTTAGCAAACTGACCATTTGGAATCTAGAAGTCAAAGTTAGTCTGGGATTTCTCGCCAACATAGAGAAAAACTTGCCCTCCACTGTCAGTCAGAATGTTGTGGTTCCATCCTTGAAGTTTATGCGCTCCACCTATCGCATCCAAGACCTCTTGTCCTGGTTTCAAGCCGAGGTGATATGTGTTGTTTAGACATAACCGGCAACCAGTCTCTTCAAGCTGTTCAGGGGTAATGCCCTTTAGAGACGCTTGAGTTGCAACAGGCATGAACATGGGAAGTTGTACGACGCCATGAGGAAGAGTCAAAATTGATGCCCGAGCTCTTGTTGTCTACGTTGAAATATGTATATTAGTCTTAGACCCCTCGACCTTGGCTTCAACGGCTAAATGAAGCCATCACCACTGTAAGACTCACGGAGCATTTTGCAACAAGCTCGTGCGTCAAGGCAGGTGACTTGTAAATGTTTGATGATGACGCCATCCTCTTAATCGCTTGCATCTGCTTTAGCCCAAATGTGCCACAATAAACGAAGAAAAATAACAAAACGCTCTTCTCCTCTTCGTCGTGTTAGTCGCTTGACTGGGTTTTTTAATAAAATGGAAGTTGCATCGATGAGAGACAGGGTTTCAGTGGGGCTCAGTGCTGTCAGAAGAAGATCGAAGCGCTGAGCTGATTGGCCAATGAGACACTCTCCGGGCCATTATCGGTAGATCCCGCCCAAGCTTCAACCTCCAGCGAATTTTCGTCGACTTCAGCTGTACGCCTGGGTACTGCCCGTCACGAAGATACCAGAACGGCAAGCCAATTGAGCTCGCCAAACGGTCCCTGAGTCGAAATGCGGGCTCGCGCTGTTTCGCCCGGAGGGGCATTGTTGAGATCTTCTCGACTATTCTCCCTCCCAAAGCCATTACCCGAGCCTCAGTCGACAAACTTGCACATTGGCGATCACAAGTCTCCCACGATGACGCGACAATACCCGCAGTACCAGTCCATCACATCTCCTCTTTCGTCCCGGGAAAAGGGTGACTGGGGCTTCAAGCGACCATTTCCTCTCAAGTCCACCCTAACGACCTCAACACCCCTGATCCGAGTCAACCAGGTCGATTCTATCGAAAGCGTTACTGATTTCGCCTCTGCTGCCGACCATACTCTTTCTCTTGAGAAGTTCCAGGAAATGCGAATTCCCCTTTCGATCCCCAAAGGAAACGAGAAAAGCGGCATATCTGTGAGGAATGATGCTTGGCGAAAATCCGTCTTTGAGGAGGACCTCGATTTTACCGAGTATCGCAAAGGACGAATTGATGATAAGCGATGGAAGTTTCAGGGACCGTGGCTGGCTAGGATGACTGAGGGTGCCTTTATCGGATATCTCAACAAGAACGTACGACCTAAGCGAGCTGAGTTCAGACAGCTGCTCAAAGAGAGACTTGCTGAATCTCTAAACTCCAAACGAGCCACAGCTGCCATGGAACAGGGCAACACCGCGCCAGACAAAATCCAGGCTTCAGACATCACCGAGGATCAGTTCACAGACTATGTGCGCTCTTTGCGAAGTGATCGTGCTACACTGTATGGCCTAGTCTCCAAGTTCCTTGACCTTGCTCCTCTTGGCCAGCCTGTTGGCATTATCCAGACCTTCCTCGCCGCCGGCGAGAATGCGGCTGCTGAGAGTCCTTACGGAAAGTCTGGACCTCCTCCTAGCCATCCCTCTGCTGGTATTAGTTATCTGAGGACAAACTCCTACATGGAGAACCATCCTGTCTACGGACCTCAAAAGCAGCGCACTCCTACGCTTGCTCGAGTAGTTTACCCCAGGCAAGGCCCATCGCCTGCCAAACTTGGTGTTGGTGGTTTTGTGGCCGACTCTCCCCCAGGAGACAACGAGTTCAATACCAGAGACTCCCGTCACAGGGTTTCGCAGAGCAAGAAGATGCTTACTGGTATTACACATCTTGACACAACAACCTTTGGTGGTGCCAAGGCATATGTCAGCCCTGAGACTGCAACAGTCGACCCTAGTGGAAAGGTCGTGCTGCAACTCCGAGAGGCCAACACTGAGGCCCAACTTGTTGCTAGAGAAGCTCAGGGCCGTGCTAAAGTGTACAATGCGACAAAGCAAACACTCAAGAGAACGAGTGACGAAGCTGATCCTTGGCGAACCGAGCGTGTCGCTAATGAACTTATTGGTGATGACACTGCTTCTACTCCCGAAAATGATGCTGTGAGCAGCTCCAAGAACTACGGCCTTGATAACGACAACCAGCAATAAAGTAAATGAGTTAAGGATGAGGGCTGAGGCAATGTATATCGATGTCATTTATTTTCTCTGATAATTAGAGAAGATATGTACCAAACAACTGTACAAATAGAATTCAAGCAATTACCCAAGTTACATCTGTTGGTCTGTCATGAAGACTTGCACTTCAAAGATGTTATGAAAATAGATGCAAGTTTGCATAAATGCATAACATTCTTAGCCAATCATGCAGCATCTTCACTTACTTAAGGTCTATTAGCTAAGCGGAAATGATTCGCTACACATCCACGTGATTTTTGCGAAGCCCTAAATCGAAGAAGGAGCGACCCACCCACTCAACACCAAAATTCTAGCTGTAGCGGAAATCTCATATCAGCGACTTTCTTCAAACCTATCGCCCAACGTCCAACAGTCCAATACCGCCAAAATGGGTCGCGTTCGCACCAAGACTGTCAAGAAGTCCGCCAAGGTCATCATTGAGCGTTACTACCCCAAGCTCACCCTGGACTTCGAGACCAACAAGCGTATCTGTGATGAGATCGCTATCATTGCTTCCAAGCGCCTCCGCAACAAGGTTAGAAATACCGGCTGGACGAAATATGACCGAGTGCAGCGACTAATTCAGGATTATTATAGATTGCCGGCTACACTACCCACTTGATGAAGCGAATTCAGCGTGGACCCGTCCGCGGTATCTCCTTCAAGCTTCAAGAGGAGGAGCGTGAGCGCAAGGATCAGTATGTTCCTGAGGTCTCTGCTCTGGACTTCACCCAGAACTCCGAGAGCGGCCAGCTCGACGTCGATGGCGAGACCAAGGACCTCCTCAAGCACCTTGGCGTATGTGCCCCTGCGAAGTTTGAGCAAACTGGACGAGATGTTAACAATATACGCAGTTCGAGTCTATCCCCGTCAACGTCATCCCCGTCACTCAGCAGCAGGTTCCCGAGCGTGGTGGACGACGATACGGCGACCGCCCTCGCCGCGACTAAAAAATTGGTATTTGGGATTATTATGATGGGTGTCTGGCATTTACAGGGTTTCACTACTTGGCGTCTTAGGACAGTGAGTGCATAGGTCTCAAAGAAAGATCTTTCGACCCCCCAAGGTGTCGCTGATTCTCTGGATGTCTCCAGAGATGACGCTTGATCGCCAATTACGCTCCTCGCTTCTGTGAATATGACCTTGTCCAAGGCCAGTTCGCACGTTTCAGGAACTGAGCCGAGGGACTGTGATGCTGTTGTCTACACCGATGCGACCAGTATTTGCGGGTGTCATGATGGGGTATCTTCCTATCCTTATTATGGCCCTGCTTATGATACACGAGTCGCCCAACGCCTATCTTACGAATAAAAGCTACGAACACCTAAAACATGATTTCATCAGTCCTTTTTCTTATCCTCCAGGTTGAGTTTTGTTCTGTAGCCCTCGACAAGTAAATGTTCGTCATCGTAGACTTCTGGTTTGTCAGACGCAGTGGATGGCGCTTTAGGATCATTCTCCTTCAGTGTGATATTCATCTTCTTGCTCTTGCTTTGCGATGCATCTGGTTCACCTCGCTCAAGAGCAAGGGCGGCCTCATCTCGAGCTGCTTGTCTTTGCTCTTCGAGCTTGAGCTGACCATGCTCTCGGGCAGCTCGGTCGACCTCTGTTTCCTTCGATTTGTCCTCGTCGAGTAAATCGATCTCAATATCTGGGATACCTGCCCGTTCCCAGGCAGCTGTCTCGTTGAGCTGCACCTTGACGTAAAGAGCGCGACGGGCGCATTGGTTGGAGCACCATTTTTCTAGGTCCTCACGCTTCATAATATTCCCGTTGGAAATCTTCCATTGACCACCAGGACCCGTATTCCTTCGTGGTCGCGAGCAGAGGGTGTAACCGCAAAGCTCGTTCACATTGCGCTCGATTACAAGGTCGTCGTAGTCTGAAGGTTGGAAGAGTCGCACGTGAGCCTTAAAGTCGGCGACATCAGATGGAGAAGGATTGGAGGCGTTGTGAGGTTGTTCGCGGACGAGAGGATATTCGGAGAGGAGGACCAAGCTGTCGAGGATTTCTGCTTCAAGGTCTTTACGATGCTGGATGATCTTGGCATGCTCTATGGCGATTTCTCTAGGGTCGGCATTTCGTTCTTTGATAGACTTGGGCTTCTTGAGAATACCCTTTGGGGGTTGTTTAGATGTTGAGGCCATGATGAATGAGTATTATGATCTTGAGAAAAGGATGTGTAATATTGATCCCAACTCAACTCGAATTTGGAGCTCAGAAAGATCCAGAAATGGCCCCGCAACCTCTGCTAGCTTCTGTTTTACAAGTGGCAATCCACTGAAGGAGGGGAGACTGCCAGAAGAACGATTGGACCTTATGGCCTGATGACAAAATAACGAATGTAGCTTAGTACTTGAGAATAGTCTGGTAGTGGATGTTTTAATGGCAGCCTCGGGACCTTGAAAAGTCCAGTCAACCAATCAAACAAGAATCGAGTCTCTCCATCATGGATCCATATGATGATGCACTGTTGCACGAACAAAGAGCAGTCAGTCCTTTTCTTTTTCATCTGGTTACATTTATATGACAGAAACGGTATAAGCAATGGTTTCAAAGTATGACAGGCCAGTGTTTGTTCATGCTTGATACAACGCATGGACAATTGGCTAGTTTGTTTTAGAAGCCCAGCCAGTGTTTCTACTACCCCATGTTGTCATGCCTTGAGCCTTCGTTTCGGACTGTTCGGCCATAGTAAGAGATAACTAACGTATGACACCACGAATTAAAGATAAAGCACAATGCGATGCCAATGCATGCACCCAAAATCAACTCATGATTGCTTCCCCAATTTTATACCTACCTTAGGCTCTGTTGCCTGTCTTACATCACTGTCATTCACTCCCTAATGGAAGAAACGTAAGTCTTATCGTGATAGTCATGACCGACCATCATCGGAACTAGGCATCAACCGACTATAACTGAACTGGAAACTTCCCTCCCAGCTAAACTGGAAGTACCATCGTCCACGCGCCTAACACTTTTAGCCGTGAGATGGACGGAGTGACGGGCTCATAGCGCTGACGTCGACAAACGCCCCAGCTCCAGGCCTATGCTCCGCTAAACACCACCCGCCTCCTTGCAACCTGCATCTCATCTCTCTCATGCTTTTCCTCTTGAGGATCCGAGCATCCATTCTCACTTAATACTTCCTATCGCATATTAAAAACCGAGCAATCGCCTCCCTACATAGACTGCGCCTTCAAACAACTCGTCACTATATCCTCCCCCGCCTCACTTGATCCTACAGGCTGACGACGCTCCCCTGTCGTGCCCCACACTCAATCAAGCGAGCAAGCAAGCAAGCAAGCTGTTGACCTACTAGCCTCCGAATACCTAATCCACGTACTATAACCTTGTTGCTCCATACAGCCACACGCCCAGAGAAGCTTTGATCCCAGCCTCGGGCAGCGTTTGTCCTGCAAGAGAGCTTCCAGAGGATCAATCACCAGCAAAAATGGCCGCGCCATTCAGAGTCAAGGCCATTTACGAGTACTCATCGCCTCATGAGGACGACCTCAACTTTAGTATCGGCCAGGTCATCACTGTTACTGATGAGGAGGACGCCGACTGGTATGGCGGGGAATATGTCGACGACCACGGCGTGAAGCAAGAGGGTATTTTCCCTCGAAACTTTGTCGAGAAGTTTGAGCCTACCGCACCTCCTCGTCCAGCTCGAACCCGTACTAAGAAAGAGCCCGAACCTGCTCAACCCACCGAAGATATCGCTTCTCCCCCACCGCCACCTGTTCAACAAGAGGCCCCTTCAATCCCCGCGCCCGAACCTGAGCCCGAGATCGAAGAAGCCCATGAACCCGTACATAAGCATTCGGCTCCCGAACCGGCTGCCCCGGCCGTCCCGGAGCCTGTTCCTTCAAAGCCCGCCGAACCCGTCCAGGCTACAGCTCCCCCGCCTGTTGCAGTTCCTAAACCCGAGCCTCCAGCCCCCGCTCCCCAAGCTCCGGCTGCCGCTTCGCCAAAGCCCAAGCCCTCCGGGCCTCCCCCCAAGGCAGAGAAGCCTTCTGCTAGCTCGTTTAAGGATCGCATTGCGGCGTTTAACAAGCCCGCAGCGCCTCCTGTTGCGCCCTTTAAGCCAAGTGGTCTGGCTGGCTCAGGTACAGGTTTTATAAAGAAGCCGTTTGTGGCTCCTCCTCCTAGTCGCAATGCTTTCATACCTCCACCGCAGCAGACCCCAACCGCCAAGGTGTACCGGCGCGACGAGGATCCTGAAATCAAGGAACGGGAAGCAGAAACCCAAGGACAGGCCGAGAGGGCCGGACTTGTACCAAGTGAAGGTCAGGGTGGCGAAGATGAAGATCAACCTAAGCCTACAAGTTTAAAGGAGCGCATTGCACTGCTCCAAAAGCAGCAGCAGGAGCAAGCGGCACGACATGCCGATGCTGCTGCCAAGAAGGAGAAACCGAAAAAGCCTCAGAAGAAGCGTGAGAGCGTCGGGCATATTGATACCCCGGTTGAGGCGGAGGCTTCACCTCAAGAGCCTCATGCTCCTCTCGAGCGCAGAGAAACCCAGGATACTGATGCCAGAACATCTATGGACGAGCCACGACAAAATCGCATGCCACCACCTCCACGCCGTAGGTCTTCCAAGGGACCTGCCGTGGAACCTGTCCATGATGGTAACGAGGCGGATATGTCTGGCGCGGGTGACACAACCGAAGGCAATGATGACTTAACGGAGCGGGATGATAGTGATGGTGTGGCTAGGAACGCACCGCGAGCAACCGCATTGCCTATACACGCCGGTCCTCCTCCTGAGGCATCAACATCAAGAAAGGAGGATAGCGAGGAAGCGGATGAGGAAGAGGAAGAAGAAGAGGAGGAGGAGATGGATCCTGAAGTCAGGCGTAAAGAGGAGTTACGGGCGAGAATGGCCAAGATGAGCGGTGGCATGGGTTTCCATGGCATGTTTGGTGCCCCTATGCCTGCGCCAGCGCCGCCTCCCAAAAAGAAGAAGGCCCCAAAGCCAGAGCGAACATCGATCGACGAAACTGTCGAGGAGGCATCGCCAACAAGCCATGCTGCACCACCCGTTCCTACTATGATGGCTCTGCCTGGATTTGGCGGTTCAAGTAAGCCTGAGGAGCCATCCCGTCCTGAGGAACATGAACCAGCTGCCCGAGCGCCACCACCTCCTGTGCCGTCTCAGCCGCCCCGAGTTCCAGAGCATGCAGAGATGGCAGAGGAGGAAGCAGAGAGTGACATTACTCCTGCCCCTCACGCTGCACCCACAAGTATGCGCCATCAGATATCAAGATCTTAGGTAGTTTGGATGCTAACCGTCACTCAGTTCCTCCTCGAGATCCAGCCGGCCCTCCTCCTATTCCTGGCAGTCGAGGAGCGCCTCCCCCTGTGCCATCCGAATGTAAGTTAACGCCTATTTAAAAAAGATCATGATACTCATTAGTTCTAGCTCGGCCTCCTCCTCCCGCACCTCCCGCCGATGTGAAGTCTCAGTCCGAAGGATCCCAGTCGGGCGATGAGCTCTCTGGTGGCCGTGATAGCGACCGAGAAGGCCCTGTAGCTGCTGCAAGGTCTCCTCCTATGGCACCACCGCCAGTTCAGCCCCCTCACTTGCCTGCGAGATCGCCACCACTGTCCCCTACCCGCGAGGAGTTCAGCCCTACATCTCCTAAATCCAATGCTAGCAATAGATTAAGTCGACTGCCGCCACCTATTCCTGGATCTGCACCAGCTCCACCAGCGCAGAGTCGGCCGCCTCCTCCGCCTCCACCAGGTGGTCTTCGTCGACAGTCCACCCAAGACTCTCAGGCACAACATACCAGGGGACCTCCTCAGGCTGGCGAAGAAGAAGCTGAGGAACTTACCGAGTATGAGGGCGATTACGATACGGATATTGCTTCTTCAGTCCCCCATAAAGACGCTCTTAAGTCACACGCCCGTGAATCAAGCCTTGAAGATAACACTATTCTATCGCCAGTCTCCGATGCTCCTCCTAAACTACCACCCCCTATTCCCACAGGTACGGCCCCCAGAGCTGTTCCGCCGCCTGTCCCTTCGCAGCCGCCTCCTGAGAATAAGCGGCAATCAGTTGATACACCTCGTGCTGCTCCTCCACCACCTCCACCTACGGATAACAAGCGACAGTCTATTGACGTGCCACGCGCGGCACCTCCCCCTCCTCCTCCTGCAGGTCTACTTCCTCCTCAACCGCCTCAGTCGCCGCGCCTGGAAGAAGACTATGATCCCTACAATTATCCAGCACCTCCTGGAGGACACGGTTATGCCCCCAGAACGCCCAAGATTGAAGAGGAGGGTATCTTCCCCCAATCGCCATCTGTTATTTCTCCGATAGATCGAAGAGCTCCCCCTCCTCCAGGTCTGCCTGCAGGTCGCACCTCGGGGCGACAATCTTTAGACATTTCGAGGGCTGCTGCCGGAAACAGACGATCTATGGATGTCCACCGACCATCAATGTCGATGGAGTCAGGTTTTATTGCGAATGACTTGGACCTGGCTATCCAGAGTGGCTGGTGGAAGCAATCTAACCAAGTACCCCCCGTTCTCCAGGGACGTAAAGATATTTACTTTGAGGCCGAAGAGTCGACATCCACCAATGGTGGCCAACAAACGACGATAACTCGCGAAATCTTTATCTTATATCAAGACTACTCACAAACCTTCTTGACAATTCGATACGACCCCTACGATCCATCAGATGTTCAACTTGAGCAACGTCACGAGCCCCCGCCGCGTCCCCTCCGCCAGGATCAGATGGAAGAGTTTTATGAGCGATTTGGTCGCCACATCTCGACGGCTGTAGCTGCCAAGAAAGACTCTGTTGTCGCGGACGGCACTCCTCAAGGTCTTGTTCTAGAACTTCTCAAGCCTTATAAGGATGCTCTTCCTCCTGTTGGCACTCGTGCCTACGGTGCCCTTGTCTATTCAAACATGGCCAATGCATCAACTCAACAGAACGACGTGATCCGTGCTGGCGACATCATTACAATCCGCAACGCCAAGTTCCAAGGCAAGCATGGTCCTATGCACGCAAAGTACTCTGCCGAGGTGGGCAAACCGGACCACGTCGCTATAGTATCTGAGTGGGATGGCACCAAGAAGAAGGTGCGCGCATGGGAGCAAGGCCGCGAGAGCAAGAAGGTCAAGGTAGAGAGCTTCAAGCTTGACGACCTTCGTAGCGGAGAGGTCAAGATCTGGCGCGTCATGCCGCGAAGCTGGGTTGGCTGGAACAGCCAGTCCTAGTGCAGCTGGGGATGGGGTAGCGAGGGCGATGGCGATCTCTAGGAAAAGATGTCCATGATGATGATGACGACGAATAATAGGATGAGTTCAAGACTGGTAGTTGGGCCGTGGCTGTATCCTCAGGCGTTGAGTGGTGGGTTCAGGATTCGAGAGCGTTACAGGAGGAGAAGGAAACGATGCGCAGCAAGGTGTGTGCTCAGATAAGAAACTGTAGGACATGAGTGGAACATGAGAGATTTAGTTAGTTGTAAAGCAGTTCGATTCAGTAGGCTATGTTAGGTATCGACCAATGCGTCTTATCCTGTGTCACCTCTCAGATTCACTTTCAGCATCTCACACATTGAGAATCCCATGATCGTCTCTGTTAAACGAAGTCTCGCATGAATCCGAGACATCATCTATTTCAGGCACGGTCCGGCCGTCGATGCAGCGGTTCCACGGCCACGTTTCTATCTCTTACCGGCTACAACTGAGGCCTTGGGGAGTTACATTGTATAAGCGCAAGGAAGTCCTGTGTCTTTCGTTACTTCGATCGACAAGATCTTCAAATGGCGGAGAATTGAGCATCAAATCATATCTTGGACGACAGTTTGACAGGTGAATAGTATTGCAAAAGCGCATGGCATGCTACCTAAAAGGGAACCTAACTCGTATGGGACAGTATCAGGAAAAATAAGATGGTGGGCACGAGGTCTTGGACCTTTGAGATTTGAAGTTTGTGTAAGCAGGAAAGATATGAGTGAACTCAGCGGATTCCGTGACTATGGGTGGAGTGATAAGATCTGTTAGTCAGGTCACCCCTTCATGGCATCGGGAAGTGTAGGGGAAAAGATTTTATAGCGACAAACAAGATACCTTGCACACGGGATGAGATAGCAAAACTTAATGCCTGATGAATAATGCTCAACTTGAATCGCGTGGTCACGGCGGCAGGCAAAGGATGCCCATGGCCCACGTTGAAACGCACATGACAACTTGTACACAACATCTCGCGTATCAGAGACCTACACTCATGATTCAGCAAATAGCTGATTCCCATCAAGTTGTTAGGCACAATGTGTAGATGCATGGGAAGAGGCGGCAGAAAAGGTGCAGGGTCCGAAGGTCCGGCTGTTGTCCATTCGGAACTCAGCCAAATCATCCATGCATCGACTGTTCTCGCCTCAAGGGTACTTCTTGTTCATTGTGCAAGAGCCTGATAGTGGCATATTCCACCGACGGGCCGGTACCTCCATCTCCAGCACGTGAATATGAAGAGAATCGCGGGGGAAACAGCCGTCCGTTCAGGCGGAAAGTGAGGCGTCAGGTATTTCTCAGCCTGAACTTGGAGTATGTGGCTACGCTCGGTTACCATGGTCGAGGTGTTGTTAGCGGCTATCGATTCTGAGGCCAGACTCTATATGCCTCTAAGCTTCACTCGAAGCCTTCGTTATGAGCCCAATCATCTCAGGGCCATGATGTTTTCAACTTCTGGATTGAGTAACTGCATCTTGAAAGTTACAGTACGTCGCTAGCTTAGTTCCCGTAGCATTGCGTCAAGCCGACCTGCTGGTCTCGGCTAGGTGCAGTAGTGAAAGATGGACGAGGAAACAGGTCAACTGCGCTAATAAGCGGCTTAGGTCGAGATGATGGAGAAGATTGGGTCTGGCCCGAGACAAAGTGAGGTCAGCTCGGTGACCTCGAGACTTGAAGCTTACCAAAGAAGCTGCGGTGCTTGTGACATGACGACATAAGGTTCTGATGAGTGGTGTATCCGCAACTACAGCTTCGTGTAGGTGAACGAAATTGGAAATGTGTCTGCCTCTGCTCTGATTGGGACAGCCAGGTAGTCAAAGGGATGCTGTAAGCAAATCCCGCTTCTTCAAGATTCCAGCAGACGGTTCCAAGACTGCGGCCTCATGATGGTCAGGCACAGGAACGGTGCAATACCAAGGGACCTCCAAATACGACGACTTGACGATTGAATTGAGTCCCAGGCCGTGGACACGATCCTAGGGTGCTCGTTTGGCTAAGAGGAGAAGACCGATCTTGCGATTGGCCAAATCGTTTCATTAAACAGGGGCCAGAGCCCCCGACGACGAATGGGCTGTCAACACATGAGCAAGGACTGCATCTCGATGGGTCGACTTGGTGGTCATAAATCACCTTTGACTTGCATGTTCAGCGCGTGCGATGCGAACCAAGAGGTGGGATGAAGGTGCAGGGGCTTGGGAGCAAGAAAACGTCAGAGATTAAAGCAGGATGCCAGAATGAACTCGTCAAAGAGCCCCCTAAGCTTAGACTGACTTGCCTAAATCTTTTTATCACTTAGGGTCAAGGCCCTAAAGTTTTCTTGCTTCCCCCAGGCAGAGTACGACTAACAGTGTTCGAGCCTGGGTTGAAGATCACGTCGGCCGTGTAACTGAGAAAGTCTGGCAGCGTGTACAGAATGTTGTACGATCCACTCTCAAATTGATAGTGTAGCGACGAATAGTGACGTGTATGAAACCCGAATGCTTCAAAGTGTCGATGGCGTCTCAAGTCCTACACGCTAGGACGCATGATGATGGAGGTGTTGGGTTCCAAAGCAAGGCATTCCCTGGGTGTCAAGATCGAATTCTGAGAAATACTGAGGTCCATCCGCCAAACCCCATACTGACGATCCAATTGTGACGACAGCAAGAAGAAGACATAACTGTCGTGCTTCGTGATTGCTGCCTTCGACAAGCTGCCCCATGACATCTTGTCCAAGTATCATGGGCCAGCTCAGTCATGAATGAGTTGGCTGACCCGCCGCGTGAATCTTGACGCCGGGATATGTATGGAGCGGGACGGGCCAGTAGTTGCAGTGAGTCAATTAAACCTATTGGTAGCTTAGCAAATCCATCTGGCGCAGCAGACAAATCGCCGAGGCTGATGCTGTAAACTGTGGATAGTGAATTTGATAATGGACCATCAGTGATCATTTTAGGCTCTTGCCTAGCGTACCCTTGTCATGGCATCTCCCAAAATAGGAGCACTTAAAACTAGTCAATGGCGGAGTAGAGGACATCACAGCCTGGCATTCCCATTCACCACAGGCCATGTCAAAGGATGTGGCTCTGTTGAGTTGAATCGTCATTACAGCCTCGTCACCGACATTGCCAGCGAATAGATAATTTCAACCTCATTAACGAGGCAGACACGGTAGACAGAGAAGGCTGACGCGTTCGATCATGAGCTTCTAGTGTTAGTGGTAGGCCCAAAGTACCTATCCAAGGTTATGTGCAACCCTGAGCGAGAAAAGACGAAGAGGTGAGATGCCGTGGGATCCAATCGGCCTTGCATATGAGATCCCGGGGTCACCGGGGTGGTCTAAGACATTCTGGATCAATGAGAGAAGCCAGAGATCCATGAATGCTGAGTGAAGAATTGACTTGGATGGTTGAGATCAGGCTTGGTTGGTGGAAGCTGAAAATAGTAGTGGATGGTGAACGAAACCCCAAAAATGCAAGGATCTGGCGTAATGATACACAGAGCCAGGAATAGGTAGGTAACTTCTCATAAACTCAAATGACTATTAACCAGCAGTTTGAAGTTGATACAGTACATATTTGACGTTTGGCTGACTCGGATAGAATATGAAAAGGAAATATTTACTGTGCATGTGCATTTATGATGCCTCAGGTGGCATGTCTTGAAGCCTGAGACACCTATTATCGCGACTGGAGGCAGCTGGCACCTTCCGTGATGAAAATCAGACCAGCAGAGGAAGGAAGGTACGGGAAGATAATCGGGAAACAATCTAGAAAAGGAGAGATGACTCAAATCACCTCGTGACTTAAGCGAGGCATCATCGATAAACAACATCTCCTCATCTCAATCACAAAGTCAGGAACTCTCTCCAAAATCAGGACAAACATCTAACAAACGAACCCTTGTTAGGCAATTGGACTTTACAGAGCCTGTCTGCCATGCAGTACAGTACTAATGTTAGGCTATACAGTGCACATGCACGCACTCAACCAGCCGGGACGTGTTCCAGAAATCCGCCATTCCTCCTTCGGGTCATGATGCTGAGACGTTCAGTGCCAGGGCACGTTACCTACTTATTCGGATTCATCAATGATTAAGAATAAATGGGTCGTGAGCCAACACACGACGAGCCGAGTTTCAACAGCCTCGCACGCCTCGCTCCACCAGATACTGTACTGAGATACAGAGAACAAGGGCTTCGTGGGGGAACCTGAAGGAGAAGCACAGCTGGCTCTGCATGGTGATGAAAGATTGGCGGGTGGTAACGTTAGGTGTCCTCCAAGCATGGAGAGAAACGGATCTGTGCTCCTCTACTCCGTACAGCAGGCAATGACCTCTAACGAAGCACGCAAGCGCGTTAATTATTCGGTCTTGGTCCGAGACCACCCTGAAAAAAAATCTCTGTTCTGTTGACGACCATCTTCATCGCCGCAGTCGAGACAACTCTAGTAATCAAGCTTACAGACCTCTACTGACGCTACCCTTGATCGACCACCATTTCAGTGAGATCCCATCGATCGGCAGGCATCAGAATCCGCCATCCTGACTGAGAAACGATTGTCGCCCATCACCCCAGGAAGCCCGAATCGACGGGACGGGGGAAACAGCCCACCCATGGTATGACTATGAGCTCCAAACAGCCATTGCACCCTAGCTGTGGCCTGTCCCCGTGTGGTACACCGTCACAACGTCTTCACACGCGCGCACCCTCTTGCTCACTCTAGTGGCCGAGCACTGGCCGATGCACACTAGGGATCTCATCCGGGGCAGTCTTTGACTCTGCTCCCCCACGAAAGACGTGTTGTACGGTCCGCGGATAGGACTAGAGTCATCTACTTCCTACTGTGCCTGTCCCCGATACAGACAGTCGGTTGTGTGTCAAAATCTGGAATGCACCGCCTGGGGTTTCAGCCACCTACCGTTGAAGTCGCCTCCCTAAGAGTGACCAACTTTTTCCGGCGCTGTCTGTGACCCGTTTGTCTGCCCACCGTTGACTTTACGGTAGCAATGCTTTAATTAATGGCAACGCAACGTATTGCTCACTCTTGCCGATACCTTACTGTCTCTTCCAGCCAACAATAATAAAGTGCAGCCCAGAGATACTAGAGCTGCAACAGTGTCACTGCTGGCTGCATACAAGAGACACTAGGGGGTGTCTATTGAAGGTTAAGCAAGAGTCTGCGAGATGAGGTCTGAGGCCGCGGCGAGGCGAGGCGTTTCTTCCACTTCTCACTGTCTCCCCCGCCGTGGCCCGAGTTGACAGGTGGTCCAAAAGTGGTCCGTCCCGCCAGGTTCCTGATGTGGCCTCGAGTCCAAGTCCATGCCTGAACACACTTCTTACCCCTGGCTTCTCGACAGCTCCACTGGTTGCGTATTAAGGTCAGGCTCGGTACCAAATAAGCCCCCCTCCCCACCTACGACCAACGTCTGATAGTCTACCATCCATATTCCATATCAAGGCAGAACCGACTTCAGGTGAAGATATATCCCTTTCGATTGTCTCCTCATCTACGCTATTATCAAATTCACGACTCTCGACTCTGACTCAATCTGATTGAAGCTGGCTGTGTCATATACCACACACTACACACAAACAAACTCAAGTATCGCTTCGCCACACCCTTGCTTCAGGCACCTTTACTTGAAGCTCAGTATTTACACCACTTACACGCACTCCTAAACTCTACTACTCCCTCAACACCAACCACCCTGGATACCACAACACTCTACCTTACTCAATTGACAACTATCGCACAATGACACCTGAACCGTCATTACGGCGACAACGGAAAGTTGTCATCACTACATCTCCAGCCCCCTCCGATTCTGATTCACGCCGTGACTCCTACTTCTCAGAAGTTTCTCAATCAACGGCCCCTACCTCTTTCCACTCGGCTTCCGGGTCTAATAATAAATGCCTTGATGTTGCTCAAGGGAACAGACCTACAACAGCTATGAAGTCAACAACCATTGAGCGCAGATTCGATACTACCTCTTCCTCTATCGCCACATACGACTCGGTCCTATCTGAAATGGCACCCTTGTGTCGAGATTTGCCAGTCGGCGGCGAAGAGGTAGAATTTGAAACTGAGGATGAGGAGGCAGAAGAAGAAGAAGAAGAAGAGGAGGAGGAAGAGGAAAGCGGCGATGAAGACGATGATGATGACGACAGAGAGGATGACCAGGAAGACGCCGACAAGGACTACATTCTATCTGATCCTGAGTCGCTTCATATCCCTCCAGTGTTGCCTCCTTATCGCGGCACCTCTAACGAACGCCCCTGTCGACCATCTACACCCCAAGACTTTGGCCGTCTATTCCCTTCACTGGACCGACTTGCCATACGCCATGACGATTGTACTTCGGACGGCAACATGAATCTCCGTGTCGATACCGTTGTTCCTTTTGGACATACACGACGCACGCTTGCGGTCCAGCTGTTCCACCTGCGCATGCACGATCTGGCTCGCCGAGAGTTTTCTCTTCGCCGTTACTGCCGCGACTCTGGTCGAGAGGTTTGCAACTCTAAGCGTGCATATGCTCCAGCGCCGACCAGTACTGTCGCTGCAGCACGACCTGCCCTCCAAAGGTCAATGAGCTCCGCTATGCGGACGATGGCTACTCCATTTCACCGACCGACCTCTAGCAACTCTTCAATCTTCAAGTTCGGCAATGGTACCAACGCTTCTACAACTTCTGATAACGCCTCCGTATGGTCCGGTTCGCATCACACGGAGAAATCAGACTCACCAACGCCTAAGCCCAAGGCACGAATGGTACCTACAAACCGAATCAAGCTCGAGTTCAGCAACTATGCTCGCGTGGATATTGCACGACGAGGTGGACGCACCAACAAGCGATACGAGTTTGAGTGGTGGGGTCACACATACGCCTGGAAGCGTGTAATTGACAAGAACCTCAATGTTGTCTCATTCCACCTCGTCCGAGATGGACATGGTGCACCCGTCGCTCATATCGTTCCTGAGATGCGAAGTCCCAACCAGATTCTGGACGATGAGATGGCTGGAGCTTGGGTTACCCCTTGCTACATCTGGATTAGTGACAATAGCATCATCGATGCCATTACCGACGTGGCTGAGTAAGTCATGATGAAACTCCTTGATCGTAATTTAAACTAACAGAGCTTTTAGTGTCATCATCGCCACCGGCCTTATTTCCCTGGTCGACGACTGCATTAAGGAGCGATGGCAAGCCAAGAAACCCTCACACCGAGCTATCCGCAGGAACACTAGCGATGTCAACCACGCAAACCCTCGCTCGTTTATGCACAGCTTCTTCCAGCGACGCCACTCTGAAGAACACTCTTCAAGCCGTGGCGCATTAAGATTTGGACGCAAGCCCGTCGCTGCGTATTAAAGGCTAAGCGACATCGGAAATAATTTCGACCACACCTGATATTTCCTATACGAACCTCTATGGAATCGTCATTAGTTCTATTTCAGAATGGATACTATATGTTGGTATAAGATCACGACTTTCATACTTCTACTTTTCTTGTTTTAACAGACCTTTTATCCCGTCATGAATAGACGGACATGTACATATTTGGACTTTTCTTGTTTTGGTATCTACTGTACTCACCCACCACAGACTGGTTGGGCTGTGAGGTTTTTGGACGGGCATTTGCGGGATACGAAATATCATCCCCACGATGACAGCATGCGAGGCGCTTGGGAGTTTTTGGATAGGACTATGAGAAATGGGAAAGCCCAACTTAGGATTGATGATCTGGCCTGGCTTGGTATTAACCGGTGTCTTTGTTTACCCCGAATTGGACTACGCCTCTTACCCCCAGATATGAAAATGGGCATGGATTGGAGAGAATTGAATCACTACAGAATTATTGGATTGTACGAGACACATACAAAACCAGTTTACGCTATGATCAGGCTAAAGCTGCACGATTGGGAAGAGATACAATAATGACCTGACACGAAGGCGAAATTGACAGAGTTCTTGGTGATATTGCGTAAAATTTTCTTGCAGCTGCATGTCTACTTGGTCCATTGGTATAAATCAATGCTTAGTCCCCTCCATCCACTCAACTGGGTTTGATAGAGGGAAGAAAAACCCTCATCCACCCCCATCTGCAACCCCTGTCAAGCCAGCTCGAGATGCATCGGGGGACGTGGGAATCGTGCCATCCGTAACGCCACAGATGCGGGGGAAACGTCCGTCTCTTTTTCATTTCTGCAGACGTGCCTTGGCATGAGAAAGTCTGCCATTGACGTCCATGTAAGTCTGACCAGCTCGTTATCCTATCCCACGCGATAATCGTAGAGACGCCAGAAGCGGTCGAGTTACAGCTGCTCGACATCATCGTGGCCGTCCGCTCTGCCGAACCATGTGCCAAAGTCGAGCTTCATGAGCAGACGATTGATGCCACCAACCCGTGCAGCTGTGAAGCCACCTCGTTCCTCTGCATCGTCTGTGTCCCGAGCTCTGCCGTCTCGCTGATCATCTTCGTCTTCCTCAGTTGCAGTGGCGGGAGCTGTGTCGCCCTCCCATTCGGCTGTGAAGATGGGGTCGGATTCGAGAGCGCGAAGGGCGGCGACGACATCTTCGATGCCAGAGCGGACACGGGACTCGATGTCGTGAAGACGGCGCTTAACGTCACGCTCTTCAGACTCAAGGTCGACAAAGGCATCGATTACGCCGGCATCTGTCTCGAGATCTATAGACGTATAGATAGCGTGAAGACGATGTAGATGGGCGACGAGGTGATCAATGTGGATGAGGAGGTTATATAGAGGTTGAGTAAATGTTGGCTGAGTGAGAAGCAGACGATGAATGAGAGTACGAAGGTATAGGCGATGAGCTGTTGAAAGAGTCTGGGGATCTTGGGGAGGAGTTGAATCTCTTGCTTTGGGAGTATCATCTTGAGCTGTAGGCTTGTCATTTTCATTGCCTAGCCATAAGTCATCATCCCCTTCCTCATCTGTATCAGTAACCCCTGATTGATCTTGTAATTTGGTTGGTGTTGGTGCTCTAGACTGCCCATGCTTGGGGTCATTGGCTGTCAGCCACTCATGGAAGCCCTCCCATAGCCCAGCAACAATCTCAGTCTGGAGATATGCTTCTGTTTCTGCTAGGAAGAATATGGCAGCACTTGCAGTTGTCCAAGAGCTACGCATTGAAGACGACCGAGACGTCCATCGCTTTCGAAGAAGGATGATATGTTCTCGGTCACCTTTTGCGGTTGGATATTGACGTCTCAAGGACGTAATCTTCCAGAGATCCGTAAGTCGAATGTGCGCTCTGCGCATTGATAGTAGATAGGCGTTGATACAAGAGTACATCTGTATGTCTGATGGTGACAGTACCATATCCAGTGGTGGAGGAATCTGGATGGACAGCAAAGACGGGACAGAGAAAAGGAGGTTGCGAAAAGGCGACTCGGATAAGAGGCTTGCAGCATCACGGCTGAGACCTGAACCTGAGCCAAAATTCGTAGTCGCCTTACTCTTGGTGAGATTTAGTCGTAAAAGGTCTCGAGCAAGCTCAAGTTGTTCATCTTCCTCGGCATGTTGACCCTGCATAGATGCTAGAACAGCCCACGTCCTTGCGAGAACCGCCGCAACTTCACCCTCTTTGACCGTCACGTTCTTTAGACCGTCACCCTTTTCGTAAGCCAAGTTATCTGCTCGCCTCCACCGACTGCGTATTTTTTCATCTGCCTCGTGGGTCAACTGCATTGCAAATTCACCACGACCGAGGAGGAAGAAATCTCGTAATAACTGTAGCATTTCCGTCACCTTGGCTAACGGGAGGAGTTTTTGAAGCGTGTTTTCGGATAGAGATATCCGGACGGCAATGATGGCTCTTGAGAAGCTGGTGCTTGTTAGTGGAAAGGAGAGGCTGGATAATTCTTGGAGCTTTGATGATAGGTGATCTAGACCACGAAGGCCTGAATCGACACTGCTCTTGACTCGAATGTGGTTTAGAGACTTTCCGATGAAGAGCATAGATGAAGCTGTAGCTGGTGTCACGAATGCTGGTAATAGACTGGACCGTGATATATACTCCTGCTTCCATTAGCAGTGTTGCATAGAGGTGTCAAGAAAACTTACCTCTTCGGATTCTTCGACCTTCTGGACGAAGAAATCATCACCTCCAAAACTCGGAAGTCTCCCATATAATATCCAAGCAGAAACCTGCTTCAACCAAGCTGTTTCTGCCACTGTAACAAGACTCATAGCCGTCTCTTGAACATCCCTATAGCCACTCTGCAGCTCAAGTCGTAGACGATCCATGAGCTGCGCACCATGACATGTCTCACCCTTCTTATTCTTCGCCAGCATAAACTGCACCATCTCCCAAAGCCACTCCATCCTCCTAGTCCAGTCCTTAAACTCACCTATCACCGCCGTTAACGGCACAATATTATAAGCTCCCACCAGATCCGGGTCATCTTGTAATATGCTTGCCTCGACATCGAGAACTTTGCACTGAAAGGCTGCTAGATGGATGGAGTCTATGGCTGTTGCGACGGCTCGGCAGATGGTCGAGGGGTGCGAGTTAGCTACTTGGGCCGTGTAGCTGATCAGTTTGATGTGGACGTCGCTGAGGTGGGCGGCTGAGGCGAGGAGTTGGCGCTCGGCTGGTGATACGCCGGAGAGGGCATGAGGCTGAGTTGCATCGGTTCGTAGGAGGGGGGAGGGATGTCCCGAGAGGGAGAGTAGGATTTCGTGGAGCATGACTGTGGTTCTGGTTCGGAGCTTGGTATAATTAGCGGTGATGCTTTATAGGACGATAATGGTAGGAAACGTACCGATCTTGAGCCTTTCTTGACCTCATAGAATTCCCGATATCACGTAAGGTAATTATAATAACACCAAGAAGCTCAAAGCGGCACATGAACCAATCAGTCGTGCGTCTGGTATGTATTGTTGATGATGTTGATCTTGAAGATTTATCCAAAGCTCCAAATTTGAGCCTTGACAACCAATCGCGGGCGTTCAGCCAAATCCAAGCTCAGACGGAAAGGCTTCTCGTTTATTGTGACTATTGAGCTCTTTAGGCTTTAACATAGCGCGACATTGATGAGAAGAAATCAATATTTTATCGAATTCGAGGTGAAGCTCCTAAGAGCGCGACGCGAAGGTCGTAGCTGCCCCGCGATCTACCGTGAACTTGATAGTTCATACTGTGCTGCCGACTCACTTACACCAGTGTTCAAACCTCATATTTAACACTATTCGTCACAGCTCAATTGAAAGGTTTCTACTTAAATCTTACAGCTTTTAAGAACTAATAAATGATCAATCCACATTACCGCCCAGCAAAATGTTCAAATAGACCACACCAAATCAAGTCACAAGTCTTCGCTATTCCGATATCGTCACCCCTCAGTAATGTCCCTTGGCAGGCTTCTTGCCATTGGGATCATATCCACCGGCGACACTCACATTATCACCATATGTGCTGTGTGAGCCCTGACCATTGCCCTCTCTTGTCTCGAAGTTAGGGTTGTTATCAGTACCTCCCACGATGATCTCACCACCACCCTTGACCTTGCCAACTACCATACCCTTAGCAACACTCTTGAGGATGGCACGTCGAGATACACCTGTCACATCAATGTAGACAAGTCCCACGTTCTTAACACCGCCGCCAAGATTGCGCGACAACTCACCAGCCTCCTCACCCCAGCGGTGGCCGACAACAGTTGTCACGCTGGATGATGTGCCGGTGAGTAGATTGCGACCGGCTTGCTCAATACCATCAACGACAGTATTGAAGGCCATCAAGCTCTTGTTCAGAACACCTGGTTTATAGGTATCGATCGCATTACCGTCCTTGTCATAACCTCTGGCTCTACCATCTTTGCGACGAGTGACAGTTGCACCCAGGTTCTGTGCCATGTTGCCGATAGTACCTACAGTGGTTGCCGAAAATGTGGCTGCTTTGTTAGAGAAGTTGTTAATCCGGCGAATATGCGCATGCGTTGTAGGTGCAAATGTCACAGGCTTGGCGAGAGGCTTTGTGTTCTTGGTGAAGTTATCGGCTTGGCTCTGAAGGGTTCTAGAGACAACATCGGAAGTTGTGACGATAAGGCGAGATGCCTTGCTTGCACTATTCACAATGGTTGACTTTTTATAGGCAGGGTGCATGTCCATCTCAGCCCATGGCTGCGACACAGGCTGCACAGAAATGTTCTGGCCACCATCGGTAGGAAGAGCAATCTCGACAGGTTCTGCACTAATGTTAGCAACCTAAAGCATGGCTATCAATTTTGCAGTACATACCTTTGGAACCGGGTTTGATTTTGCTGTCTTCCACCACTTGATAGCTGTCGGTCAACTCTCCAAGGACACTGCCGTCTTCCTCATCGATGAGAACAATCCTGCCTCCAGTATGTGAGCTATGGCTGCCCTGGACATATCCTTCTCCGGGGTTATAGTCAGCCGGGTTGTAAGCGGGGAGCTGCTCGCCAGCTGCTTCGCGCGCCTTAGCTTGGGCCTTCTCGGAGGGTCTTGGAGGCTGAGGAGGAGCTGCTCGTTCAAGGAAAGCAGTGCACTGGGCGAGGATGGTCTCGAAAGTATCGACATCTTCCTGAACACCCGGCCTGGAGTTGGTGGGAGGGAATTCGATCCTGGTGAAAGCGCCGCTATCGGGGCCGAGATCCCAGCGAGGAATCAAATAGCTCGTAGGTGGTTGGTGGTAGATCTGGGTCGTAGCGGGAAGAGGGAGGTCGAGCTCAGGAGGCAGGTGAAGGTGCAGGTAGAAGTCCTCCTCGCCATCAGAGCCGCTGCCTGAAGGTTCGACAAAGCCAGATGAGGTCGGGACCATGAGGAGGGACAGGGTCTGAGGTCCTGAGGGAGTGAGGGATTGCTCTTTGCCATTGGTAATGTGATAGGCGTTGATGCCCTCTACAGCGTAGAGGAGCTTCGGATCCTATTCGAGAGTGTGTAAGTATCATGAATGGTGGCAAAGGGAGAACGTCATGGGCATGCCATGATGCGCCTGAGGTGTATTCTCGGACTTACATTATGTCCAGAAGACATGTTTGCGATTACCTGGTCTTGGTATGAATGGAAAAAAGATACAATCTTGGTATTATGCAATACAAAAAGAAGAACAAGTTTAGGACAACGAGGAGAAGACAAGAAAAGGGGAGAGTTGTTGAAATCCTGGAACTTGGAAAGTCGCAAGACGTGATGTGATGGAGGGGTCGGGTTCAGGTTCAGGTTTATGTTTAGCAGCTTATGACAACAGCAGCATCATTCGATCCACCAGCAAGAAACACAATTCTAGACAAGCGCGATGCGCGTCAATGCAATGCGACAGAGCTATAACTTGGGCGGCTGTTGCAGGAGCTTGATTTGAAGAGCTATGTGATCTAGCGTATCCTCATCAAAGAGGGTGGGCGTCTGTCGGCGCTTAAATTCATGCGGTGAGAAGCTCTATTGACGAGCTGTGAGGCCTCTTGAGGCGATCGACGTCATTCATTGGTTGGGGGAGCAAATGATCCTGGCATCGCGGTGTCGCCACTCATTGGGAGTGAAATTGCTCTAAGTCTGGCGATTCTGAGTCAATTTTGAGTCTAGGGATAGACACATGAAAGAGGTTATTTTCTTTGTTGGGGTAAAAAAACTGTCGTCTCATGATGGGATCAAAAGACAATTTAGAGGTTGATTGCGTGTGCACATGGGCGAAGCACTTAAGCTTAAAGTCCCTGGCTTTTGCTTCAGAGGGTCCAGACTCTCTTGGAGTTTAGTCCATCTTGGCGTTGTAACGGGCATGGATCTTGATGGCAGTCGGCAATTGGCAGTGACATTCAGGAGCTCTTTGGGAGGCAGCTTTTTGCCGTTCAACATAAAAATTGTCCACGCAAATATTGAGGCGCATTTCGGGATTATGATGAACCGAGTGTTTGACTTTGAGAGGCAACATCCATGGATCTCTTGGATAGAAGATGTGTTAGGTAATCAGTCTATCTGGCTTCAAGGTGATTGAAAGCAGGTTGCGAAAAATACCAGGTCACTTATCAAAGAGTCTGCTAGCTTTTCCCTAAAACAACCTTTGACGTGTGTAAGCATTTTTATCGCCTGGGATCAAAGCTGTTCTCTTTTGACCTTCTTCAACGTCCCGTCTCCGCCTCCGTGCCCACAGCTCGAATTTGTCTCCCGTCCCCATAACCCCATAGACTTATTCCCGACTTTTTCAGCCGTCGATGTCTTTTGATAATGGGGTTCCTTACGGATACCCAAGGCCAGATTTAAAAGTCTGGAGCGTCTTGTAGTTGGATATAAATTGGTAATAAATTGCTGCTCTCATTTCAGTTGCCAGCTGCAGTCATCACGCTATGACTCGGCCGACGAAGCTACGGAGGCTAATCCGATCCAGTACTCATATGTACTCCCATTTGCCCTTCTACATTCATTCTGTATTGTTATATTTCCAGCTTTGATAAACTACCACGGCTGACCTGGTAGATATATAACTATACGGGTCGATAGTTGATCTCAAATATGCATCGACCTGTAAAGTATTGTAGCGGCATCTGGGAACTATCAACGGAGAATTGTGGCTCATCCACTTCAATTCAACATCGAGACCCCCACTCGGGCTAAGAAGACGGCCGGCGGCGACTTTAAGAACAAACCCACAGCGCACTTTCGTCTCTTTTATCATGTTGTTTTACCCCATCATTACGTAGCGATATATTCTCCATATCTTCAACCCCATATAGTTCCCACATCGGCGTACCTAAACCTCCAAGGACCCCAGCGGCGACTTGGCCCAAAAAGTTGTTATTCATTGGATAAATCTTGTTCCTGAGCAATTCCAACGACATATGTCGGAAGAGTTGCTCAAGAACACGCAAGTCAGCTATGAGGAACACAATGAGGAACTCAACCCCGCTAACAAACTGACGAGTCAAAGGAATTTGAACTGTCAATGTGTCTGTCGTCACTTATAAGTTCGTCTTGGACGTTTAAAGTTGCGCGATCCTTGAGGCTCTGCTACAGAAATGTCAAACTCGGCTTTACGGCTACAGACACTCGGAATTGACACACTAATGTAGTTTTCCCTGCTTTCCTAGCGTAACCGGCGCCTTTTGATGGACATATTTCCGTAAAAAGTCCTGTTTCGGCGCCCTCAGACTACATCTCCAGCAACAGTGAGAGCAGGAATGGATCCATGATACCTTGTCTAGTAGCTTCTCGCTTGTCACTTTGCCCAGATTTATGCATTTCCGGCATAGATATTACCATGCCAGGACTAGTTAATCGGGTGCGTGGACCGATGATGGGATCTCATAAGTCGGCTTGACAATATGAGAGTCGGCCCGGGGATCTCATTTCGTCTTCCCTTTCTATATGCAGCTTGTGATCCTTGTTAGATCAGTAGTTCCCTGGGCTTAGTTTTACATAAGTACTATTGTAGCCCATTCAAAGTGTCGACTTGCCAGTTCTTGCTTCGTTATTTTACATTGATGAAATCTCCAAAGAAGTTGACGCTTTCTTGACATATTGTTCCTCCTTCTCAGAACCGTTGCTCAAATAACCGTTTTTATTGACTTCTAAAAAGAGGTCCTCAAGTCTCTGATCTAACTCTGCACAAGGAAGACAGCTCTGTAAGAGCACCGAAATCGGCAAAATAGCTTCTCAGCTCCGCATTCAGTCTATACTCTCGCCTACAGACCCAGAGGGTGACAAAGAATCCAACGCATCTCCAAAGGCTTCAACAACATCGAAAAGAAAGCTCGAAGAATTATCCTCAGCCCAAGAGGGCACGTCACCGGCGTCAATCTGGCATGCTCAACATGACGAGCAGTATAGACCTGATGCCGGTGATGATAACTCTCCGGGTAGACTCACGCCAGCCACCTCTGATGAGAAAGCTGGGAGGAGAGGATCACGAATAAAACAGCCGATTCGATCTAGCATTGCTTGTCTGAGATGTCGAAGATCAAAGATCAAGTGTGACAATGATGGAGGCAATAGCCCGTGCGACACGTGTGTTAAAGGAGGACATCAGTGTCAATATCCAGAAGCAGTTCCTCCTCCACCAAAACGAAACGATTCCCCTCCAACAGGGAAGCCCGAAAAAGAACCACAGCAGGAGAAGAAACGAACTAGGAAAGGAGATGATATAACCAAATGGAGCAGCGAAAGATCAGCCGTATACGCAGCCGAAGTTCTCGCATATCCCTTTTTAACGACGGAACTATGGGATCAGTTGCTCAACATTTACAAACTACACTATGCCACAGAATTACCTTTTCTTCACTTGCCATCTTTGAAGGAGAAAATTAGCAGTGGATCAGTCCAAGGAAAAGAGTATTCGCCAGAACTGAACTTGATCCTGCTTGGTATCTTGATGCTTACAGCCCGTTTTCATCCCGATCTGGTACGGTATGTAACACATTTACCAAGTCAATATGGCACAAATACCCGATCTTCCGCCTCAAAAACCAAGTCAGGACCGTTGTACGCCTCGGACTTCTTTGCCACTGCACTCACAACAGCTCTGGGCCCGCTAAGGACAGTCATGGGTACTCTCACGGTTGAAAGAATACAGTCTTTCCTGATGCTTGGGTTATTCGAATGGAGTCAAGAGAATGCCCCGATTGCTTGGATGTATCTTGGGATAGCCATTCGCATGGCCAAGCTGATGAGGCTAGAGCAAGATGACCGACGAATGGCTATACTGGAAAACCAGGCATCCGACACAAAACGATTCGAGAAGAGGTCGCCAGAGATTTCGATAATAAGAGAGACACGTCGACGGACAATGTATAGCTGTTTCATTCTTGATCGTCTGATGAGCTTCGGGAGCGAGCGACCGCTAAGCATTGCAGTCGAGAGCATGTTGATCCAGTTGCCATGCTCTGAAATGGCTTATGACCTGTCTCTTGAAGTCTACACTGGACTATTACAACCATGCGAAGGATCGAGCCAGCCTCAGATCAACGATGATAGCACGTTGAGCCGATTTATCAATTTGGTCGAAATATGGGGCGAGATTTCGAGGTACAGTTCGATGGGTGGCCGATTACAAGAAACGCATCCCCCGTGGGACCCCAGGTCGACTTTCTACAAGTTACGAGAGAAGATTACTGCGTTCAATAAAGATCTACCTGGTACTTTCACATTATCTCGTCAGAACTACTACCGACACGACAACCATCAAGCTACCAATACCTATCTGTCGCTACATATGCTGGCTTCAGTTTGTCATGTTGTTCTCAACCGGGAATATTTTCCGTTTCTCCCCCTGCAGTGCCGCGGGCCTCAGGGACCTCCCTTAGGCAACCAAACTGTACTCAACTTTGCGCCAGATCGATTCTGGGAAAATAGTGCAGAAGATGTCTTCCAAGCATCTCGTAATATCATCGATTTGGTTGGTCTCTGCAAGGAGAAGCTGCCTTTGTCCTTGTTGTCGACGTTCTCTATCTGGCTCGCTGGGTTCATGTCTGTCTATGCTCACCATTTCCCACAGATGGACACGAGCCATCAATTGAGGAGTGGACAGAATGTGGGTGATCACACAGCGGAGACTTTGAGTATACTCGAACAGGGGCAGGCTGGGACAGCATGTCAGGCATTGCGAAGAGCTGCAACTTACTTGCCCAGCGCTCAAAGATACCTGGATAATCTTGAGGCGGCAGACCGTTGTTTTACACAAGCAAAGAACTCGACGCATGGATCATTAAGTCTTCGGCTTGGTGAAGCTGGTTATGGGAGGGAACCCAACCAAACAGGGCCGCAAGATAAACCACGACGTGGAGCATACGATACGCATCGCACAAGCATAAGCACTATGTCAGCGTCTCCCAAAATGAGAAACTCACCCCGGCCCATGCTGGAAGAATCCCCCAGAACCACCTCTTCGATATCAAAAAGCCAGCTCTCGCTGCCTGGAATAGACGAAGGACCATTGGCAATGGATACACCGAAGCACTTCGTGGACAATATTGAGACCTTGGAGTTGCAACGGATGGGTTGGGTATTGAATGATTTAGAAGCCTTCTCTGGTGCAGGGTTGTTGAGAGTTGCTTTCCTTGAATAGATGCGAAGTTGGAGTTCTGTTTGCGGTATTTCGACACGGCGAATACATGTATAATGAATTGACGGCCGAAATAAAGGTTACGGGATAGATGTTTGGTTATATTTCAGCTAGACTGGCAGTAATAGCATTGATATGGTATTTTGGCCATTTGCATACCCCTGACCAGAGGCTTCTCTTACCGTGAATATTGATTTCAAGATACCGGAGCGTTGAAACGGAGGCAGGAATCATCTTGACACCGGCGAGGGAAGTCTACCAACATGTACCTTCCTTGGACGGACCTTCCAAGAATAATCTGCAATCAGCCGATTCTTATTAATCAATGAAACACTTTCTCTCTTCTCTCCACTCTCAACACCAGAGACAAACATGCCTGGGTGTGATATGGAATCTTTCCACAAACAAATATTGGCATCCCGGCCCGAATGGCGTAGACTCGGTACACAACTGACGTTATTGCTGAGAAATAAGGCGGTCGTCCGGCTTTCAATTCGGCAATACTGATCACTCATCATTTCCGATGCTTCGAGGTTACACGACAGCAAAGCTTTGACGAGCCCGCTTACTTATAGCATGACGTCCGGATCAAGTCACCAATGGATCGCCAAGACCGGCAAATGCAAGTCACTGCGCCTAGTGCTGACCCCTTGTCTGCTGCTTCCAAATCCAGATGTCTTAGTGGACAGCCCAGCTACCCAGAGGGCCTAGAGCTGGCATCTGCGGCAGCTTCGCGGGGTTCCTCACAAACCAGCTTCAATAAGTCCCATCTTATCGAGATATGAGCGAATCCCGTCCCATGTACAATCGACAACAGACAAGTCGATGACCCGTACAAACCGGTTTAAGAGGCAGGGCTTACATATGTACAGTACGCACCTTGCGGCTCAAAGCAAACCTGTACCGAGGCTCTGCAGGGAATCGATTTGGGCAGGTCAAGGTACCTTGGCTAAGCAGAGACAGCCTAAGGTACAGATCTCCGTTGCCTCAAATCATCTGGAGTAAGCTCTCAGATCACGCAACATAAGGCTGAAGTTCCGAAACACCATGCAAGACGACGAGCAACATTTATAGACACTTAAAGCCCCAATATCGACTAGAACATCTGGTACCAACGTTTTCTTCTACGGAACGATCGCCTCTCGACCCATCAAAGCTCAAGCTCAGACCTGGCCTGGTGAGCTTCCACATCGACATCACCTCCCACGCGCGTGGGGCGTGGGGCTTGACTCTCGTGATTGATTTGCCAGTTCTTCGTCTCTCTCCCACTCTCGCTCCACAAGTGCTGATGTCTTCCAGTTTGAGAATGCATGTCATGACAAACTTATTTCAGAATTGTTCACATGGGGAGAAGGCAGCAGGTCGTCAGTACATACGTAGCCTACATCCGCCGCGCCGAAGCTTGTGTGAGGAGGGCCATTTGCTTTCTTTGAGGCACAGCCGGCTTCCCCTTGCAATCCAAGTGGACCGTGGTTCCTGGCGCAGAGTCTCATCGTTAGACCGTTCGATGTTATGACGATTCGCTGAACTAAGAATAGTGTACCATCCCCCGCGTTGTTTGGATATCCTGCCCGGCCGGTTCAATCAAGCCATGAGGAGTCGTCCGAGCTATTCTCCACTGGGGAGGCCAAAGTGTTCAGGTACCTTGGAGCTATTGAGATGGTGGGAGGACTATTAACAAGAGCCACGCCCTTTGAGACGATTCTTGTTGCAGCTCATAAACCATATATTCCCCTTCCCTCTGCATCTGTCAAGCATCAAACCCCGACCTGAAGCCATACTTTCTTTGTTAGACCTGTGTTTGCTTTGCAATGCCTTCCATCACAGCGTCTTCAGCTACTCCTCTAAGGGTAAAGCCGACGACCACCAAGCCATCGTCAGCTTTGCCCAGTATTATTGATATTCGTGGTGAACATGTCGAAATCAACCTGAAAGACCAAATTGCTTCTATGTTTAACCCTGATGAGGGCCCAAGGAAGCTTCCAACCCTTCTTCTATATAACGAGAAGGGGCTACAGATATTCGAGGACGTATGTTGATTCTGTTGAGAGATCCCCGTTGCTGTTACTCATACTACTCCAGATCACGTATCTGGATGAGTATTACTTGACAAACTATGAAATTGAGATCCTGAAGAAGTCCTCTGCGGAGATCGCCAGTCAGATCCCAGAGGGTTCGATGGTGATTGAGCTGGGAAGCGGGTTGGTCAATTTCCCTATGACTTGAGACATCATTCACTAATTGCGAGAAAGAAACCTTCGCAAGGTCTGTCTCCTTCTACAGGCATTCGAGGAGCTCAAAAAGCCCATCCAGTATTTTGCTCTCGACTTATCTCTCAAAGAGCTTGATCGTACTCTGGCTCAAGTTCCTGAGTTCAAGTATGTTTCATGCCACGGTCTTCATGGTACATACGATGATGGGAGGGAATGGCTCAAGCATCCTTCTCTCACGAGCCGCTCAAAGTGCATTATCCACCTCGGCTCCAGTATTGGTGCGTTTACCGGTCGTTCAAGTTTCAAGGTGCTAACGTGAGAATTACAGGCAACTTCACCCGAGACGGCGCAGCTGATTTCTTAGGAGGGTTTGCAGAAGTACTCACACCATCTGATTCCATGATCGTTGCTGTAGACTCTTGCAGCAACCCGGCACAGGTCTAGTAAGTCAACGATGTTGCTTGTTGTAAGCAACACTAACATCTGTATAGTCATGCATATAACGGTACGTTGCAAATCAGCGCTGAGCACACAATTCGATATTAATGCCGCAGTTCTCTAATACAGACTCCAAGGGGGTAACCCATCAGTAAGCTGATTGGCTCTGCCTGGTTGATTGGAAACTGACATCATGTAGATTCATTCTGAATGGTCTCCAAAACGCCAATGAGATCCTTGGTGAAGAGGCCTTCAACACGGATGAGTGGAGGGTCATCGGTGAGTATGTCTATGACGTTGAAGGTGGAAGACACCAGGCTTTCCTCTCTCCCACCCGGCCAACGGATGCTCTCGGATCGAGAGTTTTGCCTCATGAGCGCATAGAGATCGAGCAAAGCCTCAAATATTCCGAGGTAGAGAAGGACAAGCTCTGGAAACTTGCAGGCTTGACCGAGACGGGTCGATGGAGCCGGGGAGACGAGTATGGTAGGTCACATTCCCTTATGATACATGTCCCACCCAAAACACGCGATCAAAGGCCTTTGGGTCATGCATCCCCGGACTACCCCGCGAATCGTACCAAAGGAGGGTTTCCCTTTCCAGCTGAGCCGGCAGCATGAGTCCAAACTCGGGAATGGACCCATATGACGTGGGGGTACATGCTCCAAGCTGAAGTTATATCGAGAATACAGGGAATCTGGTGACACGAGACTAACAATTATTTAGGCCTTCATTTTCTGCGAAAGTCCAGTATGCCGTTCAGCCGGATCCCTTCTCTCTACGCCGCAGCGCCACTGCCAACAGTTCAAGACTGGAAAGCACTTTGGAAAGCATGGGATGTAGTAACCAAGGATATGATGCCGGATGAAGAGCTCCAGGAGAAGCCAATCAAGCTACGAAATGCATGCATTTTCTACCTTGGTCATATTCCGACCTTCCTCGATATTCAGTTGACCAAAACGACTGGCAATGCCCCAACTGAACCTGCAACCTACTACTCCATCTTTGAGCGAGGTATTGACCCTGATGTGGATAATCCAGAGCATTGCCATTCTCACTCTGAAATTCCTGATGAATGGCCGTCGGTTCAAGAGATCATGACCTACCAAGACAGGGTCAGATCTCGTCTTCAGAATCTGTACAAAACTGGCCAAGACAAGATTCCTCGAGACATTGGTCGTGCTATATGGGTTGGTTTCGAGCATGAGTTGATGCATATTGAGACCCTGCTCTACATGATGCTGCAGAGTGCCAGAACACTTCCACCTCCGCATACGGTACAGCCTGATTTTGCAAAACTGGCTCAGCGAGCATATGAGGCTAGGGTTCCTAACCAATGGTTTGATGTACCTGAGCAAGCTATTACTCTGGGAATGGATGATCCTGAGGATGGTACTGATAATTCTCGCCATTTTGGCTGGTAAGTCTGAAACGGTATGCTTATTTAAGGGTAAATTGTGACTGACTTTGTCGAACAGGGATAATGAAAAGCCTGCGCGACAGACAAAAGTTCATGCCTTCCAAGCTCAGGGCAGAGCTATCACCAATGAAGAGGTACGTGTAATTCGTCTTCGAGGTGTCCTCTAGCCCTAATCAAAGTCACAGTATGCCCAATATTTGTACAACTCCAAGATCGGGCATATCCCAGCCTCATGGTCTTCCGTTACAAACGCTCATACAAACGGCGCCACTAACGGCAGTCATACCAATGGTCATTCCAATGGTTACTCTAATGGAAATGGCCACCACGCAAGCCAGGTCCCGGATTCATTCATCCAGGATAAGTTTGTCAGAACGGTGTATGGTCTAGTTCCTCTCAAGTACGCTCTTGACTGGCCTGTCTTTGCTTCTTACGACGAGCTCGCTGGTTGTGCAGCATGGATGGGTGGCCGTATTCCGACTTTCGAAGAAGCTAAGAGCATCTACGCGCATGTTAACAAGCAGAAGAGAGCTGAAGCTGAGCGCACCTTATCAAAGACGGTCCCTGCAGTCAATGGGTAAGTCCATCGAAATCATTTACTCTTTCAAGACTAATAAGTGACAGTCACCTTGTCAATGACGGCGTTGAAGAGACCCCGCCATCCAACTCCTCCGCTTTGGTCAAGGATAGCTCTTCCGAGTTATTCTTTGACCTTACGGAAGCCAACGTTGGTTTCCGTCACTGGCATCCTATGCCAGTCACCTCCCGAGGCAACAAGCTTGCGGGTCAGTCGGAGATGGGCGGCGTCTGGGAATGGACGAGCTCGCCACTTGAGCGGCATGAGGGTTTTGAGCCCATGTCGCTGTATCCTCTCTACACGACTGATTTCTTCGATGGCAAGCATAACGTCGTCTTGGGTGGTTCGTGGGCCACACACCCACGCATTGCGGGACGAGCTAGTTTCGTCAACTGGTACCAGAGGAACTATCCCTACGCATGGGTGGGAGCCAGATTGGTCCGAGATGTTTAGGCATCTAGACTAGAGCATTTGTTCCTATATATACGAATGGTTTCATACTATAAACGAGCCGTTGGGACGGATTATGAACTGCCGGAGTTTGATTATTTGTATGGGCCCAGATTGCTACGAGAGGAATCTGAAGGAGCATAGTCACTCCCTGAGGAAGCAAATGTATTATTCATGCCCATCTCTATTTTACTCCTATGTTTTGAACTCCTTACCGAAACCAGCTACTCTGTGATGATAGCAAATGTTGTCCCTTGCAACGTCATGACCTTCGGATACCAACCATTATGTATATCCGTTCCAAGTTTCATGGTGACACTTGTGAAATCAGCCATGTTAAGGAAGGAGCTTTTATCCCGTCTCAAAACCGTCATGAGCTCATATTTCGTGATGGCTCTTGATAATAGCGCAATCGTTCCAAATAATGAGGTTCGATGAATGAAAACACACCATTCTGACTCTAACATTAGAATGGGCGCGGCGCTGCCAGCGCTTTGACCATTCCTCTCAACCGTTGAGACTACCATAGATATCGAGAAGCTGCTCAAACACATAGCCAGGAAGCTTAATCCCATTTTCTGTGATGAGCTTGGAAATGAGGTCAGGGGGCTATTTAACATGTTAGCAACTCGCTCGAGAGCTATAATTTGGTGACCACGTACAGTAAAGTCGACAGCATCGACTATGTCCTTACTCTTGTTATCAACACTGAAGTCCAGGATTTCCTGCTTAAAGCCAATATCCCGTTGATCCATGACAAACTTGCGCGCAAACTTGTGTGTTTCGGCAGCAACGTAGAACGGGAGACCAGCTTGAGCAGCCAGCTTAGAAAGCTGAAGAGTACCCATTCGAGAGATGATACCGCCGTTGGATGTGACAGCCTCAGCACCCACAATCACCATATCGACCTGGCGCAGAAGACCCATGACATAAGCCACTGAAGCCTCTGCGATCTCAGCGACAGGAATACCCTTTGAACGAAGCTCGCGTACTATGCGATCACTCTCCTCAACGCGGGTTTCCTCACGTACGTAGATAACCTTGAACTTGGCTGCACCGAGGTTCTGCACCGCACGCTCCAGAATTCCAACAACTGATCGCGAGGCACCGTGTGTGAGGATACATTGACCCTCGTGGATCAGTCTCCATCCTGCGTCTGCAATGCCTTCTCGCGCGGCATTAGCTCGCTGGGCAAACAGGCGTCCGTTTCGGAGAAGATGTTGCCTCACGGCCTCGAAGCTACCATCCTGTTGACGAAGCGACGAGACGAGGTACTGAAGAAAGAGGTCGGTTCCGGCGGAAAGGGGTACGGGGTTCGCAACGGAGGCTTTGAGACGATCGGAGTGCGCTTTGACGGTGTCGAGGATCTCGAAAACGGTGGTAGAAGGATGAGCGTTAAGAAGAGCGATTAGGGACTCGATGGCGGCGACGGGCTTGGTGAGGTATGGGTCTGAAGCAAGAAGGCCTCGGTAAGTTTCGACGATACTGGCAGGTTGTTAGACGAGTAAAGAACAGGTGACTTTGGGGACGGACTCGAAATCTGAGGTTGAAGAAGCCTGAGGTTGCTCAGCCGGAGCAGCGGCTTAGATGAGTTAGCAGAGAGACAGGCGTTCGCAGTATAGAGTAGCTAACCTGCTGTATCGACCGTGGCCATAATAGAGGGTATATGAATTGTCGGGGAGTAGGTATTTGGAGTTGAAATGATACTATTCCCAATCCTGGAATCTTTAGAGGGGAATTTTCGAAGGGTTGGTGAGTCAATCAATCTCTCGGAGCTGGTTTGGCGGGGTGAAGTGGGGAGCGGGGCCGAAAGTGACGGCACTGCTTAATTACAGGTCGTTTACAGTTGACGTCCCCTGTAAGTCCCCCCAAGGATAGAGAAGTGCCTCTCTGATGTGCAGTAGCAAGCAGCGTTCTAGATTAAAACATATCAATTGTATGCGGTTTGCGTCGAAGTATAGTGCTAGTTTCTTCTGGAAATAAGGTCAACCAGTTGCGTTGCATCGTTCAATAACGTGCTGTAACCTGTTGATATCGAGAGGTCATCATTAAGTTGACTACCCTGCAGCCGAACCCCGAACAAAAGTGCCCCGCGCTACCCCTCCACCGCTTCCGATCTCTACACCCCTCTCTCCGTCTTCACTCCAGACCTCTATAGCTTTTAATCCTTGACAATCATTCATTACGACTGCAACAGCTCAATTTCCTTCAGGACAAGCAGCTAACAGTCATAAACTATAAACGCAATTAAGAATGGAGCTCCTCGATCCCGCGACAGGCGCTGCCCTCCCCAACGACGCCATCCAGCGCATTCTCTTCGTCGCCAACGCCGTCCACGTCTATAACATTCCTCCTCTTACTTCTACAAAGGGCTACTCTGCCAGTACATGGACCGCCGAACCCCAGCGCCATATCTTCACTGCCCGCCTGCGCGTCGTCGAGACAGCCTACGAATCCGAGTCGTCAACCAACAAGCTCAAAGTTGATGCCGTGCTGGAGGATGCTTCATCAGGTCAACTGTTCGCCGCAGCGCCTTATACCGCTCCCGGTGTTGTAGAGCCGGTCCTCGATAGCAGCCGCTTCTTTGCGGTGACGGTGCGCGATCCGCAGGGTCGAAAGGCTATCCTGGGTATTGGTTTCGAGGAGAGAAGCGAGGCGTTTGATCTGAGCATTGCGCTTCAGGAGGCGCGAAAGGCGCTAGGCTGGGAGGGCGAACAGAGCAAACCGGCTGCGACGAAGGAGAAGGAGGAACATAGAGATTACAGCCTCAAAGATGGCGAGACTATCACTGTGAGCTTTGGCGGATCAAAGTTCGGTAGACGCAAACAACAAGATAGCTCACCTGGTTCAGGGGCTGGAGGTGATCTTCAGTCATTTGCGCTACCGCCACCGCCTGCTGGACCAAGCTCGTCAGGCGGGTTTTCATTACCACCTCCACCAAGTGCAAATGCTGTTAAGCAGCAGAAGCAATCAGCTAAGGATCTTGGATTTGATGACGGACAGTTTGGAGAGTTTGCTTAAGGATTTCACGGATAAATTGGTGCATCAGCGATATGATTTGAAAAAAAACACACAGTATATACACTAAGACATGCTAAACATTGAACGCCAAATTGATGCTACTAATGGTAAGTGACATGATGATAACTTGATATTATGAATCAACTTGTATGATCATTCCGTGGTTTTGTATGATGCTTGAAAAATCAACACACTATCCGGCAACGCCTTTCAAGTGTGCACCGATGAGCCTAAACCTCAGGCCAAGCATTATGAAAACAGGGAAGACTGAGCCGCCTCTCCCTAAGCGCAACAAACCGCTCCTCACTCAACTCTTCTCCAAGTTCAGAACCATAGTCCTTCTCCTGAACGAAGGGTGCCACAACGTCAGTTGGAGTTGCTGGGGTGGTCTCGGACTCAGCGCTATCACAGCTAGATTCAGGACCAAAGATATCCTCTGCGGCCTCGTCGACAGTTTCTAGACCGTATGACGTCGGCTCCTGGTGAATGTATGGTGGTTCATAGACCTGGGGCATATCGCCAAAGTAGCCCATGGGGGCAAAGTGTTCAGAAGTGCCGCTCAGAGGTGTCAAAGGAGTGGTAAAGCCGTAGGAAACGGGACTGAAGCAGACGGATGATGCGACACTAGGGCTTTCGACAGTCCATGTCTGTGCCCAAGTCTCTCGGCTCTGGATTTCAACATACAGTTCACCAAGGCGGGAGAAGATAGCCTTCTCCTGTTCAGCGGCCTGGTTGACCTTAGACTTCAGCAGAGCCAACTGTTTTCTCAGCTTTCGCCGACCATTGTCGCCAACAAGGTTCTGAAGCTGCAGTTCCACGGCGCAATACTGTCTCATGAAATCTGCAGCTCGGCCAGCCTGCTGCTGGAGACAGGAAGTAAGATATGCTCGATCTATATAGAGACTTTCAAAAGACCTGGGCGAAAAGATAAGACGAGAGTTGGTATATGGCTGTTGATTCACACTCTCTCGTGTAAGACGGTTTTTGGAGCTGGAAGAGCATCGACGCCTCCTTCGTGAAGAAGGACTGCAAACTGACGGTGTGTCTGGGTATGGTGTATCCGGAAGGGATTGAGGTGAAGGTGGGAGGATAGGACATTTTTGTAGCTTAAGGATAGCAATATTTAGCTCCTCGGGAGGCGGAGTGATTCTTGCATCCATTGGTGGTAGCTGCACCATGCTATGAATTGTTGTAAAAGCTGTATTCATCTTGATAGATTTTGAGTTTTTGTTAATGATAGTAGTAAAGAAGGAATATCCTCTCTAAGAGAAACAGCATCCATCATTACTAGATATTCATATCTCTCATCCTCCATTTCCTCTCCACCGTGGACAAAGACCACTGCGAAGAAGGTTACACTGTACATGAGGGGTCGGTTCGCTTTGTCGCTGTGTTCGCCTCAACAAAGCGAAACAGCGAGTTCCGGCGCTTGACCTAGTGATTCTTTGGAAGAAAGTTCTTCTAGTGAGAGTCGTTGGTTATTCTAATGGATCCGTGCCTGGTGGCCACACTTAAGAGTCACTAACGTAAGCCGTCAATAAGACTGGTCAGTCTTGGCTTTTGGAGGTTGTTCAGTTGGCAGGCAGGAACTTGAAAGAGAGGTCGTAGGGTCTAGAACAGCAGGTCATCTGGTTTGCCTTCGCTCCATGTAATTGAATAAGGTGGACAAGCCAAGTGCTTGTTCGGACCAGGAGGTGGCGTTGTTAGTCCCCGTTGTTGGCTTGGATTGACAGCCTCATAGCAAGGTTTGATTCATTTGCGGTACAACCCAACAGTCAAATGAGAGACGACTTGCTTCTCATCAGATTGCAAACCCATCGTGGCCCGGTGGGTCGTTGAACCGCCATAGCCCAGCCTCTTCTGCGGCTTTCCTGATTGAGGAGATTTCTTGGGCATTGACAGCTCGGTTGATGTCAGCGTATCGGACCTCCTGCTTTTCGTCTTTGCCATCTGCTTTTGCTCGCTTCGGCTTGCCGACATGGGCGTCTGGATGATACTGCTCCATAATATTGATGAAGCAATCTGTAGAGACCTCGTTTGCGAGGAACTTCATGATTTCAGCGCCTTCATCCTCCTTACCGGGCATAACAAGATGGCGAATCAGCAAACCCTTCTTGGCTATCCCGTCTCCGGTGAAGCACAGGTCACCGACCTGAGCGTGCATCACCTTAATGCTCTCTCTGGCTGTTGCAGCGTAATCATCGGCCTTCAGTAGCCTTTTAGAGGTGCTTGGCTTCCACACCTTAAAGTCGGCAAGGTAGATATCGACCAATCCATCCATCAGCTGCAGGGATGCAAGAGAGTCAAAGCTCGATGTGTTGTAAACGATGGGAACTGTCAGGCCTTGGTCCCTGGCATGGAGGATACTCAACGCCACCTGCGGGACAACATGCTCAGGCGTAACAATATTGATATTGTGCACTTTGCCAACTTTCTGCAACTTGATGTACCAGTCACCTAGTTCTTCAGGGGTCAAGTCCATCCCGTTTCGTTGATGTGCGATATCATAATTCTGGCAAAAGATGCACCGCATGTTACACCCGCTCATGAAGACGGAACCACTCCCATTGTGCCCCTGAATGCACGGTTCTGTATGAGTTTAGTCAGAGGCCGAATAGAAGAATATAATACATAGCTAACGGAGAGCTAATGAGCTGAGATGCAAGGGAGTATCAGGTGCAGCGAGCCGAGAGCAAAGAGCAATGGGCAGCAGATGGACTGACCTTCACCAAAGTGGGGAGCGATTGTATTGACCTTCGCCTTCTCTCCGATGAGGCACATGCCTGTCTTCTCGTACCTGTTTACGCCACATTCTTTCGGACATAGATTACAATTGCGAAGGTGAGCATACGCCAATGAACGCTTCTTGGCTGCGTCGCGGGAACTGAGTGTCATATATCGCGGAACATAATCGTCAAGGAGGAACGGGGGAGCAAGATGAAGAGAGCGATTGAGTATCTTGGGAGCTATGAAAGTAGTTTTAGCAATATTAATAACGCATCGTCTTGATAGCGACAACATCATGGCTGATATCGCGTATTGATCATGGTGACAATTGGTTTATCTTGATTGGTGTTGACGAAGGTTGTATTTATAGGTGGCTTAGTCATCGATTCGGAGGGCAGTTACGAATGGGCAATCTTTCGGTTATCTCCCGAACCAGTTCCGAGAGAAGGTGTTTCTATACACTTCTATCCTGAATAAGGTAGGCAACATCGATGGTGTTTCGCAATTGTTATTTGCTCTCCCTAGGAGTAACTCCATGAGAAGATCACTGAGTACGAATACCATACCCGTCGTGATGCTGTGAAAGCAGAGGAGAAGGTCAATGATACTTGTCCCTAAAGGTTCAATAAAGGTGAGGAATGGGAATACCTAGGTGTACTGGCAAGTTCAACTTGGGGATGAGTATTGTAGTCCCACAACCAGGTAGAAATAACATCTATATCATGATACTACGGTTACAGACATATGCAAAAGAGGACAATGGGATTCTAGCCTAATTTAGGGCTTCTTTCCTGTTAAACTCTCCTGACAATTCATCAGATAAGATCTGAATGAGTTCCATCTGGCGGTTGTCTTCCAGTGACATATCCCCATAATGATTGGAGTGTTGGAAATGCTTGTATTCATAAGCTGTGTTTGTTTGTTTACCCTCCGATTTAAATGAGGTGGCGAGTTTACCGAAGAGCAACTCCTCACAGTATCTCGAACATTGTCTTGGCTCACTCAACAACTTCTCACAGTCGGATCGCCCAAGATGCTTTTTGGAAACTTCTGGTTGGCTTTTCTAGCTCTGTTCTTTCTTCCCTCAGCTGAAAGCCTTCATGTAACCCCAGACATTGCAGATGGACAGCTGCGTAATGTCTACGACTACATCATCGTTGGAGGCGGTACTGCAGGTCTAACCATTGCCAATTAACTCTCCGAAAACCCAGCAGGTACTTAATGCTGATAGACTCAACGAGCCTCACTAATGGTGCTCGTAGTTTCGGCCCTGGTTCTCGAAGCTGGTCCTTTGTACGTCTCTCGTAGCCCACTAGATCTCGACTGACAAACCGCATTTCAGGGATGACGCGAGAAATCTTTCGATTCCTGGAGGCCTTCTTCCTGTCCCGGGCACAATCGGGTCAGGTGGATGGCAAAAATACCAGTGGGGGTTGACCACTGAACCCCAGACGTATCTCAACAATCAGAATGTGGGAATCCCTCAAGGAAAGGCTGTTGGTGGCAGTTCCATCCTCAATGGCCTGCGTTGGTCCAGAGGCTCAGTGTCTGGTTACGATGGTTGGGAAAAGTTGGGAAACAAGGGTTGGTCTTGGAATGACCTACTTCCTTGCTTCAAAAAGGTAGGTGTGTAACCGATCTATGAGTATGAGGCTGATTTGTGGTAGTCTGAGAAGTTCACCTTCAATGTTGAGCCTCATGATGCCCAAGAACTTCACATACGTCCTCAATCAGCTGCGCATGGATACAATGGCTCAGTGCACGTCTCCTACCCTCAGTACTTCTATCACCAATCCTGTAAGTGATACAAATTGTCAAAGCTTTTCGTGCTCTGACTGGAGAACAGCCAATGTTCTCGAAGGCTTTGCGCAGCTTGGTCTACCCATTATTGGTGACGTGAACAATGGGACAGCCGCAGGGGCCATGATACTCCCTTCAAGCACGCAACCTGATAATCGGACGAGGTTCGATGCCTGAGAAGCTCACTTTAACTCGGCATCTCGGAGATACAACTTGTACATTGCAACTAACCAGACTGTGACACAACTTGTTTTGGATAGTAACAGTGCACACAACTCAAGTCGGAGAGTTATGGGAGTCGAGGTACGATTAGGTGATACAAAAGATGAGGTGGTTACTAATCCGTATTGTAGTTTGCTCCAAACAACAAGTCCAAGGCGAGATCAATTTCTTCTACCCGAGAGGTAATTGTTTCGGCTGGTGCGATCTTCACTCCCACTTTACTTCAGGTATCGGGAATTGGGCCGTCAGATGTTCTCAAGTCGCTCGACATTTCGGTCAAGATTGACCTTCCTGGCGTCGGATATAATCTTCAGGACATCCCATGGTTTATGCCAACTACCATTGTGAGTATTCGTGTCTCATGTAGTACAAGTACTAATGGGTCTAGATCGCAATGAATCATATTTCAGGAGTAATGAGATAGCCGACGGTGTGTATGATGAAGTTGCCGAGGAGTACATACGGAACAGAACAGGTGAGTACACATTTCTGAGAGAGATACCCGTTTCTGACAAATTTAGGTCCCTAGACAGCACCTCTCATAAACACGGTTGCATTCCCGAGTCTTCGATCTGCAACAGATGACTGGAAGCAATTCATGAACAAGAGTTCGGGGGATGGCATTCCCTCAAATACCCCCAACTCTGTGATGAAGGGTTACGAAGTCCAGAAAAATATTCTACAAGACCAAATACTCAAAAATGATACAGGAATCTTTGAGACCATGGCCAACTCATAGGGGCAGTTGACTGTAGCTGCTCAAAAGACCTTCTCCCGCGGCACCGTCCGACCCTCATCATCCTCGATCTTCGACCTGCCAAAGCTGGACCTACGATACTGCTCCGACCCGATCGATTGCGAGATTCTTGTTCTTGGTCTCCAAATGAACACGAAGCTGATCCAAACCAACGTCATGAAAGAACTCATGCCCGAAGCGGAATCGGCGTTTGATACTACAGATCATCAGACGTTGATGAAGGATGTTATGGAAAAGATCTCGACAGAGAGACATCTTTCAGGAACAGCAGCAATGATGCCTCTTGAACTGGGAGGAGTTGTGGACCCTGAGCTCAAGGTGTACTGCACGTGCAACTTGCGTATTGCTGATGCCAGTATCATGCCCCTGATTCCGTCAGCCCATCTACAAGCTAGTGTCTATGCCATTGCTGAGAAGGTAAGATTCCAATAGTTAACTGAAACGAACTACTATTGACAACTAAAACAGGCGGCAGGCATGATTAAATCAGCCAAGCTGGACTGCTGTATTGGAGAACGACTTCCTTTCCCTCCCAGGTCGCAACTAACCATTTGATCACTTCCGTCATGCTTGGATAGCACATGTAGATTAAGCGAAAAAAAAATTTTAAAGGAAAAAATTGTTGGCATTCTGGGTTACCAGGGATGCATTCTTCAAATTGGACTTGACGCTTTCGGGGTGAAATGGTCATAGATTGCGAATTAGACTAGGTAATGATAATGTAGCATTTCTGCCTGTTCCCGGCATGCTCAATAGAGCGAATTGCCCAACAGATGGAAATAAATGCATGGCTATAATATCATGCTGATAAACTTGGCACATCTAAGACTGTATTTCTCCATCTGGCCAGCTTCTTGTCCGTCAAACTCCAAGACGGAACCCGAACGTCAATTGACAACAAGGAAAATCCACCCTTAATCCTGTGGTTCCTTTCTCACAAGCTCCGCGTGTTCTTCATACCAAGCCAACTGATCAGTCATGCGCTTGATCTCTGAATTCTGAACAGCCAATCTGTCCTTCAGTTCAGCCATCTCACGAACCAGGAACTGATTCTCAGACACCAGCTTATCCGCTCTCTCTAGACGCTCTTTGTTCTTTGCCTCAATGGCAGACACCCGCTCTGGCCAAGTTGGAGTCACAATGGATACCACAGTTGGTCTCTCCTCCATGAGTCGTGTGCTCTTCACGCCAGGATGCTGCTCGGCTGCTGGTATGACAAAGAGAGGAGACTGATGGCCTTTACCCTTGATGCGGTAGAAGCGAGTTAGAAGATCTATAGGGACAATGCCTTTGGCATAGACTTTGCCGCCTCGTTCTTCGTTCCAGATTCGTTCGCCAATTACACCGCTTGCCTTCCAGATCTTCTCCTTCTGCTCGATCTGTGCTTCGGCAACATCGATGAGACGGTGGATGTAGCTTCTGATATCTTCACCACAGTTCACGAGGATGTACTTATCCTGTGGATAGACAATCTCGCGACCCCCAGAGACGCCATCGGCACCGGCACGGCTCAGCATCTGCTGCGGGACGAGGGCTTCTCCTTTAAGGACATCGGTAGCGTTGGCATAGTTGATTTCGAGTTCGTGTATACGACCGACGAGATGCTGGTGATGAAGAATCCATTGACCAAGAAGACAGTTGCGAGCAGCTTCGAGTTGCGATTCTCTCATAGGATGGTTCTTTTTCTTATCCTCGGGGTCTTCGAAACCAGTGGGAAGAATCGACATCAAGCCGCCCGTAGAGGAATACTCATGATCGATGATTTCAAGACACTCATTCGCATGCATGATCAGATCGTGGTGTGTCATGTAAGGACGACGAATATCTCCCTCCTTGGCCGAAGGACCAAAATCCTCAACTTGTGTCAAAGGACAACAATGTTCGATCCCATGCACTTCAGACTCAGACTTGACGACATTATGAAGAGCAAAAAGAGGATCATGATGAAGCGGGTCATCGTTCTCATAAGGAGTGTTGAGGTCGTTCAACCAGTCAAAAGCCTCGTTCTTCTGGAAGATCCATCTTTTAGAATCGACATCCCCCGTGCCTACAGGACGAGTGGTAGTAGACGGAGCAAGCTTGCGGATGATGTTGGTGAGAGACTGAGCATGCTGCTTGAGGGCGAGAAGGGTGGGAGGACGGCCGGACGAGAAGTAGGAGCAGTTGATGTGCTGTAGAAGTTCGAGGTCTTGAGCGTCTAAGATGCCATTGTCTGGAGTGAACCAGTTGGATCTGTAGGAGGTTGCGTAATCGTTGGAAGGGACGCAGAGAGGTTGAGTGTTCTCCTTCTGCTTTCCCGCTGCTCGCAAAGCTACCATCGTGAACTAGAATACAGGTGTTGGCACAGAGTGATAAGAGAGTTACAGGTTGATAGAAAAGAGGTCTGAACAGGAAGACTTTTCTTTGAGAGGATGATAGATAGATATATATATTCTTAAACAGACATAAGGAAATTCTGTCCAGTAGTCTGTCACAATGCTGGCACCTGTAGGACCGGGTGATTGATGTGATGCTATCCAAAGAACAAAGAAACCAGTTCGTTGTTGCAAGTGCCATTCGCCATGGTCATGGTGGGCGCATAGACATTGCTAGAGCAATCAAAAGACTCGAAAATGGTCAAACTGTTTCCTTTCTTTGTCTGTATGGTAAATAGTAACCGGTAACCCCAAGAAATGGATGCGTTTAGCCATTAACAATCGAGCTGCGAAGGTCTTGAGACGGAGCCCCGGGTATTGTTCACAAAACTTCATCAACCGTCGAGTACTCTCTACTTGTCGGACTCTGGTCACGAATGACAAGATTGCTATATCTTGGTAGTGTCGCCAGAAATATATATCTCTGTAGTACAAGCGACTCGTCCCTTAAGTTTGATGAAAGCTTGCTCTTGTTAGTGAATCACAGTTGGTATGGATAAGCGCGTACTCGAGATTTCCATGTCTAGTCGCGAGTATCTGTCATTTGGATAGAGCAACCTGGCACCTCGGCCTGCGTTCCAAGCTGGTACAACAGAAAAGAGTTTGCTCCGTCTCACACAAACATCCGTTCACCGTTGTACGCCAAAGGCATCGCAGCTTTGCGTACACTAGGAGCTCGCCTCTTTATGCAGGGTCAAGCTCTACATTTCTGATTCTTCATGAGGGGAATGTACGCTTCATCAAGGGCAACTTGGATTGAAGCCACTCTTGGTGTTCCAAGCCCAGATTCCAGGTCTCAATCAACAATGGTTCGTTACCCAAGATACTCTACGACAAGGCTTCACATTTACATGGCAACAATTGAGGCAACCATACGCCGAGTAGATCAGGAATGCTTAAGCAAACAGCCACAAGGTGAAACACAAATGCCGACACTCAGATTCAACGGACAACCAAGGGATCGTAGCCGATGGTTGTACGGTAATACACACGTGACTGTGCCTGAGTTGAACAAAGAGCTTTACAATCAAGGGGCTTCGTCTTGACACTCACGACAAGTTACATACGGAAAACAACGTTCTAGAGCAGTCTGTAATGGTGACGCAGCCATGGGAGGCCCAATCTGTGAAACCGCAATATGCTTTGTTAGGCGACGTTTGCGGTAACGGCCACGGCCACGCTGCAAGCAAAGCAATGCAAAGCCAAAAATTGAGGGAGACATGTGGGAATTCAATAAATTCACGTCAGAGGAGATCTCATTGGTCGAATCGCGACATCTTGAAGGTTGATGCGTCAAGATAAAATTACAGGCACGTACCTCGGCTCAGCCAGTGCCAGTTTGAGAGTGAGAGCTTGACGCCAGAGCAGACCATTTCAGCTGAACCAGCATCATCCTGATTGCGCTAGGGCCAGATGAAGAATGGCGCATGCATTTGTGGAGAGTCTAGCCTTTTGGAATGACTGGGGTACGGAGATGAAGTTGCACTTGTAGTATTTTCGTTCTCAGATCTTGAGAACTGTTTGAAGAAACGACTACTGGATCTCTATCGCCATCGCCAAGCGGTGAGAAAGTCATAATGTCGTTGAAGGGATTGAAAGACATTGATGGGCATCAACCTTGACAGACTAAAAGAACAAAGGATGGTCTAATGATCAAGATAGGGGCGATGAATGGAGCGTCTCTTGCTCGATGAACATTAGCGCGATGATCAAGAGAGGTAGCCAAGTAAACAAACCAATGGAGCTCACAGGGTAATTATGATCACAGATACAGTGACTGCACTGTAAGTTAGATCGTCATGAAGCTACCGTTTTGGGGAGACATGATTTAACTTGGAGATCGGGGGAGAAGAAAACGAAGCTAATGTAGTTGATGTCATTGGCGTCGAGGACGGGACTGAATGTTCCGAAGTGAGGGAGTCAGTTGGGCTGTGATGAATTGAAATGGTAGCGCCACGGGAATGAGATTGAAAATGAGAATGAGAATGAAAGAGTCTCAAAAAAAGGTAGCGGAGATTTCCAGTCTTGGCAGACACTCCCAATTCCTAAAAGGGGAGACGATTAACATTCCGATCCGGATCGTCACTGGGGTTGATTCATTGACTTTTGACAGAGAGTGTTTGTGCTCATGCTCACTAACTCGATGGCGGACGGGTTCAATGATTTGTGGTTGTAGGTGGTGGTGATGGATGCATCTGACATCACATATCCAGATAGAAAGTCGATCCCTGTCAAGCTGTCTCGTCTCTGTCGTGTGTGCATGCATGGCAACACAGGAGAGCGTCGTGGCTGTGCCTCTGTTTGATCGAGTGTAGAATCGACGACAGTAGCTGAACTCGACAATCAAAAAGACGTTGATGCATGGTCTAGATCGAGGCCGTGATACTCGTGAGGCACAGAATAGCCAAGTCTAGACTTGAGATGCCGTAAAACGTCGGCAGCAGCCTCACAGACTCACTCTGTTACAGTCCAAATTCTTTTTTGGCTCCCTCATTTGTCTTGTCTCCCTGGCAGCCCCTGTCGGTATGCCCGTGCATCATGAACCAAATGAACATTAGCGAACGTGACTATTTACAGTAGCGCAAGGGCAGCGGGATGAGGTGTCCACGTCGCAGCGGATAGTGGGTTTGTCCCGTAGCCAAGCTTCAACAGCCGAAATTGAGGAGGAGGATTGATTTCGTGTGTAGGCCCTGACCCTTTTGGAGATTTCCGGAAATAAAGTTTTGGGGTGACAATGGGATCATGAAATACTCTTCAGAAACAGGGTCTTGTTTTAGAGTATCATTTTCGTATTTGCCCAGCCATCAATTACCATTCGTTTCATATCAATCCCACAAATCGCATGCGTATTGCAAAGTTTTACCGGTTTCTTGTTTTACTGTCACCGTACTATCATCCGGGATCAAAGCGTCCATACATGCAGACTATCAGTTTGCATTCAGAGAAGGGCAGTGATTTGCAATGCCCTCCAAGGCCAGCTGTCCCAGGTTCCAGATAGAGTGCCGGGACTGGCCTAGACCGTCCATACATCTTCAATTACCGCTGATGATGATGGAGTGCACCAGAGGGCGATTGGCCAGTGTCGATCTAGCCCCAAACCAGGATTTTGCCCGTGTTTCCCACCAGAGCTTCAGGCACTTGGTGATGAGCCTGCAGGCTGGGCGCTACACTGTGACGTCGACATCAGCACCTTGTGCCATGCCAGCTTGTCAGTCACCCTGACGTTGATGCATGGCATCACACCTTTACGCTGGATATCTTATGATGATATTCTCAGCAACGATAGAAGAAGCCAAGATGGAGGAATTCAGAAAGACGGTATAAAGCAGCCACAATCCCTCAAGGTTCAGGGGAAGCATAAATTGCAAGCAGCCGCGTTTTTAACTTCTTTTTCGCGATTCTGTACTGTATCTTGCTGGGCTGAGACATGACTTCACCTTGATTAAGGGGGTCCTCTTAGTGCTAAGCTTTTCGTCTTTGGTCACGTTTGCACTACACAAGCTACAAGCCTCCTCCCATTGGATTCACACACACCCACCCCTGACAACCTAAGCTGAGCTACTGTACCTTAGCCAACATCTGAGGAAACCAGCTTTTTTCCTGTCTAATCTAACTAAGTATCTATTGTATGGCTTGACTAGATACGTTAATTACATATAGCCCGCCAGCCCCATCCACCTGTTGTTTTATCTTTTTCGAGTTTTCGTTCTTCGTTCCTAATTTTGGTTGCAAGTGCGCAGATTCCATTAGAACGCGCCTGCCTCCCGTCCCAACCTAATCTATTTGCCACCCGCCCCCCGCCAACGGAAGGGTAAGGTGCACTACAGCTTGCTTCCTCCTCCCTTGCTGAGGTGTAGCTGAGCGACGCGGCCCTAGTGCCAGCTTAATTTCTTCGATTTCTTCCTAACAACCTCAATTTGCGACTTTGTCAACGTCGTGCGTCGAATTAATCGAATCGAGAATCGGCAGGCGATTGTAATCGCCCAAATCAAGGGTTTATACCAGAACATCCACCCTTGACGTAGTCCAAGATACTGCAACTGGACTGCAATCATGGGAAATTTCATCAGTTGGTTGGAGGACCACCTCCCCTCCCCCAACACGAGCAACTCGGGCGGTGCGAGAGGAACGCAGCCTCAATCCCTTTCGGGTACGTTATATAAACGAATACTGCATAATGCGACGCGGGACTAACAATTCTCAGGTATGGTTTCGACTCTCGTTCCCGTGCTCATAGTATCGGCGGTCTACCTCGTCGTTTTCCTTGTCTTTCGTAAATCCAACAGGCGATTCTATGCGCCTAGGACGTATCTGGGCTCCTTGCGCGAGCAGTTAGTCGCAATGCACCACTGGACTCTAAATATTAATTCTAACGCCTTCGCAGTGAACGGAGTCCCGCGCTACCTAATGGTTTCTTCAACTGGATTGGAGCTTTTTGGAAGCTTCCCGATGCCTACGCTCTTCAGCACCAGAGTCTCGATTCATACCTCTTTATTCGATTCCTTCGCATTTGCTGCACCATCTGTTTCGTGAGTCTTTGTCTCACATGGCCTGTTCTCTTCCCAGTCAATGCCACTGGTGGAAACGGAAAGAAGCAGCTTGAGATTCTCTCATACGCCAATGTCAACATTGATGATTCGACTCAGAGGAACAGGCTCTACGCCCACTGCTTCATTGCCTGGCTCGTTTATGGCTTTGTCATCTACACCATCATGCGCGAGTGCATCTTCTACATTAGCGTGCGACAGGCTTTCCTTCTTACTCCCCAGTATGCCAAGCGCATCTCATCCCGTACTGTTCTCTTCACTTCAGTTCCCAAGGAGTATCTCGATGAGGCCCGCATTCGCACCCTCTTCAACGACTCAGTTAAGAATGTTTGGATCCCCGGTGACACCAAGGAGCTCGACAAGATCATTGAGGAGCGTGACGATGCCGCCATGAAACTCGAGAAGGGAGAGGTTAAGCTTCTCAAGCTGTGCAACAAAGAGCGCATCAAGGCCATGAAGAAGTCGGGTCCCGAAGCCGAGAAGGTTGCATCTGCCCCATCTGATCCTGAGTCTGGAAACCTCTCTGCTCGCTGGATCCCCGCTAAGAAGCGTCCTTCACACCGTACTGGCCCTCTGGGGCTTGTTGGCAAGAAGGTTGATACTATTGAATGGGGCCGTGAGGAGCTCAAGACCCTCATCCCCAAGGCCGACAATGCTCAGGCTGACTGGCTCGCTGGCAACTATGAGAAGCACTCTTCCGTGTTCGTCGAGTTCTACACCCAATCTGATGCCCAGGCTGCTTTCCAGACTACCACTCACCACCATGCCCTCCACATGGCTCCTCGTTTCATCGGTGTCAAGCCTGATGAGGTTGTCTGGAAGAGCTTGAACTTCCCCTGGTGGCAGGTTGTCATTCGCCGATATGTCGTCTACGCCATCATTGCTGTTCTCATCATCTTCTGGGCTGTTCCCGTCGCCATCGTTGGTATCATTGCTCAAGTCGACACCATCAAGACTCTTCCTGGTCTTACTTGGATCCAGGATATCCCTCAGGTCATTCTTGGTGTCGTCTCTGGTCTTCTGCCTTCCGTTGCTCTCTCCATTCTCATGTCCTTGGTCCCTGTTTTCATGCGACTCTGTGCCAAGCAGGCAGGTTGTGTTTCCATCTCCCAGGCCGAGCTCTTCACCCAGAACGCCTACTTCGTTTTCCAGGTTCTCCAGGTTTTCCTAGTCCAGACCCTTGCCAACAGTTTCGTTTCGTCTATCGCGACGATCGTTAAGGATCCCAGCCAGGTCTTCAGCATGCTGTCATCTTCCATCCCTACCGCCTCCAACTTCTACGTCTCTTACTTCATTGTTCAGGGTCTGACCATCGCCGTCGGCGTCCTGACTCAAGTCGTCGGATGCATCATTTTCAACGTTCTGTACAAGTTCCTGACTAGCACTCCACGATCCATGTACAACAAGTGGACTACTCTCAGTGCTCTCACTTGGGGAAGTCTTTTGCCCGTCTACACCAACATCGCTGTTATTAGTGGGTAGCCCCTGAACTCATGTGTTGAACACAGCTAACCTTTCTCAGGCATCGTCTACGCTGTCATTGCACCTATCATGCTCTTCTGGTCTACCATCGGTATGGGCTTGTTCTACCTTGCCTACCGCTACAACATTCTGTTTGTTACCGAGACCAAGATCGATACTAGAGGCCTCATCTACCCTCGTGCTCTCAAGCAGCTGTTCGTCGGTGTTTATCTTGCTGAGATCTGCCTTGTCGGCATGTTCATTATCTCCAAGGCCGCCGGCCCTGCTGTCCTGATGGCTGCCTTCCTTGTCTTCACCATTCTATTCCACATCTCCCTCGCCAAGGCTCTTAACCCTCTTCTCTACAGCCTGCCTCGCTCTCTTGAGGTTGAGGAGGAGCGAATTCAGCGAAGCCTGCAAGGTTCAGAGTTGGAGGACGGACATGTCCAGAATGGAGAGGGTGCCGCTTCCAACGACGCTGGCAAGAGTCCCGGTGTTAGCAGGTTCGTGCCTGGTGGTACTGACAGTGTTCAGAAGAAGGGCAACTTCTTCTCCAAGTGGCTCAAGCCCTGGATCTACGCCGATTACGCCACCATGCGCCAGTTGGTGCCTCATGAGCGTAACATGGGACTTGACTATCCTGAGGAGGTCGAGCGTAACGCTTACTTCCCACCTTCAGTCACAAGCGAGACACCTATCCTCTGGATCCCTGCCGACCCCGCTGGTATTTCCAAGCAGGAGGTGCTCAACACGAGCAAGGTGATCCCTATCTCAGACGAGGGCTGCACTCTCAACGACAAGAACCACATCGAGTGGGACACTGAGGGAGCACGACCTCCTATCTGGAGCGAGAAGATTTACTACTAGAGGTGGATATGATTTCGTTAGTGTGATTGATACCCAAACACATGCCAGCTATCAGGCTGTGTTGCTTTGAAGACGTGGGAGTGGTTGAAAGGAGATGGTGGAAGATTGGGAAACTGACATAAACGACAGCATTGGATTTAGTCAAGATGGATATGTTATCGATCGTGTCATGAAGTATTAGTATCTTGCACGGTTGTTAGATTAGATAGTTATACAGTCAATGAATTCTAATGCTAATGAGGAATGGTTGCAAGTCAGTGACTGTAGTATCAGTGACTAGGAACAAGATAGATTAATTAAGATATCTCATAATCTATCTCGAGCGAAGAGTACTAGGCATAGTATATCGCCTCACGATTCAAGACTCAAGGTTGACATTGCCCATTGCTTACTCGGACCCGGTTCAAACCAGATATGTCTAATCCGGCATATCCTCTATCATGGGATTCAAGGTTCTGTGATAGTTAATTGGGCAACTGGAAGTAGTACGATCTCTCCACACCGGATGGCTTTTACCTTGTAATCCGCAGTAAGGGCAGAACTCGCCAAAGGATGGACAAGGCTTTGACAACTGAACTATTGGTTACAACTGAAACATGGAAACAAAGAGTACAATGTAAGCTTGAAAGCCGAGACATGTGACAAGTGGGAACAAAGGGACTGATATTGACATACTGAGAGACAGAGAGAGAGGGCTTGCGAGTCCAGATGGTTTGGTTGTTGGGGTGAGTTGATAGACGAAACAGGGATTTCCTTGATTGAATTGGCTTAGCACTAGGCCTGGAGCACCTACCAAACTTTACCGGGAAGCGGATAGCGGCAGCCACAATTGAAGCCACAACCGCTATTGTCGTTGAAGCCGCGGATATTGATTGCATCGGAGACAATTGTTTATGTCTGCTATGATTGTTGGATATGACACTAAAGCGATAATAACAAACTACCCAATCAGTAAAACTCAGCAGTTGAATACTGCAGTCTTGAACTGTGGCGCTTCTACATGTGATAGCCTCCCTTGACTAAAAACCCATGTCCTTGTTCCCGTCCGTAGCCAACAAGGATCTAAAGAGCCCCCCCTCCATCAGCTTCTGATGTGATGGTCCCACAAGCCATTGTTGTCGTGCCAACCACCATCAACAATCACCTCGTCAAGCAGAAAGCGGCAAGTTATTCACATTCTCGCGAATAGGATCTTGATTTTTAGCCCGGCTTTTGACAAGATAGGTCTAATCGCAAACCTTGCTTGTGTGATTGATTGATAGTACGATATTGATATTGGACGATACGGCTCCAGATCCCGGATGCACTTACCCTTACCCTGCTGCTGAGATCCCCTCATCCCTGCTCCTTCTCTTTCCTTCTCTGTGCCTGTGCTCTCTCTCTTCCCGCTCAGTTTCTCTCTTGACTCTCTGCTTGCTCTCCTACAATCCAATCTAAACCTGGACATCGACCCCATTCGTGGCCTGTTCTTGAGGCCTTTGCATTATTAGCAGGTTTGGTCAATATTGAGAGTCTTGACAAGGTGCGCATAGACCGAGACATTGCGCAGAGACCCTTGGACATTCCTTCGAGTCGATCAGCAGAACACGTACGACTCTTTTGCACTGCGGATTCTCAGACTCTACACATACTCAGAGTAGGGAAGTTGGGGGAAGTGAACGACTGCAACCGAGATACCATCCAGCTTTCGAGCTACGCGGTGATGGCCATGCTCTGAGCGCTCAGTATCATCGTCGGCGAGAAAACTACGCTTGAAAAGCGACTGCGATTGCTTCGCCTGCACCTTTCGAATTAGCGAGTCATCTCAACTTCGCAGAAACCGCAATGACTCCAACAATCACCCGCAGCTGTTGGCCTGCGCAAGCAATGCCCAAAATGACAATCTCTACTACTCTCCTCCTCTGCGCGAGCACACTTCTTCTCGCCTCTCCCGCTGCCGCGCAAACTTTCCCATACGTTCCCACAGAGATTCTCATGCCCGACCCAACATGTGTCGACGGTAGCGTTCCATGTAGTGCTTCGAATCTAGCATACATCTTCCGACAAACAGCTTCAGGCAATGTCGAATTTCGAGCCCTCGACTTTTCTAAGAGTATCGATGCGGACGAAGACAGCCTTGAGCGCGCAAGCAATGATACTGTCTTACCTTTTCTCGACGGTAGTTCCAAGAGCACTGCCTTTGGTGCTGCGAGAACAGCGAATGGCTCTGTACTCGTTTATGCAGGTGACTGCGAATCTGGCAGCGGCGATGTCTGGAGCTTCGACTATAGCAATGATCAAGGCGAGTGGTCTCGTCGGGGTCTCAAGAACGGCGGCGACACCCGTCGTGCACCGTATTTCCTCGGAGGCACTGTTGCCTTTTCCTCCAGCCTCGCTCCTGATATGGACCAGCCAACTCTTTATACTTATGGAGGAATGTGCGAGACACCCGAGTCTGGAAGTGATGCAACGAACTGGCAGAGTAATGCCAACTACACCAAATCGATGCTGAGACTCGCACCTCATGATAGCGATGCTTTTACCTCGTATGAGATGAGCGTCGCTTCCAGTGGTGGACCAAAAACACCCATTGCAGGCTTTACTCTAACTGGTCTCACGCCCTCGATGACCAATAAATCTGGCATTGTGACGCAGCAGATGAGTTATGTACTTCTTGGTGGACATACCAAGACTGCCTTTATCAACATGAGCACAGTCGCTGTATGGAATCTTCCCGCTGAGTCGTGGAGTTATGTCAACATTCAAGCTCCAAACGTTGATATGCCAAAGTCAGATCTTGCTGTGAAGGATACGAGCTCTCAGAATCGTCGCAGGAGCACAAACACTCCGGATAATGTCTACAGTCGTTCTGGGCATACTGCGACGCTCAGCGAGGATGGAAGCTCTATCATTGTTATAGGAGGTTGGGTTGGAGATGTTAACACCCCTGCTGAACCACAACTTGCTATCCTCGAGATGAGCGAAATCTACAGCGGGTGGCAGTGGAAGATCCCTGACGAACAACCTGATTTCAATGGAATCTACGGCCATGGCGCTGCAGTGTTGCCAGGAAATATGCTCATGGTCTACGGCGGGTGGGAGTCTTCGGGCTCTTCCTCACGGAAAGTCAAGCGTCAAGCCTCGTCTGGAACACTTCGCTTCTACAATATCACGTCAGGTTCATGGGGATCCCAATACACGAACCCCGCCTCTAGCTCATCGGATGATGATAATGACGCGCCCAAGGACGATAACAAAGGATCAAACTCGAAGCGCCTCGGCCTCGGTCTCGGTCTAGGCTTTGGTATCGCTGCTTTGATCGGTATTATCATTGGTGCCCTGTGCTGGTACAAGAGACGCAAACGACATATCAACAAACGAGAAGAAGCTGTCAGGGCGCTGTCTCAAGATCCCAACTACTACAACAACGAATACCCCGAGATGATGGAAAATGATCCTTGGGGGCTCGATAGTGCCCCCTGGTATGGCACTGGCGAAAGCCCTTATGCCGCTGGCGAGCGGTCTCTAGGCTACGAGTCTATGAGGGGCGCTCGAAGTGGTCTGCCGGGGCTTCACATTCCACACAAATCCATGGCAAGACCGTCACGAGGAGGCTATATACCTACGGGACCGCGGCCTACAAGTTTCCCGGGTCCAATTCATCCGATTTATGAGGACGATGAAGAGGAACCCTATCACAACCGAGGCCTTTATGATCACGTCCCGACTCCTACATCAGAGGTTCCTTCGGATCCTTTCCAAACTCCAGTCGCAGGCATGGGTCCGAATAATATTCCTCACCCCATTTGCCTGACTCCTGGAGGTGGTAACAGAGCCTCAGCAACACCTAGCCCTGAGAGTCCACGACATGATCCTGAGGTTCAAGATTGGGTCACTGAAGTTGATGCTGCGGAAGGACTACTTGCACGTATGAATAGTCGACGAAGCCAACACCAGAATGTACAGAACCTCGATAGTGCCGAAGGTTTGCTTGCGCGCATGAACAGCCGTCGAAGCCAGAACCAAGGAAGCGCCGGTCACAGCCAAGGTCGTTCTTCACCAACGCGACATAACTCGACCCGCTCAGCTGCTCTGCGAGATGATGAATCACGAAGCGGATCTAACTTGTCTGAGTCAGCACGAAGCGCAGCTGAAAGCATCAAGGCTAAAGCACGTCAACTCAACCCTCTCGCTCCAGCGTTCATAGCAGCTGGTGCCGAGCACCCCAAGCCTGGCAGTTCGTCGTCTAGTAGCTACAACACAGCCCGCTCGTCATTTGGTGTTCTTCAAGCAGAGGGTCCTTCGTTACTTATGGGAGACCGAGCCCCTCACTACGATGATGATGAGCCCTCGTCGCCATCTAAGTCCAAGCCACGTAGGGGATGGCTAGGCTCTCTTCGACGAGTGTTCTCAGGGGCTAGTACCCCAACATCTTCCCGCGAAGATATGTCTGGCGTGCGACGTTCGTTTGATCAAGAGCCCGTGACTGGTGACTACGAGCCCGGTCTGGTTGGTCTACGCGGCGAGCTTCTTAGAAGGAAGAAAGGTCGACAGGACTGGGAAGGTGTTGAAGGCGATTCGCATGGTGCTATGATGTCTGGTGGAGCCGGACCTGAGCCTGGAGCTGAGTCTGACTGGGATATTGAGAAGGCTGTTGAGCAGCGATTGGTGCAGGTCATGTTCACTGTCCCTCGAGAACGTTTAAGAGTTGTTAATGGCAACGAGGAAGGAAGCGATCGAGAGGATGAGGTGCCGATGAAGCCACACAAGGCTGAATTTGTTGACCCAGATAACGAGAGTCAGACATCAGGAGGTGTCAGTATTCGTGAGAAGCGAGATGAGCGTGAATTTGGACACGCTGGCATTCGACCTGTGGCGGAACCTAAGAGGGACGAGGAAGAGATTAATGAAAAGCAACCGCTTGTTCAAGATGATCAAGAACAGCTGGATGAGAGGCGACGTCTAGAGGAGGAGGGACAACGACTGATGGCTGAGAAGCGTGCTGAGGAACAACGTCTCGCAGAAGAGAAATCTCGACAAGCACAACATAAAGACAAGGAGTCTACGAAGAGAGAGCAGTCACAACCTACATCACAAGAACAACAACCTCCTACAGAAACACTACAACAACCGAAACCCCCTCATCTTCAACCACCTCAACCACTCTTCCAGCGCAGCTCCCGGGATTCTTCGCCGTCGTCATCACGTTCTCCCTCTCCTCTACCATCTCCTGGCCACCCCTCTCACTCAAGACGACACACACGAGGCAACTCAAACAACTCAGTCGGCGGCTTCCTCCACCCAGATCTGGCTCCACTAGAACCGCGCTTCTCACACGAAACAGATCGTTCCTCGGGTGTACTTCTCGAAGCTCAAGCAGTTCCTCTCACACGAGAACGAGCTCGAACACGTGTCTTGGCTATGGTCGATAGTTTCGAGAGTCTAAGTCGCGAGAACAGCCCGAGTCCCACACGGTTCCAGTAGTTGAAGGAGAAAAGATGCATAAGGTTTTGCACAGAGCGTGGATTTGTTGCTTTGGTTTTGCAGGGTGTTTGGGTGCAGGATTACTGGAACATAGGGATTGCTTGATTTGGAATTCGCTTTAGCATTTTGGAAGCTTCAGGGCATATTTTATTTGGATTGCCATGAGTCTTGGATCTGTATATATATCATCATGTATCTATGTGCTCAAGATTCTACCCTACAATTGGGATACGATTAAAAGACAGGAATGCGCTTTTACACTTTATGCCCAGTCTTGATTTAGTGCTTCACCGTCTCTAACCTCCTTGAGTAATGCTCCTGTCTGCAAAGTGTTCCACAACTAGTGACATGTTGGACTCATCACTTGAAGCCACGAGGATATCCACAAACTTGTAAGACTCCATCGTCTCCAGCCGTAAGCTAGTTTGTTCAACGCTACTCCCACTTTCCGCGATGGCTCTCCATAGTGCGTCTTCATGACTAAGTTGCAAACTCATGGGCCACGTCAAATGTGGCGTTCTACGCCTCACGAGCATCGGTTCTGCTCTATTCAAGCGATGGACAGCGTGACACCACGCGCGATTCATGTTGCCTCACGTTTCAAATCCAGCCATAAGTCGCGTGAGGCGACGACTGGGTATAGATCAAAAGGGGACGAATTAGATGTAGAGATGGAGAAAGAGGCGGATAACTTCACCGTGACGCTAAATTGATCACAAGTTCTGTAGTGAGCGTCATGAAACTCATGGAAGCAGTCATTTTCGTGTCACAAAGATGAAAAGTGCAAGCTGTAGTTCCAGACCAAGAAATGAAGAGAATACTTTTGGCCGCTATCTCAACCTCGTCGCCCGATGCATTTATGCTGGCTCTATGTACGTAAAAGTGACCCCAAACTGACAACGACGACCTGCATATTATATCCAAACTTTGAAGCCAACACTGAGCGCCCACGCAAGTCATATAAACTCGGCGACTCTGTCACGCCCCTCATAGGTCGCTGTCCCTCATCCATTGTGCCATAATTGCTTGGTCGAGGTCGCCGTTGCCGTGATGCCATAAAGTATAAAATCCGAATCGAAAATTAAGAGTTGGCTTCTGCCGTCATGCATGACCTTTCCAATAGTGCTGTGCGAAGCAGCAGTCACTTGGCTCGCTTGTATATGTACCATACCATGATCCCGCCAGTTGCTGGGGGCGTTCGTCCCATGTTCCGCTGTGTATGTAATCCCCCTTGTAAAATGCCAACGCCTTCCTGGTATCTCGAAATGCAACAAAACCCCTTTGGGTTTTAAAAGTGAGCCGGGAAAAAGTGAGATTCGTGTGCTTCATGGGCCATTGTGACCATTTTATCTGCTCGTCTGGAACATCTTTCATTATCCATCCCAGAAAATTCCGCTAGACTCCAGAGATTTATGTTGAGGAAGTACCCTCAATGCAGTATGATGCCGTGCTCTTGGTCCAATAGACAAGTGCCTCTTATCGTAGTCTCACCTTATAAAAGATGGCCTTTGGAGCCCAGCGGAATTTCCGGAGTTGCCGAATGTCCTGTCGGTCAAGGTTCGGGCGTTGGATCGGGGTTTGTTGCACGGAGCACCTTGGGTGCCTGAATCCTCCTCGAATAGTCGTGGTCATCTCGCAATGTGTTGATACTCTCATGACTTGCGCTTCGAACGTACAATCCTTGCTTAAATGGATCCATTCGAGGATCGACTTGCAAGGTGCTGTTACGGCTTCCTGCCGCGGCTGATGCAACAGGTGATCCAGCCATGCTCATATCAGGTCGTGCAATGCCCGAGGAGCTATCTCGAACACTGGGGTCGTCCTGATAGGCCTCTTGTTCGTTCTGTTGCTTCTTTCGGCGGAACCACAGGAATAGGGCGAGGGCAGCGGCACCTATGACGGCTGCAATCACGCCTACCACGATGCCGACAACTTGGCCAGTGCCAAGTCCACTCTTCTCGGTAGTTGAGCCATTGGTGTTTTCGCTTGCGGTTGTTCCACCAGTCTCCGTCGGCGCTGCCACAGTGACGGTCCTGATAGTACCGCCAGCAGTGACAGTCTGAACAACCGAAGTGCGCGAACTAGATGTAGTTGACTCATCCACGGCTGTGCTCGTAGCTGAGGTTTCACCTTCGGTCTAAATACATAGTCAGTGTCTGTCCAAAAACTCTTTATTAAATCACCAGATTCCCGAGGCGAGATAACATGCGTATTGAGACAAGGCATACAATTGAGGTTGTTTCTGGCTCCGAGCTGGACGTGGACGTGGAGGTCGATATGGATGTGGATGATGGCTTCAGAGTCACCGTATTCTGTATTGTCTCAGTCACTCTGGATACGGCCACGGTGGTTGGTTTTGCCTGATGGTTGCCTGTTAAGCCGTGGTATCTTACCAACCGCAGAAGGGTTCAAATAGACTGAGATGTACAGGTGGAGAGTTGGGTAGGCAGACACTCGTCCGATCATGGCATATGCGGCGATCACAACACGAAACATGATCATGTCACAGGATTTGACTTACTTTGGTTGATGAGGGGGAAGGGCCCCTTGAGCCGGAAGGCTCAACTTTGCCTAGAGACACATATCCGTATACTCCGTTACCACCGCAGACTTCATCAGGCCATGCTGGACAAGGAGTATCGCACTTGGAGTCGTCCTCTTGGGTTGACTTGACAGGTGCGTAATTCGAACACCAGCATAGCTTGTCTTGGGTGATAGCGAATGCCCAGTCATTGATACAGAAATCATGGCAAAGGCCATTTGTCTGATAAATGCTCGTATCTATCAATATGGTTAGAGGCTGCAAGCTGTTATATGTGAAGTGGTTACATACTCCTGGGGGTCTCGCCAGTATTGTAGCTAGCACAATATTCTATGTCTAGAGCGGCAGCTAGAGGCGCCCATGATGATGCTATTAAGACGAGCAAGCCGGCCTGTTGGGCATGTCTGGAAAGAGGAGACATGATTATGACTTGGTCAAGAAAACTAGGTTGGGCTTAAGGTTAGAATGTGTCGAGTTGAAGGGAAGCGAGGAGAGCCCAGGCAGAAGGAGGATGTTACACACCTTTACCAAAGAGACTGAGCAAGAGGGCATGTGAGGTCGGGTGCAACAGAGATGAAGCAGGCTTTTCAGAACATAACACGGTCGCGGGAGACTCTCAGATGGTCGAAGCCATACCACGTCTGACCGTCGAGAGGTGTAGTACTACCGGCAGGTGTGATTTCGCGTGGGTGGATGTCCCGACGCCGGAGCAAGACAGCCGGTATCGTCAATCGTGATCCGAGTTGAGCAAGGTAGCACAATGAAGTGACCAAGCAGGCTGTATGTGAATCACCGGGAGGTCGGTGGCTTTTCGAAGATGGGATTTAGATCCGCGATGACCGGGTATCGTGTTTGGTTCGAGATGAAAGTATTATCGATGGGTGATATTGATAACCGGTGGGTGACAGTGATGAGTCGAGAGCTTCCTGAGGCTCAAATGGTTGTCGATGAATAATTCTGGCAATCCTCGTAGATTCCAGCTGCCAACACAAGCGAACGGTCGATGCGATACAATGCGATCCCAAAACTTGAACAATCCCAATTATCCCAAGACGAAAGAAACCCAGATCCAAAAATCACCACAAGGGCAAAAAGAAAATAGAACAATTCCCAGCCAACGAAATAGATATCGTGGAGATGATTAGGAGGGGAGGTTGGGTGTGATTGAGAAATAATTGGTAGAGGCAGAGGTAGGTAGTGGTAGAGTTGGACGTTGGAATACGTGACAAGAGGTCGAGGTCGAGAAGGGGAGATTTGGGAAGGGAAAAGGTGTGAGGGAAGTAGCTACTAGAGTGGTCAAATCAGGTAAGAGCTAGGTAGGTATCTGTACCTAGCACGGTAGTCCCGGGCCCTAGTGGAGGGGCGACCGGGATGGGAAACAAGGAAGGAAGAACGAAGACGAGCGATGAACTTTCTAACCAAATTTGGCCCAACTTGAGAAGAGAAGAGGGCCTGGGAATAGCGACGGATGAGAAAAGTTCTAGGGAGTAACCTAGGCAAAATCGATAAATTGGATTGTCGATTCCTGTAGAAGGATCGATGTGTTCCTTGGAGTGGTCCTCAGTCGATAGTTTGTCAACGACTCCTCTCCCTCTGAAGAACGGAAAGCCCTGGTAGAAAAAAGGATACTCTTGAATAGAGTTGCACTGGAGGTCACGATACGACCTGGCAACAAAGTCCAAGCAGTACAGTACAGTACGTACCGTCCAAAGTATCGCAGGGGTCGTGAGACCAAAAATGGAAAGGTTCCAATACTCAGCTGCAAAGCCAAGGCTGGGCGGACAAAGGAGGCTCCACGCTCTGAAAAGAACCAAGGAGAGGGGAGTCAAGATGAAGCGGGAAGAGACCGATCCGATGGCCTAGTAGGTAGTTCCCTTTGAGCGTGATTGATGAAAAAAAGTGTGATGGTGGTGGTGCAGTAGTGCTATTATCTCGGCGTAATATGGCCGTTTTTTTGTTTGTTTTCTTTTTTAGGTTGAGTGAATGAGCGAGTGCGTGTAAAATGAGGTGGTAGCCAAAGGATCGAGCTTAGAATGAAAGAATATTAAGGAATGAATTGAAAGGAATGAAGGACAAGTCAATTGTGCGTAGAAAGAGAAGAAGAGAGATAAGATGATATTACAGGAAAGGAACTTGAAGAAATTGATTGAGCCAGAAGAGGTAGAACTGATCGACTTGAAATTACCTGAGGTAAGCAACCCTCGCGTTGTTGCTGGTCAACAGCAGGTCCAGTATGAAGCTGTCCACAGAATCACAGTAACGAAACGATTTTCACATATTATGATATACACACAAGGCTCGAAATCTGATATGATCCTCTACAGCTACAATCACAATCACAACTCGACAGAAATAAAAGAAAATTCATTAAATAAATTAAGATAAAAGACGGACCCTCGTTTCGCAAGCTCCCCTATCCCTAACCAACAAGACACTAAAACACGAGGCGCCCGTGGCCTCATATGATGCCTGTAGCGGATGTCGTCACCGCTGAGAGCCAGTGGGCGCTGTTGTTGTTTTAGGGGAGTGACAGTGCTTTTTGGGTTGGTTGGATTTTATTACGGGAGGTTGAGAGGGGGGCGTGTCGTGTCATATCGTGTGGAAGTTGCAGGGGCAATCAAAGAAGAGGGAGTGGGATCTGCATGGGCCCTGGACAAGGGTGTGAGCGGCGATCTTGATAGAAGCGAAGAGTGGGAGAGGAGAAGTATGTACTAATACTGTTGCGGAGTGTTGCAAGAGCCCGTCCGACAATCGCAATTCGTGGTCTGAAATGTGAATTGTATGGTGATGTGGTATGGGAAAGGCGATCCTTGTAAACCGTCATTCTGTCTATATCTTTCACTGAATGCTCTTATATTCTTTAAATATTAAACAATTCCTTTCCCCCTCAATTAGTCTAGTATACTAGCATATAATCAGCTTGCTTCTACCTTTTTGGCTTTGGCTTGCCGCTACCTTTATGGGCTTGAGAAATTGAAATTGGATAGTGACAACCACTTCACTCTCCTCTCGGCAACCCTTTTTCCGGATTGACCTCAGCCCTTGGCACCCTTCTCTCAGGTTCCCTTTGTGCTCTTCCTTCAGTGCATCAAAAGAGAAAGCATCAAAGTCATAGACTCTTTCTTTCTCCGCTCCATTTCCTCCTGTTATGACGCGCAGATGGTTCTTCAAATCTTACAACGTACAACGCTAGAACGAGATTATTGAAACACAACCCTCTAAAGATCTCGGCGTTTTGCTGTAGCTGTTGAACAGTAATTCGCGCTCCAACCCAAGATCTCAGCCAAGATAACTTGACAGAATTATAACAGCCCCAATAGATCGGATATTGGTGCATATTTTTGGTCAACCCCCATGCCCATCATCTTGTTTTGTCTCCACTGTTCCCACCCTCCAAACGCGCGATAGATATTGTGAGTCTAGCGGCTCTTCTTGGCCATGGAACCATTCCTCATTGTGCAAAAAACATCCCATTCTCCTCAATCAAAGACGACAGAATGAAGCAATTGTGGACAAACAAAGTTGCCGTGCATCCGCTGTGTATTACAGCTTGACTCTCTTCCCGCTTCTAAGTTCTAAGCACTACCGTACTCTACTGTCTCTCACTATCCCCAACATAGAACTCAACTCACATGAACTAGTGCCTGAGTTCGGCGCCGCGCCGTTGGACGTGGCATCGCCCAGTTTAGGAAACGGTGACCTACCGTAACGGGCCATTTCCGGCCCCCTTTTTGTAAGTTTTGCGTTTTTAACCAAGACGATCCCGTCGCCGGACAAAGTAGAGACCAAGATGATGGTTGTGGGTGAGAATTATGTGTAGGCTCTAGAGGCCCAAAGATGTTTGATCGGCATCAAAAACAGTGAATATCTCGCAATATCTCTGGCTTGCTCCACAGTCCACAGACCATAACCAAAATCTAAATATCCCTGCTCTGTGGGACTCGTGGTTTCAGTCATTTTGGAGCCGGCCCGCGGAAGGGAGAGAGGGAGCATGGGTTATGATGGACTTGACAAGGTTGTAAGTGGGATAAGGTTGGAGAGAAACATGAAGTAACATGCGCGAAACCATTCGGCCATGTTCTTGGAGATTCCCGCATGATAGCAAGCGAGCGAGCGATCGCGATCGGTTTACTTACTCCATAGAGAAACAGAACAAGCCTTTTTCTCTTTCTTTATCCTTATCTGAATCGTTTCCATGTTGATTCCAAGTCAATCATGTGTCAGGAATGACCGTTTATCTTTGACGCAGAAACTTGCCCTTGCAATAACACGAGCATTGACCCGTCTCCCCGCTCTCGTATAATCAATCCATCAGATCATAACCCTTGACAATTTTAAATATTTTGCCATGGTCAACAATAATTACTGGACAATACAATACGCGGAAGCGAGTCTCTCTTTCACTATTCGACGTCACTGAGAGAGGCTCGCTGTTGTCGTGTGACTGGAGATCTAACTTACACCTTTAATTTTCTGACCAGGCAACAATCTACTCAGTAGCTCCAGTCCTCTCTTCCATGTGTCTAGTCTAGCTGATTCAAGGTTATTAGCTTGAGGGTTTAACTTACAAAGAATCCATCCATTGCCTTGTCCAGCTGAACACGTAAACCAACTCGAGAATACGTATCTTTTAGAACAAAAGTCAATTGATAAATAGCCTTGGTATGCTGACGCGCTAAGAGGTCTGTCTAGTCCATCTTGAGACGACGTTGCTACGGTTCGGTCTTTTTCTGTATGGAAAATGGCACGATATGCACGATATGGTGGTGAAGCTTAGAAATGGCTGGAGTTTATGAGCCTCTTGTACTAAAATCCGGCGCATTTTTTGTATTTACATCTATAGTAGCAGCCTCTGATTATCGATGATGATGATGATGAAAAACTTGGCACTTGGGTAATATTTCGATCAGTTATTATCTAGGAACCATCGCCTTTAATTTTTGTATGTCACTGGCGGTCCAATAACCTCGTCACACTCTCATCCGAAGAGGCATTATGATTATGTACTATGCTATGGATGTCTTGTACCTACACCACCTTTGGATCTCACTCACACTCTCAGTATCCGACTTCAACACCACCATCAAGCCCAACACGAACTCCAACTGCCGCCAAGTGCAGTGACTGCTACCCTATCTCTGCAGACGAGTACACCCTCTTTGACGTGCTTGTGTCCAATTGTCCAATGGCGTAGCTAGTTCTTCCGATTTCTTACATGTTGTATCGTATTTCTTGAGAACCCTTTGCTTGTCAGAACTGACCTGACCTGACCTGACCTGAACACGGGCGTGGCAAAGCTGCTTCGTAATGTCTCAATCTGCGACGCTATTCCCAACCAAATTCTCGGCTGTGTGCTTGGAGAGTCACGCAAGCGATGATATGCGTGGGGGTATTGTCACGATTCTCTGTATATACCTACTGTACTATAGTCTGCATTATGTCTCGTGAAAATGTATCGGCATCATCGAGCCGTAAACCGAGGCTGTCACCATAAATATCTTGGCCGCCACATCCGCCATGTTCCTCTGACCGCTGCCATCATGACTGCTCTGTATCACGTTGTCTTGTGTAGTTGAGGCTCCGTTGTCTAGCTTTACTAAACTCTGACATATTCGCACATGCCAATAGCCTGGTCCTTCTGCCAACGTAGTGACTTCTCGGCTCTAGGTTGTGTTACGAAGCACCACTGTCTGTCTTTACTTAGCCGACGAACCTTGATGTACTGTACAACCCCCTCTGCATGTACTATTTTCCCCTCTATGATGCTTCAGTGAGAATACATGATTCCTTCATGTTGAGGGAAGAGGCTGTCACAGGCAAATCACAAGCTCAACCATTGTCGCTATTGCGTGTTTAGCTGCGCCGCTTCGCCAGGAGAATGCCACTTCAGGGTCCGCAATCTGCAAGCCGCCCGCCACCAGCTGCAGTCCGTCGATGTAAGTTGCGTCGTGAGGGTGTAGAGGCTCAATTTTTTTGTTTTTCCGCTCAAAGGTTCCGGAGCATTTTGCAAACTGCAGTATCGTGGAGCTTTGTCTGTAGTGATATTCAACTATGTTGCTGTTGTGTCTCTACTCTCAGCTTTTCCATTGTGCAGTACACGTAACCGTTCTGTAGTCTATGACTCTTTAGATATAATTGATTCGTACATCTCAGAGCTAAATACACGGCATGTGGGAGAGATACTCCAGCTTTCCACGACGACGATGGAGCAGTTTTAAACATATAAGCTCGGTCGAGTAGTCTAACTTACTTCTTGGGTCTGCTTCTGTTTTTGGCATGCGTGTTCATCGTCTTTCGAGCGTCATGGCCTTCCCACTATGGCTTTGAGTTTTTCGCGAATGCAGAGCTAATCGAAGTGAAACACTCGGTCGAGATCTTAGTCAAGGTAATGGGGCAGAGCCGCAAAACAAACCTCTTATGGACGAACCCAATCGAGACTTTTGACTACATAGGCCCGACTTGCCACGAAACCTCTATTTGATTACTTGATGAGATGTGGCTCTTGCGAACAGATGAAATTATGGTTGCAATCTTCAGATGGGATGCTGATCTAGGGTAGGCATATCTCACAATGCTTTGTCATGTCTTGTCTGGGGTAAGTTGTAACAATAGCGCTTTCAAGCTGACCACTCACGGTCTTGAGCTGTTGCAGGTGGCACCGCAGGGTGGCCCAAGCTCCCTAGCTCTATGTCATCGCCTAAGTCGGATGCGTCTCTGATCCTTGAGATACGCATCATCAGCCTTGCCAATACAATATCAACATTCACAACAAACATCGATACATGCAAACTGAACCTCACAACGCTGTTTTAATACCCGCAACTGAATAACTGAGCCTGGAGCTCATTATAATATCCTCGATTTACCTGCCGATGTGACTAGTTGACCGAAAGGTCCCTTCCGGCCCCTCCGGCTTCGACCGTACTCAGCCTGTCGATATGGTCGCGATATCAGGCTTTCGGAGTCTCTCGACTCCTGTGAATCGAACTCGACGTCTTCCTATGATACTTGGAGGTGTTGCATTCTTCATTATGTGCATCATCTACCTCCTCCTCTCCATCGCACCTTGTATGGTGTATGGGAATTGCTACCGTGGTTATTCGAGTGCTTACAGCTTCGATGCTGACTTGGCTTACAACCCGACCTGGATGGCCGAGATTCCCGACGATATATTCCTCTCGAGCCTTAGCATACCGGGTACACACGACACAATGACCTACGAGATAGGAACCGAGGTTCTGCAGTGTCAGAACTGGAACCTGACTACGCAACTGGAAGCAGGTATTCGTTACTTTGACATCCGCGCTCGTGTGCGTGATGACGAGTTGCATATTTACCATGCTAATGGCTACACCGGCTTCAGCTTCGAGGATGTAGTTGGGTATATGAACGACTTCCTGGATAGGAACCCTTCTGAGACGATCATCATGCGCCTCAAGCAGGAAGGTAACGGCATTGGAGACAACAACACTCTGTCATTCGAAGCCGCCTTCAACAAATACCCACTTGGGGATCGACTGTACAACTACAGCGCTTCTGAACCCCTGCCAACTCTTGGTAGTCTTCGCTCCAAGATCTTTGTTCTTCAAAACTTCCCAGCTTGGCGAGGAGGGCCATATGGTGTGAAGTGGGAAGGTCATCAAATGATCTTAGAAGATAAATGGATCATTCCTGATATCTACCATTTGTCGGAGAAGTGGACTGCGATCCGCGATGCTCTCGAACTCGCCGCAACAGCAGCTCTCGACAACAAAGTCCTCTATTTGGCACATATTTCAGCCTCTGTCGGTGTCTTGCCCATCGAGGCTGCGGCTGGACCTATGAACCGGACTGTCACTGGTATGAACGACATGACTGGCCAGTGGATTAAGGATTTTGAAGACAACGAAGACACTACCAGGACTGGAATCGTCATCATCGATTTTCCCGGCAAGAAGTTCATTGATGCCATTCTTCGATGGAACAAGTCATATACAAAGAAGCAGGCATAAGCCCAAGCCGATCATTGGCTGTGCTCAAGCCCTTGCCTGGGACTAAGGCCTCATGTCTTGATACACCAGACACCTCAAAGCCCGGTCGTTGGTTATTGTCAAGCTTTCCCATCTGGGACTGTGACGTCTCACCTCTCACTCATGGAATCGATACCCCACAGCATTGTGTACCCTAGCTAGCTCTCTAAATTACAATCGTCAGCGCGGCTGAACAAATATCACTAACAGCAAATAAAAATTTTGTCAGATGAAAAGAAGATGCATATTCAAATGAGGATTATCCAATTTTACACCCCGTTGATCAATTCCTCATCATGCCCCTGCATCTGACGTGGATACTGTGGCGTCCGGATGCGTTTCACCAGAGGATTTCACTGAGTCAAAGAGATAAGATCGTCAGGGACAGAAACACCAAAAATCAAGGCAGAGACTGTATAACGAAACGAAGTACAGTACATAAAAGTACACGCTTTCGGTCTGTGCCCACCCTGTCTCGATTTCTATCAATCAATCGCTGAATGTTCCGAACCCGGTGCCTGTTTCTGACACACCTTGAAATGTGAATGTGTTGTTCTGTGCGTGGTAGGTTATGACGTTGAGACTGAGATCGACACAATGTGATTGTGAGGTTGGGACGTTGATGGAGTAACATGGTCAAGATGAAATTACTCTGGTGATAGGTTGAGTGAATGATCTGATATGTATGTGAAAATACACATGTTGGTTACCCGGTATTGAAGGACTAACTAAACGAGGCGAGAATTATGGACTATTTCTCTCTGTTGTCAAGGCCAGGTCGAGATAGGAGCTGAAGTTGCCAGATGTTACGTATGATTGTAGGACAAACAAGTAACTGAATCTCATAGTTATAGAACTGTAGGTGTTGAGTGATGACATTCGAACGTAGAGCCATGTCTTCACTTCACATGTCAAACTACAGCAAAGAACATGGCATTGAGTGAAAAGAGTGCGTGTAATCCGAATATCTTATAGCCTGGTAGTAATTCGATAGGCCCAACTGCCTGAGCCGTTTTATTCCCCCTAATGCAAGAACCCTACAATACTTTACAAGGCCTCTTTCTAGAAACCTGACTCCCAAAGTCTTTTTACTCTAATTTGTATCACTGAAACAGGCATGCAAATTCGCTGCCCAAAGGGTATCTGCACTTCCTGAACGCCTTGCAACTAAAACACCTGACCCCCCAAAGCCAATTCTAATAGACACAAGAGTCTGGTGTAACTCTTTTGTTTCGAAGCATTGCTGAAACCGGCTGATTCAATATGATATGTTGTTGAGACCAATTGTAGTCCCCAAGGAGCATGTGTGCATGTGTGTAAAAGCAGTAATAATTGTAGTAGTAGTAAAAGGAGATGTGTACTGATAATGCAAAGGTCGAAAAGGAGCATAATGTGACAAAAGTCCTGATAAACGCCCTGGAAATGCGACTCGTCTGTTGTCCATCCGTTCGTTCCTGATCAGACTGCTTGGTCGTGTCCGAAGTCCTCTTCTGCGGGTCGTATCGTTATTGTATATCCATGACCAAACTCGTATTCTCCCTTTTCTTTTCTCTGGCTTTTCGTTCTCTCGTACTCAAAACATGCCGACTTCCTTGCTTCATTCAATTTATGTCTTTCATCGTCGGGGCCTCTTCTCACGATCACTCGATAAACTTCCAACTCCTTCTTCGCTTCTTCTCTTTCGTCCACGATCCTCTCGCCCATCGCGGCGATCTTCCGGTCGCAGCCCTCCATCACGATGTCCTCCACGACCGCCTCCTCTACCGCCTCCTCCCCAATCTTCACCACTTCGGCCACTTTGACCATCACCTCTGTGTCGCCCTTCACGGCCTTGAGCAAGGTCTCTACCACCTGTTGGAGGAGGGCCCATAGGCTCTCGTGGAGCACCGCTTTGATCTCTGTTAGATCTCCTAGGTTCCCTCTCTTCTCTGCCACCTTCGCCAGCTCCTGATCGACGGTCCCGATATTCGCGATGTTCCTTGCCCTCACGTTCTCGGCCTGGACTACGATCTCGCTCTCGTTCACGACTTCCTCGACGTGAAGCGCGGCTGGACCTACTCTCACGGTCACCACGGCGACTTCGGTCATGCTCGCTACGACCTGAGCTTTCCTCTCCATTGGCAGGCGCCCGGCTTGACGATTCGTTCCTGATAGGATCTTGCCGTTCTTGAGCTGGTGTAGCAGTGGGAGAACCCCCAGTCAAGACTTGAGCATCAGAATTGCCAAGGGTTTGGCGTGAATGACGACTTCTTCCGCTGTTGCTTCGGCTCACATCCGGCATATTGGCCTGCGCTTGTTGCAGGGTGCTGTTGATGCCTGCGAGCTGCCTCCGCCCACCACCGTTGCGAACACGCTCGTTTGAGGAGGCTGGGCCGGTGGGTACATTAGGCTCGCCAGCTGATGATCCTGCGTAGCTGCCAGGTGTTTGTCGTTGTCCAGGGCCAGGACCTCGGTCGGGAGTGTTAGTTCCAGGCATTGACTGGCGATTGTGACCATGATTATGACCATGAGGATGAGTTGGTGGCGGTCCAGGAGGAGGCGGAGGGACTACACCGACTTGGGCACCGATTTGTGCTAGACGCTCTGGATGGACCCCTGAAGGTGTAGCATTAGTGGATGCAGGAGAAGGCAGACCCTGGCTGGGCCCGGCGTTTCTCATCCGGTTTTGAGGGCCGCTGGGCGTGCCTGAAGGCGTGACAGGGCCGTTATTCTGCTCAAACCCACGTCTTCCTCTGCCTGACGCCGCCGGACCAGTTGGTGGAGGTCGATCCGGAGTAGGAGGCCGTTCGCCTTCCGCACCAGCAAACCTGCCGTCAAGTCGACCTGGCAGCCCTTGAGGTCCACCATGACCTCTATTTGAGCCTCGTCCACGGGCTCTTGGTCCGTAAGGGATCTCAGTGACATTTTGTATCGAGTTGAGACGTCCATAAGAATCATCTTGATGGGGTGGCTTGTGCTCAGGCTCAGGAACTCGAGAAGGAGTTCCATGAAAACTAGAAGCATCGCGACCCTTAGGTGCAGAAACTCGCTCAGCCTCACGGTCCATTGGTCTATCGCCGCGGTATGGCGATCGCTCCCGAGGATCTCTTCCAGAAGAAGGCCGGTGTTCCACAGGATAGTTGCGATCCTGTCGGTCTTCACGTCCACCTTCTGGCTGACCACTCTCATGCCCATACCGACCTCCTCGTCGAGGAGATTGAACGCGAGCGCTGTGGTCTCGTGGCTCGTTCCGAGAGGCGCGTGAAGGTGTGTTGTCTCTGTTACCCATCAGGGCTGCCCTCTCCGGATTGATCGTATCCATTGGCTCCACGGGAGCGTTCTTACGACCACTACTAGCCCGGTCAGAGTCCGGTGCACGAGCCCGTTCGTTGTCTTGAGCAAACAGCGCAGCTCGCTCGGGGTTGATATGTGGTTCAGGTGCCTCGACAGCTGCAGCGGGTGCTGTAGGGGCTGGGGTAGGCGTTTCGTTCAAGCGACCATGATCGTGACCTCTACCGCTCTTAGAGTCTCTAGTTCGGTCTCGCTCATGTTCGCCACGACGACTTGATCCGTCAGTTCGAGATGATTCCCGGCCGTGATCTTGCGTTCGTCGCTCAGAGAAGTCGCGTGAACGATCAGGACGAGCAGGATCAAAATTTCGAGAATCGCGCTGATCCCGGGATTCACGAGGTTCCCTGGGCTCACGAGAATCCCTAGAGCGTGCGTCTCTGGGCTCTTTACCATCACGACGCTCATGTCCGCGGGATTGGTTAAATCTTTCGGGAGTGTAGTGCGCGGGAATAGGCACATCAGGCCGACTGGGGAGGGTATGAGGTGGCCGTTCCGGAAGCGTGTTAGGTCGAGAGTCGTGCTTCGCGCCAGCACCAGCTCCAGAATTATTATTGGAGGCGCGGGGACCAGATGGTGTATGGTCGCGTTTCGAATCCCGAGACGATCCTGGCTTGGCTGGCAGCAAGTCCTTCGCCGGGCCTGTGGGCTTCGTCGGATCTGTCGCGGAATTCTTGAGGTCTTTGCCATCCTTGACCTCTCCGTCTTCCTCCTCAGCAGTCGTTTGCTTCCCTCTTGATTGCCTAGTTTTGTTAGACTTGATAAATCCTTGTCAGATATCTACTTACTTGTTGGGACCGGGCTTGAATTCCGGCGCAGTTGCACGCAAATTGGTCGTCTTGTCTGCTTCGTTCTGGGCAGCGCCAGCCTATAAAGGGTCAGTAATGTCCGTAAATCTAATATTGTAGCACTTACACCACCAGGGCGGAAAGCCTGAACCATAACCCATTTGGATTTCCTCCTCTGAAGTTCTGACATGGCACCCTGAGCAGCGACTGACAGATCGACACGTCCGCCAACCTCACTGTCAGGAGAAGGTTTGGCAGCACTCTCTTGCTTGGTGATAGTTTGGAGAAGGCTTGAAAACTTCGTAGCCATAAAGTCGATAGCTGGGAAGAAATCGAGGACTGCCTTCAGAACTGTGATGGCATTTCGAATATGCATCCATTCTGTACCCTCCAAACAAGAACGCAGAGCGCTATTGAGGTTCTTGTGCCAGCGGAAGAGCAAGTCACGGAATTGTTCGTGTTCAACAAAGGTCAGTGGCTTGTCATTGTCGTCAAAAGTCAGAGCGAACCCAAGGCGTGGCTGATCGGGTGGTCCCTTGGCCTCCTTCTCATACACACCCAGTCGTGGCTGGTCTCTTGACTTGTCCTTTTCATTGGGAACCGTCGCGTTCTTGTGCCAACGCGATAGATCTTCGAGAATAAGCTTCAAGAAGCGACCAAGATACTCAGCCTCCATGACTGTTGATGTGAAAATAAGAGCCCTCAGGCGGTTGGCGTTGAACAGACGGTCGTAGAGTGACATCAACTGGAAGCCTGGGGCATTACCTTCGTGCAGTGCCTTGATAAACTTGTATGTATACTCAGCATCAGCCTTGGAGAGAAGCATGCGAGGGATGAAGCATTGCTCGAGTAAAATATCGGAAATGGTATCTGGCTTGGCTTGAGGTTCTGGGAAAGACGTTTGGAACTGCTTGTTCAGGTAAATTTTCCATTTCGCCTGGCGCAGAAGATGTTCACTGTTTTCTTCTGAAAGCCCAATCTGGAGCTGCATAAGCTCCTTTCGTTTTTCCACTTTGCGCTCTTGTCCACGCCTTGACATGTCGCTTCGATCTCGTGAGATAGCGACCTCTTCAGCTCTGAGGCGATCTTTCTCCTGTCTATAGATTTTGTCTGGACAGTAGAGGTCACCTAGCTGAAGAGCCCAGAAGTTCGCATAGAGCTCTGGGGTAATCTTCTGCCAGATCTCAGGTCGGACAGTATCTTGAATGGCATCCACAATGGGCTGTAATGTTGACTTGACAAGAGGGGAATCTTCCGACTTCTGTGATTGTTGTGAATTAGTTGCGGGGTTCGGTGCTGGTGAGTTTTGAGCACCAGCCTGTTCTTCAGCCTGCACTGCGTCTTGGCTGGGTGTTTCGTTGCCACCGGATGCAGCAGGTGTATCAGACATTGAAACATCGCCTTCTTTGTCTGTAGATTGCGTGACCTGAGCCTTTTCCTTCGCCTCGTCAACCTTCTTCGGCTTCCACGGATGCATGCGATGAGAAAGGCTGGCCCTCCCAATCAGAAAAGCCAGACTAGGGTCGAGGCCGTACGAATGGATGAGTTCAGGAATCGAGGGAACAAGGTCGTCGAAGGTCGATGGGTCCATGTTGCTCCAGAGCAAGTCGAGGTATTGAACCAAAATGCGATGCGAATCGTCAATCATCGAGGATAGATATTTAATGTGGGCTTCATCTTCCGGCACCTGAAAGGGAGCTGCTTGTCGGTACTGTGCCAGGTTAATGAGTAACTGCGCGGCAAGCTTGGACTCCGTCAAGGCTTGAATGAGACGCTTTGAACTCTTGATGTTCTCGAATCGCTTATCCTGGCCGCGAATTAGAGTATGGCGTCGCAGGTATTCACCTCCAGCCATGGATAAAATTTGAAGGTCAGTGAAATCAACCGAGTCAACAATACCACCCATCGAGGTGATGAGCTCCTTTAGAATGATAAGGTCGGTGGAGTTGCCCTGAATGAGCTGATGATTGACATATTGCAAGACTGGCGTGGCGTTAAGAACTGTGTATCGTCGAAAGACTCTGCCAGAGAATCTTGACAAGGCCTGTAGCCATTTGCTGGTAGTAAGAGCGTGTTCAGCTTGAGTACGACTCCTTGATTTGCCAAGAGAGCTCATCAAGGACCATACAAGCACATCGTAGGAGAGGTCTGTAAAGTACTTGGCGCACTCCACAAAAGCGTCGATCAGGTTTGGATAGGACTCCAATTGCTCGAAAGCAACCCTGAAAACGATACCAGGAGATGAGTAACTGGTTTTGGCGAGTTGCTTAGCCATTTCACTCAAGTTCGTGAGAGAAACTCGCTTCATGGTGCCCCTGGTTTCCGACGTGGCCTTTGCAAAAGCTGCCTTCATAGCGGGCAACCGAGAAATCTGTCCCTCAAACCATTCGGCGTACATGGAGTAGCGAGTAGTCATGGGATAATGCCTTAAAAGCTCCCAAATTGCGTTGACAGCTGAAGCGTTTGCCTTGGTATGACTCAAAGCTGGCATCAGCAGTCGTCGAAGTAGGTCGTGCCATCGGGCAAGGTTGTGCTCTGATTTGTCCTCAGCAAGACTCTTCGCTCCAATTCTGGCCAACTTGGTCAACAGAGCCTCGTCCTTGCCAATATTGACACCAGAAATGTTGAGCAGTGTCCCGCAGAGAGTGAAGATATCATCCACGGTCTGACAAACAGGGATGTTGTCGGCCCACTCGTCCCAGTAGTATCGATAATTTTGCGATTCGTTGGTGTCGACTTTATCCGGGAATGGCCACCTTAGAGACTTGCGGGTTGTTAATCTGCTCAACCGAACACTGCCTTTGGGAAGTCCGGACTGATCGAAATCCGGAACAAATTTGGTTGGACATCCAGTCTCACCGACCACGACAGGTCGGCTGTCGCGGAAGACCTTGTCAACGCAATGATGGAGAATGCGATGAATCCTTTCGAGGACCTCGGGGAAGACCTCTGGGATCCATGGGAAGCGACCAAGAATGAATAGTGATTCGGGGACAGCTCCGATGGTCAATAGTTGGGTGAGCAATGCCACCTTTTGTTCCAACGGTTCTGGCAGTTTTGGCTTGTTGTCTGCAGCCTCTGTGGCAGCCTCCTTCGTCTCTGCTTCAACCTTCTTGGGAAGTTCTCGTCTAGGCAGATTCGAGCTATTGGGGTTATCATCGTCGCCTTGGGGCAGGACACCAGCCATGAGAAGGGCATTCATCGGACCACCGCGAGAGGATCGTTCTTCCTCCTCGATCCTCTTCATCTCCTTTTCTTTGACTGTTTCCATATCTTCATCAGCTGGCGAAAGATGCGGGTATAGGTCGGTCAAGGAAATAAATCCAATCTTGACAAGAAGAGCAGCTAAGTATAAAAGATTGGCGGGGAGTACGTCTGTCTGGTCGCGAGCATCGGAGTTGTAGAAACGCAACTTGAAGCCGAGTAGTTGTGCAGCCGTTCTGTTGCCAGGGGGTGGGAGGGTTTTGGTTTCCTGAACCCACTGTCTTTCAATATCAGCGGCAGCATCATCGCCCTTGGCACCGTTGGTGATGGTAAGTTGTTGCGAGTCGGAGTCGGCGACTTGTCGACCACCAAGCTCAAAGAAAGCCCCCATGTGAACTTCCCGAGCTCGATCCCAGAAAGCAATATCTCGAACTCGCTTCTTCTCCTCCAAGAGCTTCTCATCGTCTTCCGTCGTTGTCCACTGCGAGTAGTCTGGGGTTGCCCACAAGGGTAAACCACCAACATAGACTGCGGCACTGAATTTGAGATGAGATCGAGGCCACCAGGAGCTGACTCGTAGAAATTTGACGAAGAATTTGAACTGCTTGATGAGAACAGCAGCTGCAACGTCGAGGGTTACGTCCAATACCCTGCCGACGTCAAGATCGAAGGTACCGATAAGAGCCTTGATTCGTTCGAAGGTCTGTTCTGCCATTTCGGGAGGAGGGGGAGTCACACTGCTAGTTGTGAAAAGTTCCGTAATGAGCTTTGAATATCCTTCCGTCTCCTCGCGAAGCAGGTTGTAGTTGGCTTGTCGGTATAGAAGGTTTGTTGCTTGTTTGATACCTAGTTTGACAAAGTTATCTCTGATAAGTCCTATCCGCTGCAAGACTTCAGCTTCGAGCACCTGTCGCATTCGGTTGGACGATACGCCAGATGTCAGGACGAATTCACGAAGAGTCGGCCTGTAAATGGCGGGCTCGTTATCCATGACTATGGACAAGGAGTCAAGAAATAGAGTGTGGGGAGCGAACGCGTATGAATCCTTAATAATCTCCGTCGTTTCGTCACCAAGAATTTCCTTGACGCAGGCACCTGCATCGGCTGGTGGTAATCGAGCTTCGACAACTGCGTGCACGAACTCTTGGAACAAGCTTGACAGCTCCGTGATGTCAACATCTTCCCGCGACTGCTTTCCATGCTGAATGATTGCATTCCGACCACTCTCAGCCCAAGCGCTAATCTTCTCGTCCGTAAGATTATTATAGTGATAGTTAGAACGGACCGGAGAGGGCGGTCGCAACAGCGGAGGTGGTGCATAAGTAGGTCTCTTTATCACTGGTGCAGGAGGAGGTGCCGGTGGCTGTGGTGTATGAGAAGAGCTGGGTCGTCGTTGCGTTGATGAAGGGTTCTGTTGATGATTTGGGGGTCCTCGGTTTTGACCTTGAGATGAATCGCGTCGACCGGGACCTCTAGGCCCTCTGCCGCGACCACGAGCCATGTTATCGTCGCGGTCGTGTTGTCCAAGTGCGGTATCACCGGGTCGATGAGGAGAAGATCGGTCGCCTTCAACGGAATGGCGATCACTTCTCTTTCGTTTACCCGGAGGCATAACTCGCGATAATGAAGTCGTAACCGAAAGCGATGATTATCTCATTAGATGTTGTCGTGTTGATGTTGCGATGCCGGATATTATGGATGTCAAGGTCTGGAAGAGAAAAAATGAGTTGAGAGTTTCGAAAAATAGCGGAGGGAGCAGCATTTGTTGCTATCAAGGCTGCGGCGCGGATGAAGAAAGACTGACTTTTGACGACAAGGAGTTCGGGTGGGGAAGGTAATAGTCGCGACAAAGCTGACAAGGGAAAGACTGAAAGAAAAGAAGTTGGTAGTAGTATAAGAGTGCGCAATTATCTTCTGACCTGATAGAAAGAAGCAAGATACGTGTGCGATTGGTTGTTTGCGTTGGGTGAGCCCAGTCGCGATGGGTTTGAGAAGAAAGGAATAAGGCAAAGAAGCTCCAACAAAGCAAAAGCACGGATGGAATTACATGTCACGACGTATTGGCAGCCTTATCCTTTACTGGGGAAACGAGGCTGCCAACCACTGGAGGCCAGTCGGCCAATGGCAGGCACAGCGCCCGCACGGACCACCTCCAACGGACTCGACGGTACGTACCGCGCTATTGGGATTCATCTCATCGGTTTCAGGATTGAATGGCACTTAAGTTCTGAGCTTGATACTTATTGAATGGCATGCGGTTTAGTTTGACAATAGACATGACGAGCCTGAACATTTAGATTGAGTTAGGTAATGGAAAATAATCTTATTGTACCTGATTTGGGTCTGGAAACTATCAATTTGATATTGCCGAACAGTTCCCCAGACTCACGTCGGCACGTGATCGCCACCGCCTCCGTTGCCGGCCAATTCGTGCATCAAAGAAAGTATCTCAATTGGCTGAGTCATGGCATTCATGGAGACCATCCAGAATTACGCCATAGCAAGGCCCAGGTTTTTTCACCTAAACACTCATAGAATCACTTCTTTTGGGATAATTGAGTTTCAAAGCACTATTGACTAACATATCTATGCCCGGAGGGTCCCAATTTTTATCGGGTTGAGTCACCCTGAGATTGAGCGACTTCAATATCAAACTTTAAGACCCTGGAGCGACCCCGGTCCGATCTTTCTGTATAACCTCTCACAAATACATCAGTGCAGATATCGTGAAGAGACTTCGACAACCTCATACGATCATGCCAGCTGTGACTATGGCTGAAAACACTACTCCAAATGGCGATTCTCGTCAACATTATGGTCAGTATTTACCTTTATCATTGCATGCTTCCTTCAGCATATCCCTCTTCTCTTCCCTCTTCCTTCATCCCTTTCATGCCCTTCTCCCCTCATTATTATAGAAGAACGGTGACTGAATACCTGTAAGAAAGAACGCAATCACAGCCTGAGAACCCGTTCTCTGCCCTCATTCCTGAGCAGCAGATAGCGATTGTTCCAGAATTCACTCTCGAGTCCGGAGTTACACTCTATAACCTACCGGTTGCTTATACAACTCGCGGCAAACTCAATGAAGAGGGCAATAATGCCATGGTAATCTGCCATGCTCTCACTGGAAGTGCCGATGTGAGCGACTGGTGGGGTCCTCTACTTGGAGGTCCTGGTCGAGCTTTTGACACTTCAAGATTCTTCATTGTTTGTATGAACAGTCTTGGCAGTCCTTATGGCACTGCAAGCCCAGTAACTGCCAAGGATAATGATCCAAGCAAGGGTCGATATGGACCCGAGTTCCCTCTCACCACAATTCGAGATGATGTCAAGTAAGTTTAGATTCCTATAATCTCGACACCTGCGTTCATGTTCGCTTGAACAAGAAACAGTGGCTAACTATTGACAGCCTTCACAAGCTCATCCTTGATGATCTAGGCGTGAAGCAACTTGCTGCTGTTGTTGGAGGTTCTCTTGGTGGCATGTTTGTGCTTGAGTGGGCATACTTTGGCAAGGACTATATCCGATGCATCGTCCCTATCGCGACCTCAAGCAGACACAGCGCCTGGGGTATCAGCTGGGGTGAGGCTCAACGACAGAGCATCTACGCCGACCCCAAGTACGACGATGGATATTATTCCTTCGATGACCCCCCTTCCACTGGTCTGGGTGCGGCTCGTATGTCTGCTCTGCTCACATATCGAAGTCGTAACTCTTTCGAGTCCAGGTTTGGACGCAACATCCCTGACCCATCCAAGGTCCAAACCATTGGAGGTCGACCTCGCCCCTCAACTCCCTCAGAGGCACACTTCCATATTCACAACGATGGCCATGTTGTAAAGCGTACATCGATATCTCGTCAGAACAGCACAACTGATGCAGCCTCAACTGCTGAGTCACCTGCTGTGCCCGACAACGTAGCGGATCCCCAATTCCATGGACCTACCAATGGCAGTCTCACTGGAGGAGAGATGCCTCAGTCACACTATTTCTCTGCCCAGTCGTATCTACGATACCAGGGACGTAAGTTCGTTACGCGATTCGACAGCAACTGCTACATTGCCATGACTCGTAAGTTGGACACGCATGACGTGTCACGCAACCGAGCAGACACCATCGCAGATGCACTAGCTATGATCCAGCAACCCACACTTGTTTTGGGCATTGAGAGCGATGGCCTCTTCACTTTTGCTGAGCAGGAGGAGATCGCACAGCACGTGCCTAATGCACGTCTCGAGCGAATCGAGAGTCCTGAGGGTCACGATGCATTTTTGTTGCAGTTTGAGCAGGTCAACAACTACGTCCTCTCATTTTTCAAGGAGGTCTTGCCTGATATCATGTCCAAGGATGGCGAAGCACCTGAGGAGGCCAGTGTTGGACAAATCACCAAGTCGAGCACATTCGGAGAAGCTGAAGTTGAGGATATTACTGCTTGGTAGATTGCGCTCGGAGGAATGTCAATATGGCGTCACATAAAAGATTAAGCAAGAATGAAAATCATGATGACGAGTTCGAATATGCACAATTGGATTGTTAATGCGTTGTCTTCTAACCGAGTGATTGTTTCATCGAATCTTATGTCAGACCAGGCTGTCTTGCGACGATTTCTAGGCACGAATAGCATGCAACATCGCCGATTATATTAGGCAGGCAGCGTAAGTCTAACAGAAATTCACATTGGAGCCTGATTCCAAACTGTAGAGCTTCAGGAGCCTTGAGAAGCAAAGCAATTGAGATCTTCAACTACCTTTAGGAGTCCAAGATAATTAATCGGAAGCCTCCCAAACTCGCCTTGAGTCTATCCTAAGCTCGTCTGGTATTATTGTTACTGTGGGATCGAGATCGAAGTTCTCAATATCCCCTGGACGAGAGAGAGAACCACTGACTCATACCAACTCCAGCAACTGGGATGTCTGAAGTACACAATGAACATCGTAAGATGTTGCAAAATTGAACCCATTGCAGTTAATCCACAAAATTTAAGGTCTAGAAGCCATCCAAGATCACCTTCTATCAGTTCACGTTCTAGTTAAGACAGTGCTAGGCTTCGGCACTGAAGTTGAGCTCTGTATCGGTACTTAGACATGTGGATATACCATCAGAGCATTCTAGAACACGCACACATGTTGTTCTAGGGTGATAATGGAACCATGCGATGCAATCAATGACAAGTGCCGAGCCGATCATCGCGATGTTACCCGTCCACTTATTAACCGCATCCACTGACTAGCGATGCAGGAATACGCGAGTCCGCGGATGTGTACGAGACATTGAGGGAGAGACGACGACTGCCTCAGGACCCTACAGGAAAGAATCTAGAAGGGTCTGAGAAGTGTTGAAGCTTTGAAGCTTGAAATGCTTACACAATAGTCAATGTCCGTTAACTGGACTCGTGTTTTCTGTTCGTGGTGCCGTCTGTTAGCTAGCCACACTAACCAACCTTCTTCCCCCCTGAATGCCACCATGCTTTTCACTATGGTATTCAAAATTATCGATATTTGATCTTGTCACATTCACGGCGTGAAGCCACCGAGTACATGGCGCTCTATGTTCCACGATAAACGATCGTGGTGGCGGCCAAGCTAAAACATGAGGCCGTCCCGAGTGACATGCCTGGAATGTAGATTGATGAAAACAGGACAAAGTTGAGCAGATGCACCAATAACATCGGCATTTCGTTTATTGACGCTCGATGCATTTCTCTCCGAGAGCTGTGTTACTGGCTGTAGAAGGTTCACGATTACTGATTTCAAAGGTCACGGCCGTTGAGGGATCTATTTCTGTCGGGTGCCGCAATTACCTTTGATATACATTTCAACGAACACGGGCTGAAGATTCAGATGATACTCCGAGCTTACGGGAGCCTGGCTTGTCTTGGGAGACGGCGTAGGGTGCTGTTGTGAACCCTCATGAACTGGATGTTGGTTGATACGACGACACGTTGGCACACCATTAGAGGAATTGCACATGAGAACATGGTGAAGTAGTTTTCAACCCTTCACATGAGGCCCAGACACTGGCCAGGCATCTCTCTTGTCAGGCGATTTTGAGAGATTGGAATGTGAATCATGTTGAAGAAGCATCTTCAGCACATGTCTTAACTCCATATCACATGTGGCAACTACAAGAGAACATCGTAGAACCACCAATGTCTTATGATTATGTACTCTGTCTCTTCTCTTCCAGTTACCTACCGAGACATGCGCTTAGACTACTTAGGCCTGCACCGCAGATGTTTCTCGACGTGGAACACTCTGATAGCTCACCGGCCCACTGACTGAGGAATTACTCAGCGCTATGGTATTGTCTACAACAATCCTATGAGGTAAAGGATTCGTAAACCTTTTAAAGTGAGGCACTGCACAATACAAAAGTCGTGACAAGGCAGTGGAGGGCCTTGTGGAAAGTAAACACACGTGGAGCACCGATTGGTTGAATTAGATAGAGGAACCAAACCTTGGCCCCTGTCAAATTCTAAGCGAAACAAGAGCTGAGAAGTTAAAAAGGCAACGAGGCGAGAATCTGGACGTGGTGAGACGAGGTGAGAATCCATAAGCGTCGGGCGGTGTACCTTTGTTGGTCCGATTCGGTCGGAATTCATTCTCGACTGAGATGAAATTGAAAACGATGGGGGTTGAAGGGAGTGGCTTGCTTGGCCTTGAGTCAAGAAACCGTAGTAAACAGAAAAATCTGTAGCAAATTGCCTAGAGGTATTCTTTAGGTAACGGTTTCAAGCGGCAAGCGTCGCAGATTGATAGGATTAGCAAAGCAAATCCAGGCATAGAGCAACAAGACCCGTAATGCGTTACTCTTTTCGTTAATATCAGGCGAGAGCCATTGTTCTTTCTGAGATCCATGCATACCGTGGCAAACTTGAGAATGCGGCTAGAAGCATTTTCGAAGCTGATATGGTGGAGTTTCTCTGAGCAACTGACAAAGTAACGTGCAAAAGATGGGGCCCTTGTCTTGTTTTCTCTTGGAGAATCAGAAAGAGGAAACCCGGTGTCGTTTCACATGGTTGAGTAATGGATAAGTCAGAGTCAGAGTCACGTTTATCGTGTTACACTGTTATCTGTGTTTCTTCATGCGACAGCCGTGCACGACCCAGTCGGGAGTGATCTTGTCGTATGCCGGAAGCCGTCCGTAGGCTCTTTTACGATTGTGTAAGGGAATAAACCCACTGTATTTGTCTGGGTGGATTGCACAATGTGTAGCGTTTACGTACAAGCAAGCAGAGAATACGCCCGTTTCGGTGCTTTTTCCTGTCATCATGTTGTTGATGGATTGCACGTGTTGATAGGCCTCGACACGAGATGAGGGGAAATTCGATAAAGATGTTGTGTGTGTGAGTGTGATGCAGATAACATTGCCGATCTTTTTCAATCCATCGTCATCGATGTGATGATACCTTCGGATGTATGATACGAATTCAGGTTATTCATCACACGGCGTCGATCAAAGGGCGTGAATAGAAGTGAAAGAAACGCCGGTCAAATCATGAAAGTTGCCGTTCGGCGAGATCTGCGACCAAGTGACCGCGGTGAGATTGAGTGGTGAGCCCAATGCGGAATGATGTGGATGATGGATCCATGGAACGACTCTCTTGCTTCTGGAAGCCCTTCCCATGCAAGGGGAGGCAAGAAAACTTAGGACCTCTTTTCGAAGTGATAAAAAAGCTTAGGTAAGTTTAGTACATCTTAGCAAGCCTTTAGGCCAGTCTATTTTGGCACCCTAATTTAACGTCAGAAGTTTTCTTGCTCCCTGAGGAAGCCTCATGGATCGATGCCTTAGGCACAAGGTTTGTCAGTGATTTGTTCTGGAAAAACAGGGGCCAAGGGGTCTTCCTTGTCTGACAAGTCAAGTCTGACGGAGTGCATCACATCTAATTTCTGTAACACGGCGTCAAATTTGAGAGTTGAAAAAGCTCAAGCGAACCAGGGTCGAGATGTCCCTGCGTAAGAATAATCACGAAATAGCCTCATTAACATGCAAGCCTCTCATTGAATAGACTCTCTGTACATGACATCCCAAGTCTCACCACACCCAAAAGCTCACTACAAAAACGACCCTGTTCCTTCAAGTGGGGGGCAGCCATCTCAGTGTAAGACGCGGGCGTTAGGTTCGAATGCTCTCCACCAGGGCGAGTTTGGCCACTCACCTCCGATACTTTCCAATTGGCTCTGTTGACTTTAGTGGATTGCAGGGGGTGAGCAAGGGTGCATCTACTTGAAAAGGGAGTCTCTTGAGTCTGGAGTGACGGGGTCTAGCTGAGTATGAAACCCTGGGCTGAGATTCACCTGAGCAAGATAGACTATCGAGTATCGACTTCTCTAGAGCTGGGCCTTTTTCCTGTACGGACTCTGATACTATGCTCGAAGGAGGAGGTGGTTAACAGAATGACCTGCTTTGAACAAGGCGGGCCTTGTGGGCTCTCTAAAAGCATGGGCAACTTGGTGTTCCATTCATCTCAGTGGTCTGCATCCAATGCTCAACTCTTACTGGTTCGGGGAGACTCGAGTGGGTGTGCAGTGGACTTTCCATCTTGCTTCTTCCTCGGCTTCCACAGTGGGCAGTGGCTTGGCCGGAGATTCCATTATGGAAGGCGTGTGCAGATGCGTCTCCACCATTGCACCTGCCTCAAAATCACCACCCATCCATCCATCACCCAGGGCATCCCCCATCCGCTACAAGGAAGGTACTGTACCTTGACAAGCACGGCCTCGCACGCTATATCCGGCCGTATTCTCAATCAATCCCAACTGTCTGGGCCCGTCAGGAATCCTCTCACTTCCCCATTTCATCTATCATTGTTGTTGTTGTTGGTGAGATCGTAATATTTCGTTCATTCTATTACCTCTTCTTCTCTGTACATTGCTAGGACCTCGCCTTATCTTTACCTGCATCACCAACTATCGCATCCCCTCGACACCTACGAACCCGCATACTCCGACGGTCAACTACGCCGGAACCCCGATCCATGGTATTCGATGTCGAACTTGAACTGTAGAACAAGTCTCTCTTGCCCTTGATAAATCATCGCCGATTAATTTGGGGGTATTGGATTAGAAGGAAGTCACGTTTTGGTCTTAGAACTGGAACATCGTCCTGAGCGACCACCACCTTCAAACTGAGGCGAACAACTCGACAACCACGCACCACAATTTGGGGAAACGACGATATCATTGGATTGATCAGACTGAGCTGGAAATAATTTGTAAGAGTTGGATCAATTGCTGCGAAAATCACAAAGATTCAGAGTCTTGATTCTATGCATTCCTGATCTCTTAACGGAGCAGCACCCGAAGAGGTGGAGATCGGTATCGCGAAACTCATCCCGAAGCATCTCCATACAGAACAACCCATGTCGTCGATTACGGATATCATCGCTCCCGATATTTACTCGCCTTAAACTTCAAAATGCCAGACTATGACGAAGACATGCTGCCTCCCCCGGCATCAGGCTCTCAGCAGGATCGCACTTGGGGCGGTAATAACGCTTTTCACAACTTCTTTAACGACTTCTCTCACATCCCCGACCCAAATCTTCGCCGCCGTCTTGCTTTATCTGAGATTGATAAAGTCCCCTTTGGTGCATACCGTATGTGATTCAGTTTATTCTCATCGATTATTGTTGAAGCTCATGCTGACCAAATTAGATGTCCGCGCTGTATTAGTAGCAGGTGTTGGTTTCTTCCTTGACTCTTACGATATTTTTGCCATCAACCTCATCACAATACTACTTGGAGTTGTCTTTTGGGGCGATCCTAACCCTCAAAACGGCTTCAGTGGCAATAATGGATATCTCCCTGACCGAGTTAACCAGGCATTCAAGGCCTCTACGAGTGCCGGAATTGTGGTGGGAATGATCGTCTTTGGATGGCTAGCAGAGTTAGTACCACCCGTCTATATCAATCGCTTCATAGACAAGAATGTACTGACAACTCAAATAGTGGCTTTGGGCGCCGCCGTATGTATGGCGTCGAATTGGGTATTATCATCCTAGCGACGCTTTGCTGCGCTCTCATCTCCTCTAGTCCTGCAATGGGATCGACAGGTCTCCTAATCTTTTGGCGTATCATCATGGTAAGTCTGCAAAAATTTTACGTTTCGCAGCATTTCCTGACTATATCCAGGGCATTGGAATTGGCGGCGACTACCCGCTCTCAAGTGTCATTACCTCTGAGTAAGTGTCCTCGCTGTCATGTTGCCATTCAGGCTTTGTGGCTGGGGTTTAGTTCATACCAAACCCCTGATACGCCCTGATCAACTCAAGCTGACTGAGATCCCGCTAGGTTCGCTCCGACTAGGTGGCGCGGCGCTATGGTTGCTGCTGTCTTCTCTATGCAGGGACTGGGACAGCTCGCGGCTGCTATTGTTGCCCTAATCACTACTGTTGCGTTCAAGGACGCTTTTATTGGTGCTGCTGATGAAAGCCAATGCGGTTTCGAATGTCGACTGGCCGCTGACCGAGCATGGCGAATTATTGTTGGAGTGGGCGCCATTCCTGCTTGTGCCGCCCTTTATTACCGTATCACTATCCCGGAAACCCCTCGATATACATTTGATGTTGAGCACGACGTCGAGAAAGCCGATGCCGACATTAAAGCATACGTTGCCAGCAAGTCTAAGGGTTCCTTTGACGTTGTTCATCAAGTCAGGAGCAAGCGCGTAGCCGGACGTAGCCTTGACGTCCCTCGTGCTTCCTGGTCTGATCTTATTTCCTTCTTCCGCCAATGGGCCAATTTCAAGATGCTATTAGGCACAACTTTGTCCTGGTTCTTTTTGGTAAGTGCTATTGTTAGACATCGCTCAACTCCCGCTAAATTCTATGCAGGACCTCGCTTTCTATGGTCTTGGCCTTAATAATACCTTTGTTCTTCAAGCAGTGGGCTATGGTGCTGGCAACTCCCTTTTCGAAAAGCTTCACAACCAAGCTGTTGGAATGATCATTTTGACATGTGCTGGATCCCTTCCTGGCTACTGGACTGCCATTCTTAGTGTCGACACCTTTGGCCGCAAGCCGCTACAGGTTTTTGGATTTCTCCTGCTCACCATCATCTTCTGTATCCTCGGCTTTGCTTACAAGAGCCTGTCACAGGGGGGTTTGCTTGCGCTCTACATTGTAGGCCAGTTTCTCTTCAATGCTGGCCCCAACACGACCACTTTCATCGTTCCTGGCGAATGTTTCCCTACCCGATATCGATCAACCGGCCATGGCATCTCGGCTGCCATGGGTAAAATAGGCGCCATTATTGCGCAGGGCATCAGCATCCCCATGGTACGACAGGGATCCCCCGAGGGTTGTAAAGGCACCGATTGTTCACCAAATATGCACCGACTGCTCCAACTCTTTGCCCTTTTCATGTTGTTTGGTACTCTGGTCTCTTTGTTGATTCCCGAGACCAAGGGAATGACTTTGGAGGAGCTTTCGGGTGAACCCCGCACAAGCTACAATTCCGGATGTAATGGTAGTATCAGTCTTGGGTCACCAAAGCTCAGGGCTTGGAACCCTTTTGTCGGTGGTCAACCCGCAGGATTCTCATACCCCAGATCCCGAATGAGCCACTTCCGAAAGAGTGACCGTGTTGGTATCATGACATCACCGGAGCTCATGGCTGAGACGTCTCGACTTCGGAAACCTCGCATTTGGAGACGGCATCGCAAGGCCAAGTCGAGCAGCGGTACAGATATCGCTTTGAGCACTCGAAGCTCTGGTACAGGAGAGGATGAAATCTTCCCAGCAGGCCCCCCTGCATCCTCATCTACTCCTCCACAGCCACCGCCGACTTGGGGAGCTGGCTGGGGACGGATAGACAGAGGAGGGCCACCTCCGCTGTTGAACTCGGTCCAGCTGCAGGATGTTGGAAGTCTCTTGACGAAATGATCTGGATCGACAAAATTGGTGTTGTTCGCATGATTCGCATATCTCTGGCGTTGGTGGAATAATGAAATTTAGACTATGATACCTTAGATGTTTGTTTTTGCATAGTTGTCGAGTTGAACATCGACATTTGGAGGCTTGGGAGCAGAAGTGCTTCGCAACTTGTACGAATGAGTAACGAATACAAAGAATCCCCAATTTATGAGTTGCAGACTTTGACAATCCAACTGAGTATGGATGATGATTATGAAACTTCTAAAGCTTACGATAACGTGCCTGTCAGTTATTAACGAGTCTACGAGGACACAAATGGAAATGGCAACTAGTACTTCATGCTAACAAGGCTGATGCTCGAATTCGCAGTCTATTATTACAAGCTTCTTACAAAAGACTTCTTCTGGCAGACCATCTATGAGAACCTCAATACTATCCCAATCCTCTCAAAGTCTAACAAGGCGGTCTATCCCCCTCTAACCCTTCTCAGACAGAATGAAAGACCTATAAACTTTTCTAGTCTACCAAAAAGATCATCCACGGAGAACCTTGAGCGCTTCCTTCAAGTTGGCCACATCACGGGTCAACTTCTCACGACGATCTCGACTGAGCATGTCTTCGCCAGCAATAGCCTCAAGTTGCTCGGGTGTCATGTGGAACACGACTTGATCAGACAGAACAGTGAGAGGGCCGTCGGTGTCGTCGAGGAGAAAGAAGTCGATGACTTGTCGGCAGACAACATCGACGAATCGGCTGCGGGCGATGTCGTAGTAGGTCAGAAGAACATCGTGAATGTCCTGGCAGATGGTGGCCAGGTTGGTAGGCTTGGGTCTACCCTCGACAACGTCACGAACATGTTTGGCAACTTCAATATTTGTTTCGTAACACAGTTGCAAGGCAGTTTGTGTAGTCTTCTCGACCAGCTCACCCAGATCTTCCCCTTTTGATCTATTCTCAGCTAGGTTGTTGCCAAAAGAGGGGTTGTAGGTGATGCTGCGACCTTCGAACTCGACCTTCAAGAGGAATTCGGTGTGGTTAACGGCACGCTTGTACCGAGTCTGCAGGTCATCGACAAGGAAGTTCCAGAGCTCTTCGCGAATAGCTGGGTCAGGACAACAGCTGTCGAGGACGTTGCTGATGAAGTGGTGCACGATGAGAATGGCATTGGCGATATGGGCTCGGGCCATGCCAGACCACTTCTTGGATTGCTCCTTGAAGTTCTTGGGTAGCATCTCACCACCGAACTAAGAGATAAGTCAGAACATCCATCCAGGCAAGCGCCAGGAAAAGACAATACTTACAGTGCCGAGTTCATAAGCACGGGAAGAAAGCCACTCCCTCTCGATATACTGCATGATATCCTCTTCGTTCGGCTCCGGCCACTCGAATGCATCATGAAGAACGCCATCCTCCAACTCTTGTTCTCCCAACGCAGGGATGTCAAAAGAGATACCACGGCGGTACAAACCACAACGATCGTCGGTAGGCTCGGCCATTGCTTCCTCTGAGGCTTCATCTTCCTCGCTAGGGGCTGGGGTCACCTCTTTGTCGCTAGGACGATGGAACTTTCGTGTCTCGCCCCAGTCATAGACAGACTTTGCGAACTCCTCATTGATTTCGCGAATTCGGGTAATGAGCTTTAGATCTGTACCAGTGTCGAAGAGATTCTCGCGGCTGTACTGTCCATCAAGACCACAGTGCTTGATACGAGTGAACTGAGCAGCAATCTGTCCGATATAGATACGCTGCTGCTCAGTAGTGCTGCGTGACTGACCCATGTCTTTGAGAAGTGTTTCGGTTTCTTTGAGAATAGTCGCAAGGTCTCCACGAACCTTGGGGAACTCGCTCTTGGTTCGGTCCATGAGAAGCTGTTGGACACGGCCCTTGAGCGCCGGGATACCAAGTCTATCAGGGGATAGCATAGTCCAGGGAGCTTTGGAGAAGAACTCCTTCTCAGCGCGAGTTCGCTCCTCAGCACTGGAAGAACTGTCATCGGCACTTCGGTTCTTCACAACGCAGTATCCAAGCTGAAGATCCCTTCGCTTTCCACGAACGAGGTCAACGACAACAGCCTTCGTAGCCTCTTCGACAGCCAAGTCAGGCTTGGTGAGAACACCGAGAGTTCGCTTACCCTCAGGATCAACTTCCTTGGCGTAAGTGAGAATCTTCTGGTTCGCAATGTCGCCGTTACAAGGGACGACAGCGAGGATGATGGTGCGCGACTCTTGGATGTACTTTTGTACCATGTTCTTCACGAGCTCAATGTCCTCCTTGGTGGTGACGCCAGGAGTGACGTTCTCAAACATTCCGGGAACATCGATGACAGTCAAGTGATCTTCATTGGGGCCGCTGATCTCGACGCGGAGGACATCGCGACTGAAGGCAGAGCCAGTAGAGCCATCGCTAGACTCTGACTTGATGCCCATCACCTTGGCCGCCTATCAAGACTATGTTAGAAGATGCGATATGCGTCCAGAGAACAAAGTATTTACATCTTGGAAGATCTGTGCAAACTCCTCGGCATCGAGGTTAGTCGCAGTACGATGAAAGGACTTTGCTTGCTCTTCATCCGCATCGACAGCATGGATAGAGACAACAATGCTCTCAGTTTCCTCACGACGACAGATGATCTCTGTTGCATGGCGGGTGCAGAGAGTCACTGAGCGAGGAAAATGAAAGCCAGTGAGAGACTCGAGAACACTGGACTTTCCAGCACTCTGGTCACCAACGACAACCATCTATTTGAACGTTAGCTGAGAGTGTCTAGCGTATGGTAAGATAGAGACATACCTGAGGAAGAGGCACCATGTTGGAGATGCCGAGCTCTCGCAGTTTGTCCATCTTGTCCAAAAGGGCTCGATTACCGAGCCCTTGCTCGGACTTGACTGCCTTTGCGGTAGTCATCGTGACAAAATGAAGTACTTCGGAAGAGTGTCTCCTGTATATCGCTTGACGCGCCGATGGCTTGGGATGAGGAGAGATATGCCGCCTGTATGGATTTGACGATGGAAGAAGGAGAAGGAAAACAAATGAGCCGGGGGAGAGCAGAGAATTTATACGCTTGAGTACACCTTTGCCTGTGAATCACTCACGGACAGGAATCCAGGGATTGTCGGTTACTTGCAGTGGCTGCCAGTCGTGAGTGGCCGTCACCTCCCTAGAGGCCCTGCGCCAAGGCCCAGCTATTTGAACACTTCTATTTGTTACAGTTACAATTATAGAGGCTATGTTCCTTCTGCCTTATCCATGCCATTGAATGTGATGGTCGGCCTCCGACAGCTGCGCCCTGCTACTGTCGCGGAGTTTCATCTCCAGAAACGGGCGTATATTCCTGTTTCTGTTGTCTCTTTTCTCAAGTTGTTGGTTGACCCTTGTAAAATGTCGGCCAACTGCATAACAAGATGTCTCAGCTCGTGGCTAGCAGGGTTGTTGTGATGTGATCTATGGAGGCACATACAAATCTTTCCCTTTATAGAATGCCTCCGGATAGACCAGAAACCCTTGAAATGCGCAGTTCCTAGAGGAGCCCACCCGGGCCACTTACACCGGCCTGTTGGCCACGGCCGCCAGAGGCAGCCAGAACAGAAGAGAACACCAAAGACAATTGAATCGAGACTCAATATAACGGTCATTCCATTGATTCATGCTGGGGGTATCTCGCTAGCTGAACAAAAACGCCTATCCTTTTTCCAATCCCATATATAACCAATCACCACAAAGAAACAATTTCCGTAACAGGCATACCGCAAGATGAGAGATCCTGCCTCCTCATATACCAAGCCTCTAGCAGAGCCATCTCCACAGTCCCAGGAGTCTCTGTCAAATTGGATAGCACAGGCCCAACAGTTTTGGGTTCCAAGGCAGGGTCCAAGACACCGCGGGGAGAAACACATCGAGATGGAGGCTGTAAGGCGGACTCGAGAGTATGAACAAAACGCTCGGCGAGCGGGTGTATTGAAGTTGTGTATTGCTTGGCTGTTGTGAGGCAGCGCGTGGCTTCCTCGGTTACAGGGGCGGGGTTGGTGATGATGTCTCTGAAGAAGGGATGTTGGACTAAGACGGCGAGAGTCATGCCAATTATGCTAAGGGCTGATGAGAGTTAGAATAAATATCGTAGTAGAAAGATGTCTTGACTTACCAATAGCAGAATGACTCTCAGGAGGACCGTCAAAAGTCACCAATCTCCTCTCGCGGGCCATAATATCTTCCAGCTCCACGCTTGCAGCGTAGCATGACTCGAATAGGCCTGCGAGCATCGATTTTGCCATCATAGACGTCGGTTGTGTTGCATTGCTGCTGATAAGCTTCATGATAGCCACTCGGGGAATCAAAGCCTTGATCTCAAGATATCTATTATTTGTTAGCACGTTGTGTTTCTACAGATGGTTGATTAACATACCTCATACGCAACAAAGTTGCTTGGCGACGGAAAATTGCCTCGGGCTGCGTGCAGGGGAACTTAACACGCAGATGCTCAGGTATAGCAGCATGCCATTCTTCCAAATCGCAGTCCAGCTTCAGTGCATCAGACAGAATATCAGGGACCGATTCTTTACCAGAATCTGTTTTGTGGTTGAAAGAATCTTGAATAGGCTGAAGAACATCGTCGTACAGTTTCAAAGTTTGGTTGAAGAAAGACAGTCGCGAAGGGGTATCGCAAGGTTGAACTCGGTCGGGGTTGTGAGGAAAAGCCTCAAGATATTCGTCGTCGATTTCCTGGGGAAATGTGCCAAATGTTGGATTGGTTTGGCTTCCAGGGGAACTCTGCATCCTGACAAGGAGAGCACAAGCACACCATGTCCTTCTCCGTTCCTCACGCTCAGCCTGTGCCTTTCCAGGGAGATCGACATGAAGCATGAGACCTTCTGCGAGTCGAAGAGCCATGCCAGTCAACATCCAACTCTCCTGAACCGCACCTACTCGTCGCAAGAATCGAGCATGAACAATCAAAGCCTGGACAACGGGAAGAGATGACACGGATAGTAGATCGACCAGGAGAAGAGTCTTGGCTTGCTGATGAAACTCGAAGGCGTGAGATACGTGCGACTCGACGGATTCTGTAACCGAGGTTTTGACAAGCTGACCGATTGCTAGCATTCCTAATAAAAGGGAGTAGGTAGCTGCGAGTTCGGTGGCTTCCTCGAGGGGTATGTCACGGCGGTAGCGAGAATTTGCAACAGCGATGAGGCGATGATATCGTTGATGGAACGATGGTCGATGGATAACAGGCATGGTGATCCAGTCAGTGTTGAAATACTCTGCTAACAACTCGTCCATAAGGTCTGCTGGTGGAAGGGTGATCTTCTGGAGCATCAAAGCTGCCTTGACGTTGGACGAATAGGAGCCAAAAGACGAAGGCTTGGCTGAAGCAGCATCTTCGAGATCATCAGTCAACGGTGGACTAGCACCCATAAGATGATGCGGACGTGAGTAGTAGCTGGCTGGTTCATGAACTACTGGTAGTGAACCAGCTCTGGAAGAGAAGCTGGGCAAAGAATAACCAGAGTCAGTGTGGATTGGAGGAAGAGCATGATCAACATGTCTTGGAGGTCTGGCTATACGCTCAGACACAACACTGGGCGAAGTAGATAGTTTTCTCCATTCTTCCTGCGCAGGCGTCGTAGCGACGAAAGCATTGTGGCCGTGAGCTACCAATTCCTAGAGGGCGTATGAGCGAACGTCCTGAGCGTAGGGAATATGAGTAAGGTACTTGTTATAAAAAGACTTACTAGCTGCTTCTCCTTCTCTTCAAGTTCCTGCACTCGCTTCTGGAGAGCACGGATGTAGCTATCATTCAGTTTAGTATCTTATCTATATGGTCTGACGATGATAATTGTGGCTCAAACTCACCTCCGCGACGAAGCGATGGAGCCTTCATGCTCAATCTCAGGATAAACACACTGATCAGCACAAAGACCGCGTCTCGAACAAGAATCGCAAACAGGTCGTGCACCGTCACAGCGAATTTTACGATCGCGACACTGTCGACAAGCCAAAGACCTCGCCTTTCCCGGTCTGGCAGTTGCGTGTTGTCGGCGGGTGGCCGAAGCGGAAGCCGATGACCCGGGAGATGAAGCCTTTGACTTTGTCATGACGGACTCTGTGTCTCTGTCCTTTTGGCTTTCGGGTCGTCGGCTTTTGTTAGAGTCCTCCTTTTTGATTTTGGAGGTTGAAGCGACGGGGAGATTGACAGTTGCGGGTCGTCAATTGATGTCTCTAGGGAAGAAGGGAACGAAAAATTGGTCGTGACTCGTTGGGCGCCCCCTTGGCCATGAACAGGCCGCGGATGCGCTCCAAGACGGCCGCCGGGGTGGCCATTTCTCACGGTTGTCGGTAGTCGCCGTGTGGTTTTTTGTCTAGGTTTCAAGTGGAGATTTCTGATTACGGGTGTCGGGACGTCGGCGTATCAACGGGGACTTGATATCACAGATTCATCACGTGTAAGTATTAAATGCCTGATGAAATAGAAATTCTGAAATACTCTGACCTCATTCTTTTACAGTCTCCATAAGTGATTGCTTTATCCTCCTGCATTCCCCAGATAAAGAAAGGGTCTTGATGACGGTTTCTTAGGAGGTTCCCCCCAAAATTATATGGAGACGGACGGATTATCGGCCATCGGTCATCGGCTACATTCATTGGCGTTGATGGACATCGGATCCATCAAGGGCCTCGACAACTCCCCGACCTCCCCGACATCCAGAACAAGGGTCAAGACATGGGCTAATTACGTACATCGGAATCAGAGAATTCACTATCATGATGTTCGGTTCGACAGCCGTCACTTGTAAACAAACTTATGATATTTACTCGAGATAGACCTGATGAGACAAAGTATTCTTGAGTCTCGGATAACCTAGTCAGCAGTAATACAGCTCATTACACCGTTTGTCTTATTATCCCAACTCCCCGTCCGTTATAAAACACACACACACGATCATTCTTCAGTCTCGGTCCGTCGCGCGGCCTCTTGCCTCCGACTTCCGCCACTAATCGTCGATTCCACCCACGCCAAGGGTCGAGACTTGCACGAGCTCCCCGTGACCCAGTGACGCCACTGAAAATCTCATCTTCTCTTCATTCCCGTCTTTTGTCCGGCGTATCAGGAGCATGTCACCGAGATCCCGTCACAGGCGAGCCCATCAACACCATGACAACCAGCTTGTGGCATCCAAGCATACTCCAGTACAATGGCTGTAAAAATGCAGTCATGCCCTTCGAGTTATGAGTTATCAATTATTACATGTCTTCCGGGATGATAAACAAGGTCCTTAAACGAGTAGAGCTGTTGCTATCAGCTTGAATTCGAAAGAATAGCATCACCGCCAAAAGCTCTAGAAGTTTTTAAAACCATTCGCTGCAGCATATTTATATAAGGTCTGTAGCATGCCTAGAAGACCAAACCCCTTTGCTTTGAAGATGAAATCCCCAACAACCTTTTCAAACTCATACATTGTCTCCTGCTGAATATAGATAATTCTCGCTACACGTGGTTAGCTGGCACAAATTTCCAAGTTATCCTCTCAGTACGGGATGAAACCTACGACATGGCAAGAAATATTACCCGAGGACACTATAGTTTCTCACGATCCTGCCATAATATTCTTGACAGAGCCCACCCGAAGACAAAAGGAGAACACCGTGAGGATTTTCCCCAGGCCGATGTCTCTGATAGGTCTTGGGCAGACAGTATTGATAAGAGCCCGGTCATGGGGAGCTCTCTTGCCAGTAGGAACCGCCCCTCGGGGGGGGGGGGGGGGGAATAAAACTTCTAACGTCGAAATAGAGCGCCAGAATGAAGTAGTCTAAAGGCTTAATTATATATACTAAACCTACCTAACAAAGGCATTTTTATCACTTAGGATAATGCCTATAAGTTTTCTTGCTTCCCCTAGCCGCCCAGGTTCTTTGCACTAGCAGTCCTCTATTCCTTTTGGTCTCTTATGGATGGATTCTTATATATACTCATCTGCTACATCGTCACTGGGATTGCCAAGGTTGCAGCTCATAGCCCTATACCGGCATCAACTATGGCCTACTACGGGCACAAATATGTATCTCGCTATCTCGCAGCATGGTCTTTGCAATGGGATCTAATTAGGTCAAGACATTCAAAAGGATAGTTACTAGAAGGGGGTTGCGTATCTCGTCTAAATCATCCCTTCCGATGTCAATATATTCATTCATCTTATGTCTTTGGATATCTTTGTATCACCAAGTTTGTAAACAAATATGCCAGGCCTCGGGTCAAATAATATCAACCTTGGTATCATAGCGTTGGGCCGACTCAAAAGTGCCTCCATGGCCTCTTGGTAAAAAAGAAGAAAAGAATTCAAGAAAAAAGTGTCGTCAGTTCTTCCTTCTTACTGACAAGCAGCCGTCTGCTTTCAAAGATCATCATGGCATTGGCGTTCAACAAACCCAAGCGTTATGGCCATGGTATAATCCGCATTCCGCAGCATGATGTTGACCCTCCATTGACGAAATTTTGCACGGTAAATCTAATAGAAAAGAGGCCTATCTAAATCATATGCTTCCAACCAACTCCATCGACTTTCCGCTACATAGACAACATCTTAGCACAAATCTGGATTGAGAACTGAGTTCCACCATCAATTATGATCGTGCAAAATATTTACACGCTATCTCGACAGAAGCAGTGTGGTAAGTACTCCTAATCACGTTGAAAGCTCTTGAAGTCAACCTGGAGTTGTGATCAAAATTTCAATAGAGGACATTACCCAAACCAAAGACAGAGCTTTAGGCATGTGAGCGAGATCGAACACCTGCTGCAACGAATACTCCGGAAGCACGATAAGGCACTAGCCAGATATCATAGTCTCGGAGTGTGCTTTTCAGTAGACTCTGGGTATCAGCAGTACGAAACGGAAGTGATTTTGAGTCTTTTGATCAAGGGTTGCATAAACATCCAGCTCGTCCTATTCATCAGATTGGACTGTAATCTAAAGGTAATGATAAGTACTGTGATAGGACTACACTTAGACGCCTTCAAAAGATACACCTTCTTTACAGTACCATATAACACTATACAATCATCCATCTCCAAGCCTCAAAAGGCCAGTAGCAATATCTCGGAGCCTTGCATTTATCCATCGATTATCACTTCCGTGCCGCTTTCAAATTCCGAAAACGGGAGTTCGGGTCACCCGCCAATCCGACTGTCTCAGACACGAAACTGCCGTGTCACCAAATACAAGGGCACCTGTATTTCCATTAAATAAACTCATGATAGCATGTGAGACAAGTGCTGAATAAAGTTCAGTTGACAGACATCACGTCAGGGCATCAATGTTGCGTTAGATATTTTACCAGGATCAAGGGACGAGACGCCCCTTGGTTAGAGTTTATGAGGTTTCAGGGCAGAATATGCTTAAAATGTCAGGGTCTAGTGATAATTGTGTCGGATGTATTTATGCATGTCTTGACTCGGGGCAAGTCTTGGCAGATGAATTTGAGAGTCTTTTGTAATGCTTTCAGGTCTAAGCCTCTATTCGCACTCCGTACGGTTTTCGCCGACTGGACAGGGGATGTTGAAATTCGGTAGATGAAATGCCAAGACTCACGTCGCCGAACTCACGGCTTCTCCGTCATGAGGTTACCGGTGGGATGGTTTGTATTTATCCGTGATGAGATGCTGAATAATGCACCTAACGCTATGAGGGTTGAGTTCAGATTGGTGCACGCTGATTATCCCATATTACTGCTATTCTCCTAGACTGCCATATTGGATATAGCGGCCTTCGGCAGATGAATTTGCGTGATCAGTGTTGGAGGCCTTTCAGGCCATGCCAAGCCATGAAAGGTCTAAAGTCGTACCATTGACCCATTATGTGTTTGGTTGTTAGTCATCCTGCAACCTTTCGGCTTCATGGGTGTATGTGATCGTGAAGGGCCTGGAGAGAATCCATGACTCTTTGCTTGGAATCACTCAGAGCATCTCAAGACTCAAAGTTATTAAGTTACTCTAGACTACCATTAAGCTCAACATGGTCTTTCTTACGAAGGAGTAAAAGACTAATGAAATTAAATTCAAATGGTTAGCCAGCGTAGCTTTCGCTCAGGATCATGATGATACTCTGGAACCCAGCAACACGTCTTGACACATTCAAAACTCTGGCAGTTTGTTAGCTTGATTTGCCGGCTAGTTTGCAGTGATCTTTGCTAGATCAACGATTCATAAGTCACGATATCAGAGTGATTGACAATGTGAGAGTTGTCTCTTGTAAACAAGAGCAAAAGCGCAACTTCGAGGACCAATCCTAAATCTTCTGACTTGTAGTAGCCTCGAGCATGACTGTCCCGTTTCTCCCACAGCTGTGGATTCAAGAGATCACCTGGAGCGGATGGGTGTTTGGTATGGATTTAGTAACTATTTCAGTGGTGATAATATGACGCTCATCTGAAAGCCACCCAAGTCAACAAACTGTGTTCACCAAGTAAAGATATGCGGGTATGGTCCAAAGACATCAATTCCGATCAGATGATCATTCTGCAAGAATCAAATATTTATTGCTATGAAAATAACACGATCTCACAGGCAATGCTCCAAGAATCTCTTATCTCTGGAGGAGAAAATAGGCACTAGGCAACAGCAGCGTTGACGCGAAATCAATCTTTCGCCCCCACGAATACATCGCAGCGATCGTCCATCAAGACCTCAAACAAGTAATAGCCGTGGTGATGAGAGAACTTACAAAAGATCCGTTTTCTTGGCCAAGTCAATTGACTTGGCATATATCTCGGCATAAGCTGAGTGAATCTCGCTGCTTCGCCAATGCTCGTATACTTCGCATGTCGGGACTCAGGGATAATTGGGCTGCAATGGCTGACAACGCATTATTTTTCGTATCTTGCATCTTGGCCAGTAATCGCGATGATCTCGTGATGCAATCAAGAGATAAGCATCAAAAAGTCCAAGCTTCTGCATTGCTGACTCGCGAAGGATGCCACAATGGTAGGGTGTTAGTGGGAGTGGACCTATCGCATGTAAGTAAGACTTTAAACTCTCGTCAAGATATGCTTAAATGGACCTTTAATTGAGATGATTGCATCATACAATGGTAACGTCACGGTAAAGGAAAGAACAATTAAATAGCGAGGCCGTGTATTATAGAGACATGTTCTATTGTCTATATGCGATATTAAATGAGATATGAGCAGTGCAGTTCTTTCCAGTGATGTATCCAATAAATCGTAGTCACATCAAAGAAACGGTAGAGAAAAGACGCTTAAGCGTGGTGAGCGTGGCGGCGGAAACGAGATCGCTCAATGTATTCGGACAGAGAGCGCTCATCAACAGTCTTCTCATCCTCAACCTCCTCATCATCCTCAAAGTCACGCTTGGTACGCTTGGTGGTCTTGTACCAGTTGGCAGCGGGGTCACCGAGGCACTGGCCAACAGTAACAGCTATAAAAATGTTAGCTATGACAAAAGAATGATGATCAAAAGGAATACTCACGAATGCGGGTGCTGCGCTTGACGGCGTCGAGGACCTTGGGGATGAGGTTGCGGACAGTGTTCTCGTGGACATCGTGGAAGAGAGCAATGGATCCACCGTTGGTGATACCCTTCTTGAAGAGGTTGAGAGCAGTGTTGGTCTCAGCGGGGGTGTTGTACTCCCAGTCAAGAGAGTCGACATCAGCATTGATGACGTGGTATCCGAGAGTCTTCATGACGGAGAGGGTGTTGGCGTTGTAGCTGAAGTAAGGGGGTCGCATGTACGTGGGCCACTTTCCAACGATCTTGAGGAACTCAGCCTCCAGACGAGTCATCTGGGTTCGGACATTGGCGTTGCTAATGGTAGCAAGGTCGGGATGGCTGTAACTGTGGGAGTGTTAGCATCATACGAACTGTCACACGGCATGAATGTCCATGATGAAACATACGTGTGAGAGCCGAGCTGGTGACCCTCAGCGACGACACGCTTGACGGTAGCAGCGTAGTCGTTGATGTTGGCCCAGTTCTCGCCGTTCATGAAGAAGGTAGCCTTGTAGCCGTACTTCTTGAGCTGGTCGAGAAGCTCGTTGGTGTAGGCGAAAGGACCATCGTCGAAAGTGAGGGCAATGTTCCTGTCGACAGTGCACTTGGTGATGGCGACGCCGACAGGGACAGCGGCAGCGGCAAGCTGCAGCAGGCCGGCGCAGGTAGCGAGGACAGAGAAACGCATTTTGAAGAGGGTATTATATAGAGTGTAAGGGGACGTAAACGACAGTACTGAAACTAGAATAGCTTCGAAAAGAGAGATGGAGGTGAAGAAACGAGTGAATGAACTGCGGCTGTTGAGTTGAACCAAAGATCGTCTAGAACAGCAGAGGAAACTTCTTTCATATATACTTATTTCTCGTCCCCTTCAGAATTCCTCTCACGGACTTTAGGGAGAACTGCACAACGCAAATCGTACCGAGCTGAATCACTCAGAGCCGGGTATGGGTGTGGCAGCTATGTGCATGGGTATCCCTCCCCTCAACCTTGCCGTCGACGTACGAGGCCCTTATGGCCCTTGATAGCGCGTACCTATTTGTGCAGTATTGGTCTTTTAGTGTGCAGATAAAGAGTGCAGCAGGGGTTATGAGTTCAGAGACTGGTCCTGGGGTTTCATCGTATGCAGAGAGCTGGAGACTCGGGAATCTTGGCAGCGACGGAACCTTGCATTTAAATTGGTTATGATTGGAATTGTGGATGAAGGGCCAATTGACGAAAGAGTCGATATTCTTACGCCATGTTCCTCTTTCTTGTCCTCATGGGAGCGTATCTCGTGGTTCAATGGCTCTTCATACGAGATCATACCCATGTCCCTGGTACTGCGCTATCTAATGCGGGACGATCCTCGAGCCAATCTCTTGTGCAGGGCAGCTGTACTGTATGTCTCAGGTACTCTTGTATCACGACCCGACGAGTAAAAGAGCAACAAAAGCATTATCTATTTCCTCATGAGTCTTACAGCAGCATATGCCATGTGCTCACAAGACAAGAGTTTCAGCCACTATTGGACAGACGATAAAAGGCAGCAAGGCTTTAGTGCAGGCTCCAGGGGTTCAGGGCGGGTAGACCATGCCTGGGCGTGACCCCCCTGGAAAGGCTCACTAAGGTTAAAAATTAAATAGCCAACGTTAACGTAACCTTAACCTTAGTCTGGGCTCTCTTCGCGATTACCGAACAGGGCTTGTCTCACGAGAACCAAAAGTGAAACCAGGAACGGAGAATAACCCCTCGAATGGGATAAAAGTCTTGGCCATCGGGCGTCCGCTTTGAGTAGCCGTCGACCTGTCAATAGGTTGACCGCGAAATAGGGGACGGTAGCATTCACTACCCACCGACAGCTGAGGAGAGACATGGACAAGGCTTTATTTTCTCACCAGAGCTGTGGTATTGGTATTGGTTCGATAAGATGCAATTGCACGTACGACGCCAAGATAAGAGCAGCCTTGTTTCTCTCAATCTTCTCTTCACTAGGTAGTCTATCTAATGTATGAACTCTGCCTGCAAGCGGGATGCTCACTGCATTAGATAGCAACAAACAATAAGCCACTTGACGTACGCCAATGTCAACCTCAACACCATCACCACAATTCTATACGATACAATATCCTCAACCGAAGAAATTGCCGAATATCACTGCCAAGTAAAATCCCATCAACTCGACACAATTAGCTAGAGCTTATTCCTTCACTCCAATATCCGTGCAATCCGAAGAGTCCACTGTCTGTTCTCACGGTCTCGAACATAGAAAAAGGGCCCCCAATTTTACCTTAGTCTCGCGTCGATAACCGAACTCATCCATCCATATCCACAATGGATGCTTTATCTTCAGGAGAGTGAGACTCTACCAAAAAGCAAGGCAAACAGAGACAACTACAACAGTTCAGTCATAATAACCGTAATAGTCAGCGAAGAATAAACCCCCAAGCCGGGCATCAAAACCTCCGAGTAAGCCCCCTTCTCATCAAACATGCATCTCTTGCACATCATTTATGGGGCCATCACAGGTTTCTTTTGCTGAGAGATTACTGATATGCAACTTCCATCACATCAAATGTTTCCCTAACTAGTAGCCCGAGGACCTAAAAATGGGTGACTCCAAGCCTCAGCCGTTCGATCTACAACAAGGTAGACCTATATTTACCTACACGCCAAGTCCATCTGCCTGGTTAATGGATAGCCTGTCAGCATGGCATAAAGGAGAACAAAAAAAACAACGCATCCCATCTTCAATGCACGATCACCGGTGTCCCTCTGAGCTGGCCTTGCCAAGACGTAGCCAAGGCTGATTAACAAAGACTAACGTTCTCACATAAACAACAAATACGAGGACCTCGAAGACGTCAATCAACAAGACCGACAAAGGCCGTCAGCCGCAGGGAACATCCATGAACGGGAAGGATTTGTCCTGAGGTTCCCCAGAGGATATCAAACGTGCAATAATAAACTAGGGGCTTCGATACTCCGCTTCGGGTACGATATCCCGGGTCTAGAGAGAAGGGCCTGGTCGTTCTGTTGACAGCGAAGCCCCGTATGATTGGAGCGACTCGAGTCCTTCACGTTTTCCCTATTATAGAAGCTGGGTTGGTATATCACCGTTTTCGCGGATATCCATCCTGGTAGTCCGCTACGGGGTTAAACGGGAGTTTGAGACAAGAAGAAGAAAAGTTTTTATGCTTATTTAGACAAGGTTATCGATCCTCGAGGTAAACGAATAAATCAGGCAGTTATCTATAACTGCCAAGAAATCAGTCAGTCAGTTGCAAGTGTGTGTGTGTGTGTGACTGATACAAGCAAAGAGTCAGTTTCCGTTCGCTTCAACGCCCAGATCCTTAATCAACTCCCCGACGAAAAAGATCTCCCCTTAAAAAAAAAGTCCTGCCAAATTCCCCAACGATGCTGCCCAGGCAGTAAGAAACGAAAGAAATGAGGGTATCAGTGAGAGATTTCACGAGGTAGGAAGGTGGCTTCAAAATGTCTAATGGGTCGTCACGAGGTAGATAGATGGATGGCAGTTGGAGTCGTTCACAGGTCATCCTCCCAGTTACCCTCCACTTCAATCGTCGTACCCAAGGCTTCTCTACCCTGGCGAATCATGTCCTGTAGTTGTTTGTTGAAAGCGTTGATCCGCACATCTGCATCTCGTTCTTCCATCTTACGGCGTGCTGCGAGATGCTTGGCTTCTGCGGTCAGACGGGGACTGGCTTCTGCTGATGTACGTCCTGATGCTACTGAGGCATTAGAGTGAGACCGGCGGTGCGACGACGGCTTTGTTATCGGCGATGAGATGGTGGTATTTCGGCGTGTGGAGCGAGTGGGTTGAGGTATCCTGCTGGGCGATTCTATCCGAGGAGAAGCGAGGGAAGCAAGTGACGCGAATGACGCGGTTGATGCAGGCCGTGGAGAAGGTGATGCTGCTGCGTGTGATAGACGACTAGTCGGGCGATTGGTAGTGGATCGTCGCTGACCGGGCGTAGAGGCAGAAGAGAATCGGGCTGATGGAGCGGCACTGATGCGTCGACCTGTAGTCATGGAGGGGCCCGAGTTTCGTGATCGAGGGGATGGTCGATAAGACGGACGCCGTAACGGAGGCTCAGGCTTGGGTTCAGGCTCAGCTGGTTTCTCATCACTCACCATAACCCAATTCCTGCCAAGTTCATCTTTGGTGTCTGTATGTCTTCGTTTCGGATGGGGTGCTGTAGGTGTAGATGCGCCGCTGTTGCCACCTTGGTCTGCGTTATCAGGCTGAGGCTGGTTGAAGTAATCCTCTTGCGATGGCGGGAATCGACCGGGAAGTTGCTGACTCTCAAATAGTGTCTGGTCCAGCTCTTCGACCCTACCGGAATTCATCGTGAAGGCCTTACCGCCACCAGCCTGAAAACCTCGAAATGAACCTGTCTTGCAAAATTCCCATACCCGTCCAACAACACCTCCTATAGTTGAGAATGCGAAGCTACCCCAGCCTTGGGACTGCATCGGCTGAGGAGGCAGATTGAACAGCTGTGTCGGTCCAGCTCCATGATCGACATCGTCGTGGGTTCGTTTCGACCCAAGCGCTTTTCGATAGTCTGTGTCCGAATACATACTCTCGCCAAGAATACCGCTATCAAAAGGACCAGAACTCGGTGTATCAAGCTGTCCAGCAAGTTGGTACCGCATTTCCTCATTCCTCATCCGAGCCACTGGCGTTCCAAAATAACCATTTCTATCAGAATCATCCTGGAAGCGGAATTCCTGAGATCGCGATATATCATGGCAAGGTCTCTTTCGTTTCGTAGCTTGTCCGTCGGGGGTTGCTGTGCTGTAGGGTGAAGCGTATCCGTAGCTGGTGCTAGAGCTTGGTGAGATGGGTGGGCGAAACAGGCCAGGGTGCACGCCTTCTCTATTGAAGCCGCCCGACATATGGAAATGCGAAGGGATCGTCATTCTGCCTGTGGGTAGGGCCTTCTGATCTGATCGGTATGTGCGCGCACGCGCGTGGTGATAGATAGACAAATGACCTTATCGAGTGGAGGCGAAGCTGTAACTCACGGCCAAGCTTAACAGCAGCCGAGACACATCTCAGGTCGTCTATCGCACAAGCGGGTCTGGGGTAGATGCAAATCGAATATTCGGATCTAGAGACGAGATTGCAATCGACGGGGAAGCGATACTCGGAGGGCGATTTGAGATAGCGATGGGCGATATTGTTGAGCGCCTCGTGACTAGGTGAGATAAAAGGTTGTGTCTTGTGATGACGAGCGCACGGAGGGGGAGGCTGCCTGGCTGCAAGCGCCCAACTCTAATAGACGCAGCCAAAAGTATGGCGCTCGTGTGAGAGGGGAGGGCACCGTAGATGCACGCACAGTATTGGAGATGCCGCCTTGAAAGTGAGGCTCGATTATCGATTTATGATGTATTGGATTAGAGAGATGGTCCTGGCGGCAAAATGTCGACGGGGCAAGTAAACAATGGTTGGGGGGCCAGCGCCTGTGGCCAGCGTCAGAGACGAGGTGTGATTGGTCAGTTGGTAGTGATCCCGGCAGTTGCTCAAGAGCCGCGATAGAGACCACAGCACTCTGTAGTCTGTATAATAAAGAGAAGAAGACTTCAAAAAGGCTCAATATCTGACGAATGTCCAGGTGGGCGGTCAGTCCCCTTTTTGTCAGGAATAGTATGCGGAGAGCGGGAAGCTTTCGGTTTGTTGCCGACTTATAGCTCCAGCTTCTTCTTGTGTGGCTGATTCCAAGAGTTTGGTCCACTTGATAGAGATCGGCAGGGTTCAACTAACCAAGAGCATCAAAAGCGAACATTGGAGGAACAGCTAGTAGTTGCAAAAGACAAAAGTCTCCCTTCTCTCCTTTCTATACCAAGTATTGGGCCGTAGAGCTCATTTGCATTGCTATATTGTCTTGGTTAAATTACTCTAATATCCTTGGTTGTCCTAGGCGATTAATGATCAGCACAGGGGTCTTCAAACAGATCACAACGATGAGGGTTCATGGAGTTCAAGTGTGGTTTACTATCGTTAATCGTTGCCTTAACTTCTATTCAGTCTATGCCTCATATCGCGTGAACCGCTCTAAACCCTGCGTCCAAACTCTTCTATGCCATATGCCATGACCTCAACTCATTGGTATCATTCGCCCGTCCTTCTCATAAGTCTAACCATTCGTATCCTATCACTTAGTCCTTGTTGTAGTAGTTGTCCTGCTGGCCCTTTCGCTCAGATGTAACACCTCCGTTAACACCCTGCTCCCCATGAACATGCTCCTTGCTTCCCCAGAAAGCCTCCCGCTCCTTGAGAACCTCCTGGCCCCAGGCCTTCATCTCTGGCAGCGTCATCCTGGTCGCGACGTACGCAAACTCGCCAAGATCGACCTTGCCCTCACCGCGCTTCTCATACTCCACCATCTGCAAAAGAAGCTCCATCTTGTCCACATCGTGCACAAAGTGACTGTCCAGTGTCTCAGAGTCCTCGTATTCCTGCCAGATAGCGCGGATGTCCTCGCCTGTGGTGCCGCCTGCAACGTTTCGTAGTAAGTTCTTGGTCAAAAAGTCCATCGTCTCCGCTTCGCGTCGGCTCTTCTCGGGCTTGGGAACACCGTCGACAGGTGTGATGTCGCCGACAAGTAGCTCCGCCATGTCGTGAATAAGACACATCTTCATGCACTTGGGAAGGTCAAGTTTCGGGGCGAGAGAGGGAGGCGCAAACATGGAGATTAGAGACATGCGATACATGTGGTCGGCGATAGACTCTCCCCTGTCGCATGTTAGTGACGTCTTGAAGTCGAGAGACCAATTTCCTTACCTAGAGATACCGAAACGTCTCCATCCTTCTCGCTTGGTTGTCTTGAGTCGCTCGAGCATATGGAAGAAGGGAAGAGGCGAGGACGATTCCTCAGTAGGAGCACCACCAGGAATTTCCTGAACCACCTTGTCAACAGTCCATGGGTCGGCGACCTTGACCATAGGCGTGAAACCCAGATCTCCAATTACTTCCTCAGGGCGAAGATCCACACGTCCATTCTCCTTCTCCGGTTGCGAGCCCATCTTTGCAGTAGAGTACAGTCTGTATCGTCGCGGGGTCAAAGTTGAGTTGCTAGTGCAAGGTGAAGAAAGCACTCGTAGCGAGTTGACAGTAAATTTTACGGTACGAATCGTTTGCGGCAGTCGCATACAAACAGAGATGGTCATAACAGGCGTACAATTGGCAAGGTGGTCATGAAAACAAACAAAGAGGCTAGAACGACAGAAGAATGTTTGGTTGAGCGGGTAGTTTGTTAGACTAGTTGGTGGGTTTGAAGTCCAGATTTGTGCCAGTGCGGAATTGATCAATGGTCAGCTTATGGCCCCGGTCGTTTGGTGCGTCATATGTCATTTTACAGGGGTAGAGGCTGGGATCTTGTCTCTGTCTTGGTGTGACTACAGGGTAACGACACCACAATCACTTGCACGGTGAACAGTGAGCTTTTTTTGCTTGCCATATTGTGAATTGCAGCTCTAAAGGGACTTGCCCTATTTTGAATAATATTCTAACACTAGGCACCACATATTCATTTGCCAGATAAGGGTGCTCGACTAATCGACTCGTTAAGAAGCCTTGCCGCTAATCCCAGGAGCTTTGTAAATATGATAACTAGATATCGTTGTTTCCTCCCGCTAGAAGAAAAGACTCTCCGAGGCCAAGCCAGTCTTCGTGATAAAACCTACCATGTTGAGACTTTTGAATTCAAATAACAGTATGTCACATTAACTTGATAGGTCTTGCTCTCAATGTTTCACTCCTCAGAGTCGAGGCTTATCCATCTTTGGTTCGGTAAGAGAATGATAGTGAGCATACTGTAACACGTGTAAATTCTAACATAAAGTCTCACTGATACATAGAAAGGCATTAAAGCACAAAGTCATCCATGGAACTATCAAGCCAATAAGCTTCCGTTGAGCCCTGATTTGCTTTCTCACGCAGCTGGAGAGTACCATCTCATCACTAACACCAACATTGGTCACGCACGTGGGGTTCCGCCGCCAAGGACCAAAAGTAAATTTAGCTCCGCCTCAGTCAGATCTACATGAGCCTCATCTTGATCCATTTCGAGCACCTATTCCTATTCAACCTCACTCCCGCATGAGAATCTTACAAAGAATAATCGAGCCTCTTCGTCCACAGGCTCGCACAATGACAACAATCGCTTCACTGAAGCGGCTTTCAGCCAAATCCCTCTCTGAGAAGATCCTCGAGGAAGTCAACACCATAGATCCCACATTCGCTGTTATCGATGTTCGTGATAATGGTGAGTTAGCATTCAAACCTTTTCCGAAAAGAAAACTATTCTCGATTCCATTTGCTTCTGTGACAGCTCAACTGACTTTTCAAGATTACATTGGCGGACATATCAAAAGCTCAACAAATATTCCCGCACATACTCTCGACGCCATGATGCCAACTCTGGTCCGTCGCCTGAAAGACAAAAAGACAGTTGTCTTTCACTGCGCACTCAGTCAACAGCGGGGTCCGAGTGCGGCACTAAAGTATCTGCGTGAGCGGGATGGTCTTTTGAAGTCTATGGGTGAAGACCCCAAAGGAGAAAGCGGTCAAAATGTTTATGTGTTGGATAGGGGATTCTTAGGATGGCAAGAGGTTTATGGAGAGGATGAACGATTGACGGAGGGATACGTTAAGGATTTGTGGGACAATTATTAATTTTTTCAGAGCTAGAGTTTAGTCTTCCGATAGAATCCCTACTTCCAACTCATGCTTCCCACTGTGTTTTGACCAAGACTTTTCGAGAGACTGGGCCAGGCAAAGAGAGTGATACCAACCCAGCGACAACCTCTTAAACAATACAGTATTGTGATGATGGTGATGCATATTCGTCATAAGACAAAGAGAAGATGGCTCCCATTCCGTATTATGTCTGACTTGAAGAAAATGTTAGCCCAATAACACACTGACTGTGAAGAAAAGTCTACTTACAGAAACACCATGAACGCCAATCAGCTTACATAATTGGCCCCATCCTCAGCTTCCGTATTTTCAAGAAAAGAACAATGATGATTGCACACAGAACGCCGGTCACTATCGCGAAGACCGCGATGCGCTCTGTCGCGTCTGCTGGATTCGACCACCAGTCGAGCCCGGCTGTGTCATCGGCTCTGCCATATTCATCCGAGGGATAGTAGTCACTCTCATGAACACTTCGAGCCTGGAGCTGATACCTGGGAGGCGTGTTACGCAGTGTGAGGTTGGATGGTAAGAAGGGGGCCATGGTGATGGTAGAGAATGATTGGTGAGAAGTCGGAAGTTCTGATGCTCTTGGGTGGATTAACGAGAATAAGAGTTGTGGTTAGATTTGGAAGAGTGTGAGCATTGGTTGAAGAAGATACGGTTGAGGTGAGGGAGCTTTTGATCGAAGGCCAAGAAGTATAAATAGATTCAGAGGGAGAAGTTCGTAGAACTTGATGATCTTATATCTCCTAGATACGATTGGGTCAGCTGGAGGGACTTATATAGTTACTTTTTCGCAAACACTTGTAAAAGCTTCCTTCAATACTCTCAAGGCGTATTGAAGCTTTGGATGATTCGAGAACCCAACTTTGAACACAGCCGTAAGCTTCTCCTCCGTAATTGGTCAAGAGAATAGGGCAAAAGAGACGAACTTTCATCAGAAACTTACACCCAAGCATTACAAAATGTTTTCTTTTCCTATGACATGTCCATATTTTCCCTTCCCTACACTCAAACATTTGTCAAGCCGATCCCCCGAATCCGCTCGACATACACATCTTTTCTAAAACCCCTCCCAAAATCCTCATCCTTCAAAATGCCCGTTCCACCATACTCGGAGCTTCCAAGGCCTGGGGACATCCCTGAGGGGTGGCCACTGTCTGGACCTCTCTTCTCTATCCCTACCCGCCCTGGTCCTCCTATTCCCACCAAGACCCCATTCACAGACAAGAGACCAGACCACAAGGCTAACAGGCTACCACCGAAAGAAGAGCCAACCACAAAGGAGGACAAGAAGTTAATGCCTGGCCACAATGCCGTTCATGGCCCAGCTCATGCCTTTCCTGCAGCTACTAGCTTTGAGCGCCCAGGTCGTCTCGGTACCGCTGGTGTCTCCCACATCACCGGTATCCCCCTCCGTCCCCCTCCTATTGCTGGTAAAAATGTTGTTCAGAACCGCCAGTCTGAGGACGAGGCGTGTGAATGCACTGGCCTCTTTGCCTTTCTCATCGTAATTCTTCTGGGAGCCGCATTTGGTGGGTGTCTCCTTCTCATGAAGTTGGTAGCAAGCGTTTCGAAGCGCCTTGGTCGAAGATATGGGCGGAAATGGGTCAAGAGAGCTGACAGTGCAGGCCTTGAGGATACGATCTATTACTGGAAGGATCATCCAGAAGTGTTCGAACAGTACCATCTCGACTTGCTCCGGGAGATCTTGGCAAGTCACGAAGGTTCTTCCCATCTTCCAGCAGACGAAAAGACTGCTGAAATGGGCCGTCTGGATTCAACCGACTGCGCACCTATCCTTGGACCTCGGCCTGTTCATATGGCTCCTTCACAATCCGGTCCCTGCTGGCCCGGAATGCCAGGCTACAGGTATTCTCCTCGCCCTATGGGATGCCCATAGCGGAAGATTCGTGCGATCTGATCATCTGGTCCTCAGCTGGAAGAGGGTTTGCTTTCTTTGCTGTGACTGGGTAAGCTTGGGAATAACTCTGCACAAACACTTGTTCATGGCCTCATGATTGGAAGGAACTAGGCAGTCAAAAGTTTATACTAGAAAATGGAAGTTAGAAATGTGCGAGGACCAGAAAATAAAAGCTTTAGCAACTTAAACTTATCTTCTCATGAGAATTATATTCAGTGAAGTAACTCAAATACTAGCGAATATATGCCTGAACATTAACTTTGAGAGGCAACTCGGGCTATATAAGAGATCCAGACTCACATCCATGACAGCATCATTCCTTTTCCTATTTTTCTATTACACCTCGACTCGCATCCACGAAAAAACGGCTCTATTTCACAAACGAAATAGACATCATGGGCTTAAACATATACCAAGGTGTGGGGATAATCCTCGTTTTCCTTACCGTCATATACACCCTTGGCATCATCAGTTTCTATTGCTGCAAACAAGAAGCACAGACTAAGGATGAAGAACGAGGAGACGTCGTGGTAAATCGGGAGGAGAACTATGAAGGCATCTTCGTCAATCCCCCCCAAGAACAGATCCTCCATCAACCTGTGTCGTCTTACACTCCTATTTCCCTTCGCTCACCTCACGATACTGAGCTTCCGGCTTACAAGCCTATGGGTACTCCTCCGCCTTGTTATGTTCCAGGACTCAAGGTGTTTCAAAAAGATTCAACGCAGCCATCGCCTGTATGAGTTATCCAAGCCCCTGATCTCATCGGGCTTCGAGGCTTGAGCTGCTTTGCCGTGAGTGACCAGACCTTGGAACTATATCATTTCACTTCAGCCACATGCACTTCGAGTCAATAGAAGACTCATATTATTACTCATCAGCCTCAACTTCAAACTCACTTCACTTCCTTACCGAATCATTCCAATCCACGACATATATCACCAATGTTATCCACCAGTACTCCCCCTTTTCTACCAAACTCAACTTTCGACTGGCTCATCACCCAACAACCTCACAGTCAATATTCATTCAATCAAACATCCTGCCAATAGTATCTGATATACTGCAGCTCAAAAAGCTTGATAACCTTCATCGTTTATACCATTCCTCCCCTTATCACTTCATCAAACAAGGGACCAAAAGAAGCCCAACATGGACCTCCCTTTACAGCATAAGGTTCACTCCTCACAAACTGACCCTCCCGGGTCGAACTTCGCAATGGCCAGCCTTTCCATCGTTTCCTGGATTATTGGCATCATCGTTACGCTTGGCTTTGTCATCATGTTCGTCAAGTGTCTCATGGGTCGTCGAGCTCCGCGTCCAACCGCACCCAGACCTTCGATCCCCGGACCTCCGATCCCTGCGCTTCCTCAAGGAATCGAACGCGATGTTGAACTTGGAACCATCAACGACCGTCACGATAAGACCACCAGGAACTCGACAGTTGGTGATCAACCTCGCGTACCACCACCTCCGTATTGTCGACGATGCTGATACACATCTGTTGCACCATGCTGCTACTCCCCCAAACACCGAGGGTTGCACCAGGCATTGCCTATGATGTAGTTCTATTTCGAAGAGACACACTATAGGTTCGAGGGTTGGGTAGGTATTAGCCAAGTTGCAGTTGACTTGGATCAGGAGGTAGATGAGGGACAGGAGACTAGACAAATCACTAAAGGACTAGCCAAATGGATGAATTCAGCATACAAAATCATGAACTTGTGAAAGCTTTTGTCTACCTGTTAAATGAATCAAGTGATTTCCTAGACTTGTCCAAGTATTTCCATCACTTAGGGTCGAGGCCTCAGGTCCTCTTATACTCGTCGATAAGTCTAATAGCATCTAATTGGAGACTTGAAAATGAGTAGCTAATTTCTTTTTTAACATTGTATTGGTGACATCTATCCACAGAAGCGTAACATATACTACATAATTTCCAGCAAACGCTCAGCGCCAATTCCATTCCTCGTCTTCAAAAGGGTATTATAAACAGTAAACAACCAGATCACGCCTTGCCCACCCATCCTGAATTAATAAAGAAATCGAATATGCGCCCTCCCTTTTGCGAGTCCAACCTACAGATCTCCTTTGCCTGCTTCTTCTTCAACGTGCCATTTGTCTTGAGAGCTTCCTTGAGGATCTGCTCCTTGATCATAAGATATGGCTTAGGCTGCAGTCTAATGACTTCGCAAAGCTTGACCTCTTCTGGTGTGAGGAGATGCAAGTCTGGTGCGGTGTCTTGGGTCATGGGCATTGGTTGTACGCCGGAGATGGGTTGGGCCGTGTATCTCTGCTTAGGAGTTGCATGGCCATTTACTCCATTTACTCCGTTGACTCCATTAGTTACTCCATTGACCTGGCCGTTTGTCTGGCCATTGGCTAGGCCATCAGTATGACCATTTGTTAATGGCTTTACATCGCCATTGACTTCCGCAGCAGGCGTAGGTAGTAGTCGAGCAGGAAGTTCTGGGGCGATAAGAAGAGCAGATCCACTTGGTGGCTCGGGAGGAGGAGGTTGCTTAGACCTCTGTGCAGATGCTAGACGCTCGCGATCCATGGAGCCCATAGGAATTGCCTTCTGGATCCTGGAGGCCTTCTCGTTCTCATACTTTTCGCCACTTCGAAGGTCGCCGATACGCATGTTCCGCCACTCTTGCAGCTGCGTAATGGCTTGTCGTAGGTTAAGTTCATCGAGAAGACCTTGATTGAGCTCCTCAAAGTCCTGTTGGTTCATCATGCGGGCGAATGGTTTGGCTTTCTGCAGCAAATCCCTTTCTTCTTTGGTCCGCCTCTTCTCCAGCTTTGTGTTCTCTCTATATTCAAGAAGATTGTGCTCAAAGATAACTTTTTTACGCTCCACACGTTGTGTCAGTCGAGCGTTGTATATGTCCATCACTGTGAGCTTGAGTTCCATTTCAGGTTCAAGCTCGCCTGTCCTGGGGTTCAATCCATCACCCGGATCGAACTGCATCAACTGGACAGCTTCTTCTGCCTCATTTGCATATTCGGTCTCGAACTCCAAACGACCAGGCATATATCCTTGAATCTCATGACAGCTAGGTACACTAGCTGTTGGTTTTGTTTTAGGCTGTAGAGCGGGCGCGTTCTTAGCTGCATCTCGTCGCTCTTCTATTCGTCGCTTCTTGCGTGCCTGAAATTCTTCCCTGGGGATTTCGTTGGCCAATTCGCAATCGTGAGGGCTGCACCGTTCGGGTAGTGGAAAGTGAGACGAGTCGACGTAAGTCGATAAGTAGTGATCGCGAACCTCGTCCTTCTCACGGAAACCGCCAATATGATCCGCGATATCGGCCCATGAGCCGAGACCATATATTTCGGCGCCCTCGAGGAGGAGTAATTCTTCGTCGGCGCCCCATTCTCGATCAAAAATGGGGAATGAGTTTTGTTCAATCACACGAAAAGCGTGTGTCGCAGGGTTGTGAACATTTCGTGATTCACCTTTGGCGAAACACGAGACGCAGAGATCGAAGTCACTACAGTCGGAGTCGGCGCATCGGATGCGGACCTATATCAACACCAACATGATTAGCAACCCCATCATGACATCGAATTGAGTTTAGCCGGTATATCTCCGAAGCGCGTCTTTACGTTTCCAAACAAGCTTCAGGCAACAGGCAACACAGCAAAATGACCTACCGTAGATGTGATATCTGATGAGCACACATCGCAAACGTACTTGACACCACCTTCGCCACCTCTTGTGATTGTTTTCTTGCGTATCACACCCATATCGCCGGCTGCGATGTCGGGCCGGGAGGTTGTCGATACCCCCCCTGTCTAGAAGTAGCAGCGGGTTCGAGGCAGCGCAGGGCGCGATGGAAGTGCAAAAGAAGGTTTTTGGTGATGCGCGATTGTTGAGGACTGTGACGCGACGCGAAATTCGATGGAAAATGTCGGTTTGAGGTTGTTGTTGATGGAATCGGTGATGGGTCGATTTGTCGAGGGGCGGATGTTGTTGATTATGGCGTCTACGCTTGCTCTGACAGGAGCTGGTCTGGGGCTGAAGTGCACTGGACTTGAGCTTGCAGGGCGCGGGTTAGGTTGTTTCGAACGGGGAGCCAGTAGCCGCTAGCAGCAACCCCACGCTCGAATCATTACAAGTCACGTGGAAGAAGTCTCCCCGGGCCGCATATCCCCGCTATGAGCAAGTGACGTTAGGGGATGGCAGACATCTTCAGACTAGAGTCCTAAGCGACACAAAGGTTTAGACAATACTAGGATATCTTATGATAATCTAGGATAAACTTAGTACTCTCTGACTACCTTTGTTTATTTTCTCATCTGATATAAGGTTCTATAAGTTTTCTCGCACCGAGAGGCCCCGCTACGAACAAGTGACGCCATCCCCCAATATTGAATCTCCATAGGGAAGTGACAAGCTCACGCTTCACCTCAGTGGCCGGTGTATGAAGAGATGTTCAGTGTGTCTGTGTGGTGAATCGTGATATAAGCTCTGAGCCACAGACCTCAACTGCAAATAACACATCTAGCTCACAACTCAGGCTTTATACCACAATGTCTGACCAATTGCTACAGCATAAATGTATATAAAGAGATACATCAACTATATCAGCTCCTTTAATCACTGACTACCTTACTCACCATTCTGACTCTCGATATATTTGGAATATGACAATGTTTTCAAGACTCTCTCGCTTGTTTCATCCCTCATTAATATTTCGTGGACCGCCGCCTCCAAAGCTACTAGCACCACCAGTAGACTCTCAACTTAACGGCCGATACCCCTCTTCTGAGCAGATGGATCGATACTTATATGATAGAGCTGTTGCCCAGGATGCTGCTGGTAAGTCTCTTTCCTTACTATAGCAAACCAGTAACCCAGGTATCTAAGGTAGATGCCAAAATGTCCTGGTTCTCAAGAATGTTCCGCCATCCAGACCAGAAAACTTAGGACCGCGATTCTAAGTGACAATAAGACTTAGGTAAGTTACCAGAATCCTAGGGTTCTTTTTTAATGAATTTGTTTGAACATCCTTTGATAAGGTCTGAAGTTTTCTTGCTCCCTGAGTGAGGATTGGCCACTGAAGCACGAGTTTGTCACATCCAAACTGTGGAGATTCAATATTGGGGGTTGGCATCTGGTTTGGGAAAAAGACTCCCCCGAAAACACGGCCGAGAATATCACCGTTGAACCGCGCCATTCAGAATCCCTGGGGAGTCTTTGTTAGTTAGCTATTTATCTTCTATCTTCTATCACTAGCCTCGGCTTTTAGCAGTAATAAATTGAAGCTGAACCCGTCTTAAAAATATTCATTGACTCTAATCAACCCCTCATTCACTTTAAACTGTCACCCCACTATCATCATGCCTGATCAAATTCTTGACGATATCTCGCACCGTCGATACAATCCCCTCACGGATTCATGGCTGCTTGTATCGCCTCACCGCACGAAGCGACCTTGGCAGTGAGTTTCTCATGCTTTAATCAAGAACCATCTGACATGAAATAGAGGCCAGCAAGAGGCTGCTGTCGCATCAAAACTTCCGGAATATGACCCCAAAGTACGCTCATGACATCACATCATAACAACTCAATCCCCTGACAAAACCAGTGTTATCTCTGCCCCGGTAACCCACGAGCCGCTGGCGACCAAAATCCGAATTACGAAAAGACCTTTGCCTTTGTAAACGACTACAGCGCCGTTAAGCAAGAGCAGCCAGATTATGATGCGAAAGCCTCATCCAATGACCTGGAATCTCTTCTGCTTCAAGCACAGGGTGTCAAGGGCGTGTGTTACGTGCTCACTTTCTCACCCAAGCACCATGTTACACTTGCAGACATGACAGCTGAGGAGATTGTTCCTGTCATTGAGCATTGGACTCGAATTTACGCCAACCATCTGACACCGTCAAACCCCCGTGCCGCTGAAGCTGAAAAGCTTGCTATTTCTATGCCAAAGGACGCTGCACCTTCTGCTGAGGAACAGTATAGATATATGCAGATCTTTGAGAACAAGGGCGCTGCCATGGGCTGCTCTAACCCCCATCCTCATTGCCAGGTCTGGACTACATCAACCATGCCCGAAGAGCCAGGCAAGGAGCTCGTGCAAATGAGCAAGTACCGAGATCAACACGGCGGCAGACACCTCCTAGGCGACTATGTTAAGCTTGAACTCGAGAAGCAAGAACGAGTCGTCTGGGAGAACGATGCTTTTGTGATTGTATGCCCCTGGTGGGCTGTATGGCCCTTCGAAGTCCTCGTTCTTCCCAAGCGACACATTCGATCTCTTCTCGATTTCAAGCCCGAGGAGCGACTCCAATTCGCCGAAGCCATTCAAGAAGTCACCCGACGATACGATAATTTGTTCGAATGCAACTTTCCCTACAGTTCTGGTCTTCACCAGGCGCCCCTTGACGGAACACCTGAGGAGTTGGAAAGCGCATATTTCCACATGCACTTTTACCCACCTCTGTTGCGTTCAGCCACCGTCAAGAAGTTCCTCGTTGGCTACGAGCTTCTAGCCGAGCCTCAGCGTGATATCACACCTGAGCAGGCCACAGTTCGTTTGAGGAATTGTGGAGGAGAGCTATATCGCAAGAATCTATAGGCATAGAGCCCGAGCATTAAAACATTAAAATCTAAACTTTTTATCTAAAAACAAGTTGCCGTTATGCCGATTCCAAGGCATCTAGTATTTGCCTGCCATGTGTATATTACATTCACCGCCACTCACCAGTCTCACCATTTGTCGCCTGATTTAGTTGTACTCGACATAGTAGTCACGGACAAGAGGCATCCAGATAAGAGAGATGGAAGCCAGAGTGAAAGGGAAGTACTGAGGCAAGCCAAAAGTCATGGTCTTGAAAACGAAGAGCTCACTGGCAAAATGTCCCAAGGCGACAATGTAAGTCCAGTAAGCAATGGTGTAAACGGGACCAATGTGGAGATTATAAGCTGCGTAGCATCGAACAACGCAAGTAATAAGAGTCCAGGTACCGAAAAGTCTTCCGGCAAGGGGAGTAAGCTGATCGGTAGCCTTGGGGTCGTTCTGAGCAGGAACCAGCTTGTTGATCTGATCCTCTGGCTCGAACTTGTCGGTCTTGGGAGGGAGCTTGGGGTTGCGGACGAATTTGCCGTTGTAGACTCGGCGGGAGAAGTGTAGGGTTGTATACGTCTGCAGCGAGTTTCCGATCGAAATGATGGACAGCTAGAGCGAGGGGTCAGCATCTTATTTGGTTCTTGGGTGTAGGGGGAGTGGCTTCTTACGATAATCATGTAGTAGGGTAGAACACCCTTTGCTTCGGGGAGGATAGACTTGATAACATCCATTTCGACGGAATTGAAGATAAATTGAACCGACTAAGCGGGGATCAGAGAATCTCAACAACTATTATTGCAATGGTTGCAATGCAGTTGTAGAAGTAAAATGGCGGGTTGAGATTGGTGTAAGACGAGTTGGATGGTCTGTTTTTGGTGAGAGAGAGGGACCTGTAATCGGGGACCAAAGGCCGAAGAAGCTTGGACCAACTCAACAACGTCAGGGGTAATACCACCTAAAAATTGAATTCAATTAATTGTCCGGGCCTGAGAGCCAAGACCCCAATTCAAGAGCCGAGGGGCATCCATAGTGTACTTATCTTGTGATTGTCGCCTTTTCTTCTCTCTCTCTCTTCCTCCTCTTCACTTAGGCAGTTTATTTTTGTTGCACTCTTCAAATATGGACGCCGTTACAGACTTCCTCCATAATGTACCGCAGCCTCTTCAGTGGGGTCTTGCTGGTATTGGTGCTCTCTTCTTGGGATCCAAGATCTTGAGCTATCTCCAGCTTGTCCTCAGCGCTTTCGTGCTCGGAGGCACCAATGTATGTGCTTTTATAACCCCCAATTGAACTCTACTAATAGTCATGCCTACAGCTCCGCAAGTATGGAAAGCCTGGTACTTGGGCCGTCATTACCGGTGCCTCTGATGGCCTCGGCAAAGAGTATGCTCTTCAGCTCGCTGCCAAAGGCTTCAACCTTGTCCTCGTTTCCCGAACCCTCTCCAAGCTCGAGAGCCTCTCCGCCGAGATTCAACAGAAGTACCCTGGAAAGGGTCTGCAAGTCAAGGTCCTTGACATGGACTTCTCCCAAAACAACGATGCCGACTACGAGCGTTTGAGCGAGCTGATTTCTGGTCTTGATGTTGGTATTCTCATCAACAACGTTGGCCAGAGTCACAGCATCCCCGTTTCTTTCCTCGAGACCACCAAGGAGGAGCTTCAGAACATTGTCACCATCAACTGCATTGGCACTCTCCGAGTTACCCAGGTCGTTGCTCCTATTCTGAAGCAGCGAAAGCGCGGTCTTATCCTCACCATGGGATCTTTCGGTGGCTGGACTCCTACTCCTCTCTTGGCGACATACTCTGGTAGCAAGGCTTTCCTTCAGCAGTGGAGCAACGCCCTCTCCGCTGAGCTTGCTGACCACAATGTCGATGTCTACCTTGTCCTGAGCCACCTTGTCACCACCGCCATGAGCAAGGTCCGCCGCCCTAGTCTCCTTGTCCCCAACGCTCGCAACTTTGTCAAGGCTACTCTCAGTAAGATTGGACTCGGTGGCTACCAGACTGCTCCCAACACTTATACCCCTTGGTGGAGCCATGCTTTCATGCTGTGGTTCATTGAGAACATCCCTGGTGCCAATGGTCCTATCACTATTTTCTTCAATAAGAGGATGCACGAGGACATTCGACGCCGAGCTCTCCGCAAGGCTGCTCGCGATGCTAAGAAGCAGTAAATGAAGGATGAAAATAGGAGAAAGGAAATAGGAAGCAAGGAGATACTCAGAACATAATGGAAAAGGATGAATGTAACAGCTGTGGAGGTCAAGTCAGCTGTCATGAGAGATAGTTGGTGGTATGATAACCGTAATGTACTACCCAATATGCAACCACCTCAGAGCCTGTGAAGTAAAGGATGAGTAACCTCGGACATTCCGTCATGTTTGCCGTGCATGTATGACAGCTTTGGCTTGCAGAACAAAGAGACCTGTACATTGTACTACCTGAGCTACCTGTGTTTGCCCAGCAACAAATTATCATATACTGGTGTGGATTTGTCAAAGTTAAGCAGAAAGGTGGATCAAAGAACCTGCATGCTCACAGACCAGTACAGATTACTCACAGAGTTGGTCGTTGGACGAGTACATGTAACTATAATTAATAAGTAAACAATTAACTATCTTTAGCTTAATTAATTCTTGCAACATGCGTTCTCAGTGATTTTGAGCTCTTCATGACGCGTGGTTACTCTGCTCTCAGCCTTGCACCAAAACGGTCCTAGCGCCACGCCCCAGTCGCGAAAAATCCGTGCTCCATATCCAGCCTCCCCAAGCTCTCGTCAAATTGTTTATCACCTTCAAAGCGTACTTCTCTCGCTATAGACTCTATCTCAAACCCGACGACGACGCGACGAAAGCGAAGGCCCCCCACGAGGTTTACGACGCGATTACGAGGGATTGGGATATTGATCGCAATTCCATCCACGCGCCTTGAGTCTGTCGCTTTTGATGATCCGCGATCTGCCTACAGCGGTATAGCATCGAAACTGGTGAAGCTACACAGGCCCGCCGAGGGCTTCGATATTACTGCCCATAATGTCGTTTCCACAAACAACTCCGGTCCGGCCAGTTCCAGGCGCCTTCTTGAATACGCCAGCCGTCGCCTCGAGGTTTCAGTCGGGCTCTGATTCTGTGCGCCGACAGCTCTTCACCGGCAACGATAGCAACCAGGCCGTCTCGCATAAGAGCTCGGCGCCTGTCTCGTCATCGCGAAGCGTCGCAGCTACTGCGCCGTCTGCACCAAGGACAACTACGAACGATAATCTGATTGTCCCTACTGCGCTGCCACCTCTTCGGTCCGAAAATGTCCCCCCCGTTGTCAAGGCGGCCAGGGCCATCAACGCCTGTCTCCAGTCTGATGGCCGGTATCCCGACTTGGATTCATACTGTCGACGTAGGTTACAAGAGCTTGGATGCGAAGGAATCAGCTAACAAAGATCAGAGGGCGCGTCATCCGATTACGACCTTGAAAATACCGATTCTGCGATCGCCCCCTTCCACAAAACTCAGATGTACCCCATTCCGAACCAAGTCTTCGACCATTACAATGCTGGCGAGCTTCAGACTCTGATGGGACTCTTTGCCGAGATCAACCACGCCTGGGTCGTCATTGATAACTCGCTGTTTCTGTGGGACTACACACACCCTGACCCCGAGCTGATCGGGTTCGAGGACCAACCGCATACCATCCAAGCCGTCGCTCTCGTGCCTCCCAAACCAGGCATTTTCGTCAACACGATCACACACATTCTCGTCGTTGCGACTTCTTCAGATGTTGTTTTACTAGGCGTCTCGGCCACCGCTACCCCTTCAGGCTCCAAGACAGTATCTCTTTACCAAACGAAAATGCAGCTCCCCCTTCGTGGTACCGACGTCCGTGTTATTACTGGATCTGCCAACGGCCGAATCTTCTTTGGAGGAAGCAACGACATCGACATCAATGAGCTCTACTATCAATCTGAGGAGAAGTGGTTTTCAAATAGGTGCGGTAAGATCAACCATACGAATCCTGGCTGGTCCTCAGTTGTCACACTGCAAGGTGGATTCTGGTCTCACAAGACTCCCGAACACCTCGTTGATATCGTGATCGACGATTCGAGAAACCTTGTGTATACCCTCTCGAGCCGATCGACCATTCGAACATACCATATGGAAGGCCCCGACCGACTGAACAAGGTTATTGAGAAGGAGAAGGTCCACTGTCTTCGCGACATTGCTCACATGATCACCCAATCTAGGTTGTTAAGTGACCAAGTGAGCATTGTCTCGATCAGCCCTATCTCTAAGCAGGAAGCGGCCAAGCTTCACTTGATGGCTCTGACAAACACTGGATGTCGTCTGTTCTTCAGTGCGACCAGTGCTGCGTCCTACATTTACGGTTCTTCGACAAACCTGGCTCCCCAAAGTATGCAGGTTCAGTTTATCAAGTTCCCTCCTGGCCAAACCTCTCGTCGATCTACTTACCCTGGCGGCGAGACGATTACTGATTTCGAATCCACCTCGCTGTCTTACAGCCGACAAGGCGCTCGATTTGCCCCCGGATATTTCTTGGATTTTGTGAGCAAGGAGTCTAATCCCAACGAGGATACTCTCTTTGTTTCTGGACCTGAGACGGGACGTCTTAAGAACACGTCCCCGACATCTCCTTTCAAATATCATGAATCTGCCAGCTGGATTGACATTGGCAGCCGAGCTGAGGCTGTTGGTTTAATCACAAAACCGTTCGCAGCGGCACCACAGCCGCTTGGCTTCGGTAATGAGTTAGCTGTGCAATTCGACCATGCGCCTAGCGAGTTCGCAATTCTAACCAACACTGGTGTACACATCGTTCGAAGAAGGCGCTTTGTGGATATCTTTGCTTCTGCTATTCGGGGTGCTGTTGGAGACGAGGGGTTGGAACTGGTCTGCCGCCGCTTCATTAATAATTACGGCCGCGTGGAGACTGTTACTACCGCTCTGGCTGTTGCTTGTGGTCACGGAGGTGACTCTAAACCTGGTGCAGCTCGTGCTATCGACCAGGCAACTGAAGACCGGGCACGATCCGTCTTTGTCGACTTTGGTGGACAGCCTACGATGGCTGAAACCGACAGCTCATCCCTTACAACCGATTCCATTAACCTCTCCTCTCGACACGACGCTCTAGCTCTGTATCTTTCCCGACTGGTACGCCAGTTGTGGAAATCAGTAGTCATTGCTCCGGGTGTTTCTCCTAACGGTGGTGTCACCATTGGTTCTACAATTCCCCTTTCCAAGTTGAATACTGTTCAGGAGAATTTGGAGCGCCTCAGGAGGTTCCTTGATACCAACCGTGGCCTCATTCAAGGCTTGTCTGGCCCATCTGACCTCCAGCATGTGTCTAGCCGTCAGGAGGAAGTTGCTCTTCAGGCCGAGCATCAAGCTCTTCATGCTCTTCAGAAATTAATGGAAAGCATTTCGGAGGGTATTTCGTTCGTGCTTATGCTATTCGATGAGCGGGTTGCTGATATCTACACCCGCCTCGATGCTACAGCCCAACAACAACTCAAGGAGCTGACATACGAGAAGCTCTTTTCTCAAACTGACGGCAAGGACCTTGCCAAGCTTCTTGTTAAGGCCATTGTTAACCGCAATATTGAGAGTGGCTCCAACGTTGAAACTGTTGCTGACGCCCTTCGAAGGAGATGCGGCAGCTTCTGTAGCCCAGATGATGTCGTTACTTTCAAGGCCCAGGAACAGCTTAAGCGGGCTTCTGACCAACCTCTTCAGAACAACCAGTCGCGAAGCTTACTCCATGAGAGCTTGAGGCTCTTTGAGAAGGTTGCCGGTAGCCTCACTTTTGCCAACCTTCAGAGTGCTGTGGAACAGTATATTGGCCTCAAGTACTATGCCGGTGCTATCCAGCTGTGCCTTGTGGTCGCCCGCGAGAAGGACAGGGGCAACACAGCTCTGTCTTGGGTCAACGACGGCAAGCCCTCCGGAGACCCTCGTGCTAATGCTTTCAATGATCGCAAGCGTTGTTACGACATGATCCATGATGTCCTGAGTCACTTGGATGCTGCATCAAGCAGTGAGCCTGAAATGGTCGATGGTAGGCTGACATTGATTGCTACCAAGAGGCTTGAGGCCTACGAGGTGGTGAACGGGTCCGATGACGAGGTGTTCCACTTTGACCTTTATGAATGGTACATCCAACAAGGCTGGACAGATCGAATTCTGGCTATCGACTCACCCCACGTTATTACTTTCCTTCAGCGACTTGCTGGCACAAACATTGAGCATGCTGACCTGCTCTGCCGGTTCTACACCAACCGAAGTCGATTCTTTGATGCAGCTGAGGTGCAGGCGGAGCTTGCTAACTCGGACTTCCCCATCAGCATCAAGGATCGAATCAGATTGCTCAGTTTGGCCAAGGCGAATGCCAACGTTTCAACGACTGGTGTTAGCCGACAGCAACAGCAGCTGTTGAATCACAGTGTTACAGAGCTGCTTGAGATTGCTCACATCCAGGATGATCTCCTGGAACGTTTGAGAGCTGACGACCGTATCGACCCTGAGAGGGCCCTCGAGATTGAGGAAGCTCTCAAGGGCAAGATTCAGGGACTCTCCGAGGTAGGTTTCAACTGTTCTCTGTTAGCCAATGGCAATTACTCACATGTTGCAGCTCTTCAACGACTATGCCGACCAAGCTGGTTACTACGACCTTTGCCTGCTCATCTACCATGTTGCTGATTACCGCAACCATATGACCATTTCGGGTACATGGAGCAACCTGATTCAACAGACACATGATGAGGTCATGTCTCGCCTAGAGAACTCAGAACCAGGAATGCCATCGCCCCCATTGCCTTACGAGTCTGTGACCAGCAAGATCCAAAACATCGCCCACCGCACATCCCTCGACAGCTTCATCTTCCCCATCCAAGACCTACTTCCTGAGCTCTGCCGTTACGCAGTGGCTTACCAACAAGATGCCACAATCGGTGCTGATCCCACCTGGCCCGTCCAACTATTCCTCACCTTGGGCGTCTCCCATGACATGATTGTCCGTGTTCTGGAGGGCGTTTTCGACAGTCAAGACTACGGCTTCAGTGGATCTGTGCGAAACCGCATGATTGAGCTTATCGTTTATGTTGTCAACGACTGGGTGGCTGAAGCCCGTCGACGTGGAGGTGCCGGAAAGGGCGGTGCCATTGGCCCCTCTGTAGCCGACCTCCTCAAGAGATGCGACGCCGCCCTGCCACCACCCGGACATGGAAATAACGCTGGCGGTGCAGACCTTGCTGATGTCAGGCGAGTTCTCAAGCTGCTGAAGAGAGAGGTGGATGGTTTGTCACAACGGGTTCCGACGGGAAGCCTCAGATTTGCATAGGTAGCGAGCTGAGAATGGATGGAAAGAGAAGCATCAGTTAGTTAGTCTAGAGAATTGGGAAGCTTTGAGTAGTTGGTAGTTGGGGGTGCGCGGCCACATGTTTTTGTCAAGGATGATGGATATGCTATGCTATAGGCGCCAATTGTCATGAGGGTGCGTTGTATTGTACAGGTCCAAAGGGTTTTTCTCATTTTTTACACATGTAATTATTAAAGAAGACATGGGGGGTTTGATAAAACGGCGCCCCTTTGAAAAGAATGGAAAGAAATGCAACAGCGAAGAGAAGTGTTTTACCTATACCAGGCTGCGTCTCAATAACAGAGCGGTGTCCCCAATATCCCCAGTGATAATGTCACCAACATTCTACTAATAAGTGATTCAGCATGGGTAGTATAAGGCAACGACAGTGTATGCAGCGCTACGTTGACTCTGCAATGCCGCTCGCCCTGTCTAGTGAGACTTGGAGGCGGTGGGAGGTGTTATTGGTGCGTGAAGCCTGCATGGTGTTCGCCTCACTTTGGGGGAGGACTAGGGCGAAGGGTAACACGCCACTCTTGAAATTAAGTCATAGCAAAAGGGCCTCACTGCGTTTGGAGCGGGCTTAGGGAATCGTCTTGGGGGGGGGGGGCGAGGAATTTTGGATATATAAGATTGATAGGTTGTGGTGTTGTTGTCAAGGCAGATTTCAACAATCTTTTGTTTCTTAGCATGGGTAGCAGCATTTTATAACTCGGCTCTTGAACGCCAAACAACATATTTCATATATAACACAACTTGTCTCGACGACTTGACGATCACAACTTCAAATTCGCTATGACTTGAAACATTCAACGACTCCCTTCCCTTTCCTCTGTCCAGGAGCTGGTCTCCTACAACCTACCAACGCAATGAATCATCAATAATGATATCAAATACGTTCACCACGCTCTCAGCGTGAGTCTTTAACCCAGCGCAAGTGAGCATAATATAAATTAAAAAAACGAAAACCGCTTCGCTGGGTACCACGTTTCAGACCAACCGTTCGCCAGAAACTTCAACTACACAAACCTCGCTTGGGTTGGTCGGCCATACTACCGATGTCGGGGTATGGTTCAAAAAAGGGGAGAACATTCTGTATTTCAGTCCAGGGTGGGATGAAGATACTTGATGGAAAATAGGGATGGTGCTTTGTCGGTCATTCTTTATAGATGGGAGGTATTCTGGGGAGTGCGATAACTAGATGGGTTAGATAGGGGTGGAGGGCAAAGGCGGTCATTTTAATGTATTCTAGAAGATACAGTGTCGTTCATTTTGTATACATTTAATATTGTATTATATAAATGTGTATTAGAGGGCGGCTACTTTATTAGGCTAATCTTCTCAACTGTCACAATACTATTCATTTCTGATACTGACCGGTCATCGTAAGAACTGAAACTCTGCAATTATTTTACCATTGACCAGTCGAAAACCAATCTAATTCTTATGTTTTAGTCTCCAAGTAATCATGAGTTTCGGAAGCTCTAATAAATAAGAAAGACCAAGCTTCTGTTCCTCTCAACCTCAGACTGGGTTACTCAACTCTCCCAGTCATACAAATCACCTTGAACTCAATATCCCACCCCTTGCCCTCATACTTCTTCACCAAATGTCTCCTCAACAACTCCTTGACCTCCTCCAGCGAATGGTCCCTCTGCACTTCCTCACTCCACCAAGTCTTGATCAACCAACCCAACATCATACCAAACTGCAAAATATAATCTTCCGCACTTTCAATAGTGTAACTATCATCATGAGCAGTCACTCTCACATCTTGAAATCCTTCTTTCTTCAGGTGTTCTTCGATCCATGCAGGGTTTGCCCAGTCGCCTTGGTCGTGCATCTGCATCTTCATGACTTCGGGGAGTTTGGCTTCGAAGGGGAAGGATGCGAATGCTGTTCTGATGTCTGGGAGCCAGAATGTGTTGTCTTTGTGGAATGTTGTTGCGCCGAAGATGCCTCCTGACTTGAGGATGCGTTTGGTGTCTGGACGTGTTAGTTGTGTTCTGAGGAGTTCATGAGGGAGACTTACCCGCAAGAACGGCATTTGCATCAGGAATAACATGGAGTGCAAGACCAAGACCAACATGCGTGAAGGAATTCTCAGGGAGTCCAGTGTTCTGTATATCTCAGTGTCTGGGCATCTCATGGTGTAGGTCAACCCACCGTCGCATCCAACTTCTTGACCTCTGTATTAACCCAACCTTCCGTACCAAGTCTCTTCTTAGCTACACTGACCATACCATCCGAAGCATCAGCACATAAAAACGTGCTCTTCTCAAGGATATGCTTAGGCAAAGCCTGCTGGACTGCATGCGTCAAGACACCACTCCCGCAAGCATTGTCCAGGAACTTGACAGGCGTTGAAGTCTTTTCAGATATTCCCATTTGTGTTGGAAGAGGCTTGATTAAGTGTGGCATCATGGTTTTAGAAGCGTACAGCATCTGAGCTTCCAGAGTAGCGCTGTCATAGTGCTCTCTGAGAGTCTTGAGGGCGTTTTCGGTGTCTGAGGAAGTCATTCTGATGAATCGAGGGGTTCTTGATATAACTGATCGTAGTAAGTTTATCATGAATTTAGTTTGAGTTGTTATTATCCATGAGTCCAGTTCGTGAAGGGATATATAAGTCTGTTGGGAAGTTTCCGAAAAGTCACCGCTGTACGGAGACTAACTCGGAACGTTCATCCGGGTATTCTCAGGGGATAGGAATACTTATGATGAGGCCTGCATAATTTACTATACATTTTATCATAGGATATTGGTCTATAGTGAGTGTTTGTGTACGGATTGAATAGTCTCTTGTATCAGTGGCCATCAAAAACTCCTCCTCGTCACTGTTTAGAGCGGCTGCAGGGTCTCGTATCTGCAGACAATTCCACCAATTCCTTACCCAACTACCCAGCCTATACTAAGAAAAGATTGCGGTTTTCAACGACTCTAATTCAATATCCAAGTATGTAAAGTATTTAATAGAGTTCATCGTAAATGCTCCCCTTTCTTGGCGCTGGAATGGGGTGACACGTGATACACTGTCCAGTCCAGGGTGGCATCTTATCTCCACATAGCATCAACCCAGCTTCAACTCAACCCCCAAAGCTCGCCAAACAGACATTTTCGATCGCCATGTTATGATCTTGATGCTTAATTTGGACGCTTCAAATCGCCGAATAAACGAGGGTGGTTTCTCATCAACCACTTCTTTGCGCCCTCGAACCACACTGCTATCATGATCGCTCCCATCACCTGGGCCTTCGTCGCCCTGGGCGCATTAACGCCCCTCGTCACAGCGAATCCAGAAGATGGTCTTCCCTCATATCACTACGGCGCTCCTATTCCCGTAGAATGCATGAACCGTAACTCGTGCGTATTATTACCCAATTACAGCCACATCTCTAACAAGGCGCAGAGAAACTGGCGAACATGTCGAAAACGAAAAGCATGAAATCGAATGGAAGCCTTTCCCCGTCTGCAACGAAACCGGCCGCTCCCTTGAATTCAACTACGGAACGGAAGGCGAAGTGAACTGCACGATAGCCATGATCGACGACCCTTTCTTCCACCTCCTCGAATTCTACATCCACTCCGATGCGCCTCTATCATGCCGTATTCCTGCGCGTCCAGCGGCCGAAGTCGAAGTCGTTGGCGAGAAGGTCCCCGAGCGCGAATACGTCCCCGTAGTTTTCGCACTCGCGGGCACATTGCAGCTCAGCCATATACACATCAGCACGCATATGAACGTGTTGCTACATAGCACGCCGAAGCATCATACTCATGCTCATGACAGTGGTGTTCTGGATTCAGCGATTGCGTATAGTACGAGTCCGCTTCATCATCTGCAGGGCTCGCATACACGAAAATTGGTCATTGGTGATCCATTGCCGTTGAGCCTCTCTGTGCGATGGTTTCCTACACCGGCGCTGCCCAAGACAGAAGGAAAGGTAGAATGGCAGGGCCTAGGTGGTCATATTTACGCGAGCACGGTGTTCTACAGTCTCGTGTCCTTTGGCGCTGGAGTGTTGTGTGCTACTATGTACACTCTTGGTGTGATTCTGCCCAGAAGACTCAAGGGACGAGCTCTTGGGGGTGCAACGCCGTTGGGATATGGAGTGAACACTATGGGCAATGGATGGGGATACTCGAAGCAGAATAAGAGAATGGACTGAGGTCCTGGTTTTATGTACAGTGCATTTATGGAGTCAGGGATGAATATGGGATTCTTGCAATGTAGAACAGTAATGTGAAAAGCCGGAGGCAACAGTCCACACCAACTATCTGTCATACAATTGTCGTTTTTGTGACTGTGTTCCCTACTGTGTCTTGGGCTTGATATCAGTGCTCACACGGCGCAACAGCCGTGTGTACATATCAACAGCCATAACACCAGCTTTATCTCATTAGTAAACATCTCAACAAACGGATGGGGACTCACGAATAAGCGCATAAGGGAAATACGTTCCCCAGACCAAGTTCCTCTTATGCTCCTCGCTCACCAACTCAGGCCCCATCTCCAACAGCTCAGCAACACATGCAACAGAGCTCATAGCAGTCAAGCAACCATACGCCAGACCAGCGAGTTCAACAGGTCCAGATGAAGGCTTCTTAGCAACGAGATTTCGCACGATGTAAATAGCGAGAGGGAACTGGACAAAGATCTCAATGAAGAACATGCTGCGGAACCAGGCACCGTGGAACTTGTCCCCGAAGAAGGGGTCTCCTGAGAAGGAGAGGTACTGCTCTTTGACGTTGGCTAGAAAGTGGAGAGGGGCATTAGGTGCAGAATAGATTGATTCAGGGTAGAATTCAGTGAATTCGAGACCTGGGGATTGTTAGTGAGAGCCTTAAGGTTGAGGTGAGGGATACGGACAGATCATGCCAACGAGTTGGAGTGAGATTATGACCAGGTATACCCAGTCGCGAGCTGCTTTTTGTGCCATTTTGTGAATGAGAACGGGTAAAGCAACAAATAATACAATGTAAGCAAGCAACTGGGACGAGATTATAGTGTTTTTTTTTTTGTGTCAATGGCTTCTGGCTTTTGGTGCAAGAATGTCGAAGGGAGAGCTTGGGTGGGAAATGAAACATTATTCGGCGCTGGACCCTTGTTTCGTCCGGGCACATCCGGCCGAGGTTGCCGTCACCAATGAACAGTATAACATGGGTATGAAACAGACTTTAAACGGCAGTTGATATTGATCATTACTTTATCATTCCAATTAGTGTTCTCAGGTATCATTAAATACTAATACATGCTATAAGTCAAATGCCACGGCAGCGCCAATCGTGCTATTGAGTCGCAACAGCAGTAAGAGACCTATCAAAAGCCTCCATATCAAACCCCGTCAACAAATCCGCCCAAAACTCATCGTCAAACTGAAGATTAGTCGCCCAATCCGGATTGCTCTGCAACACACTCGAGCTCTCCACCGAAGTCTGCGGCTGCTGCACCAACAACTGCTGTTCCTCCTCCGGAATCTTTGACAAATACCACTGTCGAATCCATCTGACTTTGAAGCACGACTTTAGAAACACACTACTCCCATCCTCCATGACCCTACGTCTCCTATTCAGCCTTTGCGCCTCTTCGTCAGCCTGGGCAAACTGATCGCTCAATCGCTGGAGGATGTCCTGGAATTGAAGACGGCGACGTGCGGCTTTTACATCCCAGTCTGTAGAGTTCTCGGCCATGATCAAGCGTGAGGCTGTGACTGTTACGAAGGCGAGGACGCATGATACTGTGACGGGGAGGAGAGAGATCTTTTCGGGGGGGAGTGTGACGTGGGTTTCGAGGGTGTTTTGGACGGCTTCGAGGCATTTCCAGAGATACTCGGAGCGGAGAAAGGGTTCGGTTAGGGGTGTGTCGGGGGATAGTAGGCTGGTGGGTTTCATGGTGAGGATTGGCTCATAGAGACGGACGAGGATGGAGTTGTAGTGTGCACTGAAGCCGGCTGCGACAGTCAGCATTGGTTAAGTGATCAAGTCGGGAAACGTACGTATTTGCTTTACGATCTCAGGCTGTAGTTTAAAGTAGTTCTCCAATTCACGATGGACGGTATCAAGAGCCATGGCAGTAACAGCGTGGAATGTCGGAGGTGTAGGGTCGAAGGGATCGATGGCTGGTATGACGCTGAATCCCCGATCGGCCAAGTGTTGCATCCGGACTAGGGATACGAGATATATATCTGATTCATACTCGCGTGCTTCGGTGAGGTTTCCGCAGCATGAAGCGAGGTGTGTGCTCCAGTGGAAGATGGTGCTCTTTCTGAAGTAAGGGCTTAGGCTGGTCTTGTTAGCTGTGCTTCACTAATTGGAGGGCATGTTGGCTAACAGATTTGTTATGTGGTATACACCTAGAACTGCGCGCTTGTCTGCTGCTGTCTGATGAACCTTCATCTTGATCGGATGTTTGCTCATTGACGTCCATGCATCACCAAGCAGCGTCTTTGGTCCTCCCAGAAAGTGTCCTGCGTGCTTGTCCAGTCTTAGATCAATGACTAGACCAATAGCCATCTGTATAATATTCGTAACCTGAAGCTCTCCATAAAAGTGAAAGTCATTCCTAACGAGTCAGCACAAGCACTTACACTTCAAAAGATTGACTTACCATGCTAGATAGATCAACATCGCTTGCAATATGTCAATAGACTTCTCCTGCCTTACAACAAGATGCTCAGCAAGATATCTCCTAAACCACGCCTTAAACTCCATTTGCACCTTATCCCCCAGCGGTGAAACAACCGCCAATATCGTCCAGAACAACACTCTCGACTCAACATAGAGTTCCGAGGCACACATTGAGCTCGGTACAGGAACGAAAGGGAAATGCGGCACGTAGTCTCTGCGGTATACATCAAGACGGTCAGAGGCCTCCTGCTGTGAGATGCGAAAGCCAGGAAATAGTTCAACGTCTGTGCTGAAGCGGATGCTGTCGTCGGGGATTTGGTTGATCATGTCGTGGTTTGTAGTGAAGGGGTTTTCCTGGGTGTGAGGTTGACATGGAGCATGGGCTTGGACTTCTTGGGGACTTTCTGGTGTTAGAGGGGAGAGGCCTTTGCGCTGGTTTGCGGAGAGGAGAGAGACGATGCCATCAATCTTCTTCTCTAATTGAGCGACTCGTCTATAAATGTCAGGAAAGTTTACATAAACGAGTGAAGGACTTACGTTGACTTGCCGCGTTTTCTTCGCTGTGTAATTTCCGGTACCTGACAATCAAGCTTCATCCTCAAGCATCTGTACCAACGATTAGCATTTATCCCACATCAAATCTCTTATATCATACCTTGAACACGTCTTTTCTACACGGCCAGAACCAGAACTAGGCCACTGACACTTCATCTTCAACCTCGCGCAATTCGTACAAGCCCTCGTCTTCGGCGCCGCATCCTGGCGATCCTGATCCTGACTGATGAGGCATTCATCCATAATTTTTTACATGCAAGGATGCCAAGAACGTTAATAAACGAAAAGGAAAGAATTGAAAAGTGTAAATTAATGACACGAGATGAGGTTCAGTGTGATTTACTGATGCGCCGGAGGTAAAGATGGTTTATCGGCCGTTAATCCCGGGTTTCGGGGGCTTTTACAATGACCGGTCTTGCGTGTGTGGCTGTTCCAGGGGGGAATTAGTGCCTTTTTGGGAAGGGGGATCGGGGACCGGGGGGCTTTTTAACGTCCGATGGTCCGGTTGACGACAGATCGTAAGACATATCCCATGGAGATGAGCAACAAATTCAGACTCACAATAACAATTGCAATCGAACCAGCCTGACTTTAAGTCTCCGAGTCCTTCAATATCATGTATATTAACTGAAGCGCAGCAAGATATATTCATAAGCTCGTTGCACGGCCGAGTATAAGTGCTCGGAGTTGAAGATCCCGATGTTTCTTGCGTCCGCCGTGGTGCTTACACCGAAGATTGAGAGTCCCCAACAAGTATTATTTTTTATCTAATTCAGGGTCGTACCTATATCCAAAGCCTTTACTTGCGGCTTGAATAACAACGATCTAGATTAATTTGTATAAAATGATCCAGCATGATCCAGGTCGTGGTTATTCAAGTCACAAGTTCCCATGATGAGTACCTTACGGAACATTCGGCCAACATCATAGAAAACAGTCGTTAAATACTTCATGTAATAACTGGAGTCTCTGTCAGTATTCATCTGTGATCTGCAGTGTGTATTGTCAGAACGGCCAAAACTTGAGCCGTCTTACAGTAGCTAGTGAACTTTATGCATCTCTATCACAAAGCACCCGCCTTTAAAATGATTGGTGGTAACTGTTGGGCATTCATCGTTCTAATTCTCTGTAAGTCAAGGAAATACTGAGACAGATTGGCTGTCTCATGGCGGATGAAGATGGGTTAGTCCTCACTGTCCCGAACCAACATCATTTTGATATAGCATCAAGCCACAGTCATGATATCACATTTGCAAGCACAAAGAACAAATTAGAGAAGGCAAATCAATTCCCAACTAACTTACCAATAAAAAGACCTATTAGCGCCAACAAAAGCAACCCCATATTAAAATACTGTCCAAATATTCATCGCTTACAGAAGAAAACGTGGCTATCTAGGCAGATCAGGATAATCTCCAATTCTGCACTGAGATACCTAGTATCTTCCTCTTCCACCAACTCCCTGCTTCTTCTGCTTCGTCGCCAGGGAACTCTGACTCCCCGACGCGTGGTGTCCTGTACACACCCGGCTGCAGTCCACTACCGCCGTCTTTTTTTGTGTTTTTCTGTTTTAATCTTTTTTTTGTGTTTTGTTAGTTTTATAAGGGGATGGGGCGACAGCTAAACTGTTAGAATCCTGGATTCTACATGTCTAGCCAAGGGAATGGGGAACTTACTTCTCCTTCTCGGCCTCATCCTTGTCACCCTCGTTCTCATCCTTCTTCTCACCCTTCTGCTCCTCTGGCTTCTTGTCCTCCTTGGCGTCTTCCTCGTCATCGAAGTCGATTCCAAGGAATGGAGCCACCTCGAACTGCATCCGAAGAGTGCTTCGACGGTTCTTGCGCTTCTGCTTGCGCGTCAGGACGGTTTCAGAGCTGCGGTCAACAGGCTCATTGTTGAAGTTGCCCATAGAGGCGAGGGCTGTGGAGCTGCGGCGACGGCCGGCGTTCTCCTTAGTGTTGGCAGTGTCGTTGATTTGGGAAGACATTTTTGCGGTATGTGATAGTAGTAATTGTTTATGGTAGTGGTCGACAGTTGGTGAGTGAATTATGAAGAGTGTAGATTTATGGTTACTGTGTTAAAAGTTGGAGTGTGAGGAGATAAGTTGATGGATGAGAGAGAACGAAGGCGAAGAGCCTACTGTATATATGTGTTATTTGGATGAGGTGAGTGCCACGAAGTGTATATAGATGTTCAACTGAAATGGAGCTGTTCTTCGTTTGATCTGGTGTGCTCTATAATTCATCTCGTCTTGTCTGATGAACTGGCAGAGAGAAGAGAATATCCAGACCAGACCAGGTGAAATTCATACGTGGATCAGAATCATTCACATCTGATATTTGCGAACGGATACGTGAATAGATGATGCGGCAACGTAGAGCGGGAAACAGTGCGGTGACAGTGACCCTGTGCATTGTTCATTATGCAAACACAAACTTGTACGGACCAAAAGCTGAATAAACGGCGCCTGGTCTTTTTGCGTTCAGAGTTGCACTTACAAAGAACATTGGTTGATTGGCTAATAAATAAGAACACTGCAATGATCCGCGATGGCAAGTGATGTAAGTCAATCATTCACTCGAAATTAGCCCAAAGGGGTCGAATGCCATCCTGTCGATTTTGTTACTATCTTTGTCCTGTACGTTGGCGATGTCTCCTGTATCCTTCAAAAGTTCAACCTTAGCTTTAGGTCACAAACAACCCAACAACAAAAAATCTCATGTCCCCAGATCTCTTCGCTGATGTAAAATCGACACAAGGGGGAAACGAAGTTAGGGATAGTTGCTAACCTTTGGGTGATTTCCCGCTACTCTTTTCACGTTTATCTACTAAAGGTCATGCCAGGAGCTAGCACTGATGGTAGAGAAATGTGTCGAGTAATTCAACAATCGCACAGACTGGAGCCGCATCTTTGCTCTTGAATTACTCTTGTGAAATCAAAACACAGTGGAATGCTGGTCTAACCCTGGGCATACCTATTACAGCGGCTAGGATAGAAGCCTTGTTGACGATATCATGCTGGCAGAGAAACTTGATCAAACGAACTATAAAAAATACCATTCCTGCTAACATACTGCCGCCCTAGACTTTCCTAATCCCGAACAGGGTCAGGTCCAACAGGATCCTTGATCCAACCCTCAGGAATCTGATGAATAAAATCATACCACCAATCCCCCAAGACTTGATATCCCTTCTGCGTCGGATGAACGCAATCACTCAAAAGCATATCATCAAAAGGCCCAAAATCAGCAGCCAGCACATGAGACCCATTTGCGCTGAGTTCAGCTGCCAATTTAGCAACATGTCCACGATAAATCTTTGTCCTCTCTCGCTGAAAATGATACCACTCGCTGTCGCAGACATCGGTGATCATACCGATAATAATAGTGGCGTCAGGACATTTGGACATCATCTTTTCGACCATTGATGTTAAGCGGTCGGCGGTTTCTTGAGGGTGGTTTCCGTCTGTGGAAACGTGGTGATTACTGTTCATGTCATTTGTTCCGGCGTGGATAAGGATGAGGTTGGGGTGTTGTTCAAGGGATGGATCAACGTGGTCGTTGATATACTGGACTGTTTTCCCGGACCACGCTGCCTATAAGCATATTAGTATAAAATCTCAATTACTCGACTTGTGAGAGACTTACAAAGTGGCCATCTTTCATATCTCCCTCCGTCTTCTCAGTGCCAGCCCAAACGACCTCATTTCCTAAAAACAATGTTAGTCAAATTCCCCGAACAAAATGTTGTGTTCTTACCACTTAAGTCCTCCCTTAGTCTCTTCCGATATCCATTTCCATCTGTCCCTTTCCCGTAGCCAACAGTGATAGAATCACCAACAGAGAGAATCCGAAGCTTGACACCATCTTGAACAACTTTGCCAGGTTGTGTGCCTTTGTAACTCAAGAAATCGTTCTCTTCTTGGGCGTGAATACCAAAAGCCTTCTTTGAGGTTACACCTGATTTGGGATTTGCGAAGTCTTTCCTGGTTTCATACGGGATGACCCCAGCCAAGGCTGCTGCTGGAAGAAGCAGAAGGGCTAGTTTTTGGAAGAAATGCATGTTGCCTGTGAGGACAGGATAGAAGAAATAGAATACTAAAAAGACTGAAATAGACATATATATATATAAAACTGAGAATTCATTTGAGTTTCGTGGCAAGGATTAGACAAAATTAACTCAGAAAAATAACTATCGGCTGGCTGTTTACTTTGGCAGAACCAAAGTCAATACCTTACACCCCACCAAAGGCACAAAGTTCTCGCCGGGATTCTTGTACAAGTGCCTGTATGGGGCTTTGAGGTGCTGCTACTTCCTAGGAAATCGACACTTCTTATAAATGTCCTTAAAACAAAGCTGTGCTGATGCCGTGAGTCTACGAGATGACCGTCAAGGGACTAGAGAGGTTTGAGTGTGAAACCTTACGCTACTTATAGTCTACCCGCCACAGCCCATTGGCTATTAGCGTTTTAAAAGTAAATTTTTAAGCTATCCTGTTGCAGGTAATTGTGAAACTTACGGCTGAGGCTTTCATGTATTAAAGGACGGAGATTGTGATGTCCGCCGATAGAATTTCGCTTACGTGACAGCACCGCATTCTTCTGAACGTAGTATCTAACGGTGTACACCAGCTCAGCCAGTTGGTCACAGCATAGTCGTACGAAACATCGAATACGAGGCCGATTCTCGGTCCTATGGCTTGTCGCTTATGAAGGTCATTGGTTACACGTTTAACTACGAAGGCTATGCATTCGAACTCGAATTAGGACTAAGTCGACTCAACTCCACTGCCATGTCGTAAAGAAGCCGACTCCTTGCCAGGTCATCCACGGAAAACCACTACCTACGAAATCAGCACACTATAGAGAGAGAGTCAAGCAATTACTCGATCGTGAGTACATACCTATGACTGACTGGAACATAAAACAGAAAACCTCTCTGTTGTCCTTTGATGACTGTTCCATCGAAACTCCATCTTGGTATTTCAATACCATGACTCCATATTCCTCATAAAACTATGGTGACTGGACGGGTGCGTAAGCAATTTAAGACTGAATCTCTGCCAACAGCAGCTCCAAATCGAAGAACTCCTCCTCATCCTCGGGTGATAAACCTTCTGAAGACGGCAACGGTAACTCCAGAGATGGGCTCGAGTACACTGGCGTCATTTCCAGTTCTGAAGCAAGCGTCTTATCCAAACCTACGGTCGTCCACCACAACCGAAGCATATGCTCTATGGTGATGCGTTGGCTTTTACTGTCTCGCCGCTCTGGAATGTCGGGTTTGTATGTTTTTGGATCGTCAAGTTGGAGTAGCCTTGCTAGTGCTATGCTCTGGCTGATGTAGACAACAGCTGTCTTTGGACGATTGGTACAGTGGCAGTAATACGCCTATTCAACGGTCAACTACTTCTCATGGCTCCTCTGAAACATAAACTTTAGCTTACCATGAGATTTGATATCTCGAGATTCTCCAATGTCAGAGTCTCTGAGAGGCTGTATAAAGATACAGCTTGGCCAAAAAGATCCAACAGAGCTGAAGATTGATTGAAATCCCATGGGTCATTCGTCTCTTCAGACTCTCGTTTTGGCTCCTTCTCCAGAGCCTGGCCCAGAGCCAAAACAAGTGACAGTTGGCAGAACCAATTTCTATCGTTGACGTGACTTGTAGGTTGGGAGTGTGTTTGCCGTATCCGATCTCTAAACCGTTGACGAAGAAACCAGTGATATTCACTGTTTGCGTCTTCAAAGGTACGTAAAAGATGCATAGCTTGCTTTTCTGATGGAAGTTTGACTAACATCTCAGTCCCTAAAAAGATAAATTTGAATCAGCCTTTTTTTCTATTTTGAGATGTTTCATTTGTTCTACTTACCTCCATCCCGAATTTTCAGACGAAAGGGAACAAATTCACCGGCTTCACCCACTTGCAGTTGCTGACATGATTCAGTCTGTATATATGGGTGTAGTAAGGCAGAAATGTCTGTCAACTTTTGTATGAAAACCTCTGCAGGACATAATTCTTTCAGAGGACTCGTGTCAATTGTAGGAGAGAATCGGCTGGTATGGAAAAGCGCCGTTGAATCTTCCGTTCCAGCTGAGAAGCTGAACTGGCTATTGATACTGGCTTTTTCTTCGATATCACGAAGGTAACTCTCTGGCACTGTGATGAATTTGTCTTTCTTTGGATATACGCATTCTCTATTTCGTTGAATGCACCGGTGGCATGGAATGTCTACATATGATCAACAATGGGGTCGAATGGACAAATTGAAATACGCACCTCCACTGCATTTTAACTTTTGAGAATGGCATGCCGTGCAGGCCACGAGCTTGCGCCCCTGAAATTTGCCCATGTTAGTGCGATGTGATAAGTACCGAGATGGCGGATAATGATGAGTCACATATGTGATACTCCACTAGGAAACCTTGAAGTTTCATGTAAGAGCCACCAAAAAGTCATATAATTAATAAACAAATCGATGTTTGCTTAGAAGAATAAGAAGCAAAACTGAGACTTTTTGCGGCTTTATACGAAAGCAACTCAATGATTGGTAAATGACCCAATGGGTCAAGATTGGCCGCTTGGAGTACCCTATAGGTGCTTCACTACCGTAATGGCCAACTCAGACGCCGTAGTGCTACCGACGGGCGGGCATTTACGGCATTGGATTCCATCTTCTCCGTCTAAAACGGCGATAAACTTCCATTCCCTCAGTCACTGAGGAAATTAACTCAAACATCGCCACGGAGAAAATGACGTGAGAAAACAGAGCCGCCAGAGAAAACAACGCTAAATCTCAAGATAGTTCAAACTTTAGCGTACCCACGTAGATCCATACGAGCGGATCTCTCCAACTAACTAGTGCATTGTCATGTGATGATTTCTATTCCCTGTCCAGGCCTACATTGGCGGATCTATTGTTTGAAGATTTCCAGTCGTGAGATGTGAGTAAACTAAATCTCTACTACATATACACCCCCTAGAGACGACTGCGGCTCCACGTCCAAGGCAACTTTCCATCCGCTGGAGCGTTTCTCCCCTTCCAGCCCGTCAACTCGTTCAAGTCTCTGCGGGGAAAAGGATGAGGATCTTGGAAATCGTCGGGCTTCTTTCCGAATTTCCAGCTCCAGAGATTCTTGAGGCCTGAATCAAGGGAATCCTCAAGAAGATCGACTACGTACTTTCCAATGATTGGGAGAAACTTGAAGCCGTGGTTTGAACCGGCTGTTGCTATGTAGAGGTTCTTTGTGTCAGGATAAGGGCAGATACGGAAGTTGAGGTCTGAGGCCATGCCGTCCCTAGGAAAATGATTAGGTATAAGTGGTTTGATGAGGAGGATTACTTACCAGCATTGGCGGGTGTGGACAAATGGTCGATCAGCGAGTTCAGGGATCATTTCTCGAACAAACTTTCGAACCTCATCTTCAAGTTCCTTGGGGCATCCATCGAATGGATAGTCACCCACTGAATGCAAGACTGACGTGCCAGAGTGCACATGGTTGAAGTAGTTGGTCACGAGTCGAACACTGCATAGCTTGATGAGGCCATTCTCATCGGGAGGAAAGATAATGCCTGTCCACATTAGCACTCTAACCATCACAAGTTTCAGTGTCACATACCCTGCTCGAAATCATCAATGATGGGAATGTCCTTGTACTTTTCAATCTCGTGTGGCTCCAGCTTCATCACACAGATTACCGAAGTCTCCGCTCTGACATCTGTTCTAGCTCCCTCGACAAGAGCCGGGAGACCTGCCCCAGCTGCAACAATGACCTTATCGGCGAGATGAACCTCCCCGTTAGCGGCAACGGCACCGTTGCAGGTTCCATCCTCGTATACGAGCTCCTTGATCTGACCAGCATGGCCGGTGATGTACTTTACGCCATTCTTCTCTGCAGCTTTGGCCATGCGGAGAAGGGCTTGGCCCGAGGGGACCTAGAGCAAGTCAGTATTAAGAATCGATAGATATGGTATGTTGATGTTACCCAACCAGCCTGAGGACTGTACAGATTAGTCCATCCCGGAAACTCTCCAGTCAAAGCAGGCCACTTCTCTCTAATCTTCTCAACATCCAGATACTCCACTCCCTGTCTCCCCTTCTTCTCGGCCAAATCCTTAGCGTTCTCCAACCACTGATTCGTCTCCTCATGACCCCCCATGATCCATCCAGACTCGCGATACAGACCCTTGAAGAGAGAGTCTGGATCTTTCCACACGCCAAGGGTCTCGAGGCCGAGCTGGGCGTAGTACGGGTTGGGATAGTCTGCACGGATAACCTTGTTCAGGTCAGTGCCGGCTGAGTCGCGAGATGGGGCCTCGAAACGATCGACCACTGTGACGTTGGTGTAGCCGCGTTGGATGAGATGGTATGCGGTCGAGGTTCCAAAGACACCTCCGCCGATGATGAGAACAGATGGTTTACTCATGGTGTGTCAACTTGGAGAATAGATGATGTGATTCTAACTGATGTCTTTTAGTTGTGCTCTACGAGACACAGCTGAATATTTATAGCCTTGAGCTGCGAGGCTGCGATGATTTGCTCGGCCTTTAGCGAGTTTCCATGATTCCCTATCAATTCTGTCTGATAGCCTAAGTAAAAAAAATCTCTGGTCTTGTTTTCTCATTCCTCCGCACCCCCCCGCAAACAATAAAGTTTGCGGTATCTCCAACGCCCCCCCAGAGATAACATTATGTACACTCTCAGCCTTAGCGTACAGCCAATCCTTAGCGACACATACAAAGTCGGACCACCGAGCGCTAGACGCCGAGGCCCAGAATGATCATCTCTTGACATCGGGTGTTGCTCGAAAAGAGAACCCCACCGACATGGATCTCCGGCACAGGCTGCATTAGTGGCCGAACTGACACTAACTTACACGCATTAGTTTAATTTGCAAGGAGGGTTACGATGATAGAGTGTCTTTGGGGAGGGGAATTCGGTAACTTTGTGTATGATTCGCAAGGAATACTTTACGAGTTTAGTGGTCTTGACCAGGGGTCTTGGGCCAAGATGATGCGGTAAATGGTTGGCGTTTGTCCCGGCTGATGAGATTGAGTAGATATCATCTCTTTTCCGGGGAGAAGAGAGGGGAGGAGATTGATTGGCTGAATGTCATGATGTTTTCTCTGTGCGCGATATCAGATGGAAAAGATATCACATTCGGATCTTGTGGCGAATTCGAGATGCAGGGTCTTTTCTTGCAGCCAATTTCTTTCGTCATTGGGAAGGGTTTGTTCACAAGACTAAAATCGCAAAGACATCAAGCTTCACGGAGAACAAAGAGAGGTTGCTGAGAATACAGATCCTTAAGTCGGTAGACAACTGTGGCTGTTTTGCTTCAAACATGAAATGAGATGCTCACAAACAGATGACTCAATGTGAGCATCGCTTGGCAAACCGATATCTAACCGCCCAAGCTGTCAGAACCGGGAGTAAACATCCGCTGTCAGTTGTTGTCTCTTCAGCCTCCCCTCTCAAAAAGTGACCTGTCCTATTCCCAACAGCCGCGTTCCAGACCCCCAAACAACGTGGCAACCGGGAGTCACCAGGTACAAGATGACGTAGAAAAAGCACGTTTAACCGTGAATTATCGTAGCATGCGTCAGAAATCCGTCCAACTTTTGCAAGGGTGGGCTATGGCTATGCATCACGAGTCCCGCCCTTACATCTCACCGGGGTGGAAATACGGTCTGTGCGACCAAGCCCAGAGCAAGATTTCTAATGTGCCGAAATCGTGTAGGTGTTTGTTGATCCCCTAGGGCCCAAGCAAGATTGACGTTTTGCATGCTACCTACTGTAGGATAGGGTTGTATTTTGGAGAGAGACCCTTGCTTGGGAGGACGGAATGACTCTTGAAACTTGGCGAAAAGCATGGTGACGGTTTGAGACATGATTCGTGAAATCACATTTTATAGGTGATATCATGTTTTCTATTCGGTGACAAATGATGGAAGTGATTGAGATAACTACTTATATTTTGATGCCTAATGATAGCGGTCGCAGAGAACAGAACAAGGAGACAACACCCCTGAAGTCAAGCACTGACATCCAGTGACAACCCTGCACCACAAACATTCTGAAACCTGTACCTCAAAAGCAACTGACATTCAGGATCTGCACGACATGCAATAAAAATTGCTTCTCCCGAGAAGAATCATCAGAAATCAACCTTCCATAACGATTCCATTCTTCTCGTATCGCCCACCCTGTCAATGTCAAGCGTGTCGCCTGCCACTGTCATCTCTTTACTTTTTCCTCCTGTGCTGTAGGTGTGGATGCACCGGGAACTAAGCCCATCCATTCGGCGTATTTTTCTCTCATGGATACCGAACCATTGTTTCGGGTGCATTAGCGCCAATGTCTCTCTGTTCACCGCATATTTTAATTTGCTTTCCTTTGTGTAACCCCAAACTTGACTTTCCCGGATGCCTTTGCCGGTAAAACATATCGTCAGATCATCTTTTTTTGGTGCGTGTCCCTTCTTTTTGTTTCGGACTTGGCCGATGCGGGAAGAGACAAGATGGGGGAGTTTCACTGCGTATTTCCACTCTCTCTTCGGTCAACTATCTTGGCGATATCTACAGATCCATCATAGACTAATTAAAAGATAGACCGATGGCTCTTTAGGAGATATCGCGGGGAAGAGGGGCCAATAGCTCCGAATATTCGGGATTAACGATCGCTCACTGATGTCATTGTTAATAATGCAAGATAAACATGTCAGTTTTTTTTTACCCTCTCTCTCACTTCCACTTTCTCTTGGCGATGTCTCAGACGAGTCAAAATGCCACTTTCAAGTCCCGGCTTATTTCCTTTTTTTTATTTTTTTTACCAAGGGTGCAGGTGGGCTGTTTCTCATCTTCACCCCCCGGAACCACTGCCGATCCCGCTATTGAGAAAAGAGAAAAGAGACAACACCATCCATGGATCGCTAGCTTCTAGAAGAACTAACACTCCCTCTAAATAAGTAAACTTTAGTGGGCTCTGTTCTCTCCTCTGATTCTAACCTTACACTGAACTCCGTAGAGAGCGCTAAATTTAACTTGAGTCTGCTGTTGGCCTTGTTGTCTCTTCTCTCACATCATCTCATCATTTGTTTGCTTCTTTGTGCTGCGCCGTATTTTCCCCTTTTGTGTGGCTCCACCCGCTCAGACGCAGGCAGCACAAAGCTCACTCTCTTTTTGGGGCGTTTCGCCCTTTTACAATCTCACATCACATTCCATTTCAGAGACATTTTCAGCTCAGATCATATTCCCTTTCCTCCATGTATATTTCCGTTTGTGTCCGTGTCTTATACTCGAGCCGCGCGTAAATTACTCTCACTTTGCACTTTCATCACACACCTGCCACTGTATCTCTGTATCTCACACGACCACTGTTGATCTCTTCATACAATTGTTTGATCGTTACTCCAATGAATACTCCAAACAGAGCTGCCGTTGTACATCCACAATACGACGCACAGTCTACCCAGCAATTATTCGCTCTTGTTCAACATCTTCAGGTTACATCGAGGACTATGGCCAAGCAAACACCCGCGTCCGACCAGAAGAATAGTACCATCGTCACCGATATTGGTGATTATCTCATCCAAGCTGCGCAGGCATGGGCACAGATGACAGATGCTCTGGTGGAAAGTCGACAGGTTCAGCAAGCAGTGGTTGATGCGCATGAGCAAGCCATGGTCAACAATCATCTTTCCGATCTATCTACAGTCGTCTCTATGGATGTTGATCTTACAAAGCTCTCGTATGTCAGCACGGTTGAAGTCTATGACGTGGCTAACAAATCAATAGCAAAATCCGCGATTTAACAGCGCAATTCTCACGAGATGTGCATCAAGTTTGGCAGAACGATGCGCCGTGTCCGGGAAAATCACCATGACATATCAACTTTCGAATAGAGGTTCTTGGGCTGGGTTCACTGGGTCATTTCATAGGCGTTTCCGGAATGATATCCGCATCTTGGTTGGAAAATTGCTGCGTTATTTCATTCATCACTTGCTCACTAAAATTGCATATGCTGTTTCCTCTCCTCCAAGACTACCGCCTTACTGTGTACCTCCTGACCCGACCTTTGTTGCTGTGACGTCTGTGATAATGAAGTGGCTTGGCTTCCATATTTGGATACATTCGTTATCTCGACATGGACAATGCTCAACGAAAGGACGCATGAAAATTTGCTCTGTGGATCAAGTGGCTTGAATCTATCCATAATATATGAAACTGCCAACGTATTCATGGACCTCATCCAACCAACAAATTCATGGCATGACTTTCTGTCGGTGAGCCTCCTGACTCAAAGCTTGGAAGAGAGGCATATCATGACTCATGACTTTGTGAGATGAGGCGTAGGTAAGAAATGTCTTCATTCTTCGTCATCCGCGAGTCCTGTAACAAAAACCAAAGATGATATCTCCGCTCAGCCTTATCGCTCTATTTTGGCATGTCACATTTATTTATGTTTGTATTACCCAACCTTCGGCATTTGGATTGGAAGGGGGCCTGAAATACACTTTGAGGCCACCACTCATGGATACCCGCTGCAGGGTCTTGCAGCCTCTAATGCATTATGCACAAACCTGGCATTGGCACTTCAGCTTTGCTGCCTTATGCCCTGATCAAGCAGTCTGATAACCCGGTCCTTGGTCAGATAAACCCCGCATAAAAATCTGCAGCATGAACCATGGAAAATGTTTCCTGGGGGTTTGAAAATGCACGCGACATTTTCAACCGCCTATTTATCACTGCATTCGCCTATCAACTGAGTTGCCCGACCAACTTGGCCATTGCTCATGACTTAGGTCATTATGTGTCCTTCCTATAGTAGAAGGTCTAGAAGACATTACTAATTTCAGCATTAATCCGAGGTGACATTACAAATTATCGTTGGTAGAGGGCTGCCAGGGAGCTCATTCATCCTGCAGATATTTGCATAGTCACGAGGTTGAAAACAATGATCAGACTCAATACCATAAATGATATTAAGAGGCAGTTTTGTTTCGGTTTATATATTCAAAAAAGAAACCAAGAAACCATAAAGCCAAATGAGCAAATTCCCTTTCATGTCAAGTAAGTTCCATCACCACTTCATTCGCTTAACCAAATCCTCTACCAAGCCAACCCCGAACCCCGAACGAAACCAAAACCGAATCCTTTCCAACTCCTGCCTTACTCTGAGACTTTGTCCTTGCCCTTATCCTCGTCCTTATTTTCTGTAGGACCAACTGCGTCAGAGCTGGCCTCAGTGGTACCACCTTTAACCTCACTGGCCTCGATACCAGATTTGCGAGGACCAGCTTCCGCCGGGTCAACATTAACAAAGTTAGGTCGATCCGCCTTAGTCTCTGTAGGGCCAGCCTCAACAGGCTCGGGTTTGGGCTTAGGCTCAGTGGCAACTGACTTGGTTGCAGCAAGCTCATTTGTACTGGATTCTGGGCCAGCAAGCTTAGTAGCACTGGGTTCATCAGCAACAAGCCTTTTGGTAGTAAATCCAGTAGCTTCAGGCTCGGCTACAACAGATTTAACAAGAGCAGGCTCATCTGTGATTGGCTCAACTACAACAGGTTTGGGAGTACCAGGCTCATCAGCAAGAGGCTTTTCGGTAACGGAGTCGGTAGCAGTAGTCTCAGCTATGACAGATGGACCAGCAACGGGTTCGTCTGAAATAGTCTTGGTAGTAGTAGACTTCGCAGTACTAGGCCTCGTAGCATCCGGCTTAGCAGCACTAGGCATGGTAGTCCCAGGCTCAGAAGTGGCAGGCGAAGATGGACGAGGCGTAGGAGGGCACGGTACAATAGATCTGGATTTTTGCAAGTCAAAACCAAACTCATCTCGTCCATGCACTTCGTCCAACTCGTCAGAGTGCTCAAATTCATCAGGATAAATGAGGTTCATAGGGCCACCTGGATATGCCGGGGGCACAGAATACTCAGAGTAGTCAGAAACGTTCTCACTACTACTCCCCGTTCGCTGGTCATGCCTAGTGCCGTAGGGTTGATTGGAAGCTCGAGCATTCTCGGGCCTGCGACGACTGCAGCAGCAACAGCAGGTCAAGACCTTGGCGATGAAGAAGAGGGGGCGAAAGTCAGGCATGTTTGCGGTTGTGAGTGGGAGTATTTGAGGCTGAATGTGTGTGTAAGGGAGAGCGTTGTGGGCTTGTGCGAATGTCTTGATTGTTGTGTGTAGGTAAATGGTGTGAGTTTGAGGATGGTTGAGACAGTAGGTTGAGGGATGAGAAATCTACCGGGCCATGAAGGAATACGAGAGGCTTATATAGAGTGAAAGAACATTGATCTTTATCGTTTGAGATGGCCTTTCAGTGTTTGTCGGGAGTTGTTTTCGGAACACTGAATAAGAGTCCGTTGGGAGACTGAACATTTAGCAAAGAGACGAACAATAGCCAACAATAACCGTCTGTGTTTGATACGTTCAACAAATTATTTCAATAAATAAGACTTGAACAATTGATCTGCTGAGGTGTGCATTTCAAACACAAAATCAAAATCAATCAACCTAGCTAATAGACGTTGCACTTTCATTGACACTGTTGAGCCGATCGTGTTTTGGAGGCCAGCTTAATCGAATCCTCGTTATGTAATAATAGCAAGATCTATTTCGACCGTAGAGTGTGAATTTTACCACACAAATCCAGCCAGTAGAGGTTCGACTCTTATGACAAAGACATAGAAAATACAAAGCCTGCCAAACTGGGCCTTCGCCTATCAGTCTATCACGAGGCAACCACAGTGAATGAAACATTGCAAACAATCTAGACCCTCGAAGCCACCAGACTCATGTAGATTCCCCATAGAAGACCAATGAAGCTCAAAAACACGATTCGTCGATGAACAGGGATGAAAGTGAAGCTGATGATGGATGCAATAGGCCAAATCTTGTAGCCAGCCACAATGATGGGAATGGTTTCCTGCAAGATATTAGAATAGCCCATGTACAGAGATTATTAACTCACCGTCTTGATATTACTCCAAATCTGAGAACCGCCCTGACCCTTGAGCAGACCCATGATGATCAAAAATGCAATCGTGTTCATTATAGCTCCCGCAGTGATACAATCGACGAACCACTTGGTCAAAGTGTTGCGCATACTAAACTGAGGCTCTCTATCCTTGTTGATCTGCGCCATGCGCTCCTCGTAGCCTTCCTTGAGCTCGGGTGCATCTTCGGTAGGCTGCATCTCAAGATCATTCAGACGCCCAAGCTGAGGTCCTCGACCAGCAGGATAGGCGGGAAATGTTCGCTCCAAGAATGATTGCCAGTGATAGTTGGGAGGCGCGGTCATTAGTGTGAGAGAGACAAAGCGCAGAAGCTGGACGATGTCTAGGGAGACCGGACGCTGCGGAAATTAGCCAGTGAACTTTAATAACATCCCAACACCAAGAATGAAGATTCTAGATTTCAAAAAGTGACAAAAGTCTACTCTTTTTGTCAAACTTACACTCTGTTGACGAGCCTCAATCATCTGGGCAAGGATATTAGAGATGGTCGACAGGCCTGCAGCCTGGACTGTAGCGGCAACGATCGGAGACGGCATTTTGGCGTAAAAAGTAGAAAAGAGCGACTGAAGGAGTAAATACCAAGGCGCAGAGAATCAATTGCGTGTAAATTAGTGATGTTGAGCTTTCATGTCAGCTTCAGATTGATGAGAATCTTGAGATGAGGTGGAGAGCCTCGTCTCACGTGCGGGCGTTGGAGCTCGGGATAAGTAAGATCCGCAAAATGCAACCCCTTTTCCTTCCTCGTATCAACTGCCGGGCTGTGAGACATTGACAGCCATCGTCGAGATGAGATATCAATTGAATTGGCTTTGAAGTCTCTGAGTTTGGCGTAGAAAATGAGGCTGGGGAGTTTTGTCAACTTTGTTAATTTCCTACCTTGGCCTGGATACCACTATCAAAAATGAATCTGAGCTCGCAGTGGCTGAGATATTATTCATTCATTAATTCCTTCAGACTGAGCATTGCGTTCTTTCGCTGATGATATTCAGACTGCTGAGATAAACATAAGGGACTTACTAAAGGAAAGTTATTCCACCAGACAACTATTAGAATCTCATCTCTCAGCCAGCAAGCAATTTTCAGACTTCGAAACTCATAACGTCTTGAGGATGTCGGAGCCTGAAATAAATATTAAAATGGACTTGGTCAGAAACTTGGATGTCCACGTTGGGGAAGCATGGCCTTCTTCGAGAGACGATGGCCGTTTGAATGTTGGGCCTATACTTCCCAGCCTAGACAGCTCAAGGGAGGGGCTCATATATTCTCCATTTTGAAACTGACGATCACAGCTCATCCAATTGGGTTCTCAACCGCCTCTGTCAGCGTAATTGGTTTAGTGGTAAAATTCTCCGTTGCCATTCGAGCAGCGTCGGGGAGCCCTGGGTTCGATTCCCAGATTACGCATTGAAAACGATGGTTGAGACGAACCAATTCTTTTGCTGTTGTTTCTTTTTGATTTTGTCACGATTTGGAGATTGAGGCATCTGTATCATGGAGTGAGGGCATCGTGAACGGAGAGCTTGGCAGCCAACTGACCAGACGGAAGGTGCGACTTCCTTCCGTCCTTTCATTCACATGTCTGCTATTAGTATTAGTCTCCACTTTGACTCGTTGGGAGAGCTTCTATTACAGGAAATTAGATTAGTACCTACATATGTTGAGTATGAGTACATAAACCGGAACGGATTGACTTATATGATTATGTCTTATATAAAAAGACTTTGTTAGTCTGGACGATTAAGTTATCTAACAGCAAAGAATAAGTGCAGAGAGACATCATGAGTTTAAGCATCTGACTCAAGTAAGCAGAACTGGGATGTAAACAAATCGTCAAAGTGTTAAGTAAGTTCAGTTTTCCTATGTAGTCTAATCTACTTTGTGTATGCTTGGGCACTATGAGCAGTTTGATACAGCTAGTTGGAGCTCAGCACTTGTCATAGCTGTAAATGGGAGAATCATCCAATTATGGGCTCAGGACATTAACATTCAAGAGATATAACGTTTCAAACACTTTTTGCATCAAGGAAGTAACAAAATGATGTTTCTTAGATAGAAAAGGCTAATTCGTCCTTTAGAATCTTGGCTCTCCTCGCCTGCCCTGAGGTAACTTTGGACAATCAACATGAGGGATATCATCGTCAACAAACACAGTCAGGAACTCGTTCAAAGGTCAATGGAATGCAACAGCCCTGGCTGGGAGTCAACTCTCGCCCATCACCATGTACTGACATCCCTCACTCCGAATACAGCAAACCACCAATGAATGCAACAAAAATAGGGATATATCCCCAATGAAACCACTCGTTTCCCCCAATAAGCGACTTGCTCACGAAGCCATCAGTCGCCAGCATGAAAAGGGCTCCAAGCAACCCCATTCCAATGAGCTTCTTGTCTCCGGTCAAGGCGTTGTTGATAAAGAGGTAAGAGACAACAATGTTTCGTGCTCCTTGCAGACGTGCGAGAGATAAGCAGGTCTTTCGGCTCTGAGGATCGGCCGGGATGGGGAATTTGACGATCTTGAGGGTGGCTTCCGGTCGGAGCATTGAGTTGATGCCGATGAGGCCTGGTATGGCGGAGATGACGAAGGCGCCGCGGTAGAAGAAAGTGTCCCACATTTAGAAGATTTCTCAAGGTTTCTGGGTTTTGTGATGTTGCAAGAGGGAAAATGAGGTTGAGGAACACGTAAGATTTGATATGAATGTCAGAACCATATATCATCCCATGACGTGCGGATATAAGCACTATCCCCGCCAGGGTATGTTGCCTGTATCTCCGATATTTGTTACCATAAGCTGCACTTCTGAACCTGGCTCTTGAATAAAAGGGTTGATTAGTTCTTATGCTGATGGTTTATAGAAAACAATAGTTTAATACCTGACTCGTAGAACAACTCTTGGTGGGTCTTCGAATTTGTGATATAGAAGTTGTTTATATATAATTATGTTATGCAAGATTGGGGCAAACAATTAAAATAATATCTTGATACATTGAACATTACATAAATTCAAACACTTCCATATTACTGAATGACTGAATCAGTTATGGCTCGTCAATCCATGAATACAGAGACATGTAAATCGTTGATCAACCCACGGTACTTCAGGAAGCTCACTCAAAGTGAACTGTATAATAATGCCGCAAATTGTAAACAGAAGGGAGAAAAGTACTCAATCTTTCCTATGAATCTAGAAGAGACCGAGGTATTCCAAGCAAGTTGGGTTGTATAGAAGATTTCATCAACTTATACTTCGCTTCCATCCTTGAGATATAACAACTTTATACTTGGCTGATTTTATTGGTTCACCATCATGATACTAGCTAAAGCTAACAATAGATTCACCTTTCTGAAAGACCCGCTGGCCTGTATACAAGTCCACTACTGATTGTTGTCAATATCTAATAAAGGAATGGGCGTAGAGGAAATAGCCAGCGATTACCCAAGTCCAGTCACAAGGCCAAACTAACACCAGAACACTTTCCGCTATTGAATTATAGGACATACAACGCGGAATTATCCAAATGACCTGGACATGCATATCCAGAGCGGGTATCGGGGTGTTTATCCATCCACAGAAGCATACACAGCCATCATCTGACCAACTCAACATCAACAACATCACGATAAGAAGCCCAACCCCACCCACCACAACCGTAAAGCATTTCCCCATCCGTGTCAAAGATACGTCCCCTATCTCGGGCCTATCAACCCTACGTCACCCTTTCCCGCGATAACGCTACTGTACCCCGCGTTTCGACTCTCATTCAACCATCCCAAAAGGGTTATGTTAACCCGCAGGCGCCCTCGAAGTGTAACCAGATTTGGGTTTCGCTGGCGTTTATCTTGACAATATGCTTGACGTAGAAACAGGTATGGCATAAAGAAAAAGAAGGCTGCTGTGTAGATGATCGTAACTCTGTAATTACTCGATATCATTGTTTGTTTGTGAAGGATATTCTTCATCATGCTTGTCTTTTCGGAGAGTCTTCATCCTAATACGGTTCATACTGTACTTGTTGTATCGTTTTGTGCCAGCGCTTGTGCGTGTCTGGGTCTTCTGGCTCATGCTCTTGTGTACAAGCGAAAGGCTCTCAATCGATATGCGTATCCATCATCTCCCCCACCAGAACCTGTAAAGAAGACTGCTCCAGTAGACTATACTACTGTCTATCCTCCGTCTCAAAGACATGTCCTCCCTGAGATATCGCCAGACTTTGGCTCTGACGATGTTGACCTTTCCGTGGCATCAAAGCCTCTTCTGAGGTTGGATGAGGACTACCGTCATGCGAGTCCTAACACATTCAACTTCACTAGCTTCAGTGTTGGCGAGATTCGACGACTGGGAGACTTCCCCGATTATGCAAAGCTGTCAGGTGTTCCTTTACCAGAGCCTCTCAAGAGCTTCAATGTCGACAAGGCAAGGCCGAGACCATATCGCCCATTCCGGTGGGCTTATCACCAGACCATGTGTAAGTGCTACTCTATAGCCCCAAGTATAGCGACGAATGGCTAACAGTCTTTAAAGCGCTGAAGAAGATGGATCCAGACTTCTGGCTAGAGATAGAGAACACATATCGCGAACGCGTCGCTCAGCGACAAACTCTCTACGCAAAACACGGCAAAGATGTCCTCCAGGCCTTACCCGGCTCTGAGCTTGCATGCAAAGAGCTCATGGAAATGGTCATTCAGTTCCTCTGCGCGCGGTATCCCCAAGCATTTGAACTCCACGGCAAAGTATTTGTCAATCACATTCTGGCAGTCAAGGAAGATCTTGATCAGACCGAGCCTCTGCTCTTCCTTCTTAACCACGTGCCCGAGGACTTTGCACTCACACTGCGAGATCCTGCGACAGGACGGTATTGCTTCAGAGCTGGTGTGATTTGCTCCTCTGTGGGGTGGAAACTGAGTGAGAAGATTGGACTGGGATTGCCGGAGATACACGCCCCAGTGCCTGATTACAAAGAGAAGATGGAGTTTAGCATGGACCGGTACGTCAACTTGGACCCTGATCCATTGATACGTTGCTAATTGAACGACAGATTCTTCACTAAAATGCCTACCAACAGTCCCATCCAGCGCGGATCCTGGGGTCTCGAAGTCGGCCAACCGCTCTTCATCCCCTCCGAAGACCCCGAGTTCAAGACTCGAGAAGTTCAAAACCCCTCTCTCACCGAAGAAGACATTTCTCTTCGAGTTGACTGGCAGACCCTGCGTCGCCTACCTCTTTCAGGCGCTATCGTCTTCAACTTCAAGGCCTTATTCACACCAATGACCGAGTTCAGAGATGAGCCGTACGTTCCCTCTCTGGTCTTGAAGGTGTTGAATGAGGGCAAGGAGAATATTATGAAGTACAAGGGGACATGGCATGTTGAGCATGTTACGAAGCCGACGCTGAGAAAATGGGAGAGGGAGCAGATTGAGAAGGGATTGATCTCTAAGGATTGGGAGGTTACTACGTTGGCGGAAAATCCGTTCTTCCCGGGATGGGAGAGGAAGTGGACTGTCAATTGAGTGAAGCAGTAGATGTTGAGATGTTATGCAGCGATTTTAATTTATTTCTTATACACTTTGTAAGCTCTGAGCTCGATACCTCGTGATGGCTTCATTTTACAAGTTGATGTGCACATAGCTGGAAAGGGAGAGACTCTCAGAAATGTTGAACAAGTAGAGCATTAACGATGAGTGTTTATCTTCATCATGAGAGTCTTGACTGTAAAGTTCCAAATAAATTCTTTGTTTATGGCTCATCATCTATCAAAATAATACAGAACAGACATAAGATTGCTCTACCAATTCAGCATGACCATCTACCAAGGGTATTTCCTAACCTCACCCTCCTTCTCAACATCCAACCCCCTCGCCAGCTGCTTCTCATGCTCTCTATCAAGATATTCCAACAGCACCTCGCCATACTTCTGCTTGCCCTTATAGTTCGCAACCTTGTCATCCCAACTCCTCACCGCACTCGCCAATCTCCCCGGAACGTAATCCTCCTGCGCAATCTCCGTCACAGGGTGAAAATACGTACGAATAGTAAACACCACACCACCAGTCTTTGGCAACCGCCGAAGGGACTGTCGCTCAGAGCGAAACATGTGGTGTTCGATTGCCTTGTCCTTCTCAGCGGTGCTCCAGCTCACGGAGCGTGCGTCTTCACTGCCGATACTCCAGCTCCAGGCCAGACTGTCGTCGACTTGGAGGAAGTAGTTGTTGCGGTTGTAGACTGTTTCTGGGCGCAGGCGTTTGAAGAACTTGCACATTCCAGTCTCGAGCTTTTCTTTGAAATGGGGAACGTCGCCTGATGTATGGATTTCGGAGAGGGACATGCCGTATTTGTCTGAGAGACGCCAGAAGCCAGCGAGGAGAATTGCACCGGCGAGGAGATAGTATTGACCATCAGGACGTTCGATCATGATGGCGAGATCATCTTGGATGAGACGGGCGCAGATGGCCATGGGATCTTCAGCTAGTGGACGCTCAACAATGTTGAAGTCTTCGCCTGACCATTTATTCTTGATCCCAACAGCCGTCCGTTCAAAAAGACTTGGATATCTCGCGGGTAGATAATCAGCCAACTCCTGCAGAAGCTCAATAGCAGCGGGATATGCATCAGGGTGCGTGTCAACACACTTAGTCCCTCTCTCCTTGATCCTCGCAGCTTTATCAGCGTGATATTTCGGATAGTGATTATCCAACTCAATCCACTCTTCTACGGGACATGTCCGCAGACCCATGGTGACTTGGTAGTTGGGACCATAGCGGAATGCTCTGTAGGGGAGGGGTTTGGTCTTGTCGATGGACCAGTTGGGGTAGGGTTCTGGGATGGGGGTTTTGTAGTCGCTTGGCTGGTAGTTTGATGATACGGGAGGGAGTTTGCTTTTGTAGCGGAAGCTTTTGCGGCTTTGGATGATGTCGTTGAGCTTGTAGCTGAGAAGGGCGAGGCTTGTTATGATGCTGAGGAGTATGACGGCTTCGTGAGGGCCAAAGGAGGATAATGTAAAGTCCATGATGATCCAGACAAGAAGGGTACTATCTCGAGATGCAAGCACAATAGAGAGGTGCTTTTGCTGTGAAACAACCGTATAAGTTAACACATATATACACAACCTCAACACTCCTAGCAGCCATACCACCCATTTTAACCCACCATCCCACTATCAATCCCTCCCATAGAAACAAGTTACGTATCTATCATTTCACAGACCGGAAATCGCTTCTCCAAACGGACGCTCCACGCCCCGCGACCTCCGCATCCCGAAAACCCCACCATCTTCGAACCTCCGGGCAACTTGACCCAAATAGGAAAAACCATGCTATCGCCATCTTATCATTCATTCCCCGCAAACACTCCGGTAACATTGCTCCAAAGAGGGAATGAATGTTTGGTGATGGCTAACCTCGCCGCTTATGTGCGAAACTGAAGTAAGTATCTTGAGGAAGAATGAGGCTTGAGAGATGGGTATATGAAAGGGTCATTTCCTCAATTGTCTGTACCTAGCATCAAGCAATCTACTTCTGTCTCAAACACTCCATCTCTTCACTCAAACAAACCCTTAAAAGTCAATCTCCAAAAGACTATCAAAATGGCCTCCTTCAAGCACTTCGCCCAAGCCCAATCCAAATTCGAGATCCCCCCTCTCTCAGGCGGCAACACCTTCATCGGCGACATCCACTCCACGCCCGAAGGCGCCGAGAAGCCCTTGGCCATGGGTCTTTTCCGCGTCAACAAGGGCGAGCCTCTCACATACACGTACAAGTACGACGAGTGCAAGATCATCCTCGAGGGAAACTTTGTCATTGAGGATTCGACGGGCCAAAAAGTCGAGGCCAAGGCTGGGGACGTGTTTTATATCCCCAATGGCGCTACGCTGACTTTCTCTTCGCCGGATACGGGGTTGGCGTTTTATACGGGTGCGAGAAAGATGGGTGATCTATAGATAGAGGAGCTGGATGGATAGCGGGATCTGATAGATTAGAATGCTTCCATATATGAAGCTCTCAATTAAGCCAATAACCCAAGTTAAACTCATACTGTGATATCTTCCTACAAACCCCAAACATTGATCCAATAAACAATTTCATTTAAAAACTCCTAACCAAACATTGATCTCAAGTTGTTGTCCTCCATCACATCCACCCAATGTACAGAAGCTGACCCGGGTGCTTCACTGTCATAAGCATCCCATATAGCCTTGATAAGCTCCTTCGCCATCATGACCGGTTTCGGCGGTAAACTGCTCTCCAACATGTTCAGCCGACCGGTGATGAAATGCCGAGCGTTACTAATGTCGAGGGACATGCGGGATATTAGGTTGGCAGGCGGCGGTGAGGTGCCTAGCATGTCCATAGAGAAGGGATCCGTCTGGAAGCTTGACGAGCCGATGCCTGCATCGAACGAAGAGGTAGAGATATCGAGCATCGTCGCAGTATCGTAGCGAAGGCCTGTACTCGCGGTGATGTACAGCAACGGTTGGATACAGCGTGTGCCAGAGTTGGGCGGAATATGCTCCAAAACATTAACAAGACGAAGGCTCAACGGAATAATCCACTCCTCCCAAGGAATATGCCGACTATTCGCATGAACAGAATCAGTTGGTAACCGCAAAGCCACCAGGTCCGGGAAAGTCTGATACAGCTGCAGCAACGCAGCAAGTTTATAAGCCTCAGCGACCTGCGCAAGATGAAGCGACGGTGTCCGATAATCTCCCGTGTTAGCAACACAAAGGGTGTTCTGGAACTCAAGCCCCAAAAGCTTCTCCTCCAACCGCTGTGCCTCTTGGATCTCCTCCAGAGCTCGCTGGAAATCCCGCCCTGTTTCTTTCGGTAGTTTGAGATTTCGTCGGAAGCTTCGGCAGAGTCTTATCGCTTGTGCGAAGAGCTGAGATGCGAGCGGGGAAATGCCAGTCCATGGGTGTGGTGAGTTGTCCATGTATCGCTCGGCTAGTTGCATTGAGGAGTCGGTTTGAGGACCGGTTGCTGGATCGTCGATGTCGAGAGCTGTGTCGTCTTGGTTTACTGCTGCAAGAAGCATTTCGCAATATGTTAGACTTCTGTTGAAGAAGGATAGGAGTTCCAGATCTTTTGCTGAAAGTGATGAAACACGGCGATTGAGGCGGTTTAGGATCTTGCGAGCTGATCGGAAGAATGGTAGACCTAGTTGTCTCGCATCGACCCAACACACCGTCGTTCCAAGACAAAACAGCGAGAATAATGCGCCAGCGGGCATGTTATCGACAGCCGGGTTCTGAATGATTTCCTCTGCTTCTGAAAGAACTGATCCAGTGGCCGCTTGCAGGAAATACATAGCCGATTGCTTCATGTGCGGTAATCGCGTAGATAAGAAGCCAGCAGACATACTCTGCAATGAACTAAACACTGATTGCGAGCTCGTGCATAGCTCAAGGGCGAGCTTCCGATTGAGGTTAAAGTCTGAATCAAAGCCGGACCATAATGTGCAGACTTGTTCGAACCAGTTGCTGATGAGGAGGGATGAAGTGTCGGTTATAAGACCAACAGTGAGGGGTGTTCCTTCGAAATATTGAGATTCATTCGTCGGTGTAAGAGCCTGAGATGTCATCTCCACATTCTGAACCGTCATATCATTTATATTCTCTTCGACGATGGAATTCGACCGCGCAAAGATATCATTATCCGATTCGGCACACGAACTCGTAGTCCAACTCGCGTCACCAAGAATTGAGGTGTTATCCTCAACAGGCAACTCCTCAGTCTGCGCTACAACAGGTATATCTAGCGGAACATCGAATACCGCAGAAGGTGTCGCTACGAATGACGGTTCGGGCTGTATAGTCGAGCTTCTTCGCGAAGACGTTGGTGAAGTTGGGGCTGCGAACTCGAAGTTTACTTCGCCTGGTTGATGCTTGAAGGACCATTTAAACTCTTTCCAGTAACCGCCGCACTTGACACCTTTGCGAATACATCTTAGACACTCGGGTCTTGTTTCGTCGCATTTTGTCTTTACAAGTCAGTATGCGTTATGAGAACAAGAAGATTGAACCTACATGTTTGGCCTTGCAAGTAACACAACCTGAGCGAGATCGTGGATTAGGGCCATTCTTGGTCTTTGAAGCTCTTCTGCAATTTGTCTTTGTTGATGTTTTTGTCTGCATTTTTCATGTCTTTTACTCGGTAAAAACGAAGAGGTTGGAGCTATGAAATGAAAAGGAGAGAAGATCGTCCTCGCAAGAACATGGAGGTGTTGGTCCTTAATGGGGATTCGAGAAGGGACATGGGGGGCGTGGCAACGTATCTCCAGGCCCTGGACCATTGGACGAGATAAAAACGCGGGGAAGTGCATCACTATCAGCCACTAACAGGCACTAATTCTTGGTTCACTGTGACGACGTAACGCTGATAAGAGGTGAAGCTATTTGTTTCCCCTAAGAGATAGGCTTTAGAAGCCGAGACGAGACATATACGCCTGACCGATATTCTGAACTTTGCTATCTTATGGACAGTTTGTATTATACTGAGGTCAATATCTTGTATCACAATGCTCTTCAGCGTGGAAACAGAAATTATACATCCATATCCTGGGTCACATTCTAGAGCTCAAGTGGACGTTTAGTGGAGTCAAGCATCGATCCCGATACTCCACCAATTCGCATCTCGGCACTCGCTTATCATGCCTAGCTACGATAAGAATTCAGCATTCAAAGCTTAGATATCTTGAAAACAATAGCATTAAACAGCTCAACGTTTCTTATCATCTCAGAACCTAAACTTTCATCTCTCTAAAGCTCATGTCAGAAAGCTTCCAGAAGTCATGGCTCACTATTGATCTCCGGCAAGATGCGGGGTGCACACCCAAACCACATGCTCACTAATGACGCCTCGTCTTCTGTTTCGTGTAACTCTACCCGTATCCTCCAAGTTTTTAAGAGGCTCGATCGTGGCAAACTATTACTAAATGGAAATTCATTGCCGGCGCGTCAAGTTCATGACATCCCCTGGAAGCTCCACCTCGAAAATCCGGGGTATGGGGTAAGCTTCACGAATAACAACGTCAATTCATTAAAATTAAGCTGTTTACCCCTGGAAATACATATTATGTAGTAGCCTTCTAGAGCCTTGATTCGATCTTTCATTCTCCTGGGACACAGAGACCCATAGCCCGCACCACTGGAACTTAAAAATAGGGAGAAGAGACGATAAGGCGTGAAACCTCCACAGCACCTTGAATTCACCAGTACGCAATCTCATAAATGTCCAACTTGATAATTCGGTATGGTCAATTTTATGGCTTTTTGACCGATAAGGTTTCTATATTGCTTGCTCTATCTCTACTTCTAGGTCTATGTAAAACGCGAAATCTGGCCTAAAACTCAACAAGTCCATCACAACCTCGCCTTCACACCATCCTTCTCAAGATCCGCCTTCGCCTTCGCATTCCACCTCCTCCACAACCCCTTCCTCAACTCCGTACCCTCTATGAAATTCCTAAACCACTCCCTCTTAAATTTGGGCAACTTGCGTCCCACCCCCGGCTCACCCTCTCCCGCAAGCTCCCTCACCGCCTCAAAGTAATCCTCAAAGTCTGGAAATACAACAGAGAACTTTGGTCCATCGCCGTGTGTCTGTATCCTCTCATCCTCCCACCTCTGCATCTCCTCCTGCGAAGGTACGGTCGCTCGGCCTGCGAGGATACGAGCTGCATAGACGGCTTGCCACTCGAAGATCTTGAACGTGAGACCAGCGCCAACTGCACCAACGAAGAGAAGTGTCGGGTCTTTCTGCCATACGATGTGTTGGTACAGACCGGGGACGCGATTGTTGCGAACGGGGAGGGAGGGCAGGAAAGGGAGCGTCCAGCTGTAGCCTGTGCCGAAGATGATGTGGTCTACATCTGCAACACTGGTTCCGTCGATGAAGTGCACTATTCGGTTGACGACTTTGGCGATGGATGGATGTTGCTGGATTTTAGGGTGGTCAAAGGCCGTGTCGCCGAAGAAGACGTTTGTGGTGTGGCCGATGGTGACGCAGTGAATGGGTGATTTGGCTGTATCGACGAGATCAACTGCGATATCAGCCGCTGATACAGAAGCACCCACAACAACGACTCTCTACACGCATATTAGCACAATCACTGCCTTAAGGTCACACAACTTACCTTGTCGTGAAAAGAGTCTCGACCTCGGAAGTGCTTGCTGTGCACCACACTCCCCGGCCTCGTCTTCTCAAATTGCTCCAAGCCCTCCACAGCCGGGATATACGGCACCCAGTAATGACCACTCGCCACAATAACAGCATCAAAAGTCTCACTCCACCAGTAATCCTGCTTCTTTCCCTCCTTTCTCAACACAACCTTCCACTCGTCGCCTGTCTTCTCAACATGTTCCACAGTGGTGTTGTACGAGATGAGATCTTCGTAGTGATTACGATGCAAGATACCTGCGATGTAGTCACGCATAACTTTCCAGTGCCGGAAGGGTGTTTTAGGGCCGTGCATCCCGATTGATCTCTCACTGCGGACTTCGGGGATGGGCTCTTGTGTGAATTCCATGGTGGACGTGTCCACATTGGTTTCTAGGTAGGGATACAGAGATGATTCTTCATGACGTGGTTGTGTGGACTTGGGAAGAAGTGTTGGTAAAGTCTCAGGGATGGGCAATTGCTCATCTGCTGTACGATCTGCAAGCTTTGCCAAGTTTGAGATTGTTGGAGGTTGAGCTGTATCACCGATCCTTTCATTGTTAGTCCAAATTCTCTATTTAAGAATCTAGCACTTCACTAGAGATTTCATAACTTACCAACAACCTCCAGGTCCTTCACGGCGTTCAAAAACTCTAATAAGATCAAATGTCTTCTCTTGCGCCAAAGCATCAACCGCAATAGCACCCGCTGGTCCGGCGCCGATGACCGCCACACGTTTTACACGAGGGACAGACATGGTAACAACTCAATGCAGAAAACAGCGCAAGTGTAACGACAGAAGAAGCGCAGGAGATAATAAGTTGGTGTATGCGACAAGTGAGGGAGGCAAAATATAGAAAAAGAAAAGATTTGAAGTCCTTTTGTCGTTGAATCGGAGGATTTTAGCGGCCGATATGCTCCACATGCGGCACGTTTGTCAGACCAGACCCTTGATTGTGCCTCAGATGCGATATATCACGCCATAGCAAGGGTTGTGATACATACATCTCCGATTTGTTGTAGAGGTGTAATTGAGTTTGTGTCATGGGATTCTTCGTATGAGATTTATGGATTGTAACGCCATTTATTGATCTGCCGAGCTTCTAGAGGATTTAAAGATTTAAAGGTTCGGGAATAGTGACTCTGATAAGCTAAACAGATGGTTTGTAAGAGTTCTCATTTATAGTCGAAGCTCGGTACGATGAGTCTATCAACACCTCTATAGCATACGAAAACACAACCCAGGCACATTCACCTCTAGTAGCGCCGCCTACGACAAACAAACGTCAAACTCAAAAGCAATGGTATTGAAGGTATAAACTGCATAACCAGATGCATCGCAAAAAAACATCGCCATGATCCATCATCATGCAACATGCACTCCCAACTCCAAACGATCAACCATCTTGAAAACGAGCCCAAATAGAAACAAGCCATGAACGCCACGCAGAATAAGACACAACAGCCGCAACTTTTCATCAAACCCATAGCTCATCAACAACTAAACAATAGCTCCATACTGTCTGAACGATGCGCGCGAAGATGGCGGAACAGACTGTTCAGGTCGATACGTCTCAGGACCACATCGTTCCAACTCTCGGAGCCAAGCATTCATCCTCGCCTTCTTATCATCGCCCAGACTTCCATACTCATGCGCAGCCCAATCATCCTCGCTCAAGCTCCACAGCGTCAAATGTTCAAAGATGGCCATGACAGCAGAGATGACAATAACCGCAATCGGATTTCCCCAATCATCGGACCACGCAGCGTAGAATATCAGCACAAACGCATCGAGCGCATCGCTGAACAAATTTGTCGCAAGCGCACGGGTGACTTCGCGACGAGCAGCCGAGTCGGTCGCAGCGTTTGTAGTATCGCTCGTGTACAAAAGCCCCGAGAGGAGAATATCACGAATGCCGATTAGACTAGCGAGCATATATGCTGAACCATCAGGTGCGATGTCGAGGGCCCAAAGGCCGAAGCGTGGGTATGCTATTAACGAGACACCGCGGGCGAAACGAGCGAGAGAGAAAGTCGTAATGGCGAAGCGCTGAACATGGTTCGCTGCTGTAGGAGCAGGAGGTGGTGGTTGCTCATATGGCGATGCGATAGCTGTGGGCGTGGAGATGGGAAGTAGAGGAGAATTTGAATGTGGCGGCATTGCCTTGATTATTTGGTTGGTGTTTCAAGCAGTCTCGTCACAGTAAATATTAGGTGACGTTGTTGGAGGAGGAGGAGTTGGATCAACGAGCTCAAAATTATCACGGGCCTGTATTAAAAAGACGATGAAAACATAGAAAACAGGAAGACTCAAGAGAAACGGGAGAGTTGCGAGTAATATGAATACCATAATGACACAAGAGATATTATCTTCCAAGGTCTTGTAACACCCATGCCTAGCACCAAAAAATCATCAAGCTCACGCGTTTCCCCACAGATAAAGTGGCGTTCGTTTTAGAGGGTGATGACCCCCAAATTCGCTCCCTCCCCTCCATCACGATCTCGATGCGACGCAGCCTTGGGAACTTTAGCTCCGACAGTCGGTGAGAGAAGAATGAGTGAATGATGAAGCGATGTTTTGATGTTCGATGTTTGGGAGGGGATGATCGTTCTGCAACAGTGGCCCTTCAGTGGCGATGAATCATGAATGGTGCATAGCATGTGTCGTCTATATTTGCTTCCCTTCTGCAGTGAGTGACTCTGATAAATTATAATGGATGTGAGTGATGCTTTGGTGATGAACTGGTGGAGATAAGACGATTTCATCCCACTCTGACCTGCTTCTAATCAAACCACTGCCACTATAATCACCACTCTCTTCTCCCCCGTGTTCCTCTGCTTCGACAGGCGCTTTCAAGGGGCCGCACATCAGCCTCTCGATGCGACCTTGATCACACCCTCATTAGTGCAAAGAGGGGTGCTAGCATGCATCGCGTCTCTCCCGCCTCTGAGCGGGGAAGAGCTATATCTGACTCGCGACAGGGATTAGCTAGGTGTTTTCCCAGCCTTCTTTAGTACCTTTTCCCTCTGTAAAGAGGTTGTATGGTGAAATCTGGTAACTTGAATTGTCTTGCGATGGTGTTCTCATATATTGTTTTGGGTCTTGTGCATAACAGATCAACAGCCTTGCGTCCATGAAACCTACCGCCCTAACTGCATGCAAAGAGTTCATTTGATCGGTCAAGTCTTAGTATCGCGACTTTTGACTTGGTGTTGTGATTATCAGACGGAAACGGCAGCTAGACAACCGGATCGTGCGGGATATCCCACCCTTTTTCACCATCACGCGGACAGATCTCTTATCTCTATCTTACACTGCTGCCAACCAAGGAGCTTCACTCGTTCACTCACACTTGCAGGACAATGCATTGATATTTATCGTAAACGCGCAATATGCACTGCATGTGCATATGTGCATATGAGGGGGAGCACTGGCATTGCAATACGGTCATGCTGGTGAAATGTCCATAAATAACTCGATGCAGATGGCGGTTCTGGAATGGCATTGATACAGATCGAGTTTTATTGGAGGCCTGTATTGAGTCAGGTTGACGAAACAGCTTTGCTATGCAAACAACTTAAAGAGTCATGAGCTGTTGATGCCTATTTACGCCTTGGCTTGATTAACCACTTTAATGGAATTTCGTAAAATTAGGTAGCTTGCACCTACGTCTTTTGCTCGGCCCAGACCCAGGATTTCGGATGCAGTTATCCCTGCCATTTCTTAACTGAATGGCTAACTCACGCTTGAAGTGCAAACATTTGAACTGTCTCAGCCATGCTGCAATATCACCAACCGCGTGCATGATAACCAATCGTAGTGACATATCAGCGAATGGCAAGAAAACACCGACATGAATACCCAATCCAGTGACCTCCCCCGTCAAATCCAAGCTAAGATACTGTAACTCATACCCCAGCACTCGCTTCTCCCTGTCAGATCTATCCCCCGATCTCGCCAACTCTATTTCCTCACCCGAGATATCGCTTCAAACCCTCACGCCAGTATTTTACTATCTCCATAAATTACTCGAATGCGAAAATCTCGGACATCAAGTCAAACCTCGAAATCAATCTACCCATGAAAAGTACCTCGCTCGTGCCGTGTCGACTGGCATGTTCTCAACGCCAAGGGGTCCAGATCAGGCACTAGTCTTGCAGCGCCGAGGACGTCAGAATTGCCAAAGGGAAAATTCCAAAGGATGCTTTTATAGCTTCTGCGTAAACGGGCAAGTCAAGATGAGCTACGTACGATAGGACTACCCTGTTTCGTCAGTGTAAGTTGAGATATTACGCAATTTATCATGTTTAAGCGTCTTCTTCCCTCTTGTCTCTTGCCTTTTGGAACCTGTCACATTTGCTGTGGAAGAAGCAAAACAGGCCATCTTTGTTGAGTCTTTAATTGGATGTTATATCCGGTTGTGCATATTCTCGTGATTTTTGTCCCCCCCCCCCCCCCCCCCCCCCTCATCGAGTGAGGGAGTATTTATACTAGATATTGTCCCGAGGAGTCGAGGCGCATTGTGATAGCTGGGAGAGAAACGGTAAAGACATGGGTGCTCACGATACAGAAGGTAAAAGGGCGAGTCCGAGGAGTAGTCCTCCATTACAAGAAAAGTCAGATCCGGCGGGACATGATGAACAAGGTATGAGGATGACGTTCACTTTGGGGCATTGAGTAGAGAGGGAATGTTTAGTTGAGATTGAAAGAGTCAGAAGACAGATGAAATGAGTCGTACAAGACAATCGCATGAAAACTAACACCACTCTAGATACAGACCCAACCCCCGATGATAACCAAGGCCTCTTACACGGCAACGCAATAATCGAAGCCGGGGGCAGCGACGAAGACGGTGAATTCTCCGCTAGCGACTTTGATCCCGAAGATTCTTCAAGTCTTCGCTCCTCCTCAACATCCATAAGCTCCAGTATTCTCGAACACAGCTATCAAAACGGCCGTCGATATCACCGTTATCGCCATGGACGATATCCCTTACCAAATGATGAGGCGGAGCAGAACCGTGAGGATATGCTTCATGCGATGATGTTGGAAGCGACGGATGGACGGTTATTTTATGCACCGGTTGGTAAGAATCCGCAGAGGATAGCGGATCTGGGGACTGGTACAGGGATTTGGGCTATTGAGAGTATGTGAAAAGAATGAGTGACAGGGAACGATACTAATGGTGTTAGTTGGTGAGAAATATCCGAGTGCTGAAGTATTGGGATTGGATCTAAGCCCAATACAACCGACATGGGTACCCCCAAACGTCAAGTAAGTCATACTCACATATACACATATTCTCAAGTCTGACTTGGACAGATTTTATGTGGACGATATCGAAGACGAATGGCTCAACGGCGATGACTTTGACTTCGTTCATCTCCGTAACATGATCCCCATCCTCAAATCACCCGTAAGCCTCCTCAAGCAAGTATATGCGTAAGTCCGTCCCTTCTATGCACAATACTCCTCTAATAATACCAGAAACATGAAACCCGGTGCCTGGGTAGAACTGCAAGATGTAGACGGCCAAGTCCACACAGACGACAACAGCATTCCCGACGATTGGCCCCTGAAACGCTTCACAGAGATTATCCTTCAAGCCTTTGCTCTCTACGAAACCAACGCACATGCCGCTGTATTCGGAGGCCAATATCTCGCTGAAGCAGGATTTGTCAATATAAAACATAACTTCATTAAACTGCCTTACGGGACATGGCCAAAAGACAAGTAAGTCCAGACACTTATCTAGAGAAGTGTTGCTAATGGCGTAAGGGTCATGAGATTGGTGGGTATGTACTATCGAACTGCGTGCGAGGAATTCTTCCCGGCGATTGGGAATTTGCATTTTCCGCAGTTGGGTTGGGATAAGGACGAGATGGAGGTGTTTTTTGCAGAGTGTAGACTGTCCATGAGGGATCCGAAGGTTCATGCTTATGGGAAGATGCATTTTTGGAGTGGGCAGAAGCCGTTGGATGCATAGAGTGAGTTGATAATGGGATCTACAGAACCGTGGTGAGAAATGTTGAAAGATTTATGTATCGAGGATCATGTATGAGCGTTAGTAGACGAGAGGAACTGAACAGTATATGCTTCATGATTGATGCTATCAAATACCACTTTTTAAACCCAACTCCAATCTTACCAGATATACAGAATCTATTACATTACCTCCGTCCCTTCTTAGCCTTCTTACTTCTAGGCTCCTCATCCCCTCCCTCCGCATTTCTTCTCTTCTTCCTACCCTCCTCAAGCAACTTCTGCATACCCTCTGTAGCCTTGAACTTGGGATTCGAAGGATCAATAGCATACTCGTGACTCTCAAACACAGCCTTGAAACGGTCATCGTCAACATCCATGCTAAAGTCTTCCTGCAGACCGCCGCGAGATTCCTTGGCTAGGGCCTTCTTTTTGGCCTTGCCCTTCTTCTTTTTGGCTTTCTCGGCGCGGACGATCTCGTTCATGTCGAAATGATCCAAGTGATCAGCTTGGTCTGCGTCCACGTCGGCCATGACCTTCTCGAGCTGCTTCTTCTGGGCTTTGTTTTCGGCCTCAGCGGCTTCGCGGGCTTCTCGCTTCTTGAGACGGTCGGCTTTGCGGATGGAGGTCTTGGAAGATGCTGTGGGGTCTTCGGCGGCAGTGAAGAAGGGGTCGTCGAATCCAAGGTCGTCAGTCTCGCCTGCAGGAGCCTCGACAACCTCCTCTTCCTCCTCCTCAGCATCAGGGTCCTGGCCAGCACGTCGAGCTCGTGCAGCTTCGCGCTTCTTCTCCTTTCTCTCCTTTTCCTTTCGGATATACTTCTCAATTGTCGTCTCCTCTTCAGCTGTCTTCTTAGGTGCGCTCTCTGACAAAGCAGGGGTAAAAGTAATCTCCATGTCGCCTACGGGGGCGTTCTTGGAAGACTTGGTAGGTTCCTCAGATAGACCCAAGGCAGCGCGCATTTTTCGACGCGCCAACTCCTTCTTGGAAAGCTTGGGCTCATCCTCTCCCTTCTCCTCAACGACCTCTTCCTCCTCCACATCGTCGTCATCTTCGCTATCGCTTGCCAAGTATGCACGGAGATCGTTCTCTTCAATCTCATTGCGACTACCACTGAAAGCACGGTTGATGGATTCCTTGCGCGATGCCTCCTCAGGATGCATGTCCCAGGTAAGCTTGACCTTTGAGCTCTGAAGGGCGTTTGTCACGAATTCAACAGGCTTGTATGACTCGGGAACCTTTTCGCACTCGTCTCTGGGCTCGTCATCGAAAGTGACATCGTCGGGAACGAATCGAAGATCGAGGAAGTTGGAGGATGACTGGTACTCTCGTCCATCAACCGCCTCGTAGAGCTTCTGCGCAACCGCTGGGCTTGAGCAGACCATAACGGCATAGTAATATCGTAGACGGTCAAGCTGGTAAGATCGTAGCGCATCACTGTCAAAGTCCTGATCGTCACCCTCTTGGAGCAAACTTTTCTTGATTCGCTCGTCTCCGTCCTCACTTTCCTCGTCGCTATCATCCGAATCGTCATCCGAGTCATTCTTGGAGTTCTTGAACAATTCCTTCGGGGGTCCTTCAACTTCTTCCTGCTGCATGCGCTCCTTGCCAAATTCACTAGGGTATACTGAAATCTTGTCGATCTTGCCACCAGTCTCAGGGAGGAAACTGCTGAAGAGAGCCATGAGGTCGGTAGATTTAACGTGATCCCAGTCAAGGTTGACAATGGCGATTCGATTCGTCACTTCTCCGGCCTCGACATCGTTTTGCTCGTCTTGGAATCGCTGCATGTCTCCCTCAGTATCGACTTGCGCGCCACCTTCTTCTTCGTCGGAGTCGGACTCTTCCTCCTCAGAATCAGAGTCATCTTCAGAAGATGAGAAGCCACCGCCTCGGGCAGGGTCGTATGTCTCGTGCGCCTTTCGCAATTCTCGCTGAACGACCTCGTCATCGTCGACCTCGATGTCATCTTCCTCCTCTCCCCCCCCCCTCCTCCTCGTCTTCTTCATCTTCCTCGCGGTACAGCCTTTGTAGAGCCTTCTTCTTGGAATCCGACTTTACTTTTCGGCCATATCGATCGACCTTGGAGGTAGCAGTGAACTCGTCATCTTTAAGCATGCGAGAGAAACGCTTGTCGATTGTGGTTTTTGTCTGCTTCTTCGAGGGCAAACGGAATCGGGGATCGGTCTCGAAGTCGGCAAATCGCTCATCAGCGATTTGACTCGCCGCAGGGGCAGCCTTCTTCGTTTTCTTGTCGTTTTTCATGTTGTCTTGACGAAGCTAGTTGTGATGAATTCGGGAAGCTTGCTTGAGTGGAGGGGCAGAAAACAGTTGGATTCAATTTTTTGGCGGTGAATCTTTTCTGCCATGGCGGTAAGCTTCTTCCGGTAAAGCGCCCCACAGTCGGCCATCGGTATTGCCAGGCGCCGCGCATTTTCCTAAAAATTTCCAGCGACTTTGGACTTGGACTTCGATTTTGGTTTGCGCCAACGACAAGGTCTAGAGAACGTCACCTCAATTCTCTTCCTTTTCATCGTCGCGACTCCATATAATGCCTCCTCATGCGCGATCTGGGCGAGGACCCAAGCCACAAAAGAATGGTCGAACCGAGCAGCGCCAACAGAAGCGCAAGAGAGAGCAAGAGGATCTTCAGCAGCTTGAGCAAAGAGTGAACGATTTGGTATGGAGATATACATTACGACAATCTTTTACTCTGGCTAATACGAATTCAGGACCCCAAATCGGATGAAATCAAGAACTTTTCCCATCTTCCTCTCTCTGTACCGACTGCCAGCGGCCTCGAAGCCTCACATTTCCAAACCCTCACCGATGTCCAAGCTCACGCCATTCCACTGGCTCTCAAGGGCAAAGATGTCATGGGGGCTGCCAAGACAGGAAGCGGAAAGACTCTGGCTTTCCTCGTTCCCGTTCTCGAGAAACTCTACCGTGCTCAATGGACCGAATACGATGGACTAGGCGCCCTCATCATTTCTCCCACTCGAGAACTCGCGGTCCAGATCTTCCAGGTGCTTCGAAAGGTTGGCAGAAACCACGTCTTCTCAGCAGGCTTGGTCATCGGTGGGAAGAGCTTGAAGGAGGAAGCGGAAAGATTAGATCGAATGAATATTTTGGTTTGCACACCCGGTCGAATGCTGCAGCATCTTGATCAGACAGCTGGTTTCGACGCCAACAACTTGCAGATCTTGGTTCTGGACGAGGCAGATCGCATCATGGATATGGGTTTCCAATCTGATGTTGATGCGCTAGTCGAGCATCTGCCCAAATCACGACAGACACTCATGTTCAGCGCCACCCAGAGCAAGAAGGTCTCGGATCTTGCTCGTCTCAGTCTCAACGACCCCGAGTACGTCTCTGTTCACGAAGCAGCGGCTAGCGCCACTCCTACAAACCTCCAACAGCACTACATCGTTACACCTTTGACAGAGAAACTCGACACATTATATGGCTTCATCAAGGCTAATTTGAAGAGCAAGATTATTGTCTTTCTGAGCTCAGGCAAACAAGTTCGATTCGTATACGAGAGTTTCCGTCATCTTCAGCCCGGTATTCCTCTACTACATCTTCACGGCCGCCAGAAGCAAATTGCACGAATGGAGATTACGAACAGATTCACAGCTGCGAAGCAATCGTGTTTGTTTGCGACAGATGTCGTCGCGCGAGGAATTGATTTCCCTGCCGTTGACTGGGTTATTCAGGCCGATTGTCCTGAGGATGTAGATACATATATCCACCGAGTTGGAAGAACAGCTCGATACCAGAGCAATGGTCGAGCTGTGCTATTCCTCGACCCTAGCGAAGAGCCAGGAATGTTGAAGAAGCTTGAGCAGAAGAAGATCCCCATACAAAAGGTGAATGTCAAGGAGAAGAAAAAGAAGAGTATCAAGGATCAACTACAAAGCATGTGCTTCCAGAACCCAGATCTGAAGTACCTTGGCCAAAAGGCCTTCATCAGTTACACACGGTCAATTCATTTACAAAGAGACAAGGATGTTTTCAAGTTCAACAAACTAGATCTTGATGGCTTCGCTGCTAGTCTTGGTCTCCCTGGTACACCGCAGGTCAAGTTCAGAAAGGGCGAAGATATCAAGAGAATAAAGAATGCTCCTCGTGCTGGCATGTCTAGCGACTCTGAAATGGAAGAAGATGGCGAAAAGTCAAAGAAAAAGAATGAGGTGCGCACAAAGTACGACAAGATGTTTGAGCGAACAAATCAAGACGTTCTGTCAAGTCATTACAACAAGCTTGTGCTTGATGGCGATGAGAAGGCGGATGATGACGACGGCGATTTCTTGTCAGTCAAGAGAGTACTGAAGGATGATGAGCTAGACGACGAGGCAAACAACGCTTTCAAGAGCACAGCAAAGGTCATTGATGGTCTAGGTGGCGAAGAACCATTTGTGGTCGATTCAAAACGTCGTGAGAAGGCTCTCAAGTCAAAGAAGAAGATGCTCAAGTTCAAGGGCAACTCAACCAAAGTCGTATTCGACGATGACGGCAACGCTCATGCTATCTACGAGCTCAAAGACGAGGACGACTTTATGGGAGAGGGTCCAGCCGAAGAACAGCGTCGCAAATTCGTCGAAGACGAGACGTCGCGCGTTCGCGAGGCAGATGTGGACGACAAAGCTCTCGCCAAGCAAAAGCGTCGCGAGAAGCGAGAAAAGCGCAAGGCCGCCGAGCGAGCAGAGCGCATGGGCATTGTATCAGACGACGACGGCGACGCACCCATGCTGCTCAACGCCGACAACGGCGAAGATCCTCTGGCGCTTATGCGTTCGCTGCCAATGGGCGGCGACAGGTCGGACAGCGAGGAGGATCGCGAGCCGCCCAAGAAGAGAGCCAAGAAGTGGTTCGAGGACGACTCGGAGGACGAGAAGAAGAGCAAGGGCAAGGGAAGGGTTATCAAGGTGCAGGACGAGCCGGAGACTTTGGAGGATCTCGAGGCGCTTGCTACTGGACTGTTGGATTAAGGAGGTGGATAGGTTCGATACCCTTTGGAGCCTTGTATATAGGGATAGACAAAAGTTGCGAATTAAAATGCACAGGGTTAATGTTCAAGTTTATACTCATGAAGTATCCGTTGGAAAGGGTTGATTTATGCTGTCGTCAGGAAAGTCATGATTAAATTGTAAGTAGCACCATTCTCAGCAAAAGCTATCCATTCCCATACCGGCTCCACGCTTCAATGCCTTGCGTATATAATTCACACTCCCATACAAGACTATGTACATGAACCAATCGACTATCCCCAACGCCCAGGAAGCACATCGAAGTCTAAACTGCGCCAACAGGTTTATTGATCCTTTGGTTTTTACACCAGCTATTCCACCACGTTTCCAAATAGCCGAACGCGGTAAAAGCATGTATGGTCTACCGCGCCGTAATTGCCCATGGATCGAACGACGATCTGATCTGTGCCGATTCCAAGGTTGGAGAACTGATCTTTGATGTGTTGTACGTGAACGCCATCGTTTAACTCGTTTCCAACGTACTCAAAGTCGCTGATCTTGACGAATTGATCGGACAAAGGGACCGAGACATTGCGGTTAGTCGTGTCTTCTCTGAACCAGTTGGCTGTTATAGCAAAGACTTGATCACGCTCCATTTTGTCTTCGAATCTAGCAAAGACTTCGATCTGTCGCGGTCGAGCCAGTGGGTCTGTTGTGGCGTTCTTATTAATGTGTTCGATCACGATATCAGTGGGAACGACCAAGTGGCCAAGGTGGACAGAGATTCTGGCACCGTGGTACCGTCCACTGCCATCGATGTCATGAACTGAGCAAAAACAGTCTCCCTCATCTTGCCAGGGGAGAAGTGCTGCCGCGGCAGGGAGAGGATGTACGCCAGAGACGCCACGCTTCAAGGCTTCTTTAGTAGCGACGCCCTTCTTCCATGGATCCCATACACCTGTCGTGAGAGCCTCATCAATGGTAGCCCCAGCGCCAACCGCAAAGAAGTTGACCTGGTGCTTGAGCCGCGTGTTCCAGTCTTCGTGAATCTTTGCCTTGGCACCAACTCCAAGGACTTCGTCTGATATAGTCTGGATAACAATCTCTCGAATGAGTTTCCTCATCTCGGCGTCCGATGTTCCCTGGGGAGCCATCAACTGTGCAGTACGAATCGACTCTTGAATGTGAGTCAACATATTCGACTTCAGCTCTTGGAGCTCAGCTCGAACTGTTGCTTGATGAGTTGCCAGTTCGTTGCCGAGATGCTTTATGAATTCGCTTCGAGTAACGACAGTCTGGTTCTGCTTGCCGAGTTGCTCATTGACAATCAGGGCGACTTTCTTGTCGAATCCAGCTCCTGATCCAGCAGCCTTTGTCTTAGCCATTGCCTTTTCAATGAGCGGTTCGAGAATCTTGTTGTTGTTCTTGAACCATGTGTCCCAGAAAGCAGGCAGCTTCTCCTCAATGCCGCTGTCGACGACTTTCGTGAGCTTCGACTTGAAATCTTTGTCTTTACCGAGTCCAGTCACGATAGCCTTCCACTGCTTTTCCGTGGAGATCTCGTAGTTTCCGCCCTTCTTCTTCATGTTCAAAAAGCTCCCACTCTCCTTCAGATAATCTTGAAGACCATGGTAGAACTGTTGAGGAATAGACGGTTTTCCATTGATGGTTTCCATGGTGATGTATTGAGGGAGTTTCGCTTCCAACTTCTCGAGACTTTTCTTCTGATCACTGAGTTTTGACGTCAGCTTTTTCACTGCCTTTTTGACTTCATCCGTAAGTTCAATGTTGTTAATGGGAGTTTCTCCGAAGACATTATACTCATCATCGTCTCTGCTCCAGGACGGCCACGAGGGCAATGAGAACGATGGCATCATATCTCCAACATTGTGAACAAAGCCAGAAGGGTTCGGGATGTGGAAACCACCTAAACCAAAGTTTGTAATACTTGGTAGAGATGGTTTCACAGCTCCCATACCCGAAACGAGGGAGACTCCCAAAAGCAAGCCAACACCGCCGATGAGAAAAGCGTAGACCACTCTTTCGGTCCAAGAACCTCGGATTTGAACACCAGATAATCCATCGAGAAGGTTGACGAAATGATCCATAATCTTATCGACCAACCATACCACAGACTGCAGATATGTCATGGGATTTAGTAACCGCCACCAATCTGTAGGGCCACCATTGTTGTATTGATCATCATCAAAATCGTCAAAGTCATCGTCTTCACGCCGTCTCCAGATCAAATTAAATGGCCAGAGTGTTGATAACCACGCAATCTGTTCCCGAAACCATTGACGCCACGGTTCTATTTGGGGCGCTCGTTCTCTCTCAGCTCGCTCAGCTCGCTCACGAGCAATTTGATCCTCTGCTTCTTGAATTTCTCGCTGAATGTCCCAAACACGCTCTTGTGGATCATGGGGAATTTGACGGGCCTTTTCAAATGCGCTTGATTGCGAAGCAGGCCTATTGATTCTAGAGAAAAGGCTCTGGCCTCCGCTTGTTCTTTGATCTCTCCTCTCAGGAGCAGCGTGTCGAGATAGCTGTTGTGCTGGCTGTCGACGGATTGGGTTGGCAACTGTACGCGTAGACTTCTTTGTGATTGTACGTGCCTTGCTTGCGTTGCCTCCATATTGGATTTCGCTCTCGATGTCGTCTTCATCGCTTTCAGCAGAGCTTTCGCTCTCCTCGCTATCTTCCACTGCCGTAGGGTTTCGAGGCCGGGGCTGACTTTGTCGGGTCTTGTTTGGGGCTGGTGTATTCACCGTAGTCCTACTACGGGTAGCAGGCGCAGCCGTCTTTTCCAGCTCGGCTTCTCCTGGTTCACGCGATTTCTGCCGTGTTTGTCTTGGTACTTGGAGTGACGTTCGTTGAGTATCCCTAGGTCTACTAGGCTGCGCCTCAGGACTTTGTTGCTCGCGTAGACGAGATGACTGTAGACTTCGCTGTACAGATGTATCTCGTTGAGCTCGAGGGTTCGGGTTGGAGGCAGTAGTTTGCCTTTCAGTTCTCGCTATCAAAGGTGGCACCGATCCTATCGTTGCATCTTCGTAGTAGTCACTTTCCAACCCAAAGCTTCGTGAGCTATCATCATCTCTCGCAGTCGCTAATTGCTGAACAGCGCCTGTTGCTGAGCGTGATGCATCTAATTCATGTTAGGATTTGTCGAGAGCAATGTCCATATCACTTACTGTCTCTTGATGGACCCGCATCATCTGCCCTTGCGGACGCTGCCCTTGGCTTTGCTGGCCGCACGAAATCTTCCTCATCATCGACGTTGTTTGCGAGGGCTTGATTGACGGCACTGCCCAAATCCATGCGCTGCAGACCAGCTCCCACCTTTGGTGGTGGCTCAGCACCAGATCCATATGTGTACTGTCTCCGTGTACTTGGCGTTCCTTGCAGAGCCGGTAAGTGAGGTCTCACCAACGTATTCGTCGACTCATTCGTGGGTTGTTGCTCGGGTTCCCGACTTGTGAGGCGGGTATTACGTCTACTGACTCTAGGAGGCATGGTTGAGGTGAGATGTGGAGGCTGAGTGAAGTTGGTATGAGCAGAAAATTGAACAACAAAAATAATCCAATCTGAAAGGGAATGCGCCCTTTTGTTTCATGAAAATCGTGTCCGTCGTCTTTGAGATGATGATGGGTGAAAGTGGTCGTTCTTTGTCTTCTGAGATGAAAATAGTAGCACTGACTTTGTGTGTCTACCACACAGACGTATCAGAGCAACACCACCAAGTAGCTCCCCGCCTCTAGTCGTGATTCACAAAAACAGGTTTGCCGTGTGCCAGCTTTACTGGCCAATCTAAGCGTTGAGTTGTAGTCAGACACAACAAAGAAACATGTTGGTGGCGGTGAGATGAGCAAACAATGGGCCTTGAGAGGTGTCGTCAAAAAGTCCGCGAGAATTACAGTGCAATAATTTCGGTATCAGCGATGAGATCTTTTTGCTGGGTTGTTGAAATGCGTCTTTCTTTTTTTGTCGATACTTCTTGTGATGCTATCGCGAAGATGCTGTATGCAGCCGACGCGATACGCGCCGAGGATTAGGCGGCGCAAATCGAGAGGTTGGTGTACGTGATCACGTGCACTGGCGTTGTACAAGTGTTTCCAGATTACAGTGAAGCAGCATCTCAGATTGGTTCAAGAAATTCATCTTAATAAACCTCAGGCAGAATAACTGGTTTAGTTTTCGGTTTATCATTGTAAATTCAATGCCAAGGCGCGCTATCGTTCTACATGTATATTTCCGCCACATTTGATCGAGACCAACTCAACTTCACTTAGAGTTATGACTGAAGAACTTCAAGTCCACAGTCCATCAAAGCCTAAACTATGAGCACGAGTGCTAGCTTGATCTCTGATTCTACATTTAATGAGGGATAGCATTGGTCATTATTCAATATTCTCATTCCTTCAGATTCGAGGCCGATACGAGAAGCAATACGAAGTCGTCAAAGTGGGTTTAGCCATCGGAGAGAGCGCTATCAATGCATGGATATCTAAGTTAGAGTCATTGTTCATGAATGGACGACACCAAAGTTTACTTCTCATGCCGACTACAAGACAAATTGTTCCGTAGAGTGCAGGTTGATCAATTACATCCATAGTACAACAGAGAATGTAAGAGATATAAGCATTACGAGGCCCGTACTCCACAAATACCCTGCCCGCCCACCATGATCGTCTGTTCGGTTCAGTTGAAGTCGGGTAAACCGTCGTTAATACAAGGCCGTTGTATGGAGCGCATATTGTAAACTCGATTTTGAGTGTAATCCAATCGGGCCTATGCCATGCTGCGATATTATTTGCCACTCATTCTCAAACGTTCGACTCATTCTCGTGAGATCCGATATCGACAGTCTAGTCGTTCTTGAGACTTCAGCCTCAAGCCCCGAATAATCCTCCATGAGGCATGGGCATGTCAAGATCCTTGGAGTCCCACCGCCATTAAATTAGCAGCGTTAATCACATCAGCACGAACCCCCTCCTTCTAAATGAGCCCAAAAAAAAAGCTGCCCCGCCATCCCCGACATTTTCCCCTACCATTCATTGACCTTTAACCCCGCCATCCCTCAACGCAACCCGCCTGCTCGACTTCTTTTTGCTTTGTGTTTTTTCACCGCAAACTTGAATCGCTCAGTCAGAACAAAGAAATCCGCTGAAAATGCCTGTTGGAACTGTTCTCGTCACCGGGTACGCCACTCAATCATCCCTTGCGACACTGAACTCTACTATCTCTTATTGGTCTTGGACATTGCCTTTGTTGTCGCAAGCTTCAGGACACGGGTCATACGGTGTCGCATTAGACAAAGAAGCACCAGCTAACGATTGATCCTCCAGTGGTACCGGCTACATTGGCTCTTTCACCTCTCTTGCCCTTCTTGAGCACGGTTACGATGTCGTTATCGTCGACTCCCTCTACAACTCCTCGGAGGTTGTCCTCGACCGCATTGAGCTGATCTGCGGCCGCCGACCTACCTTCTACAAGGTCGATGTCACAGACGAGAAGGCCATCGACGAGGTCTTTGCCAAGCACCCTGCCATTGACAGCGTCATTCACTTTGCTGCTCTAAAGGCAAGTCACACGTCAACCAGAGCGATCATCTACGACTAACACCATCCAGGCTGTCGGCGAGTCTGGCGAGATCCCTCTCGAGTACTACCGCGTCAATGTCGGTGGCAGTATCTCTCTACTCCGCTCTATGGAGCGCAACAATGTCAACAACATCGTCTTCTCCTCCTCCGCTACCGTCTACGGCGATGCTACTCGTTTCCCCAACATGATTCCTATTCCTGAGCACTGCCCCATTGGACCTACCAACACATACGGTCGCACCAAGTCCATGATCGAGGACGTTATTACTGACTTTATTAACGCTCAGCGAAGCAACTTGGAGAAGGCCGGTAAGGAGTTCAAGCAATGGAACGGTGCTCTGCTGCGATACTTCAACCCCTGTGGTGCTCACCCCACTGGTATCATGGGTGAGGACCCCGCTGGTGTCCCTTACAACCTGCTTCCCCTCCTCGGAAAGGTTGCTACTGGTGAACGTGAGAAGCTCTTGGTATTCGGCGATGGTGAGTTTTCGTAGCGCATAATTGTTGCGCAACTTCTAACATCTGGTAGACTACTCCTCTCGCGACGGTACTGCCATTCGAGACTACATTCACGTTGTTGACCTTGCCCGCGGCCACCTTGTCGCTCTTAACTACCTGCGCGAGAACCAGCCCGGTGTCAAGGCATGGAACCTGGGTTCCGGCCGTGGAAGCACTGTCTTTGAGATCATCAAGGCCTTCAGCAAGGTTGTTGGCCGCGATCTCCCCTACGAGGTCCGCCCTCGACGACAAGGAGACGTTCTCGATCTCACTGCCAACCCCACCCTCGCCAACAAGGAGCTCAACTGGAAGACCGAGCTCACCATGGAGAAGGCCTGCGATGACCTCTGGAAATGGGTCAGCAATAACCCCAAGGGTTACCGACAAGATCCTCCCGCCGAGATGGTTGAGGCTGTCAAGGCTTCCAAGGCTTAAAAATAGAAATAATGATGACCAAGGCCACCCTTGTGCGAGCAGGCCTCTCAGTTTACAGAGCGAGATGAAAATTTTTTAAAAGATTTATGTTTTTGGTCATGGTTGAACCATCCATATAGCATTATAGACAGATAGCGCATTCAAATAAAAATAAAAAGGCTAGACTTAATCGATTTTAATGAGCAACTTTCCAATCGTCTTTCGGCTCTCAATGTCCTGGTGTGCCTGTGCCACGTCCTTGAGAGGGTACACCTTGTGAATGGTGAGTTCGAGCTTCTTTGACTTGATGAGGTCGAAGAGCTCGGATGTGTACTTTTCGAGATCAGCTCGCTCGGAGACGTAGCCGTTGACTACGGGGCGCATCAAGCGGACGCACTTGGGTGTAAGTCGGAAAAGGCTCACGGGGTCCACGGCGCCGGACTATATTATTGTTAGCTTGAGATGCGAAAGTTGTTGAAATATCACTTACAGCATTGCCGAAGGAGATGAGGTTACCCTTGGCAGCAATCATCTCAAGATCTCCATCGAAAGTAACCTTGCCCACACCATCAAAGATGACATCCGCACCATGACCACCAGTGATCTCCTTAACCTTTGCAACAACATCATCATGAGAGTTGATAACCCACTCCGCACCATTCTTCTTCGCAAGCGCAAGCTTCTCCTCTGAACTGGCAGTACCAATGACCTTGGCACCGACAATTCGGAGCAGCTGAACAAGCAGAGTACCTACACCTCCAGAGGCAGCGTGAACAAGAACCCATTGGCCAGCCTTGACCTGACCAGCTTCACGGATGAAAGTCCATGCTGTAAGACCTTGCAGGTAAGCAGCGACAGCTTGGTCAGTGGGAACCTCGTCGGGAATTTTGACAGCGTCAGAGGCGTTAACAACACTGTACTCGGCGTAGGCGCCCACAGTTCCCATGAAGACCACGCGCGTACCGTTCTCAAAACCCTTAACAGAGGAGTGAGCGTCAACGACAGTACCAGCAGCCTCACGACCGAGGGTTAGAGGAAACTGGGGCGCTTTGTAGAGACCACTTCGGAAGTATGTATCGATATAGTTCAAGCCCGCAATCTGATTCTTGACAAGGATCTGACCCTCACCAGCTTTGGGAACAGCAACATCGTTGAATTCCAGGACTTCAGTGCCGCCGGTCTTGTTAATCTGAACGGCCTTCATCTTGGGAGGTACAGGCGCCATTGTTGCTGTTGAGAAGTGTGAGGTTATTCTGGAGATTCGCTGGATTGGAATTGAGGGTGTGAGTTGTTTTGATATGGTGCTGGTTCTGAGCAGGGAGCGACGGAGAGGTTGAGCCATGAGGGTGAGTGTCGGGACTGGGGATTATTAATGTGTCGGGTCGGAAGAGGGCGGTTTTTGATGGAGGAGTGGTTCGGAGCTATGGCGGGGATTGGGGATTGGGCCCATGATGGCGGGGTAATGATGCTGAGGTGATTGCACGTCATGATTGCGGTTTAGGATATGAAAAGAAGAGAAGAGAAGTTGATGTAAATATCTTGAATTATATTGCAAGGCCGATATGCTATTAGATAGAGTGCTTACTCGGCTGAGTGACCGGTCAGATTGGCCATTCTATTGCTTACAGTTACTCCTCTAGAAAACAAACGACACTGGCTTAAACATGGAGAATCCTTTATACTATCATATTTGCGTCTAATATTTACATATACAAGCAACCCATCGGCATCATCTATGCTACTAGATTGATATAAGACTCAATACTCATAAATTTGTCAATGTAAGTTAAATCTCGTCCAATATATCGATTTACACTGAGCTGTGCTGGTGGCCGGCTAAGCTCTTACCCAAATCACTTACACAGCAAGTACACTACCCTATAGCTCAGCTCTAGACATTAAAGATCATCATATTTAGTCAGTCTGGGGCCTGAAACGAACTTTAAAGGCCTACCTATGCCTGCCTGTGGGGGAAATGATAAGTGACAGTCAGTCTCAGGAACCAACTGTGACAAAATCTGCTTGAGCATTACTGCATGACATTTGATGATCCCGGGCTCACGATGATATGGACACTGCTTCTGAGAGCTAGTCTGTACCATAGCTACAGATACGCGGATACTTTACGCCTGGAAGCCCGAGGATGTTCTCTTGTATCCTTACGCGCTCTCGTATAGCTAAAATACACCAGGGCTACAGCGCTTTGATCAGATGAATCTCGTGTTGTCTCAACCAACTTGGACTGGGTCCTCATGATTTAGATAGCCCTCGTCAATGGCTACCGAAATGAGAACTTTGTGATATCATGAATTTAAAGTATGTCGATTGGCTACTACTCCAAGGCAAATGCCGAGTGTGGCATCGCCAAAGTTAAGCTTGCGCATTGCTTGTTTCAAGGCAGTTGCGAACTTAGCTGACAGCTAATATGGGCACGTCAGGGACCAGGTCAGTTCTGAATGAGACCTGCATCTCGATTGTTGATCAGATCGTTATGCTAGTTCCCAATGGGTTAATACACGCGATGCCTTTCATGTCATCTACAGATTTCTGCAGACCAGTCTTGAATGGAGGATCTTGACTGTCAATTCAAGCATTTAGATTTAGGGTAAACGATTGAGTAAGCATAATGACAGTTACGCCTCCCTCAAGTCAATATACCGTGACACCGACTGAGTCAATCGGAAAATAACACGATGACAAATTGACGATAAGGAAGAGGGGAAGTAATTTTGTTGTTCCATGAGTTGTAAAAGAATGTTCGAAATGCTACCCCCAAAGGGCTTAGTCCTCGTCAACTACAACGTTTTTCCAACAGTTTGACTAAACTTCTAACGTTAATTCTAAGCTACACGAACCACGAGAAGGATTCTTCAAACATCAGCCCATTCGCAAGTCGTCTACAGAAGTTCTCACATTAGTCTCGAAAGAAAGTCTCAATTAGGTTGAGGCTACGCCAGCATACGCGTGGCCAGCTCCTCTTAGACGGAGGCGTCGGTCCAACCTCCGGACGGGTTTATTCTTAGGCGTCGCCTGAACTGACCTGTTTACGGCCTAGTGATCGCCGCGAGAGCTTTTCAGCCAGGGGTCGGGGCGTTGGTTTTATGTGTCAGTGGCAGTTGGAGCAGATGTCATGACAGAGGATCGTGGCAGTGCAGGCGGCTTGGCATGAGAAGAGCTTCGCAAGCTCGTCCAAGGAGTGCCCCTGTATTGTATGTGTGCGTCGGAGGATTCTTATTGAGGCCGGCTAATGTATGAGATGTTCATTGGGGTAATTGGAAAGATATTGCAGTTGAATTAGTGATTTACGACCATTGTTTCGTCCAATGCTGGGGTCAGTGATTATCATTAGACCTTGGGCTGCTATACGTCACCTCAATTAGAGTGCATGTTTTAGGGCGTTTACCTCAACGACAGGGTATCCACTCATACGATAACAGGCCGAGAACGAAGTGTAATTTACGTTAAACATTAGGCATTCTACACTGCCGAACTTGATGTGATTGTTTCCTTGAGCTTAGATATAAGTAGAACAGGTCTATAATGCAATTGAACCTTGAAATCAAGACTACACACAGGATATCAGGTCTCATTGGAGGCTCTCATGTCCAGTGAATTACACGATGTGACACCCAGACGTGTGGGGGTGTTGCGGCTGTGGCTTAGTTCACACACAGTGGGGTATCACAGCCTTCAGGCCCCCCCCGGCTTCAGGCATATTCTGTAACACTAAGAACCGCCTTCGACTGGACCTCACCTCGAGACAAAAGGCGAGGCCACTGCACACTCGGCCACGCCAGGAAGTACCGGGTCGTGTTTTGTTCCCTCAATTGTACAATAACAATATCATCGCAGCCTTATGAGGGGCTGGCTTCTTTTCAACCACGCATCATTCATCCGTCTCATTTTGCATTCTTTCAACTGCCATCAGCTATTGCTACAACAAACACGCATTCATTATTTGATACCCAGTACAACACCGTCAGATTTACAGCATTCAAATCGAGTCTTGACCCCGTCTCCCAACTGCTTATATCATCATTGACTCGTCTACTCACCAATTCAAATGATACCCGCATCTTAAAATGAATTCGTCAACGGTTAACGCTCGACAGAGGCGCATTATCCAATTATCACAGCAATGGGGTTTCTCACTACCACCCAATGCCCCAACTCCCCTCACGCGACCACCTCACCCAACGTCTTTCCGAACTCACGGCGATGATGAAGTCGCTGACGGCCTGCTACAGAGGCGGTCTGCTGAAGTCGCACAACTGCGACCTAAGAGTGGTTTGTCGCGAGCCTTCTCATCAAGTAACCTGAAAAAGGGAAAGCATTGGGATACCAAAGAGATACTAAACGTCTTGAATTCTTGGGTCGACAGTTCAGGCTCGCCCGGCGTAGCCGAATCTTTGATTGCGAAATTGGCTGCAGCCGGTGTCGACCTAGGTGGTATGCAGACTCAGAAGCAGGGATTATTAAACAGAAGAAAAAGCGTCGAACATGGTCTTGATCGAACTCGTCTTCTCAAGTCCGCGATCGAACGAGACCAGCTAGACATGGTACATGTGCTTATACCGCATGCTGACCCATTGACCCTCGATATTTGTCTTCCAGCTGCGGTAAGGACTAGAAACGCACGAATCGTGGAGGTCCTATTGAGGTATGGAGCAAATGCATCGAACACTGCGGAAGGGCAGGACGAATTCCGCAAGGCGTGCTCTGTTCCAGCCTTATCAGAGATCGCATCACTCATCCTGAGATCTGATGGACGGCCTGAAGAAATATGCACATCGCAAGCGCTTACCGACGCCACAAGAGCACAATGTTTCGACACTGTTTTGCATCTGAGTCGTTCCACAGCAGACGGGAACTACAACAACGCTGAAGCTCTCAAGATCGCCATCAACGACCAGAGAAGAGACATTGCGATGGCAATTGCCACAGGAAACAAGCCGCCTCAAAGTCCCGGCCTTGATGAGGCTTTCGAGCAGCTCATGAACAACACAGAATTGGAACCACGGTCGAAACTTGACTTTGCTGAGCTCCTACTTTGCTGCGGTGCCCAGGGCCCTATACTGGAAAGATCACTTGAAGTGGCGTGCGAAACACAGTTCTTTGAGATGGCTGATCTTTTGGCGCGTTATGGAGCTTCAATCGAGCATAACGACGCTTCTGCTTTGAAAACCGCCATTTCAAAGGGGCAAACCAACCTTGTGGGCTCTCTTCTCAATGGATCGTCCAAGATTGACCCTGCATTAGCATCAAGTTGTGTCCCTCTGATTCCCGAGCATGCAGATTCTGGGACCCGACAAAATTTGCTATACTCGCTCCTCAGACGAGGAGCAAATGGCGATGTTCTGAACGATTGTCTCATTCTAGCCGCCAAAGCTGGCGACGTTCATTCTGTAGAACTTCTACTCAATCCTCACTTTCGCGAGCCACCAAGTGGAAAGCAAAATGGGCAGGTAAAGCCACGCATCACTAACCGTCACGCTGTTGCATCGCCTGATTACCAGAACGGAGAAGCTCTACGTATAGCAATCTTAGCCGGTAATGCAGACATGGCAGCCAAAATCCTTTTTGCGAGACCCTCAAACGAAACACTTACCGCAATATTTCCTTTAGTCAAGAGCCTTCCCCCGTCGGATCGATATCGTATGGTTGAGATGTTCCTGAGGGGAGCTTTAACCGGCCCAGCTTTGCACAAGGCTCTTCAAGATGCAATCAGTGAAGACCCCTCCCAGAGAGACGACGCTCTGATCAATCTTTTACTCAAGTATAATGCGGACATCAACTATGACGATGGCGCTGCACTTACCCAGATCATAAATCAGATGGAGCTCGGGTTGTTTACCAAACTGATGCAGAACGCCTCTCCCCAGACAGCAGCTGCACATGTCAACAATGTGATGAGTATCGATAACCACCAAATCAGGTACGAGATGATGTCAATGCTGTTTAATGCAAGGGCGAGTGTCGCTGGACAACAGGTTGCAGAAGCTCTCCTTGCGAATATATCGGAAACACCTGTTGACATGTCTCTTCTTCGACTTATCCTTGAACAAGGAAGACCAGACATCAACGGTCTCAACGGTCAAATTTTGCAGAAAGCCGCCCAAACCCCCGACCCCAAGGTCATTGATCTGATTCTGACATTGGGCAAACACAACCATGACACCATCTCTGTTTGTCTCGAAGGACTAGCGAAAATCCCCTCGAGCGAGAACAAAGCGTGGAAGCTTGATGTTATCTTGACCAGATCACCCAAGAAGATCAACCTGGATGCAATGCTTGTGCATGAAGTCCAGACTCTTATCAAGGACACATCTGGCAATGCCTCTTTCAAAACACTGCAGAAACTTTTGGACCGCGGCGCCGATGTGAACGCTTTCCAGGCAAGGGCACTATGCAGTGCGGTCAAAGAAGCGAAGGACACGATAGTTGATACCCTGTTTGGCAGTGAGAGACCACCGACAGCGGCATCACTAGCGTTCGCTCTTCCGCAAGCCTTGAAGATCTCGGATCCTATGACCCGCTTGACTTTCACTAAGAGTCTAGTAGAATCTGGAGCCTCCCCCCGTGAAGTCAACAGAGCATTGATCCATGCTATTAGCCATTTCACCACAGACGTCGCTTTGATCTGCGTTCTAGCCACTTATGCCGATGCGTCTGATGGAGAAGCCCTTGCACTCGCCGTTAACAAAGAGTCAGTCGAAGTCTTGGATCTCCTTCTCTCACAGCTCAAGCATTCGGACGAGACCAGAGATTCTTGCTTGGACCAAGCGATGAAGATCGCCGACTGGACGGTTCGTCTTAATATCTGCAGTCGTCTGGCAAAATCTGGCGTTTCATCTCAAGCAGCCTCTAACGCTCTGCTTGTTGCGGCGAGGGATGGTGATCTGGAACTTGGAGATGTTCTTATTGCTCACGGTGCCAGTATTTCCACCAACGGAGGTCAAGCTATCATTGAAGCATGTCGCGGTGGTTCCGTTGAAGTTCTTGATGTGCTTCTCAAGTCCAATGCCGATACCCAGAAGTTGACATTGGAGCGTGGATTCCAAGCTGCGACTGAGGTTAGAGATTTGAACAAAAGGGCAATGGTCTTTCAGCGCCTCCTCAAGAGGGGTGTTTCTGGAGAGGTTGTAGACATTCAGCTCGTTTCAGCTGCAAAGTACGGCGAAGAAGGTCATGAAGTGTTGCGTGTTTTGCTGGCAGCGGGTGCAGACCCCAACTACAGTAACGGCGAGGCAGTTGTGGCGGCAACCCGAAGTGCCTTTGTTGGTAGTCTTGAGTTGCTATTGGGATTGTGGCATGAAGGCGGTAATCAGGTAAGTTTGACAAGTCGTTTGGAGACGCTGTCGCTAACGTGTTGGTAGAAAAAGGCATCGCCTCCTACTTTGGTTAGGGCCATGAAGGCAAGCTGGAAGCTTAACCAAGATACCAGGCTGCATATAGTCCAAGATCTGATGAAAGCAGGCATGCCAGCTGTGGATGAAGTCCACATCGCCTTGAGTAAGGCAGTTGGTGAAGATGAACCAGATGAACGACTTATTCAGGTCTTGCTTGACTCTGGAGCATCGCCGTTCACGAACGGTTGCTTTGCCCTTACCCAAGCTGTGCAAGGCGTGAAGGTTTCGGCACTAGATCTTCTCCTGGGTAGTAAGATCGACGAGGACGAGATACTCAAGCTTTTCGGAAACGGATTCTCCGAGACACAGTTCAGCACATGGTTCTCCCCGAACGGTCTAGAGGTTGCAAAAATGCTTCTGGCGAAAGGGGCTAAGGGAGTGGCTGTCAGCAGTGCTCTGGTGCAGGTGATGAAGAATAGCACCGACGATACGGAGTCATTGGCTGATGAATTTGTTGATTTGTTTGTCGCTCATGGAGTTGATATTGACTTTGAGAATGGAGAACCTCTGATTTGCGCGGCATCAAAGGGTAATGCCCATTGGACAGAAAGGCTGCTTGCTTGCAAGCCATCACCACAAACTCTCACGCTTGCTTTTGAGCGTGTGTTTGATACAGCAAGGTCACCCGATGAAGTACTGAAGCTGTTTGAACTCTTCTCAGGATATCGCGATGGAGAGGTTGGACTGGACGTCATGACACGCAGTGCTGGGTCGGATCCGATCCTCATCAAGGCGATTTCGCAGTATCCTAGGTCGACAGAGCTGTTGCAGACGTTGTTGGATGCTGGTTTCTATCACGATCAGACAACAACATATCGTATCCACGACAGCGTGGAGGAGCCTGAAGAGGTGACTGTGCTTGCCTGGGCAATTGCTCAACCACAGAAGAAGGTCAGCTCGGCACTGATTAAGATACTGATCGAGCGTGGTGGTAAGCCTTTAATCGTTTGCTCATCGTAGACTCATCTCTAACATTTATAGCGAACGTCAACTTCGAGACAACAATCAGCCGAACCACCCCTCTTATGATCGCTATCCAAGCTCGTCGACCAGATATAGTTAAAGAACTACTTCTTGAAGGAGCGAACGCCGATATTACCGATGCCATGGGCAGAACACCTCTGGCGATGGCCACCGATATTGGTGGTGAGCTGTCGACTCGCATGATGGGCAACTTACTGGCATTTGATCAATCGAAAGATGATGGATCACTCCACAACTCCGCCAGAGAACTCAACTTTGCAGCAGTATCAGTTCTAGTGGAACATGGCCACCATCCTGACTTCCCTAGTCCACTACACGATGGAAGATCCGCTTTGGGCGAGGTCTGTCGCCATGGAGCAGGGTCTGGTAAAATGACTGCAGATGCAGAGAAGCTCATGCAGAAGGTGATGACATTCTTGATTGACGCTGGCTCAGACCTGACCTTGCAGTCGCACGGGAAGTCTCTGCTTCTTCTTTGCTTCGACTCTACAGATCCTATTGCTACTACTCGCAGTTTCCTGAAAGTGGCTATGTGGAAGGAGATCAACAAACCGTTCAATCATTACACTGATGGCGAGTTTACATATTCTCCGACAATGTACGTTAGCAAGGTGATGCCCGAATCGGATACTCGAGACCAGCTTCTCAGCCTGCTTCGAGCCAACCGAGCAGTGGATGTATACTACGCAAACTCTGGAGACCAGCCCGATGATGCAGTCGGTCTCCCTAATGATATGGTAGTCCAAGAACGCGAAAGAAAAGCCCGATTACGACGACTGGCACTCGAGACTGAAGACCATGCTATCGCGCTCGCACGAGCAAAAGAAGTGGCCAGCGTGGAGAGAGAGATCTGGAATCACAAGGCAGAAATCGAAGATGCCCGCCGTCGCAGACTCCACAACGAGGACATCAATGCAACACGACAAAAGGCTGATCTTGAAGAATCGCTCTTTCACGCAGCTGTCAAGAGACGACAGCTGGAGCAGAGCAAGGTTACGCAGTCCAGTCTCGAGCGTATCCAACAAGTCGCCGCAGCTGAACTCCTAGCCGAAGAGAACAGACAACAGAAGATGATAGAGTGGGAATCTAAATTGAACTCTGAACGAGCCGGTAATGCGCAAGCACTTAGTAGTCTACGCATCAGTGAGCGTGAAGAGTTGGAACGCATCGAACGAGGTGCAGATGAAAGAGTCAAGAGGAGACTCGAAGCGCAGAAAAAATTGGTTGAGACACAGGAGAGATTGGCAAAGAGACTTGCTTCAGGACCTGGAGGGGGAGCAGATGCCAGGAGGCAGATTGGATTCGTGGAAGAGATTAATTAACCCTTCTGGATTCAACATTAGCATCACTGGCAGGTTGGGGGGATAGGCGTTGGGTGTTTTTGTTATCAGATACCTCTTATAGCTTATGATGAGATGATATTCCTTTTCTCTGAGACTGAAACTTAAATGGTCTCTGAAAAGCATGTGAAGGTAAGATGAAGATACAGCTCAGGGGTTAGGCTGTGTGAACGTATATGAGAAACTGAACCTCTCCTATTTCTCTCCCCTTGTGGCCCCAGGAGAGGTTTGTAGTCTGCCAACGCTGGTGTTTAGCTAAAAGTTGTGCCAGATTTGCGGAACTTGATATGTACGATTGTGAGATGTGCCCCTTTCGGTCGCTTCCTCCAATCTTGTCCTTTCTGCCATTGTTGCCACTTTCCGCCTCTCCTCCCTCTCCAGCCTATTCTGACTCTCCTGCACCCTTTTGATGACATATTCTGCCTCTTCTCGTCTCTGCTTCTGCTTCTGCTGCTCCCTTTCGATACGGAGCAGTCTCGAGTCCAATCTATTGAGAGAGTCGTGGACCATACTGTTAGTGGAGCCTATGTCCCCGACGGCGCGTCCAAGGTCGTCGATAGCAGCATTCAATGTGCCAATGGCATCATCGGTCCCCTTGGCGGTAGCCTCGACCTTTTTGAGCTTGGCGATGAGCTTGAAGAGCACATCGTTGGTGATGCGTTGGGAAATCATGTGATGGAGGCGATGAGTAATATAGCTGATGTATGTTGCTCCAGAAAGAATCTGAGAGACGAAAGGAGTGTGTGTGGGATGGGTAGTAATGATGAAGAGGGAACAAAAAAGGAGCAAGAGACGGAGGATAGGTCTCCTTTATATACTTATTAATTTATGCTGCTGAAGTTTAATTCTTCCTTCGCATTGGCAGTGCTATAGGCAAAGAAGTATATAGAATCAAGCTGCTTCATGATTTGTTGTTTATAATCAAGCTTTGAATCTAAATCTACTTCAGAAGGCAGCAATCTTAAATCATATATATACGAAAGAATAACGGGCATTTTTAGAATTTTGTGGTCTGATCGTTGACAAGTGCACAGAGAATAAATACGATTCACCAAGTGACCAAGGGCCATGTTGAAAGAATGAGCAAGTATCTTAGTTTCAGTTGAGCCTCCGCCAACTGACATCTTGTTTGTACAAACGTAGTACCTAAACTCCATACCGACTGATGACCATAACACGCTCTAGCAAATCCACAGCTATGATGATAACACACATATATAATCCTTCCAATGATAACCCCAAACAACAAATACCGTCAGCAAATAGTAGTACACCTGCATAACACTTAATCCTTTCGCGCCATCTTGATAGAATCAGCACCAGTTTCCACAACACGGAAAGCATCAGCGTCGCCCTGTCCGCTTGCAGCCTTCTCATAAGCTGCTTCACTCCTGTCACATAGAACGTCGAGATCAGCGTCGCTGAGGACTTCTTCACCCCCTGAGGCCTTGTACACTTGACCATCCTTCAGAAGCAGAGCGCGGAGCGACTCAGGGTCGATATCTTCTTGGAGATCCATCTTTTGACCCATTGACTTGAAGTTACCCTTCTTGATGACGAGTTTCTCAAGTCGACGCTTGGCGTCGGCGGAGTTGAGAAGAGTTTCCTCGACTGTGTCCTTCGTAGCAAGTCGGAATACAACGACAGGGCGGGTTTGGCCGATACGATGGCAGCGGTCTTGAGCTTGAAGATCCTGTTGGGGGTTGAAGTCTGAGTCAAACAGAATGACTGTGTCGGCTGATGCAAGGTTGATGCCCTGACCACCTGCACGAGTAGAGAGCAAAAAGATCTTGTACTCGGGATCGCTGTTGAAATCAGCGATTTGAGTACGTCGACTATCTTGCGCGACAGAACCGTCGATACGGCAGACTTTCCATCCGCGGAGTTCACGGCAGTAGTCTTCGAGGATGTCAAGCTGTGTTGTGAACTGCGAGAAGATGAGGACCTTGTGGTCGTCTTGGAATAAACGAGGCAGTAGGCGATCGAGGAGAAGCATCTTGCCGGAAGCAGTGACTATGGAGTCATCGACTGGTAGGTCTGTGGATGCGATCCATGGGTTATAAAAATTGTGCGGTGAGTTACAAACAAGTCGCAGCTGTGCCAGGGGGTTACCAAGCTTCTTTTGAGAGATTTGCTTTTCTGTATCATGTTAGTACATGCTTCAAAGATAAAGGGGTAAACGTACTGGCAAGCTCAAATGCCTTGGCCCGTTCGCGCTCCTCTGGTGTCAAAGACACCTGATCACTCAGGCCATCATCGTCAGAGACCATCTCCTTCGCCAACTTTGCTTCAAACTCATCATCCGACATCTTCTCTTCATCTGAACCAGCATCTTTGTAGGTTCTTGTCTTTCTCGGTCGTCTACGAGTGCTCACTGGTGTCGACTGGCGAGTTGACTTTGTGCTTTTTGGCTCTGGCTCTAAAGAAGCGGGAGCACTCTTTCGTTTACCTCCAGATTTGGGTACCACAGCTGCTTCTTCAGGCTTTGGGTTCTTACGTGGTCTGCCGCGACCGCGCTTAGCCATCATGACCGAAAACGCATTGGCTGCTGGCTCCTCTGGTTCGACCTGCTTCTTACGCGGGGATTCACGAACAGGGAGTGTCATGGCCTTTGGTGCCGCGAGGCTGCTTGATCGGGATGATTTGGTGCTTACTTCAGTCGAATCGTTGCCGTGAATCTTTGCATACACCTTGTCTTCTAGATACTGTCGGGTATCGACCTTTTTGTTGGTAAGCACGTTGTAAAGATCTGTTTGTTCCTTTGTCATGGGCGCGAAGAGCACGTATTCTCTCTTCTTCGGGAGGTAGGCAGCTACATCCTGCTTGACACGTCTCAGAAGCATAGGCTGAAGAATGAGATGGATCTTCTTTACGAGCTCTTGCTTCTTCTGATCAGCGATGAACTCCTCTGTGCCCTGCTCATCTTCGAGGTCAGAGAAGTCGAACCACGACTCAAAGGCCTCCCAGTCTGTAAAGATGTTGGGCAACAAGAAGTGGAGTAGCGACCACAGCTCTTTCAGGTTATTTTGAAGAGGCGTTCCGGTAATGAGCAGACGGGTGGCAGATGAGAACTGACGAAGCTGCTGGAACAGTTTGGCGTCTGCATTTTTCATGCGATGACCTTCATCCTAAGCATCATGTTAACCTGGTGTAGGTGAGAATGAGGCAATGAGACTTACGATGATGATAAATTCCCAGTTGATTTTCGATAGATTGTGCTGATCTCTGAGAACCATTTCATAAGACGTACACACCACGGGGAATTTCGTGGTGGGGCGGCCAGCCTTGAGATGCTTCAGCATTTGGGCCCTGAAGATCTTCTCACGGTCATCTTTGTTGCCATGATACATGATGACAGGGATAGAAGGTGTCCATTTGTGAAACTCATCCATCCAGTTTGAGAGTGTACTCAAAGGAGCGACGATCAAATGAGGGCCGAGATAATTCTCCTGCTCACGGAGCAGCGCAATCAAGGCGATGGTTTGAACAGTTTTGCCTGGAATGAGTCAGTACTCATGAGATACTCCTAAAGTGAGAGTAAAGCTTACCAAGGCCCATCTCATCGGCTAAAATACCAGACATGCCCTGAGAACAAATCTCGTACATCCATGTTAAACCTTCAAGCTGGTAATCTCGCATGGTCCCGTTGATCATACACTTGGGCTGCTGAGCCATCTCCAAGCTATGCTCACCAAGCGTCTTGCCATCAAGACTGCTACCGACTCGGCCCAACACCTGAGTCTTTTTGGTAAGAATATCAGAGAAAGCAGCTGACTTTGCGAGCAAGTCATCAAGTTCTCTAGCCTTGGCTTCACGCTCAGACTTTGTCTCTGCCTTCTTCTTTTTCTTCCTCTTCAGCATCGCCTGTCGTCGCTTCTCCTCGTTTCTCTCATTCTCTAGACGAGCCTCCTGCTCCTCCTTGATAAGCGCATCGTCGGCACCTTCAAGATCATCCTGTTGTTCCGAGGGCGGCGAACTCGGAACACTTGTGGGCAGCCGTGAGTTAGAACGAGCTGAGCTAGAGTTGCTCGGCGACTTGGGTGCCGCCATGTTAAAATGATATTATAATGATGTGTAAAAGAATGAGTAAACAAGAATATAAAGAGAAAAAGGAGCGTCAGGGGTCGAGTCGAGCTCAGGGTTTGTTTGGCGGTTTCGGCGATCCGATCCGCTAGCGAGCAGAATGATGTAGTTGACTCGCCTCAAATCGGGGCGTGGGAAAAAAGAAAAGGGAGAAATTTCTCAGGAGAAGTACAAAAGGGGCCTAAAAAAAGAAGGCCCGAGTATTAACACCGATTCAAAGCAAAAAAAAAAAAAAAGCAGCAATTGATGTACAATGTACAAGCTGATTAATTGTATCGTTTCTCAGAGATAATGGCGTCGCCGGGTCTTCAGCTTTGACAATCGAAGAGATAAAGGGCGTACCGCGTAAAGGAGCAAACGCGAGAAAGGGGCGATGTCACGAGTTAGCGCGTTGCAGAAAACGACAGCCACATTCTTCTCTCAACGCCACAGCAACGCCTCTCCCCCGCCAATTCAATTGGCAGTAGAATTTACCCCTCCACCCCACCAAGAGAAAATATCACGACACCATCCAAGCTGCAGTAAAGTCACTTACTCACTCTTCAACATCAGTTCTCGAGTGAAGCTATAACGAAGCTTCATCTCTCATCACAGCCAACCTGTTCGCCCTTCGACTTCTCCGCCAGGCACCTCGAAGCCTCTCACCGTTGATATCCTTCAGAATGGCATCCTTCGCCTCCCAGACTTACACTCCCACCGAGGAGGCTGAGATCCAGCAATGGCTCACCACCTCTGAGCGTCTCAAGTCCCCCGAGGACAAGTCCACCATCCTCGAGACCCTCAACAACCACCTCTCTAGCCGCTCCACCCTCCTCGGCAGCAAGCCCTCCAAGGCCGACGTCGCCATCTACGAGACCCTCGCGCCCATCGTCGCCAAGTGGACTCCCGAGGAGCGAACCGGCGAGAAGGGCCATCCGCACATCGTTCGCCACGTCGACTTTGTCCAGAACTCTCCCCTGTTCGGTCTCGATGTCAAGGATGAGAACAAGGTCCAGGTTGATCGTGATAACGTTCTCTACGTGAAGCCTCCCGTTGACGCCAAGGCTGAGAAGGAGAAGAAGAAGAAGGAAGCTGCTGCTGCCGCTGCCACCGGTGGTGAGGCTTCTCTTGTTGATCGTACCAAGGAGAAGGCCAAGGAGGTTGTTGAGACGGCCAAGGAGAAGATTGCTACCGATAAGCCTAAGAAGGAGAAGAAGGAGAAGGCTCCCAAGCAAAAGGCTGCCCCCGCCCCTGCTGCCCCTCTCTCCCCTGCTCTCATTGACCTCCGAGTTGGTCACATTCTCAAGGCCATCAACCACCCCGACGCCGACTCCCTCTACGTCTCCACCATCGCTGTCGGGGACAAGCCCGGCAACGAGGACTACGTTGAGTACGAGGGTCAAATCTGCCGCACCGTCTGCTCCGGTCTCAACGGCCTCATCCCCCTCGAGTCCATGCAGGGCCGCAAGGTCGTCGTGGTCTGCAATCTCAAGCCCGTCAAGATGCGCGGCATCAAGTCGTGCGCCATGGTCCTCGCGGCCTCTCCCAAGATCAAGGAGGGAGAGGTCGACGACCACAAGGGCCCCGTTGAGCTCGTCACTCCCCCTGAGGGTGCCAAGGCCGGCGACCGTGTTTGGTTCGAGGGTTGGGAGGGCAACCCCGAGGGTGTTCTTAACCCCAAGAAGAAGATCTGGGAGACTTTCCAGCCTGGTTTCACTACCACTGATGGTCTTGAGGTTGCTTTTGATGCGGGTGTTGTTGAGCAGCTTGGTAAGACTGGTCGTGGGCGTCTTGTTACTGAGAGTGGTGGTGTCTGCACTGTCCCTAGCCTCAAGGATGCTGTTGTGCGATAAGCACCAAGTTACGATGCAAGTAGTGTAGAAGAACAAAAAATGTGATAGACCAATGTCAATGGCACTCTCAAGAAACTCATAAATGTTTGAATATCTTCGTGTTGTTATTTTGTTTAGACGTCAAGTCCATCTGACCTCTTTTCACCTCCAACACTAATATACAGTACATGTTCTACATCCTCCTATGGTATACAAAGTGCAGCCAACAGCCGCCACATACTCCCTCTATCCGAATGCTTTTTTGGTTCTTCGCTATCATGAATAAAAATCTCCATCTCTAAACGCCAAATGTACAACGCCCAAATCATTTCTCCTTCTCATGTCTGTCTTCATCATAGTGATACATTATAATAATGACTTTAGGAGGTCCGTTAGTCAGGAGAAGAAATACTGACTTTCTCGCAGTCGCTTTACGTCAAAATCACCCTGGGAACCATGTTAGTATATGTTGAATTGCAGTGACCTTTTGGGCTCTCGACATACCTTTTTGGGAAGATCCGGGAAGGTCAGCGGGCGCCAGAAATGCGTGATCCTCTTCCAATTTTGCTTGACATCCTTCTTGGGCTGAATAACTCGGTACTCGAAACTGGTATGCTTGAGACGCTCAAGAAGCTTGTGGCTCATCTCAGCAATCTTGTCGTCCGCAGGATCCATATTCTTTACAGCCTCCTCAACTGCCGACGAGAGGTTGCCTTCCGACTCAGGAATGTGTCCGAGGCCGCCAATGTCCTCAGTCTCCTTCTGAATCTCGGGGTCCTCCTCCTGCGAGGCTGACATCTCCTCAACGATGGAGGCAGGCGTGATGATCTTCTTTGCTGCCTCAATGTCCCAGGGATTGCCTGACCGGAGGAGAGTGTTGCGCTTGTGTTCTAGCAACACTTCTTCCTTATGGGAGAGCTTGCTCGACTTGCGGAATTCCTTGATCTTCATGGCGGCAGGGCTCGAACTAGGGATGTTGGCTAGATATAACGAGCCCCTGTATCGAGCCTCGAACTCGGTCGCCAATCGACCGACGACGTCCTCCTCGTGGATTCGGATGAAAGCGTCGCGCAAAACTCCGCTCAGAATGTCCACATCTGCGGCATGGGTCCAGAAGGAATCGTGAACGGCAGCGAACTTCAAGCCGAGCTCGTCACACCTGAGTGCTGAGAGAAGCATGTGGCTGGCATCCAGTGAATGGATGAAATTAGGGGGGAACCCCTGGAGCTGCTTTCTGCGATCCACGGGCTCCGTCTGACCCTGCGTGGGATAACTGATAGACTGCAGACAAGTGCGGATCTCTCTGGTGATAGACTTTCGGTAAGGCTGCACAACAGGCATTCTCAGGGGTGTAGTCCAGACCACTGTAGATCGAAACTGTGAGGTCAATTCATCCAATTCCTTGTTCTTGCCCGAGGCAGTCTTCTTCACAGCAGGTTTGTTGTCTTTCTCCTCCTGTAGCTGATCGAGCTGGGCTGGTGTCAGGGCTTTGCAGACACGCGCGCCAATCTCACCAAGCCAGTATTGAATATCATGAGCACCTCGAAACATGGTTCCAAGAGCATTGAAGATATGCTGCGCGATATACGTGGCGGTCACAAGATTGGGGATGCCAGTCTCTTTGAACATCTCTGGGTAGAGGGCATCCAACTGCTTGCAAACTTGTTGCTTGGCACCGGCAAATGTGACACCATAGACGTTGGTCATGACAGTTTGCTTCACTACCTTTCTGGTGATCTTACCCAGACAGTTCTTTCCAAGCTGACTACCTGCGTTGGCGTCTTTCTCAATCGACTCCTTGACGAGGTTGGCGACAGCCGAGTATACATCGGCAGGTCGGCTGCCAGGCATGAGGTTGACCTGTTGAGCACCCCAGGTATCACCACCAAGGGCTGCGTAATGCTGGAGACCGTTGCAGGTACCATCTTGATGCACTGGGAGACTGGAGACGAATTCGGTAGGATCAGGGAGATCGTAGGCAGCCTTCAGCTCGAAACAAGTAGCCAGGCATTGCCAAGGATCTTCAGCCTTCAACCACCATCGACTACCATTCAGTGGGTTCTCGACACTCTCAGTGATGTTGGCAAGGTTATCGGTGGCGAATGCCTCTCGCTCGTCGAATGAGGCCTTGTCGAAGCCGTACACATTGGCAAGGTGGATCTTGAGCCATCGAAGACCTTGCTCACCAAGTCTCTTCCCCTCGGCGAATTTCAGGAGAGCACGTGTGTGATCAGCTCCCATATGGTTCAGGTATGTCGGGATGGGATAGGCACGGCCGCGATAGTCCATGTTGTGAGGGAAGTAAATGACTTGCTTGCGGAACGCGCGAGCAATCTCTAATTGCAAGTTCATGTAGCATCGTTGTGAATGAAGGGCCCCACGCTCGTTCTCGACCTGCTTGACGTTTCGAATCCAAGCCCGGCGAAGGAGAGGGTCTGAGTTTGTGGGCTCTGCTGGTATTTGAAGGTCGGGTGTGAGCTCTGGCATGTTGGCGATGGCATCACCACTGTTCCAGGCCTCGATCATCACGTCGAGAACTGAGTTGTTGACCCTCCACGGCGTTTTCCCCAGCACATCCAAGCCCTTGAAGACTTGGTCCATGTCGCCACGCTTGATAGCCGCATTGGCGTAAAGTTTTTGCTCAACGTCTCCTGACTTGACACGGATCAAGGAGGCTTTGCTAACTAAGAAGCCTCCTTCATTAATGCGTGTCCATGGTCGAGGTTCGGCAATCATGGGGAGGTGCTTAGCAAGGAAATCGCCCATGGGTTCCCGTTTCAAACGTTCGACAAGCTCCGGGTTGATGGTTAACATTCCGACCTTCTTTCCCTTCTTGGGAGCCTGCATATGAGAAAAGGCAGGCTGGAGTTGGCTGATTCGTTCCCTTGAGATAGGGTGTTCCTTCACAACATTAATCTTGGCGGTCTCGATGAGAGATTTCAAGAGAATCGATCCAACACGGGCCCTCACTTGGACAGACCATGATGATAGCACAGGATCTTTCGCTCCTGTCGGCTGATAGGCATCAGTGATGATCTTTTGCCGGACCGGCGCATTCGGCTCGGTAGACGCATCAGCCTCCATCGACTCCTTCGCCTCTATCGGCTCATTCGACTCAGCTGCTTGAGCGTCTTTTTCCTGTGCTAGAAACTGGACCTTGCGGAGCCGGCGACGTTCCTTTGCGGCCTTTTCCTTGAACTGAGTCTGAATGTCATCCTGGGCTACTCGAGAAACGTCGTTGAGGAGGCGCTGAATGACCACACCCTTATCAACGCCCTGCAGTGCACTGATGTTGAGCAAAGTGAGAATAGTCACTGCAGCCAGTCGAGTAGGGTCTGCCATTCGAAGGATAGGACCGTAGACGCAGCGCTCGAGATCTTCTTCAGACTTAATTTCCTTATCTTCAGATTCCTCGACTTTGATGATCTCCTGTTTTAATCGAGCCTCCATGGCTTCAAGCCAGCGGTGCATGCAATCAGAAAGACTCTTATCCTCGGCCTTGACACTAAGGGCTGTGTTGATACCCATCTTGTCCATCTTCTTCTTTGAGTTTCGCCATTTCTCAATAGCGGTATCGATGGAGTCCTTTTCTAGACGTATTTGGAACTCGCGCTGCTCAAGAGGATCCAGCTTGGAGATATCGACATTTTGGAGTTCGGCCATGAGGTTTAGATTTCGTCGTAAAGCGTTCAAACCCTCTCCTCGTTGGGGTGTCGGACGGACCTCGGGATAATCTTCACTCGCGAACGCCGCCATCTCCTCATTGAGGTCCTCCTCCAGCTCAAGTCCCTCCTCTTCGCTTGCCAAACTAACGTAGCTAGCTTCCTCAGATCCGGGCTCGACCCTGTAAGTAGGGCAGATTTCAGTGATAACACCAAGGTCTTGGTCGCTAAGAATATCGGCTCTGCTCAATACTCGCAAACCGGCCTCGTCAGGAGCCATACTCATGTAACGGTTGATGAGTCGTTCCAAGCGGGCTCCACGTTCCGAGATCAGTGAGGCCTTGAGCATGCATGCGATTGTCTCTGCGGTTTGTGGTACATTCTGATTCCTTATTTGCAACTCGTACCACTTGTGAAGTCGTTCGGCTTGCTTTCGGTCGGGATTTGTTCGAAGTTGGTCGAGGGATGCGCGGAGGTATTGGTTGTGTAAGATGATCATTTCTTCGCCAGGGAGCAAACCAGTCAAGTTCAGTCGCTTCAGAACGAGAGATGCTCGATCGAGCTTGCCCACGCGAACACAGGCATCAAAGACTGGAATCATCTCTTCGATCTCACCAGGAACACCCTTGTTGTTGATCTTGCCGAATTGTCGAGGTGCTGCTGGCTCTGGAATTGTCAATAGAGACGTCGGGTCGAGGGAACGAAGGTCGGAGTAGGAAAGCGGGGGAGCTTGGAAAGGCTGTAGACCAGAGCTAGCGAGCTGGTTGTGCAAAGCACCAAGTTTATGACCAAAGTTGTAATCATCGACAGCTGTCGCGAGACTTCTGCCATGGTTGAGACCAGGGCCAGACTCTGAGCCTCGGCGCTTGCGGGGTTGGTATGGCTGAGAAACAACACATCTTCGTCCCAGGTTCGTTGCTGTGATGTGTGATGGTAGAGATCTCGAAGGAAGTCCAATTGATCGGAGAGCAGTGCTCTTGTGAAGAACGAGGCTCCGCCTCGTTTGTCGAACGAACATTGTGCTGGTTTGGTGGGAGTCGTCGGAAGAGCGGTGGTTATGAGGGGGCGAAATAGCCCAGCTGCGAGAAGCTCAACAGAGAATGGCTGCTGAGTTGATGGAATATTATAACATTAGGCAGGAAATAAATAGCACGAGCTAATGAATTCGACTCGTAGACAAGACAAGTGCAAGAAGGAATGTCGCAGCAATTGTTGATGGACAAATCTTGTCCTGTTGCTACTGTCGCGTGAAGCAGATACTTAGAGTCTCACTCCAAATTTTTCAGCATCGAAAGGATTGGACAGTGAACTGAGAAACACTAGAGAAGTCACGTGTGGAACAAATCGTGGCAATGGAAAAGCAGGGGACTTCTTTTCAGACCCACCTGATATTCGAGAAGAATGTAGAGATGAAAGTGGGTGCACTAGACTTCCAATAGAGACGCATTGAGGAAATATTGGAAATATTATTGTTAATTATTTATGCAAATCGTGTTGATCCCGAAGCCATAACGGAGCTTCTAGTCCATTTTGGCCCTGATTAGACCTGAAGTTGAGGTTCTGTCTAGGTACTCTCTGCTGTAGGTACTCTCCAGGGTGCAGATTTTATTCTATGGAATCCACCTCTGCCGATGAAAGCTGTAAACCGTTCTTCTCCACTTCACGACTGAACTGTACTAAATTCAACCATGACGCTCTACGCTTCTTTAGCTCCGTGACTCTGATTTTCTAGTCTTGCATCTCAATCGAGAGATCAATTTCAAGATGCTCACTCGACCTGCGGCTGCGGCATTGAGTTGCCGTCAGTGCCAATCCGCTATTATTCGTTCTGTTGTATCAAGACCAGCCACAAGCTCTTTTCGCAGCTTGCCACAGGCAACTTCACGACGGCTTCCTCTGGCGACAAGGTTCTACTCAGATGTTAAAGCGAACGATACGATAATCGAAAAAGAGTCTTCAAGCCCGATTCCTCCTAGTTATGCTCTCAATTCAAACCCCGAAGCCACAGAAGAGGCCGAAGAACCTGAAGATGTTCCTTGGTTTCTTGAGGTTGAACCCCCGCGACATCCCGAGAATCAACATGCTGTCCAATTACCCAAAATACCTGAGGGTGCACCAGAAGTCCTTGAGCCAATGGTGAAATACATATTCGAGGACATGGGATTAGACGAGATTTCTATGCTGGACATGCGCGACCTTGATCCTCCAGCTGCTCTCGGTCCCAATTTGATCATGCTTTTTGCGACAGCTCGAAGTGAACGACATCTTCACATTTCCTCCGGTCGCTTTGTACGATGGCTTCGAAAAAATCACAACATATCTGCTAGAGCTGATGGATTGATTGGACCTGGTGAACTAAGGACGAAACTCCGTCGACTTCGGAAGAAGGCCAAGCTAATGGGTACCAATACTGCTATTATTCCTGGTGGCGACAATGGTATCTCGACAGGATGGGTCTGCGTCAACTTTGCCTCCAACAGCGACAACATCGATGAAGCTGCCAAGGTGGATGATAGCGGCCGCTTCTCTGGTTTTGGTGCTCCTCAAACAGGCACCACAGTGGTTATCCAATGTATGACAGAATCTCGACGTGCAGAGCTTGACCTCGAGAGTCTTTGGCAAACTGTTCTAAAGAAGAGTTTGCGAGAAAACAAGCAAGCTCGTGGTGAGAAGATCAACAGCCCTGAGGAGCTTGATGAACTTCTAGCCACCAAAATTCAGCTCCCCAAGTCAGAATCTGCTCAACAATGGCAGGCCTTACAAAAAGCGTCCCAACAACGACGTGCGTACACCACGAGCGCCCGACGGCTTTCACCAGGGCCTTCACATATTGTTCACACTTCTCCCGTCGTATCAGATGAAATCGTTGACCTGCATGATCACTCAGCGCAAACGACCCCGGATCTGGAACAGGTCCGTAAGCGCTTTGAACACATTCAGCTGGTTGGATTACCCCTCGGCCAAAGCCAAATCTATCAGTTCATCCGCGATGCTATGATAGCGCCTGCAGCCGAGCCTGCTTCCGGATCACGACTCACTCTCGTCGACCAGATCTTGTTAACGGCTGAGGAGCGAGGCATGATCATCTGGACCGATGAGATGTTCTTCACGCTTATCGAGGGAGGTCTATCATCACCGTCATTCGGACAACCTCAGCTTGCGCGTGCTCAGAAGAACCTCGAAACGCTCATGGTGCAGAAGGACTGTCGATTTAACAATACTCAAACGAGCAGTCTGCTGTCCGCCTACGCGCAACGAGAGGACTGGCCCCGATTCTGGGACACGTTCCGCAGACCATCTCTCTTTAAGAAACCCAGGAGCTCGTATGTCTACAGAACGGTCTACGACGCTATGGCACGGACCAACAACCAGGTCTTTTGCATCGAGAATTTACATTGGGTGTATGATGAAATGATCAACGAGCCTAAGCCCCTACCCATGTTTGGCCCACTGTACGGATCGCTCAAGGCGTGCATCAGGGTCGCTGATCCAGCGGCTGCAAAGCTCTTGGAATCGAGCGCTGGTGATCTTAGAGAACAGTCACATTATGGCAAGCAGAGGTTGGCGAACAGAGAGTATCTCAAGATGTTAAAGGAGGTTGAGGCTCTCCATACTGAGACTTCTGGGTACTTTGCTAGGCAGAGAATGTATCAAGGTATGAACGCGTCTAAGGAACCGGATTTGACTGAGGAACAATAGTTTCACGAATAAGCATTGGAAAAGCATAGTATGGGTTCGGGTCTTGTGTATAACAAATCATATGTAACAATATCATGATGCATCTAGGAACATGATTTCTCGGTCAAGGTCTCAAGTAGAACCTCACGACTTGCAATGATATATCCTCTTTCAGTGACGTATCGCTCTCCATTCATGCAGCTATATCTTGGAACTCTGCAGCCCTTGCAGTCAACTCTTCTTAAGAGCCTCCCTCAACAAAGGCGCAACCTGCTTTCTACTAGCAGCAAGTTCCTTCTGCCTCCAGGCAAACCTCTTATGCCCATGATGATCCAGCTCCCCCTCCTTCCATGTCTCCAACTTCAACTTATCACCAGCTTGCACAAATCTCTCCACCGCCTCACGCCCCTGATCGGTAACACCCCAGACAAGCAGGTGGCGCTGAAACTCCCCGTTGGGATGGGACGTGGTCATTATGCTTGCCACATCGAGCTCGCGCTCCTTCGCCCAGTCCTCAAAGGCATCGATCAACGGTTCAGAAGCACCGGCTTTGTCAACGAGATAGTTAAAGTCTTGTACCACACAGCTTATTCCAAGCTTCAGGCCTGAGCCATCCCATTCTTTGTAATCCTTGCGCAGAATGTCGCGGAAGCTCAAGTCAGAAATATCCTCCTTTACAGCAGAGATCTCGTCAAAGTAGGCTGTGCGGTTGAAGGGCTTGACGTAGATGCGCCCCTCTAGGAATTCAACCGCCTTCAAGTCCTTCTCTCGAACCTTTTCCTTGGCCGTGAGATTTATCGTGTCGGATATAATAGGAGCAAGCGCAAGTCTAGTAAGCTTGTCGTTCTCCGTGGCCGCATCGCTATCCTCAGGATCCTGTTGCGAAATCTCCTCCCAGGTCTTCCTCGTCTCATCCACCACCAAACTCATACAGCTTCCACAAGGTTCAACGACCCTTGGGTCTGCATCTTTGCCAATGACGTTCTCATCGGCATGGTGATCAACACAACCCGTAACATGGTCCGAAAACTTCTTAAGTGGACCTGTGAGGGAGTTATGATCAACCAACAACCAGCATGTTTCCTCAGGTTTCAAGTCTGGAAGTTCAGATAGAGTTAGGAGATCTTTGAGAGTGAGTCCAGCGTGTTTGAGAACTGCTGACATCTCGGTGCGAAGAGCGAGGTCATCGCGGGGCAGGTTTGAGAGGGGAATGTGTAGGGTATGAGGAGGGGTATGAGTGCGCATATAAGCGTAGACAAGAGCTGAGCAGAGAGAATCAAGATCTATCTTGTTAGTTGACACTTTTCAGATACAATACTTGACTCACCAGCTGATTCATTTCCTACAACAAAAGTAACAGGTCCCTTTCGTTGTGCCGCTGGAGCTGTCAAAGCAGCTCTCGCTTTGGCCAAAAAGCCGCCCAAAGACAATCTCGAAGCCATATTGACTGAAATCGCCATGCCTGATGCAAAAATGAGAAGAAAGGAACAAAAGTGCGCAAAAGAAGAAGAACAAGCCACCTAGTCGTTTAAAAAAACAAAACTCACAAGAGTCCCTGCATGTGTTTTATGTAAGTTGTAAGTTATTAAAGCTTAAACGGCCAGCACGTCACCAAGAACAATTTTGCAGGGAACATCAGCCACAAACTGTCACTTGATGAGCTCGCCCCATCCTTACAGTTGGGTAGGAATCCACGAATTTGCAGTGTAGCTGTGCTTACTGAGGGATGAGAGAGCTATAGCATTAGTTGTATACATGCATTTTCTCTGCATTCATCCAGTCTTGTGATATTATTTTATCATTGCGATGGAAATGGCTTGCATGACCTAACTCTATGCGTGACATTTATATGCAAGGTGCCCTGCTGATGCCAATCAGCCCTACATTAACTTTGTTATTTATCCCTTGTAATTAACAGGCCTAGACCTCCCTAACACAGTAAATCTCACTCTGTTGAGCAAGTATCTAGAACATGAAAGCACGAGATATGTAGTATGTTTCTTTTGAATTCAACAATTTATCAGAGATGGCTGCATCATATCGTTAGAGTATTAGAAGCTAAGATACTGATTTACATGCTCTTTGTATATTTACTCCAACACAACCACAAATCATGAATAATTTCCACGTGCAAAGACAATGGTTCCATGTGAATCTATATTGGGCTCTCATAGTTATTTCCATGAGTCTAAAGTTCTCATCGTAGACCGCCTGTAACGTTACCAAGTACTTTCTCCCTCCAACTACCGGCTTCTCACCGCTTCCCTATTCGGTAGTATAACATCATTGTCTCCAATTCTGCCCGCTTATCTCGCCTCATGTCCACCCCGCTATCTGTCCCGCTGTTACACGAGCAGGAAGGGTCCATCTCCAGACGGGCCTTGTAGCCTGCGCCCTGGCCGTTTTCGCTCAAGAGTCATATCTCCAGCTCAAACTTCCTGACCCTGTAAACTATTCTCTCCTTACATCCAAACACTGCCCAAAATGGCTCCTCTTCGCCTCGCTATCCTCGAAGCTGACACCCCGCAGCCCCAAACTCGCGATCGCTTCGGTGGCTACACTGGTGTCTTCACTGCGCTCCTCCAAGAAGCTGCAAAGCCTCAGAAGCTCGAGGATCTCGTTACTATCAAGGGCTACGATGTCGTGAACGAACTACACTCTTATCCATCCCTCGACGAAATCGATGCTGTTCTCATCACTGGCTCTCGACACACAGCGTTCGATAACGACCCCTGGATCATCAAGCTTGTCGAATTTACAAAGAAGGCCGTTGACACGAATCGCATCCGAGTGGTAGGCGTATGTTTCGGCCACCAGATCGTCGGACGAGCTGAGGGCGCCAAGTTGGGACGCAGCAACAAGGGTTGGGAGGTTGCAGTCACAGAAGTTGATCTGACGGACAAGGGCAAGGAAATTTTTGGGTTGGACAAGATGGTAAGACCCGTCTGTTGCGCGCGTTATTGTGCGACTGTTTCACTGACCTTGTTACACAGCGCATTCACCAAATGCATCGCGACATTGTGGATGAGTTCCCCAAGGGCTCAATTCCACTCGGTTCCAATGAGATCTGTGAAGTGCAGGGCTTCTACTCGCCAGGACGATATCTCACAGTTCAAGGACACCCCGAGTTCACCAACGAGATTATTTCCGAGATTCTCTTCAACCGTCATACAGTTGGCATCTTCACGGATGAAGTGTATAACGAAGCTATGAAACGCGCGCCACTCCCCCATGACGGTGTTGCTATCGCTAAGGCTTTCCTCAAGTTCTACCGAGAGGGATAGAGATGGGAAAATGATGCTGGAATATGGATGGAAGAGTTTATGCGATTGGAAGTTTTCTATGCGCAGCCAAACTTGAAAAAGGAGGAATCGCGATTGAGCGTTCGAATTGCACATTATACCAAATGGCGTAATGCATAAATCTGTTTTGCTAGAGTAACGACATCAAACGACTTTAGAGTATCATTCAAAATGATCAAACACAAACACAAGTCCCTTTTGAATGCTGACATTTCTCCTTCTAATCTAAAACATGTTTGACATATACGCCAAATACCCACCAAATGCATCCCAAATGCGCAACGCCATCTAATGCAAGTTCATGATGCCCCGTCATGATCTATACCTATAAAATCCTGGGTATCATCATCCGCACGCTTTCCAAAGCTCTCGACCTTTGTCATGCAGCTCTTATTTACATACCATATAGTTCCTCATTACTCATCGGCATCCCACCACTGGGGGGCTGCCCTCGCTGCTTTGCGGGCCTCATGGCCAGCCTGACGATCCATTTCCCACTCAGCTTGTTCCTGTTGTCGTCTCTTTTTTGCGAATCGAGAATCGAGTGTCATTTCCTCTCTTGTGCGTCCGACTCTTGCACCCACATCGGGCACTTCTTGTCGTCTTTTCCAAAATTGGACGTTGATGCGTTTGAAAGCCTGGCTATGCCTCCAAGGCCTCTCTTTCAGAGAAAAGACCACGGCATCAGCCAAGCCGTGGAAACACAAAAATATGATACTGGCCAGTCTCATGCCATAGGGAGCTCCTCGTCCATATCCAGTAAGTTGTACGATGAAGGGCAGAATCCAAATGGCGACGTAGACTATCGGATAAATAAATAGTAACCGGAGTTGTCGCAAGATCTTTTCACGTGACTTGACAGTACCAGGTGCGTTGAAATCGCTCTGAGTCAAGACAAGGTTGGTGTCGTTGCTGCGTGGACTGTCTGGTGTGCGACGGAGTATGGCGAAAAGATTAGGTATAGATGGCGGCCTAGACGGAGCGTTTGAGCCATTAGATCGATGAAAGAAGTCGGTCTGTATAGTATATGATGGTGAGACAACATCAGGGAGAGGTGTTTGGTGGACAGGCTCGGGATTTGTATGGGTGGCTAAAGGGGCGATCACATCGTCCGAACCACAGCGAGTTGTTCCCGTCGAATTCTGGGAATCAACTTCTGCCTGTTCAGACTGAGATGTCAGATCGGTACCAAAGTTAGCCATCCACATCTGAGTCGATCCTCTTCGCGCCAGTCGTGCCGAATGAAGCCTGCTGGGATGCGTCGATCCAGACATGTCTAAATGGAAAGAGTTGAATGCCACGAGTGGAGGTCTTGTGGTCCGATCTTCGGATATGGTAAAGGAATTGCGCCGTGAAGGGTTGGAAGAAGGAATTAGGCCATGGTATTTTATCGTAGGAGTCGGTGGTACAGTGGTGATTCCTTGTTGCAAGGGATCGAGACTTTCAAGACCGGAAATTTTTGAAAGAGTATTCTTCGAACTGTCATTCCCGGAGCCGAATCGTCTCATTAATACTCGAACGTAAACGTATACGCCTATACATAGGCAGAGAATAACAGTAAAAGCCATATAGCGAGGAATCCAAGAAAGCGCTAGTCTCTTCCACATCGGGTTGAACGGTAGATAGCAGAACTGGCCAGTGTTAATGTAACCGGGGCTTTCGATATATGCTAATGAAGCCATCACGACAGGTATAATGGCGGCAAGAGCGTAGGCCGCCTTTCGATATGGGTAGAGGCCTTGCTCTCCACGAAAGATGTACAATGCAGTATGTACTGAAATGAGAGCGACCGAAACATCAGAAGCTTCTATACTGAGAGCAAGGAAGAATCCGCTGACTTGACAGAAGGTCTCAGTCGTCTCAATCTTCCCAGCGACAAGTTCCACGGCGGGGAAGACAAGTAACCAGAAACTCTTGAACATATCACTATAAATGAGTAACATGATGAGGCTTTTCAAGGGTCAGCAACAGAGGGTGAAGGAAGAGACACGAGACTCACTCATGGCGGAAACTCCGCCTCATTCGAAAGAACCAGAACGAAGTTATTATTGTTGCAAGTATACTCATCGATGCGACGGTGAGAGTCGCAACATGAATAACATATGTCTGATGGGGGGTAAGAGCAGCCATGGTGAACTGCTTTACTCGACGTGGCTCGAGGCTGAGGGCCGTCGTTGAATCTGTCCATGGCGAAAAGCCCTGGGCATTGCCTTCTTGAAGCCAGGGAGGCATGGTGGAGATGATGGCGGGAAGTGGATGAGAATCGTCGATCCCTTCAAATCGGTAGGTATGTGTCAGAGATGCGGATCGTTGCTTGTCGTTAGACTGTCGATGTCTTAGTATCGATATTAAGAAGCGAGTTGTGATGACCAACTGGAATCGACTGGTGACACTGGTGACAATCGCATCGCGAGATAGTCAACTTTGAGGTTGGAGACCAGGGAAGTCGACCCCTGTAACAAGGGAGGAGGAATCGAGGGTTTAGCTTCTTATGAACCAAATGCTCTTTAAAGCCAAGGAAAGCCAAAGCGGTTACCCGAAACTCTGAAAACCCTCAAAGAGTAACAAGAACGAAGAGGGGTGTGCCGTGTAATGATGGCCGAGATGTTTGCCGCGTGGGAGACCCGTAGGCGAATTCTCTCAGGTAGGATCCCGTCTTTGGTCTCAAGCCCACAAGAATTTGACTTTGATCTCCGTTCCTGTCACTGAGGTATGTATGAATGAATTGATGACCAACCGAGCCTCAGGATTGGGATCAAGCCCAGAATGGGGGAACTTTTGTCGTTTTCTTTTATGGGATCTCTTTATGATCAGTCATGAAAAAGATGACCCCTGCATAGGTAGCCTGTCAGGATGCCTAATATCCTTTATGTGGTTGTGAAATCTAAAGCTGATGACGGTATTCCCGTGGGAGATGTGTAAGTGCTTGGCTTGGTAGCACTTACTAGATCGAGAAATCCCATTGCCCTATTTTGGTCTGGGGAGGGAGGTGCAATGCAGTGATGTCCGGAGGCGGAAAGGCGCAACCAAGCTGAGGCAAGTGCTTCAACAACCGAGAGACTTCCTTAGGATCTTGAGTTTGAGAGGGTGTCGCCAAACTCTCCACTAACAACTAATGAAGAATTGGCTCGATTAATACGACTCGAATTTGATGGCTGCTTCTCCGACACTTGCTGAGCCACGACTCACGATAAATTCACTTAAAGAATTGTCCAGGGATATCGAAACCAAAGTGGGATAAATTAGAGACACGGTGGCAGTAATGTCAGTGGACGAATGTGCGTTTCCAGGACGAGATTATATTCATTCCACACGCCCAGAGTTCGGGACGAACGATTTACTGACTGAGATCGCGGGAAGGAGAGCAGGAGAACATGATCGATTACGGCATTACACCGAGTATATATCGATAGATTGCTGGTACCTGTACCGTCTGGACCAAAGCGGATACAACACTATACCCAGTCGACGATATTTTCATTGCCCACACCGTAGTAAACGCTCTCCCATTTTGAGCTCAATGCAAAGTGACAGCTGGGCTTAAAACCCTGTCGTTTAGCTGCACGCTACGTAAGGGAGATCAGAAGCGATACCATAGACGACCACCTCCGCGTGCCACGCCCGTCAACGCGCCGCCATCCGTCTTTGGGGCTAACCAAATCTCGCAATCCTCTCGGAATGCGACTGGGCGAGACCAACAGTAATCCTGTCAGGCTTTTGAGCCGCGAGAGAGACGATCTCTATAGCGGCCAATCAAGAGGGTGATCTGCCCTTCCGATCCGCACTTGAGGCGTCCAGCTTGCGAGTGAGTGGGAGTAGCGGGTGTCGAGACCCAAATCGAGGGTCCGGCAAATGTGAATCACCATGTATGTCACCTTTGATGGTGGTGGCAGCGGGATCAGGCAAGACAAAGTCTTTTTCCTGTTCCTGGATACTCAATGGACCGCAATGCTAAATGCTCTGCATTAAACCGATGTTCAGCTTACTGGCCCTGACGAACAAGAAAGCAAGGCGGGGAGCCGAAGCATAAACATTCTTGGCGGTAGAGGTCACCCTCATTGTTCCCTTCATCCCTGTTCAACTCAGCTCAGCCCCGGAAACTATCCCGCACCCTCGATTTTCTAGCCATTGCTACCTCCGCATTTCATCCATGATCGCTCCCGGTTCAAGGCTCGTGCAGAGATATTTGGTCTTGGCGTTGGTGCAACAGCAGACGAAGAACCAATAAATATGAATTGTGTCTCTCACCATAGTCTTTCCCTCAGTGCAACTCCCGCATTTCTCCTGCGCACTGTTGTCTATATCCGTCTTTGTTCAAATCATTATGGATGACAAACGGGCTTGCAAACGACTAGCCAACAGCCGGGACCTGGCCGTTTCTAGGCCAGGGACCAACACGCCTGTTCCTGGACATGATTCAGGGTTGCCCAGCTAAGACACTAGGGCACTTGTCAAGATCAGTGCCGCCTCAGTTCCTGACAAACATTTGAAAAACCTTTCACTATGGTTCTCTCTCTATGTCGGGCATCTCGGTCACCAAGAAAGACCGAAATGTATTTCAAAGATTCGCCTAGCTCACGTTTGCCACGAGGGCTGGTGCTGAATCCGTGACGCCGTCCCCTTCTTTCTTAAGTTTTCGAGTGTTCAAGCCACAGTACCGCACTGAAGCCGAGAAAGCTATCGCTGACGATGCTTCTTATCAGTCGTCATTTTTCGCCTTGAACAGCTGATTTATCAATCACCATTTTCGAGAATTCGAGGCGCCTTATCTGCCTGCTCATAGTTGCGTAACCATGATCTGACTTTGTTCTCAGTCTGCCTGTGAAAGTCGTTTGGATCAACACCAGACGTATTGCATTCCAGTGTCGTCTTGGCTTCACGGCGAAGGCTTTCGGTTCAACCTTAACAACAAAGGTTCTACTGGCCTTTCTATTAATCTACGGTAAAAACTCTGCTGCTCGCTACTATTCGGAATTTAATAATCTCCGCTCACGTTCCGCGAAAGCTTCACTTAAGCAAAGTTTGTCGATCAAATATGCTCTTCACTGCGGACTACAGCGACGATACCATTGCTTCCTTTTACAAGATCAATGAAAATGATAAAAATTCTGAAATCTATGATTATGTGATTATATGATGGTTTGGTGGTCGCAACGCGCTGACGTGAGCCTTTGCTCCTTTGACTTTCTTCAAACCTGGACAGCTGTGGTACGAAACTACGAGAACATCGCCGAACGAACAGAGATCGATTCAAGCTCATGACAAGCCGATGGTGACTTCGATTTGCTCATCAGGATTTCTCGTGAAATCGAGATAATGCTCGTTCTGGCATAGGAATGAGCTGGCTGCTAAGTGCTTAAGCAGTTTAGTAATAACTCGACCGCGTGCCCGAACAGCTCTTGAACACCAACTAGTCGAAAGTCTAGAATTCTTAAGACTTTTCTCAGGAGTGGATCTCTGTTCTCATATAAAGCGTTGATTCCCTAGTCTGTATGTGGATATTGCCTTGTCTGGCTGTCTGGCACGCATGATCCACGCGCAGTGACATGACTACTATTTTCAAGACAAGTTGTTTGCGATGCGGAGATATCTCTAGGTCTCTTTTGGTCGCATCCCCTTACTATCGTTGGCTCGGATATAACAGTTCAATGTCTTGACGGGTATCCACGTGTGGAGAGTGTCATCCGAGATATCTTATAGGGCTGTTCGTAAACAGCTTCCGAGTTCCATAGCAAGGCTATGTGTATGGCAGATCGCGATCAGTCAGATCATTCACATCGATCGAAGGGCATCTTGCGTCTTGACCCGAAAATTGACATGCAAACCAACAACTCGCTGCATCAGGTAAGTTTATACGCCGCCTGTCGGATGTTCCAAGATGAGTTTACTATGGTATGTTGAATTTGGGCAGAAGCAGAAAGATGGGGAGGAGCTGATGGTCTTTCATCTACGTCAAGCTGCTCAACCTGCTTTTATTCTATTGTCGTGTACTAACCAATATTCACAAGAACTCCAACCCTGTTCATTCTTCTATTCCCTCAAACCATCAAACTCTGTATCCGTCCAAAGAAATGTCAACCTCCTCTTGCAACATGTAAATCCACCACAAATGAAATCAAATCATGTCCATCATAGCGCCCTCAAAGGCGCGATTGCCGTTACAAAATCCCTTCTCTACCACTCTTCATATCCATCAGGCCTTCGACGCTTCCGGAGTTTGTTGGGAGCACGCCTCGATGATGGGGGTGGCCTCCTAACTCCTGAATATCGCCAAGTTTGAGGAGAGAGCGCCTGTTCTATAAGTGGTTTTCGAGCGTCACAAATGGCCGCAATTCTAGTGAGAGCTCCCCTACCTTTCCAGGGTTTTTGGTGAAGCCTCATAAACACCAATCTTTCGGGCTTTTGGTCCGGCACTCGTTCATGTTTGTAATGATGAGTCGAAAATAAAGATAGACGGCTCTCCTCAGCAGGTGGTGTGTCGCAGTCTTGATTCAAGTTCCGGACAACTATGATGTTGGTTGGTTCATACGTTGTTGAGACGTCAGAAACAAGTTGTAGCTGGTCTTGCTCTAGCTGACCCGTACTCTGCTTGGCTAGAGGAAATTCTGCCCCTGACACTACTAATGCTGCGAAGCTATCATGTACCATACTCCCTTCCATCTCACATATCGATGAACCCATGATGACTTTTAGACGACGGCGATTTTTAAAAAATGATGGTTTTCAGAGGACGGCGACTTTTAGGGGATGGCGATGCTTAAGAAATAAAGATCTTGAGAGGATCAGAAATTATATCTTGCATTTCGAATAGGGTCCTCAGCGGCAGTTATCTTCTCACCAGTTTGGCTGGGTATTCGTTCTTGGCAACGGCTTTCTGTTTGGAACTGTTCCCAGTACATAGGCGTATAGATCTTGTTGATTCGAGTCTCTATGCAGGTCGAGGATTCCATTTTCTTTGTTGTCACGGGAAGTTCCATCTTTAATAGCAGAATAATTCTCATGTTGTTGACCTTGCATGTTCTGTGGATGTTCACGGACTGTTCGGGAGCTATTCCTGCTTGAACGTTCCCTCATGGTCCGGAAATCATCACTTGTTCGGGTCTCATCGGTATCTGGGTATGGAGGCATGTTCGGGTTATGTTCGTATTCCTGTTGTTGTTGTTGCTCGTGTCGATGGTCCTGTTCATGCCTCTGTTGGAGTTTTACTTTGGATCTTTCGTCTCCGCATTCTGGACAGCATGGATGTCCCCAGAAATGGTGCGCAAGGTATAGAACTGTAAGAACTGCGGCGAAAAGCAACATGAGCAGCCATATAAGTCTTCGGTTCGAGCCGCGCTCTTTGGGTCCCGTGGGAGGTGCATCTGGAGCCTCCGATGGCAAAGTTGTCATGGCGGAGGTGGTTATTGCAATGGTTGTTTCGGTAGCGAAAGAAGTGATGAAGCTGGAGATGATAGTCGACATTGCAGTGGTTGAGCTAGCACACAGGCTGGTTGACGAGACACCTAGTCCTTGATCCAAGACAGAAGAGGTAGGTCGTGGCATATACTCAGGACCTCCATCAAGGAAGTCCTGCGCATTCCTCGTCTTGTCACTCAGCTTAGCAGCTCTCAAATCTCCCTGAAGGCAAACACCACGGAGGCAAGGATCCACGGCACAGCATCCCAGAAAAGGAAGTGCATCTCCAGTGCAGGTGTACCAACTGACATCGACGTTGTCGTTGATACAAGCCTGAGGGAGGAACTCATGCTGAAGAATTGCGTTGAAGCTGGCGGATCTGAGGTTTTGATCAGGACAGAGTCCTTTTCTTGCGCCGCAGGGGTTGATGGTGCAGCAGCCGATGAAGCGATCTGGATCGTCGGCGCAGATATAAAAGATTCCACCGTAGGAACAGGTGAGACCTAGATCATTTACTGGATTGTAGTCTGACATGGCTGTAGTTTGAAGTAAGATTTGAAGGACTCTGAACTTTGATCTCAACTGTGAAGGGTGGAGGAGAGTCTTGAGATGACTTGGGAGCTCAAGAGGGTTTTCACGGTTTATACACTAACCTTTTACAACTCACAGCATGCCATCTCGTCTGCTTCATCGTTACGGGTCGACCGATACGTTTCCTGTACCTAGATATGCAGGTTAATCTGCAGACGATGCGAATAAGATTGCAATCCTCAGAGTTGAGGTCAATAATTGCATCGTGTGGCGTTCTGATTCTTTGTACATATAAGCGAGCTGCAGATCTAGTTGAGTAGGTGATATAGATGAGAAAGTCAGAGTTCTGCATGAGTTGCAGAATATGAGAAGTGACAAAAACACATTCACACCAATGAAGCGGTCAAGCAGGACCCGAAATATGTCTTGACAAAACATGACGTGCTATGATATATAAGTTATTTCCTGCTGAGATACTGTTAAATGCGAAGAAGCTACGCTTGATGTGAAGAGATTCAATATCACTACGGTCACAGATCAATAGAGAGATATGAGACACTTTATATTCCAAACAAGCATGGAGACCACAAGGAGTTAGTGGTTGTGTCACCATGTAGGATGATCCTTAGCAAACATATGCGACTTCCCGTACCCTTGCCAAAGGCTATCTGAACATTAACGTTTGCTGAACTAATGTTTGGACAAACACTTCTGGCAATTTAACACTTGTTCCAATCACACTTGTTGCCTACCTCAATGAGTCAAGGAAGGCATACGTTCAACCTGGCCGATGGCAACGTGACGGATAACCATATTATCTGATGTAGAATTAAGTGGCTATAGTATATCCTGACTTACTAAGTTTTGTAAACCGCGTTTGTTGAGCCGGAGCAGATTGCCCCGGCCTGGACAAGGGCGATCAGAAAATATGGCATCGACGTATTTTCATACTTGCTTCATACTGAGTACTCGCAGTATCTTCAGGATCACAATAAGGGCTTGTACAAATGTATCATACACGAAACTCTCCAGGCACACTCTTTCCAAATCTACCTCGGATATCACAAAATCATCAAGTGACTTTTGCAAATACTTACCCCAAGATCTTGATAGAAGGCTCATCTATAGTAGTTTCGCTGATACATCTTTCATGGATTGCTGTCTCAAAATCAGCATGTAATTTGTTAAATAGTGTATTGTCAATCTGTTATAGGGTGCTATCTGGGGGGATTGGGAAATATGGCCTATCTGCTCAATGTGCATCGTGATCCTTCGTGCTGTATCTCCGTTCTGTATCTCAAAGCGCCGTCCTTAAATCGCCAGCAATATTCTTTACCAAAAGTATCTCCCGGAACGTCACCCATTTTCAGTTTCTTCTCAGTCAAAAGCATTGCTTGGCCTGTTTGGTATGAGTCTCCTTCTCCATCTCGGCGATCAGCGTCTGTTTGTCCTTTCCGGAGAACAGCATTCGAAGCTGAAGATAGTTGGAGAAGTTTGGCTGCATCTCCCCATCCTGTAGTGCGGCCCTGATGACCTCTTCCTTGGCGTCTTGTAGCATGATTATACGTTCGTCAATGGTATCCTTCGCCATAATGCGAACAAGATGCGTCTCCTTCAATTGGCCGGTTCTGTAGACTCTTTTGAACGCTTGTTCCTCGGCGGCTTTGTTCCACCATTCGTCGACAATGATGACGCGGTTGGCCATCTGGAGATTCAATGATTGTCCACCGCACTTCATTGACGACACCTACATGACTGTTAGATCTTGTCGGGGTTTGCCATACAGGGGGAGAACTTACCAGAATCTTGATGTCTGGGTTGTTGGTGAACCCGTCTAATGCTCGAGTCTTCTGCTTTTGGTTTGCCATCCGGTTGTAATAGAGAAATTTGATTCCCATACTCTCAAGAACACAGCCAAGAGACTTTGCAGTTCTCGTCCACTGGACATAAACTAGACCCAGGGTCAGTACTAGTATATCTCACACAGGAAGCCACGAGAAAACTTACTGATGATCTTGTCATCGGGGGCCTCTTTCATCCAAGTCAGCATCACTGCCAAAGTGGCTTTCACTTTGGAACTCAGAGGCATCTTTACAGGACCATAGTCGATATCCTCGCGGCCGCAAACAGCGCGAAAGAACGAAGCCTGCTCCTTTGGGCCGCCAGTCCACCGTGTGCCAATGCTGTCACGCCCAGGTTCCTTGTAACCTTTTATAGCTTTTACAGCTGCGTCGATGCACTCCGGAGTCTTCACTGCTTGGCCCATTCCAAGTTTCTGAGAGCATCCCGTAATGCGACACTGGGGAGGCTGTAACTATAATTAGTGAGAGTCCTGAGAAACACCATTATTACGTGGGGATTGCTTACCGCACGGAGGCGGCCAGTTTTGTTTATGCTGCTGACTGCAATGGAGAGGCAATCATTGCAGTAGATATGTTGGCACTGGCAATATTAGTGACGCTCCGCATGGTCTACGTAACCACTTACGTTTGAGCTCTGAACGGGTTTCTCGGGAGGGCTTCTCTTGCGACAGAAGGCGCAGGTGACGTCTTTGACCTTATTCTCGTTAGCCGCAAGTGTGAGTAGCTGTCCCATCTCCTTGCTACCCCCAAAGCTGTCCTTGATGGCCAACTCCAACTGTCGGAGCCCTGAAAAATAGGCTGGCTTGAGAGACACTTCCAGCGCCTTCTGATCTGCATCGACGCTCGACTGAGTGATTTCTGATTTCAACCGCTCGAGGGTCAGGTCAATGTATACGTCATGGTCTTCCTCTCTATAGAAGTTCTCAAGGTTGAGAGGGTGAGAGGTGAGTTGCACGATCCTCATACATCTCAGGATCTGAATTCTGTACGCGGATGGAGCCTTAGAGCCGTTGTTATCGTCAGCTTCGAACTCAGCTTCACTCTCATCTTCGGGAACATCTTCATTTTCCTGGGGGTCCTGCTGCTGTTCGTGCACGACAATCTCTTGATTGTTATTTTGGGCGTTGAGAAGCTTTTCTTGGTACGCACCATCCACGACCCTGCAAAGGATATCAGTATAAGAGCGCAAAGCCACAGTTTTACAAAGACATGCACTTACTCCAAATGGATCTTCTCCCAGCTTGAAAATGGAATCCAAATATCACTGCGATGGCTTTTTGGCAGGGGTACCATGGTGTGTCCCAGGAATTTCTCAGTCTGCTGGCTGATGGAGGTTAGAACGTTGTCTACAACTTCACAACTTCGAAAGCTTACCGTCTCATCATGACAAGGGCCACTAATTGATCGAAATTTTCAGCTGCCTGGTCCTAGGTCCGTTTAGAGGAGTAAGAGATAGATCGAGTGCCAAAACTTACGCTCTTGATGTACTCAGCTCGGTATCTTCTCATTGTAGTTGCAAACTTGCAACCAATGAACTTTAAGTAGGGAAAGAACTCTAGTTATGTGAGTAAGAGACGAATGAACTCATCGGGGTACTCACCTTCCAATTTGTTGGCGAGGGGTGTACCAGTCAAAGCCCAACGGTATTTGGCGTTCAGTCGCCAGACTGCGAGAGCACCTATTTCATGTGAGTATGCGGAGTACACGGCAAGATATGGGACCAACCACTCGACTTGTCATTCTTGATACCATGAGCCTCGTCCAGAATGATTCGATACCAGTTGATTTTGAAGAGTTGACCGAGCTTCTTCGAGAGAGCTTGCTGAAACCCATCCTCATCTCCTGCCCATTGGGTCTTCAGCTTTTTGTATTCCTTCTGGCTGGGAAACTGTGCACGTAGTGCGTTTAAGTGGGTGATTCTTTGATTTATCAGTATCTTTTATTCAACAAGCGACGTTTGAGCAATAAACGTACACCACATTCTTTGTACTCCACCACTTTGCGGTCCTGTTATCCTTGGCGTAGACCAGGCACTTGTTGGCAAACTTTTCCGAGGTATGATTACTGATTTGATCCATCCACGTCCTCGAGGCAGAATGGGGACTGTCAGCAATCACCAAAGTTGCCTTGCCATAACCCTCCATTCTGTCTTCTCGCTCTGCTGGATGGCCAATGATTGTTGCCAGAGCAGTGATCGTCTTTCCCAGGCCCATCTCGTCAGCTAGGATACCTCCCGCCGGATGTAATCCCATGGCTTCACGCATGACCATCCAGGTAGCACCCACGAGCTGCTGGCTGTGCAAAGGGGTTTCCATCCCTTTGAGCTTCCACTTCCCGTCAATAGCCTTGATCTTCTTGTACCCGAAGCACTTTTTAGCTTTGATTAGATCACGCTGCTGTGTCTTCGTATGTCTAGTGTCGTTTCCCTCAGGAATACCAGCCATGATCTGCTTTATCTGAGCTTCATGGGTTGTGGCCTTAATCCTAGTCGCCGGTCTAGTGTTGTTGTCGTCATCACTGTCGTCCGGCCTGCTTGAGGCGAATAAGGCTGCTGCTCTCGAGAAACCAGGGTTCTCAACTCCACCAAAAGGTCCAGCTTGGATGGCTGTTTTTTGAAGTTTGTTTGAGTTTGTCTCATCGCCGGCACGTTTACGCTTTCTGTCCTCTTTTTCCTCTTGGCGCTTCAAATACCGCTGCCAGTATTCTCGAGCAGTTTTTGGTGGAGATTCTCTTGAATTTTTCGCAAGTGCGTTCTGTGCGTCGGGGATTTGTTTGTTCAGCTTTTCGAGTTTCTGACGCTCCTTGGGACTCAACTTTTCTCCTTGGTACTCCTTGAAGATCAAAGCGTTTCTTGCATTTTCGCATTCTTCGATAAGGTTTCTGATACCCGAGGCTTTAAAAACACCTTGTTTTGACTTGTGTTTCTTCTGTTGAGCTTCCAAGTCGTCTGAGTCGTCCGAGTCGTCTGAATCCTCTGAATCGTGATAATCTGAGTCCTCGTCATGTGCAGAGTCTGGATCGTCCTCATCGTCAGTATCGTTGCCAGTAGACTCCGGGTCAACATTGATCGTGCCACAGAAGTCTTCAGCTGTAATGGTCTTGTTGCTTTGAGGCTTCAATCTTTTCATCTTGGAGCCCTTCTTTTCATCATCGCTCTCGTCTTTGACGATAGTGAGGCTGTCGCTACCTGGAGCTTTCTGGGGCTGGGTAGACGGCCCCGAAATACTCTCATCATCGTCATCGTCGTCATCATCATCGATGCAGTTGGCCTGCTTCGGGTCGCCCTTCGTTGCTGTATTCTTGCTTGAAGAAAGGAAAACGCGTTCATCATCAGAATCGTCCTCCTCCTTCTTTATAACGCGCTGGCTTGCGCCGGCGATAGACGATGCTGTAGGATCCATGATGGAAGATGAGAGGATGGAAGAGATGAAGGAGATGAAAGCAGAAGAGGAGATGTTGGAAGGAGTGAAGATGTTGGAAGGAGTGAATATGAAGGAAGGAGAGGAGATGAAGGAGGGTTTATATTTTCGTGAGAGGAAGAGGCATTGAGTCACTGCCTCAAGGTGTGTAAATGGTCTTAGACTAGACTTAGGCTTATGTGAAGGTTGTTCGAGTTGGGATTAAATCGAGGCATAGAATCACTGGCCGAAGCTCAATCTCTTAAATTATCATGTGTATAGTACGAGAAGCTCCTTTCGGTAGGGGAGTTGAGATGAAAATCCTCCTTCTTTAAGTGTGAATCAGGTGGGCATAATGAATACGCACTTTAAGATCAAGGCCCTCATTATAATCAGTACAAATAATCATTTGAGTTATCGTTCTTTGTGTTATCGCATGCATAGTACTTATCTGTAGCCACCTCATAACTGCACGCTTAGTGTTCACAGTTCAGGTGTATCACCAGATCTTCATCCAATATTGACAGTAAATCCTGGATATCATGGCGGACACCCGTTACGACCTTGGGCTTATACGAGCTCTCTATTTAGTTCTTCATATCATATAACTCAATTATAAGCCAAAACACATGGTACCATAACATATATGATGTTCCTGTTCACAAGTGACTTTCTCAAGGATATTATCAACCGGTACGTCTCTATTATCTGGCCTACACTGCATCTGTCGAGTATACTCTGTCCTTAAGATCATCATATCAAAACGGCACAAGGAATGGCGATCAACTCTTAATTAAAAGTCCCGCAACAACTACGCCAATGGTTGTTCAAGTCTTGAATTGATATCCAATTCGTCCATAACACGGAACTGTAGTCCTTGGGTCTTCAGGCTTGGATATCTGAAGTTGTTATATGCTCCCTCCAATCAAAGACTTTGATCTGTATTACCTAACCACAGGTCTCTCTAAAATCTAGCTTCACCTCCGAAACACATCGTTCAGAGCCTATCGACCCTGATCTCTTGGTTCGGCCAACTCCAATGTTCTAACTTCTAGCGCTCCCGGAATCAGTCGCCGGCGTGTTTCAGCATGCGAAGACAGCTTCAGACCTCCCCCCGCAGGAAGTGACTGATCCATCGTAAAGGATTTTTCGGTATCAGACCATTTGCGACTCATGCAGCTAAAATTCTCTTCAGCTGTGTCCTCAGACGAGTCGTGAGGGTCAACTATATGCAGGTGCTTGTACCAGAACTGCCTAGTCTGTACTAACCAGCTGTTTCAACGCTTTGATACACTGACAGACATAACCAACGCCATAACAAAAAGCCGCAGCGATATTTGATACCGGCACATGGGAATTAAATCACATCTGTGCTGCGCTGTGTCCGGGACCCTTTACACATCTGATAGAGTCTGTGCAGCGAGGGGAAGACGATGCATGAATAACAAAAAGCAGAAACCACCAGGTCCGAGCAAGCCAATAATCAGGGGATGGGGTCCTATATTCGATTGGCGAATGCAACCAAGCACACCTGGATAATGGGGTAGATTATCCGAGGTGATGCTAGATGACATTCGCCTGTCGCGTGAGCAATAAAAAGAAATTAATCCAAATCGTAGAGACAAGCATCCCTGGGTTCTACGTGCAGATGTCAAAAAACATTGGAGGGGAAAAAGCAAAAAACACAGCCTTGCACCGAACAAGACCAAATTGCCGGGTTTGACGCTCGACGCTCTACAGGGATCAATCTTGGAGAGGACCAACAGGGCGGCCAGACATGACGGTGTGGCACTAATTCCATCGTATTCAACCCAATCTGTTCAACGGGCCGACGCGGTTCGGCGTATTATTTTTTGGTGACTGAGACTGACAGCATTTGCATTCGTGAGGAATTTGGAATGACGATGAGAAAAAGATGGTGATGAGAATGGCATACCTCGGTTCTCTTTTCATCGTCATTACCATGTTGAGATGATTGACGCAGGGATGCACCTTGGCCTGTCGATCATGTGGCTTGAACCTTTTGGCCAGAGGTCACGTAATCTCTGCTGTTTAAGTTTATCTTGAACGAAGCGGAATGTCAAAAATGGTAGTTCGATTTGATGATATATAATCATGGAGAGTTGGGTAATTAGTGAGAGTGTCAGTGTTTAATTTATTTTAATTGAACTGAATTAAAAACAAGGGTCTATAATGCAACCTCGATGTTTCAGATGAATTGTCAATTGCAACTCCACCACACTCTTGCATGTTGTTTTTTTCTCTCTTTAGTGGCAGGGCGGCCTATCCTTGTCGACCCTCCTTGATTAACTTCTCCCAAAGTGTTTGCATCAATCTGCATAAGACCGAACTCAACCTCCGTCGTCATCATTTCCCGAGACCACGTAACCTTTCAACGCCTCAAAGGAACAGAGTTTGAACGGGAGTGTTTCCTTTAATCGGAGAAAAGAGCCAGAAGGAGAAGAGAAAAAAACGTTGGCTCTTGACTCAACTCAGAGTGCAATGACATGACAACGAATGGCTCCGTGTTGTCGGATCGTAGATCGCTAGCTTGCTCTCTTCTTCTTTGGAGGCTTCCTCTTTTGGGTGACCAGCCCGCAAACGGATCGACGCCTCTTTTTAGCCACCGCAAGCTCTGGACCGATCCGCTGGTGGTTCAGTTGTTGTTAGCTTCGATAGTTTGTCTCTCAGTCAACAGGGTCCGAGAGGCAAGACACAGACAGAGTCAGTCAGTCTATGAGGAGAGTCTTATGATGAATGGATTTATCATCAATGCACGTTGAACCCCTGCAAACTCAAAACTCAATGCAAGTCTTCAGCTCGTCGCAGGGGTGATAATAAAACACCTGAACCTGTTCAGCACCTTTTGGTGTGAAGCCTTCCGCAGTATTTTTTCCACGGGGCGGGCATATCTTCCGGAAAACATGTGCTATCTGCATTTCTGCAGCGCTAAAAAGGGGACCCAGCATTGCAGAAGCCACTGGGTTTATTTAGTGGCTTTCGGCCAAGGTTGCTCGAACCCGACTTGGCCCGCCCCCGCAAGCTCACCTTAGTAGCCTGTGATTGATCCACTGAATTGCATGAGGTAGCGACCTGAGAGCGAGTCAGTCTTAGGTCGTTCTCTTGAGACCTGAGGAAGGAGCTGGGCCTGGTACCGTAGTATTAAGCGATCGTGGGCTGCTCCTGCTCCACGACTCGCGATTGAACGAGGGTCCTAGTCTATCCTACCTGTCGTTGCTTTACCTGGGCTGCTCTTGCCTTTCTTGTTCTTGCTCTTTGCGCTCGGGTCCCATTCTTTCCTTCTTTACTTTCTTCTCTCGTCTTCCATCCAATCCAATCTGATAACTTTCAACCTCCCACCAACACTCACCCACTATGATCTTCTAAACTTTACACTTTCGCTCTCAACAATAACAACTCTTGGTCTTTTCCTCTCACTGAATGAGAGCACAAATGTCCACATTTTAATTCTCTTCTTTCTTTCTGGCGCGCTATAAACACCAATCGGCAACTGTTATAATAACCCATTGCGCTTGTGTCGCACAATCGCATTACATTCCACCACTCCCGAGACATAAAGCAACAACCCGACTTGTCCGTCTCCTTTTTGTGGAGGGGCATAATAATTAGGACAAGATGCCTACAATCAACGCTCTTCGATCATTTGAGCCTCCTCCTATTCCATCTCTTCCCGATTTTGAGCGTCGTCGTTCCACGACATCAACGCTCTCCAACAACAACTCCGATTCTGTCACCTCATCTCTGCGGGGTCTTCAATCACCACCCAAAAGCAGCAGATCAAACCGCCCCAAGAGTGCTAAATTCTCATCCTACCGCCTGCGCAGCAATTCAGGCCTTTCACTTCACACCAATGAGGACATTCTGAGACAATATACGGACTACCACCCTGATGGCACACCGCGCGCCGGCATGTATAGCAATGGGTTGGGGCAGTGGTCAGGTGAGAGATTGAGGAGCATTGACTCTGTTACATCGTCCAGAAGTCAAAGATCAAGTATCGCTTTCACTGAGTCGGATGGTTCCGGCGAGTTGCCTATTCCTGATCTTGTTGGACGCGAGATGTTTGATATGGTCATGGCCGATCATGCTGCAAGTGGCCAGTTATGGAGATTCGCCGCCAGTCGAGGAGTTGGTCAGAATGTTGACTACCTCATGAAGGTAAGATGAGAAGACACGATATCACCTCACAGATTCTAATCATGAGCAGATTCGTGACTATATCCAATCCCTGGAGCAGGTTGTCATTCAACTCTCGACAATATCAACTTCGTATACATCCATCACCGCAACATCACCAATTAATCTACCCTCCCCTATGTCCAAGGCTCTCAACACGAACATCAAGCATCTCACAACATCACTTATTCCCAGCCTGGAAAACATGTTTCTCGAATCCAAAACCTATATCGAACAACGCATCGTCAGGGAAATCTTCCCCGATTTCGTCAAACAGCAACTATCGCAATGTACTAGCTTGGCTCTCTCACTCGACGCAGAAGGCGACTCACCACCAAACCCTTATCCCGGCCTTAAGGGATCATTCTGTCTTAGTGATCCGTCACGTTCTGGAAATCCTATCATCTTTGCTTCCGATGAGTTTGAGGAGTTGACAGGATATTCACGAAGTGAGGTTTTGGCACATAATTGCCGCTTCCTTCAGGGGCCACAGACTGATCGAGACGGAATCGCCAAGATGCGCTCCGCAATCTGGCGCAACGAGGAGTGTACGGAACTGCTCCTCAACTTCCGCAAAGATGGAACGCCGTTCTGGAATCTTCTCTTCCTGTGCCCCCTTCTCGACACCGCTGGTAAAACAAAGTTCTTTATGGGCGCTCAAATCGACGTATCATCCTCGCTACACGACACACATGATGTTCTGAAGGTTTTGTCGTACGGTGCTGCAGAGGAAGACAAGGCGCCCGAACGGAGCAACTCTCGCTGGGCTAGTGACGGATCTCAGGGTGAGCCTGAAGCTGAGGAGGTTCTTAGTGTCAAGAACAACCAATTCAAGGCAACAAAGATGTCGGGGTTCTTCAAAGCGTTCAAGAAGCCGCCTCCTCCTCCTCTGTCGCCACCACTGAGCCCACGCCGCAGCTCTGATAGACCCCGGTCATCAGCTGGACCCACGATACTTGACAAGACCTACAGCACACGAAGCGTTATCAGGAGATTCTCTAACCAACCTGAAATGCTCATGACAACATACGCCCGATACATGATTCTTGAGCATGTTCCTTCATACCCAGCATCTTTGGGCGCAATGCCTCTCGACCAGGAGATGAAGTATCCACCCAAGTTGTGTGTCTCCTTCTACTCCAAAGAGATGCTCGATGCTCTCGATCTGGGCATGTCGGCGGAAGCTATCATTGGCAAAGATATATTTGACATTTTCACTGAGCAATCTACACTGCCATCGGTTACCAAGGCATTCAAGTTGACAGTCCGAGATCTCGTTGTCCGTGATGGAAAATCCGTCTCGTTGGATCTTGCACTTGCAAACCACATCCCTCGCCGGGCCAATATGACGAGAACTTTGAGTGGTGACAGCGGGGAAACATCACCGAAGAAGCCAGCCAAGATGATGAGCCACTGGACACCTCTCAAGGATTCTGAAGGTTATGTCAAATATGTGGCAATGATTGTGTCGCCAATCTAGATACATGACGAATGGAAAGACGAAACGATGGTATAATATACGGGCGTTGGATGAAGATTTGCTTTTTGTATTGTATCGGTGGATGTTTGAAGATTATTTATACCTGTATGTACTCTTAACGACCCAGAGAATGAAGTTACGACTATAATTACTACAATGAATTGTTTCAGTATACCAAGCTCTCCACCACTGAACTTGATATGTTCATGGACTTCTTCATGGGTATAAATGAATCATACTCTCCATTGACATACAGCGTAAACAACGCACTGAAGTCTATGTCACGCTCCAAAAGCAGCCTCTGATCGCCAAAGTGCAGCAACCCTACGATGGAAATTCCACCAACGGTCTGCCAAGACAACCACAATAAAGGGGTAATCGGCACTTCCGATCTGTTAGCTCTCTATATCTCCGATGGCGGTTGGTGATCTATGGCGTTTGAGTTCTCGGGCCCGAGGAGAAACAGCCGCTATTGTTTCTGTCGTTGGTCCCTGGTCTTGGCGGGCCGTGTGCCAGGGACTGAAGTTTAGTAGCCTTAGTTGAGGAGGTTTGTTCGCGTGCTTGTAAGAGATAGGACGCTGAGCCGAGAACTTCATACGGGCTTGAATGTTGGGCGGCCCTTTTGCTAGCAGGTGTACAAAGGCTTGGACAAGAGAGCGAGAATAACTTAGGCAAGATACTCTAAGATCATGAAAAGATTATACAAAACCATTCTCAACAGTCATGAATTCATCCAAGTTTTCTGTCACTTAGGGTTAAAACCGTAACTTTAGACCAGTCTTTCTTTATCTTGTAGTGTTATGACTTGAGACTTCTAATACATATAATAACATTAAGCTTCACCCAATCTACCACCATTGCCTCCTCTTCCGCCCTTTCTCTGGGCACTCAATCTCCCTTTTTCCTGTAGCGTGATTCACTCAAGATGCAAGTCTCAATCTTCTTAAATCCGTAGCATGCCTCCCCAACGCCCATTCTAGTATTTTTATATAAAATGACATTAGCCCCAGGTTCCACCACCGCCACCTCCTCTTCCGCCCTTCCTTTGTGCACTCAACCTCCAATCGTCCTCGGTAGCAAATTTATTATACAGCGGTTGGATCCTCTCCGCCTTCTTCCTCTTGCTCAGCTTATCCGTCGGCGCGACCTTGAAGAAGGTCGGCGCCGCTTCGACGAGCCACTTTGGCTCGATGCTCGTGGTGCAGTGCATGTACTCCTTGCTCGTGAGGATGAGCTCGTGGTAGATGACCCACTCGGCCTGCTTGCCGAAGAGCGCGGAGCTCGGGTGCAGATACACGGGGGTGCCCTCGATAAGGGTCTTGTAACCTTCCTGGGGATCCTTGCGAGCTGCGTTGCGGAAGAAGCCTGCGCAGAGGGCCCGGCGGACCTTTTCGGTGTCGCGGCCGCAGGACTTGATGGAGTGTTTGTAGCGGTCCATGATCTTGACGATTTGGTCTCGGACGTCCTTTGCGCGACGCATGGAACGCGCTTGGATGAAGTTCTCGAAACACCAAGGCGCTGAGTACCCGCTCTGCTTCCATGAATTGTAGACGTTGAGGAAGGTTAGGTGGTCGCCGTGGGGATCGTGGAACTTAGCCTTCTTCTGATCTGCTTGGGACTGCTTCTCTTTGGGGCGGTAAAAGACAGTGGGAATGTTAAGCATGGACACGATGCTGAGAACTTCGTCGGCACATTCTAAATCGACAGCAGCGATAAGCACCTTGGCAAGGGAAGGTTCCATAGGGAAATCAGCCATCTTTCGCCCCAGTCGAGTCAGTAGACCTTCATCGTCGAGGGCACTGAGGGCATATAGCTCCTCCAGTGCTGTAAGCATAGTGTTGATAGGGGGCGGGTCCATGAAGTCAAAGTGAAGCAAGTCGTTAATGCCCATTGCCTTGAGCATGAGGATTGTTGTGGACAAGTTCTGTCGTTGGATTTCGGGGATACTAGTCGGCAACATTTCAGACTGGTAAGCTGCCTCGGTATATAAACGGAAACACTTTCCGGGTCCAGTTCGTCCGGCTCGTCCTGCTCTTTGATTTGCCTGGGCCTGAGAAATTGGTGTGACGACCAGAGAGTCCATACCCAACTTGGGGTCGTAAGCGTTCTGCTTGACGAAGCCCGGGTCAACGACATAGTAAATCTCGTCGATGGTGATGGAAGTCTCTGCAATATTTGTGGCGATGACAACCTTACGGCTGCCAGGGGGTGCAGGATCGAAGATTCGACTTTGCATTTCTGTCGGAAGTGAAGCGTAGACGGGAAGAATGATGAGGTCTGGCACATTAGGCCCCAAGGCTTTCATTCTCTCATACAAAACCTCGCATGCCGTGTCAATTTCTTCTTGGCCTGTCAAGAATAGAAGAATGTCACCCTTGGGCTCGGTAATATGGATCTGCATGACTGTGACAAGAGCGGTATCCAAGTAATCGGACTCGGGCTCCTTTGAATAGAGGATTTCGACAGGGTACGTTCGACCGGGAATGGTAAAAATGGGACATTCGTTGAAGTACGCAGAGAATTTGTCTGCGTCGAGAGTGGCTGAAGTGACAATCACCTTCATATCGGGACGTCGCTTGAGAGCCTTCTTTAGCAGAGCAAACAGCACATCCGTGGCAATGGTACGTTCGTGAGCTTCATCCAACATGATACAGGAGTATCGCGACATGTCGGGATCCACCAGAATCTCACGCTGAAGCATACCATCAGTCATATACTTGATCTTTGTTGAAGGACTAGTGCAGTCTTCAAATCGAATCGTATATCCGACCTCTTCACCAAGCTTGCAGCCAACTTCTTCCGCTACTCGCTTGGCGACGGACATGGCAGCAACACGACGAGGTTGCGTACAGCCAATGATACCATCATTAGCAAATCCAGCTTCAGCGAGATATTGCGTTAATTGAGTCGTCTTTCCTGATCCTGTTTCTCCGACTACAATCAAGATTTGGTTCTCGTGAACAGCCTTGATCAGTTGCTCTCGGAATGCATATACAGGAAGCGACTCTCGTTGCTCCTTGATGCTCAAGTTCGTGCGCTTGCCCAGAGACTGTCCCTTTGGGATGACTGCCTTCTTCCATTCGGGCACGTCTTCAGAGGGCTGATTCCTCCTGGCATTTCTCAAATCGCTGGCAAATTTCCTCTTATCGGGATCAGCCATAGGATCTTGCCATTGAGAGGATAGGTTCTCCTTGGGCTCATCCTTCACAGCCGCATCGGCTTCTTGTTGCTTGAGTTCTTTGCGTTCCTTCGCCAAGGCAGTACCAGACATAGCTGCTCGATTCATAGAGCCTTCTGGGGCCTTGACAACGCGGATAGGTGATAATTCAAGGGACTGCTTGGTCTGGCCGGCCAAGAACGGTGGTTCCTCCTCACGAACCTCAATATCGACATCCTCTTCAAGCTCAAGCTCGCCATCTCCGCGGAGGGTCGCGTTGTAGTCTTCTTCCAGGTCAGGGTAATCCGAAGCCTTGGCCACTCCCGATGCGATCAATTGTCTGATCTCCCACCTTTCGGGAGAAGTCATTCTCTTCTTCTGTCGTCGTGGAGGCCCCAAGCTATCTCGAGGCATGCCGGTTGGTTCCGTGAACCCGTCTCTTAGACCTCCTCCTCCCAGCGCTTCCATGTTGGCACCAGTCGTCATTCGAGCTTGTGGTTCTAGGTCCTCCCCAGTCGACTGATCAACATCCTTCATTGACAAGCCCACACGATCGCGGCCATTCTGATCCTTATCGAGACTTGTCACCTTGACCCAGACTTTTTGTCCATGCGACACCAAATCCGACGGGTGGTTGACGCGCTGTCCAGCAGACATTCGGGAAACGTGTACGAGGCCATCGACTCTACCTCTGACATTGTGCAGGTTGATAAAGGCGCCGAACTCTTTCAGTCCTGTAACATGCCCCTCGTAAACCTTGTGCAGCTGCGGCGAATCATCAACTTCATGAGCTGGAGCATTGCGAAATCGGTCGTCGTCATCGTCGTGTCGCCGGCGCCCTCGTCGATCTTTGCGCGAATCGTGGTACCCATCACGCCAATCTTCTTCGCCCCGCTCATGCGACCGTGACCGCGATCGATATTTATCCCGTTTTCGTCGTTCTCTCGAGCGCGACCTTCTCCTCCTTGACTGTTTGTAATCGGCCTCGCGGGGGCTTCGACTTCGTTTTCTCGCGGACTTCTCCTTTTTCGCCTTCCCTTCTAGACCCTCTAACAGTGCTAGTGTGTCGTCGAATGCGCCCGATCCATCGTCACGCACAGGCTCCTTATCCGGCAGCGCGAGCCCACTGAAGACCTTTTCCTTCTCTTCTAGGGTCCTCAAATGGTGCTCTTCGTGGTTGGCCTTTTTACCTTTAAACTGTGGGTGTAGAGCAAGCACTAAACGATCGATACTCTCAATGAGACTGAGAGGAATCGAGGGGAGAGCCTTTGCTAGATCATCGCGGAAATCCTCGAAGTTGCTGCATTTGGTTCGTTTATCGATGAGGAATTCAGCGACAGTCTTGTCCTCTAAGTTCATATGATTCTTCAACTCTGAGGAAACCTTCGAGACGAGGGACAGCAGCTCAAGATTCGATAAGTCGTCCATCGTATTGTTGTGTTGTGTTGTGTTGACGCTGCTGCACCCAAGGTTGAGATGAATGGAAGGTATACTGGATACCTCCCGGAAAATAAAAATAGATGAGTCAGCAAGCAACTCGAAGACAACCTCGGAGTCGCAAATACGAAAATACTTAGGTAAATTTATAATAACCTTATGCAATCTAAGCATGAGCTCAGGGGAGCTTTTGATTACTTTATTTACTTTTAGTACATGGTCTTAAAGGTCTTGAGTCTTGAACTCCCTGAGGGCGTTTTTGGACGAGAAGGTCTTCCGTCGCATTTACAAAGAGAGGAATTCCAGGGTATTTATATTACAATGGAAGTTTCCGTGAAAACCTAACATATCAAAGCTTTCTGCTGCCTTGAAGGTAAAGTCTAAAAGGCTTGGGTTTAATACCTTATCTTGCTCTAAGATAGTTATTAAGTTTTAATATAAACTTATGAATAAATGATTAATTCTTCTCTTTAGGTCACTTATAGACCACAGGCATATTGAGTATGAGCTGCTGACTGCGCCCTCTCCAAGGCCGCGAAAGCAACTTTAGCAGAAAAGGAAGTAAAACATGGAAATGCAATAAGGCAGCAAAAAAAGTACTTGCTTGGTGTTTTTGGCGATGCTGTAGGATTGAAAAGTTAGTGATCTTAATGACTGATAACTGTCTCGTTAGAAAAAAAAAAGTTAAATGCCAAAAAGTGTGGATAATAGTGGGTTCTAACCACCTAAGATGGACGAACAGGGAATCGAACCCTGGACCACTCCCAGATTCTTCAGAAGGCTGAATTATGCTAAGGGAGTATTATACCACTAAACCATTCGCCCGATGAATGTCTGACTTTGTGTGAGAGTGCTGAGCGGAAGCAGCACCATGAGGGCACGCAGTTGTCTGAAGCTGTGCGTAATGAAGTAGCGTGTTGAAACCAGTTTTTGGTATCAGTTGTGCGAGCTACTTGACTTGGTAGTTGGTAGCTGGTAGTGAGTAGCTGAATAAACTTACAGTTTAGCTTTGCATAAGCGATTCGTTATTTGCGTCAGATGTTTTTCGCTTCTGCCTGAAATCCATTCATGTCTTGTCGAGAGTGTAAGTGGGATGACGTATGCGAAACCATATTGCAGAATATTGTAAGAAGACGCTGCACTTCTTGTTTCAATATCTCCTCAGAGGCACTTCAATTAGAGTATGGCAGCCTAATAATAGACGTGGATCTTCAACTCAGTAATCTTCATCGCTGCATTTCATAGGAAGTCTTGTCGAGGCGACTTTGGCTGCCTCCAGCACTTTAAACTCAGTGATGACCCGATTCTGTGGCTGTCGGCGGGGTTCCAGTGACTGACGTCTCAGCTACAGCCAACCACGCACTCCCTTCCTCCCTGCACAGTCCCTCTTACGCAAGCCCCTCCCCCAGAGACGCCACTCTCCAGGTGACCCGGCCTTTGTCTCGCATGGCGTAGCGCAGAACCTCGCAAGAACTCTTCGTCATCTTCAATCAGGTCACACGCTCTCTTTTCTTCCTCGCACCAAACAACATACAAACACCATCAATTCTTCAACTCAACCGCTTTCTCTTTGATATATTTCATTCAAGAGTTTCGAACGCTTTTTACTACACAACAATGTGTTCCGCCGACTTCTTCCTTGCTTTCCTCGCCATTCTCTTCCCCCCACTGCCCGGTAAGTCCACCAGTTTCCCTGGCGCGCATCATCGCTAACATCGATTTAGTCTGGGTAAAGTGCGGTCTCTGTAGCGCCGACTCTCTCATCAACATCCTTCTCTGCTGTCTCGCCTACATCCCCGGCCTGATCCACGCATGGTACATCATCGCTAAATATCCTGAACCGCCCTACGAGTACGAGGCCTTGCCACAGGATCGTGAGGGTAACCGCGTTACCTACGTCTACGTTCAGTGCCCGCCAGGCCCTCATCAGCACGGCCACGGCCACCCCCAGAACCAGCAGCCCAAGCCCCAACCCCAACCCCAACCTCATCATGGTGGTGCTAGCAACAACAATAACAGCATGAACTATGGCACTCAGAACGCTGGTGGTTCTTCTCGTCCTGCGCCCCAGCAGCATGGCGTGACAAATAATGGCGAGGGCAGCTCTGAAAGCCAGGGCGTGCCACCTTCCTACGCCGACGTTGTCGCCGGAGATCACAAGATTCAGTCCAAGGATTAAACGGCCCATCGCATGTTCCCTTTCACACGATACGGAAATAAGACACCGAGATGGCTTCATATCCATCTCTTCGAAATTCCAGCGACTTATTACAATTTTGCGCAGCCCTCCACCACAACAAGCGGGTCCTAAAGGACTTGGGTGAGATGGCCGAGTTGGTTATGGCGCCAGGTTAAGGTTAACCTTAACACCAATTTCCTGGTGGAGCAATCCTCCTGGGTTCGAGTCCCAGTCTCATCAATGAGTTTCATTTTTTTACACATTCTCACGATGTTCTTTTTGCTGGAGGGTCTTGGGACAATGAGATTATCAGTTGCTGAGTCATGGGTGTTGCGTGGAGGAACTTGGCCCCATACGGACGCCGGCGTATACTTCACCATAATTATATCGGGAGTTTTTAGCCCTCGACTTTGGTTGGATTCACGCGTTTGTAGTATGATGATTCGGTATGGATATCGGACGCATTTCAGCTTGTTTGTGGTTAATTAGACTTACTTTCGTAGGCTTGAGCTTTGAGGGCTTGTTTCAGGGCTGTTCTACCAGGCACATGAAGCTTTCTGGACACAGGTAGTTTATAAAGACCTTTTGACATATTCTCCCTTCTGCAAACATTGTACGGGAACACTCTTATCTAGTGCTCCTTCATCGGGTTTCTCATACTCGGGTGAATAGAGTAAAGGTTGCGTGTGTTGTAACCTCGTATAATGTCCTAATCCTCTATACTTATATGTTATACAACTAAATCCAGACCCTTCAACGCCAAATCCACGACCAGACGTCTAAGACGTCAGGCATAAAAGCAACACCCAATGTGAGAGCAAAGCAGAAGTAAAAGTTCAATTGTCATCATCATGGACGCCATGCACCGAGCCGCAGCGCAGCGCAGCTGTTTTTCTACATTCGATCGTTTGATCCCCTTTCGATCCTTTAGCACATGGGTATCGAGACTCCTCTCCATTTCCGTCTAAGCAAGATGCTTTCTTTGTATCCGTCCCCATTTCACAGCGTCGTTTTTGTCGTGATCATAAAAGGTGCCAAATGTCTTTGCCCTTTTTCATTTCCGTTAAAGTTTTCACGCCATCTCTTGGAAGATGCGTAAAAGACTCCTTACACCCGTCAAGGCGTTCTCGTCGGGTCCTTGGCCGGGGGTCCATTCGGCGTGGGCAAAGTCAATAAGTTTTAGGGAGTATATTTGTGGCAGGGAGGCTTCGAGGTCCGAGTCTTCGTCTAGTTCGTCTTCGTCGTCCAGAGCGATGCCGCTATCAACCCTCTTGGTAGTTCGAGCTGCTTGGCCGATACCCGCCTCTGCGTCGATGAGTGCGTTATTCTCTTCAATAGCACTTCGGAGAGCTTGGCCGTCGCCCTCGAAGATGAAAAGTAGTGAAGACGAGTACATTCGGCTTTCATGTCGTGAGAGAATCTCTTCGACCCTCTGTAGATCTCGGACAAATGCGGCGCAAACAGCCTTGCCGAGATCTTCATCAATGCCGGCGCTTTTGTTGAAGATGAATTTTCGGAACTCGTCAACGACGTTTTCTTGGGTAACTGTTGTTCGGCCATAATCCTTATCGTAGATCTTGTAGTTTTCCTCGTCCAGTTCCGAAGCATCCTCTGACCCGCGGTAGACCCGCATTCCCGCTATCCGGAATCCCAAGCTACCATGTGTCGTCTCAGCCGAGATCTTGTCGAAGCGCTGCTTTTTTTGTTGGGGGGCATCGTCGGCCCAGAGTCTTACGCCCAATTTGACATCGAGGATATTAGGGCTCTTGAAACCAAAGGTGGCATTATCCAGCACAACCGCCTTATCGGTCTTGATCTTGTTATCCTTGGCCGGCACCCAAGCACCGCCTTCTTTCTGTTGTGTCGCTGTAGCATGAGCAACCTGTTCAGTAACCGAAGCCACAATCTCTTCTTTTGACGTCTTGAGATCTCCGGCATGGGAGATGACACCTGCAACAGCCTCGTCTATTGTCTTCTCAGTGGGATCGGTAAGCAGGAGGGATCCCATAAACAATGGCATTATATCGGCGAACTCGGGATGTCTTCGATTGGCAGACTGGTAGAAATCGATCTCGGACTGTGTGCAAGGCTTGATGAATAGTTCGCCATCGGGGGTACAAAGTGTGCCGGCACTTAAGTCATCGAAATTAGCATGATGCGGATGAAGCGCGGGGGTGGCATTGTGACGCAAATATGCCAAGCCAGAGCAATAGAGGCGCTCTCAAGGGAGAACAAATTACTCGGATGAGAAGCGCATACGCAATGCGAAAAGGATCAATAGACTTACTGGCCGGCGACAGCGTAGTTGTAATCGCGAAGGTCTTTGCGATCGGGCATTTCTTTTGATCCCATCATAGTTCGTGGGATTGTGAGTGTGGCGGTGGGCTCGCGCCGGTCTTCGGTGTAACAGCCGTAAAAGGTGCTTGCTTGCTTGATGAAAAGAGAGATAAAAAAGGGAATCAATGTTGGGAGAAAAGAAGCGATCAAGGTCCGGAAGCGACTGGCGAAGGAGAGTTATAAAAATGTCGAGGGGTGAGGGCGGTGAAGAAGCCTGTGGAGAGATGCGCAGTTGTTGAAAGGAATCGGACTGGACTTTGAAGCTGAAGGCTGGAGCAAGCGATGGATTCGAGGGCGTGGCTCAGTTCGCAGGGTAGAGTGAGTAGCGTAATAGTCGAGTCGGAGGGGTCAGCTCAGCGCAAGGCGAAGCGCTTAGGGACTGGTGCTTAAGTAGGTTTGGTTTGAGTGGAGCGCCAAGGGAGGCAAGTTTTGAGAAAGAAAAAAAGATAGAAAATGGCCACTATAGATAGGATATAGGATATAGATAAATAGGAAATGAAAGAGATTCTTGAAATCAGTGTCAAGCACGATGAGGTATTCCAAGAAATTCAGGGGCGCAGAAAGCGAGAATTCAAGGAGAGAGAGAGAAGAATAAGAACTGATCAGCACAGGATCAACCCCCAGTCTTGTCTGTCTTGGTCAAGGTGCGACACGTCAAGGCACAAGGAGACGAGTTTGTTAAGAGGGGAAGGTTCCGCTTCGTCCGCAGATACAAGGACGCTTGTACTATACTTGTTGCTTTGAGTTGCAATAGGTAAATAAAATGGAGATATCCGAGTGGCGATTTTGTATGTAATTTTTGTAGTCCCCAAAGCCTTGGTCAGCGTTTGTGGCGGATGTAACGGACCAGTGGGAAATTGGAGGATGATGTGAGGCCAACGATGATATTTCTCTGACAAGAGCCAGTCAGACGAGGTCTTGGGAGGAATTGTGATAAACGAGATTGATAGTAAATCGTCATTAGATGGGCATTTCACGGGCTGTTTATACAGTATTTCTGGTGACCGTGAATTACAGAGGGGAACGAACTAGTGACTAGGCAACTCAACGATAACCTCATGAATAACTCAAGTCCTAGTTAGCATTGCACAGCCAGCAGACAAGGTACAGCCCGTGAATCGCAAAACATTTCCTCTCAAAGCGATAGCGAGACGAGCCCCGAATAACGAAGGCGATCCGTCGACAAGCCCCTCATCTCAGCGGCAATACCAGCGAGTCAACGACCAAACAACAGTGAGAAGTGAGCCCTGTCAAGCGCTCTGCCTCGCTGAGCCACAGCCAACAAGAACAGGGGTCCAATTCCATTGGCGCTGGGCATACTCTCTTTGTACTTTGCATCTTCGGTCATTTCCAAGAATTGACATGGCTTTTTGTCTCACTGTCCAACGTTTTGCTGGTTACACGTCGCAACGAGATGAGATAGTCTATCATCAGACCCAACCGGGAGTTTACGATATGCAAGGAACACAGGGTTTCTGGATCACGGATTTGTTCATGTGCTGCGTGTTTGCTTTGCTGGCGTTTGGGACATGAACGGCGATCTTGCGGTAAATTGCGATCTGACTCAAACGAGGTTTGCTAGGAATGACACGAGATTCGCCATTCTTGGTTATAATGCTATTGATTCGTAGATGCAGCGGATTAACGAGCCTGAGGCTGAGACAAACGCGGAACGGGAGAGAAAATATGTCTCTAGCCTACTAGGTAACATCCATGCATGCATGCATGTAGATGAAGCCTCAGCGCCTCAACTGATACTCGAGTTGAGCTACTATCTCAACCCCATACACTATGCAGTCCGACAATCGGACTCTTTACACATCGGTTGAAACACCAAAAAACATTACTACACAAACATTCAAGTGGTACAACCCCAAACACCACACATAGTCTCACTATCACACCCTATCAGTTTCACCCGTTCAGCTTAGCCAAAAACCGCCCGGTGACCTCTATCAACTGACCCCAGAGCCAACAACAACCCCCACGAATCAAATCAAGATGCCTGTGCCTTTTTTCTTAAATCCCTCTCTCGTGTTGTCTACACCCTTTTCTTGACCGGGATGGGCCGGCCCGTATTTACCGGCGTGGTTTTGGTTGGTGCTGCTCGCACTAGGGCATCGTGAAAGCCTTGCTTTCAGCCCAGCTGTGATAGGCATTTTATCTTGAGAGATGTTTAGGATTAGATGATAGGTTTTATGTTGGTCTGCTCGGTACTGTATTCGCATATAATGGACTAACCTGTTGAAGCAAATGCATGCATCAAAACTGATGGTAAATACCAGGCTAGATCCTCTCGCGGGGACATGAGTTAGATATTGCATGGCAGTGCTCGACCTTTATGGTTGTAATTCTTTTTGAATCACTCATCAGACAGATATGTCCATGAGAGTCTCTGAGACTCCGAGCACAAAGGCTGATTTGTATCGAATATTCGGGAGTGACTTTGTGTCAACTGTTTTCCTATTTTATATACTTTGACCATGAGAAGTCATGTGCAACCTTCATTACTTGCTTGTGTCCAAAAGTTGTCTCTATCATCTGGAAAGCGGCAACAACATTGCGTTTTGACAATCTACTTCTGATATGGTGATTTCATAAACTCAGAAACTCGCATACTGTGAGAAAGGCTTAATAAATAGATCTATTCAGGGGGCTTGGTCGACCTTCATCATGAACAGCAATACAGCGTGAAGCCTCAGTCGACTGGTTATTTGCGAGTTGGAAAGCCGCAGAATCCTCTTCTTCCGGAAATAGTTGGCATAGTGCATGTAGTTCGTATGAGTGCATTAGAACCAAGAGTCTGAGCTTCAAGGGAACGCACAGCTTTGAAGCAGCTTACCGTTCCTCTACCGCCCATGTTTGAGCCAAACAGCGGCAAACGACTAACGACTTGATTGACACTGTCTTCAAATGGAATCCTTCATTCTGTTATTCTGTGTATTCTCTATTACAATCGTCCTCTTGCTGTCTCTAAGCCATCTCGATTCCAGGAGAAAGGAGGTTTGCAGATCCTGATGCCAACACAAGTCCCCCTTTTCTAAGGTTATCAAAATTTTAACACTGCCAGCCAGCTTCTAGGAATCAATTCGTCCCATCTTTAGGTGGACATACCTGGCTGGATTCGTCGTGTGTTCATCTAGCCTATGAATCATAGGGTCACTGGCTACATAAAACCTTCAAAATTCCTCATCCCCAAATCTTCTTTCCCCATCCATCAACAACCATCATGGCCGAAGTCTCCAAGCCTCAGATTGAGGAGCCTGTCGCTCTTCCAGAGTCCATCCAGGGCATCGCCAAGAAGAGCCGGAAGAGAAAAAACAAGAACCTCAATCGTGGACCTACAGCGCTTCCAAAGAACCGTGGAAGTGGTTTCGAAGAGTACTTCGCCGATCCGCCTCTGACCCCCGTCGAGGCTAAGGAGGAGAAGAATGAGATCTATTCTCAAGACCTCCCTTTTGCTGAGTATGACTGGTATCTCTCTTAGCAAGTGCCAATGCTAACATCCACAGGCGCATGCAATCTTGCATCCAGCGTTTCCGCTCCCGACGTCGTCTCCAGGGCGACCGCGGCCTCTACTTCAACGAGTATCTCTTCCTCGGCGGCGTCGATACCACGCCCAACACCTTCGGCGGTCTCAGCCAGCAAGAGCTGAAGGAACTGACTCCCGCCCAACGTCGAGAGGCAACTGCCACAGATGTTATCTGGGCCAACTCTCAAGGTGGCGAGAAGTTCTACGATGGCGATGACGAGAAGTGGAGTGTCGATTTTGCTGCTGTCGTTGCGGGCTTCTTCTCTGTCAGTCTCGTCCATCTGACCTCCTTTGAGCCCAAGAGAATGGAGGAGGGCATCGACACGATTAAGAACTTTCTTCGATACGTTCTCCAGCACGATGTCTGTCCTGAGTACGAGGACAGTGTCAAGGAGGCTCTCGAGGTCTGCAAGACTGCGAGTGTCGAGTGGCCCATGATCCGACAGCTCAACGCTGATCTCCCCGGCTACTTCAACCTCGCCTGCTCAGAGATTTTCTACGCGACATCAACCGAAGAGTCTTGGTCATTCCAGACTTTCAAGCGACCCAAGGGTTTCGATCCCAAGGCTGTCTTCTTTGCGGCTTTCGCTCTCATGGACGAGCCTGAACTCTTCGAAAAGCTGTCTCTCAAGGAACCCAGCATCTTCAGCGAATACACCTGCACTCTTGAGCTGGTCGAAATCATCCGCCCCGACGAGGATATTGTCAAGCGGTTCAACTCTCTCGTCATCGGCGACAAGGCAGCGAACCACGTCCCTGTTGGTAAAGCTGTCTTCAAACAGGGCTACCTTCAGGATGATTGGGACAACCCATGGGCTGGGGAGTGGCCTGTCAAGGAGGATACGATCACTCTCTTCTTCGACGATGCTCTTCTGGCAAACATGATGCCGGGATTGAAGACTGTTGCAACTATTTCTGAGCTAGATGCGGGATTGCGATTTCTCAAATCTATCGAGATGATTGTCCCGTCGTTCTACATTTTTCTTCCTCAGGAGTTGATGCGCCACTACAAGGAGCCCAGACACGACGATCGTGCGGCTCCATCGACCAAAAATGCGCAGAAGGGGAAGGGTCTTGCTGAGGATGAATACTGAAGGGGAATTGAAAGTTGGTCAAATGGTTAAAAGTTGAAATGATAGCTACAGGGTAAATCCAAATGGTAGCACGTAGCTTATTCTTAGGAGACTAGTCGACAGAATTAATCCACACTTAACATTGCTTATCTACACTGTTATTTATGTCACGTAACTTGCTGCTCCAACTTTATCTCATCCTTGCATAGAGCTTCTGGAAAGCTTCCAAGAGCCCCACGCACAGACACCTTTGATCCCGACGACATTTCTCTTTCATACAAAGTCGATGTCGCGACAATGTCAATTCCAGGCCTGGGCCAGATTCCCACACAGGTGAATCTCTAAAAACACCACTGAAATACCCTCACTGACATTTAATCACAGCCCACCGCCTCGACCACCCGCGTCATCACCCTCCGACCAGCCTGCGAATGGCGCTTCCAAGCCTCCTCCCCCGTAATCGTCAAGCTTCTCTCCGGCACAGCAGAGAAAGACGGCGTCGAACTAGGGCCCAAGAACGCTTACACCTTTGCGGGCGTCAAGTCCAAGATTCTAACCTGGCACGGGTGCGAGCTCGAGATCGATGGCCGATGCGATGTTGACTCCGTGGCGGAATATGCGAATCCCACTGATAACCCGGCAAATGTGCTTGTGAATCTTCATGGACAGCTTAATGATATGCGACAAAAGGCTGCGAGGGAGGGGAGAGAGGGACCCAGGGTGTTGATCGTTGGACCGGCAGATGTGGGAAAGACGACAGTTGCGAGGACGTTGACGAGTTATGCGACAAGACAAGGCTACCAACCTCTAGTGGTGAACGCGAATCCTAAAGAAGGACTGCTCAGTTTGCCGGGAACGCTAAGTGCAAGTGTTCTTGCGACTGTCATGGACATCGAGGCCGTGGACGGTTGGGGCAGCACCCCTACCAGCGGCCCAAGCAGTGTGCCCGTGAAGCTCCCTCTGGTGTTTTACTACGGACGAGCATCACCCGATGAAGACCCTGATTTTTATCGTGAACTCATGAGTAAACTTGCTGGAAGCGTGAGTGCACGCTTGAGCGAGGATGAGGACGTCAAGAACTCAGGTGTTATCATTGATGGAATGGGTCTTCCCGAGCAGAGCAAAGATGGGCATGAGCTCGTCGCACATATCGTCGATGAATTCTCTGGTACGTCTAGCTCCCAGTGCTGAAAGAAGATAAGCTAACGTAACCAGTTAATGTTATTATTGTGATTGGCTCAACGAGTATCACCTTCGAGCTATCTAAACGATTCAGCAACGAGCGAACAAGTCTGGGAGAACCCATCAGCATTGTTCCCATCGGCAAGTCCGACGGCGTCGTCGTTCGAGACGAGGCCTTCTTACAGCACGTAAGAGAAGCAGCTATCAAGGAGTATTTCTTCGGCGACTCCAAGCGCACTCTCAGCCCCCTGATCCAGCAAGTCGATTTCGACAGCGTGATTGTGTATCACACCTCCGACGGTACATAACCCTTGCCAAGCCATCTACCGGTTTACTGACTCATTATGCTAGAACATTCTCACAACCAGGGTGTCACCCGAGAAGACCCCTCAACGCCGATGCAGCACTGGACGTTTGCCATTATGCACGCAACACCGAAGGAGTCGCCCGATACGGTCCGTGCTGCAAGTGTTATGGGCTTCTTGTACGTGTCGGATGTGGATGAGGAGCGTCGTAAGATCAAGTTGCTTTCGCCGGTGAGCGGACGGTTGGGTGACCAGCCGCTTGTGTGGGGGAAGTGGCCGGAGCCGTTTATTAATCTCCTCGGATAAGGGAGTTTCTGCGTCTTGGCAAGGAGTGAGAGATAGTGACAGACCTGGTCTACGGATAAGGACATGTCTAGGCCCGTACGGAGTAGGGTCGATAATCCATGCTAGAGCAACCTGTTTCAGCCAGGTTGTGTTTGCCGTCAAGGTCAGGGCTGATTGCATAGACTGTGAATTCGAAGTACGAGTTTGTCCAGAAGGGTGTCAGACTGATGCTCCCCTTTCTCAGAGACACAACAGCCCCCGCGGGCGTGGAGTGCCTTCCAAACAAGACCTGCACTGTATCCGTACCACTTGTATCCGAAGTTGTGCCTCCCGTGCAAGCCCGTATCCGGCATCTCCTAGTCTGGCAAGTCTTGTTTCATCGTAACCCAGAAGTCATCAGAGAACCCTAAATATCCCGAAATCTTACACTCAACTTACCTTTCTTGTATGCCTCTTGCTGCATCTATGGTATTAACGCCCATGCGAATACCCCATACCCCGCATCGTTTATAATGAATGGAGCCTTGTGCAAAGCCAAGAAGGTGGATGAGACGCTGTATGGAGAAACAGGGAGAGCCTATCTTCATTTAAAATCGTAGTGGCATGATGTTCAAGACGCAGGACTAGCTTGTCGTCGAGACCCGGAGATACGAGCAGTCATCTTCGGCGAGCGAGTTGTTTTCAGAAGCTGTACAGGGTCTTTGGAAGTTGATATCCGGGGAAGTTTAATGTCTGGACCCTCATCAAAGCTTGGTTTAAGCTTGTTCCCCAGACTTACCCCGTTCAACTTTATTCAGGCGCTAGGGTTATCATTGTCGAAAAGTGCCATTGGCTAATGCTGATCCCATACGGAGTAGTCGATCAAACGTAACTATCGTGCTGTAATGTCTGAACCGTTCGTTCTCCGTCTCGGCCGTCGGTGGTCGTGGCTTGCATCCTGGTGCACGGCCGGTCCGGAGTCTAAAAGACGGCGCCGAGTGAGCGGCACTTGTTTGTAACATTCACACAGTGAAATGATTCCTTGGCTGTAGATCAAAAAGACCTATATCCACTAGTAGCAAGGTTACGTGGCTGTGTAGTGCCCTGGTTGTTTAGGATACCTGATTCGCGCAATGACGGTTGAACATAGTCGACGAAGTCAGAGCCTGTAGCAGAATCGGGAACCTCTGAACCTCTGTATAGTACCACCGTCATGTTTCCTAGCCCTAAAATCAAGAGGGTTGGGGTCGTTTCAGGCGGTTTTGAGAGAAGATCCCTGGCCAGGCTTGCAACCCAATTGTTAAGCTTAAATCTTAGCGTAATTCTGGAGCAAGAGCCGCCAAAACAAGGCAGTTCCCCAGATGGCCTTGGCCGTAAACGGGTGCCGGGTGAATAAAGGCTTAATGTGGTCATTGGAGGACAAAACCAGCATAACGGGCAACACAATGCAACGATGCAGGTTTCCATAAAAAGAAGACCGCAAAGGTAGTGACATTCATCACCATCATTGCCAAGCAAAACCAAACTTGGCTCGTCGTAGCAGGTGATTAAGAAGAGAATTGTCTTGGCCGAGGCGAAGCAAAAGCAACGCAGTATTGGTCAAATATCGTCGTATGCCAAGCCCAAGCCATGCCAAGTTCAAACAAGCATTCTCCCATTAAGAGAAGAAGTGGTGACAATGGGACGAGGCGAGGATAAAAGGGTGAAGTGTGATTGGTCGCTGAATGACTGATTGGTAAATCGGCTAACCTCATCATGTGGATATTGTTAACTTGATGTCGAGGCGGATAAGTTATCGCCTGCTGACGACAGACGCTAATGGACAGTGATTGTGGGTGATTCTGGCACAGTAATGGATGGAGATTGATTGATTCAGGCAGATGATGTTTGCGTTGCCTACGTTGCCATTGAGACTGTAGCTTGTGTCGTATTGTGTTTTGTTGTCCGAGGTATTGTCCAATGGCTGTGAAGCTTAACATGGCGTTTCCAACTCTCTTCCTCAGAGCGTTATCCTTCAAACGCTGACAGTTATCCAAGTCGCACAATTTCTAAAAAGAACGATGAATATCATCTCCGTCGGTTACTCGCAGATGACGATTCAAACAAAAGAAAAGAGAAACAATTGTCCAAGGAAAGCAATTGCTGATCCGACCGACGGGCGTAGGTGTTGGATCCCCTGCAACCCCCTCGTGACCTTGGCAGGATAAGCTTTGATTCGTCTGTATCCCACGCGATACTGCACGCCAAGAGAGGGGTACTTGGGAGTACATTGTCCGTCTTTGTTGGCGTGGAAGAACAACGTGTCTCGAGCAAGTCTTTTGCTTTGATGGCGCCGAAGAGGCCGTTCTGGTTCCACCAAACCTAATGTCGACGATCCTCTTGGATAAGATGGATGAAGGTTGTTGGACAATGCTTCAATTGATATTGCCGTGAATGGCTTCTGGAGCGTTTGATCTTCTTGTAACAAAGTCTGATGGAATCTTGTTGACAGTTTTCAACTCAATGGTTGGAAACGATACTATCGTCTCTGTGAATGCTCTGACAATGGGATCTTAGTACCTGGTAGTACCATGCACCGACGAAGCACAGTGTGTATTAGACTGCGGGGCAGCACATGCATGGGTACGTGAGTGTGTAAGTGGGAAGCTCACACTCCCGTGCTATTCACTTCCTTTCCTTTCCTCTATTGGACTGGATTGGATCGGATCTAAGTCTCTAGAGATGGGAGAGTGAGGTGCTTGAGAGGTTTGGGATAGGTTCCCGTCTCCCGCTTAGACGAACTTCCTCCAGAGCCTCGCTTCTAACCTCGTTGTTGCCGGTATCTGTCCGGTCCTTCCTGGTTCCCTCCTACCTCAGATTGTAGATAAAAGCTGCCACCCTCTCAACCTCTTTCCACGACTTTTCCTTTCTTCTCTACCCAGATATCGTGCTTCACGCGATCTCTTCCCTACATATTACTTCCAACTCTGTTTTCCAGTTTACCCAGAAAACCTCAGGCTGATCTTCTGCGGCCAGCCTTAACAACAAAAACATCCTAGCTCAGCTCCCCTCCAGCTTTCGCTTATACCAACACCCATTCGATGGGAGAAACCGAATCCAAATCCGCGAATGGTGCAATTCACGCCACTTCCACGTCGGACTCGTCGACCGTCGCAACTGGTCAGGACGACCAACCCCCTATAGCGGAACCCCCAGACCTACTAGCCATAGAGAAGCCGATTCTTCCCCATACACTCTCTGCTCATCGCGTCGCCAGAGACCTCAAGTCTGACGTTGACGATGGTTTGAGTAGCGAAGAGGCTGCTGCCCGCCTTGCGCGGGACGGCCCTAATTCTATCAAAGGCGCCAAGGGCATCTCTCTGTACGAGATCTTCATACAGCAGATTGCCAATGCCCTGACTGTCGTCCTCATCGCCGTGACCGCTCTGTCCTTTGCTATCTCGGACTATATTGAGGGTGGCGTCGTGGCCGCCGTCATTGTCCTCAACATCGTTGTCGGGTATGTCTTTGCTGCGTCACTCGCCCAGCCAAACTGCTGGAGCTGTCGCTTGCTACTGCTACAACTCCCCACATCGTTGTTGCACTTTGCTACACCTTCTTCTCGTTCCTGTTCCTTGTTCCTGCTGCCATACGGTGAAGCCTGTGATTTTGCCATGCGTAAGGCCAGAAGCCCCAAGCACTGAGGCCGAATCCTGTGCCATACCCTGAAGCTGACAGTCCGAATCACAGCCGTACTCATTAATCTCCACTCCATGCTAACATTATACCCGCTAGATTGATCCAGGACTATCGCGCTGAGCAGACCATCCAGTCGCTCTATGCTCTGTCCACTCCTAAATGCAAGGTCATCCGAGATGGTCAGAGTGAAACTGTCAAGGCCGAAACCCTCGTCAAGGGAGACATAGTCTCTCTCGCAACTGGCGATGTTGTTCCTGCCGATCTGCGCCTGGTCCAAGGTATCAACGTCTCTACCGACGAGGCACTTCTCACTGGTGAATCTATTGCCATTAGCAAGAAGCCAGATGCCGTATTCACCGACCCTGATATGCCCATGGGTGATCGCGTTAACCTGGCCTATTCCGGAAGCTCTGTCACTAGAGGTCGAGCCACCGGTATTGTCATCGCTACTGGTATGGAAACAGAGGTCGGTCAAATCGCTGAACTCCTGCGCAAGAATAAGAACGACGACACCGAAAGGACTCCCGTCGGTCGCGCAGTTTGGAAATTCTACCAGTTCTGTCGCAGAATTCTTGGCCTCGAGGGAACTCCTCTCCAGGTCACCCTCAGCAAGTTTGCCCTGTTGCTTTTCGCCTTCGCCATTCTCCTTGTCATCATCGTCTTTTCCGCCAGTCTGTGGAAAATCACCGATGAAGTTCTTCTCTATGGTATCTGCGTCGGTGTGGCAGTTATCCCCGAGTCTCTCCTTGCCGTTTTGACAGTTACTATGGCCGTTGCCACCAAGGCAATGGTTCGCGGTAATGTCATTGTTCGTCAGATGCCATCCCTTGAAGCCGTTGGCGGTGTTACCAACATCTGCTCGGACAAGACTGGTACCCTGACTCAAGGACGAATGATTACCCGAAAGGTTTGGCTCCGTGGCGATCTCGCCGGAACTGTTGAGGGCACCGCCAACCCCTACGACCCTTACAGCGGAACTGTCAAGTGGTCTGCTGACTTGGCTGGAAGCTACCTGAACACTTTCCTCAAGGTTCTTACTCTCTGCAACAACGCCACAGTCAGTGACGGCAAGAAAGAGCCTGAGACGGACTCTAGCAGCATCATCACTTCCGAGGATGCTGAGTGGAAGGCCGTTGGTGAACCCACTGAGATTGCTCTGAAGGTTTTCGCCATGAGATTCGGCCGTAGTGTTTCCGGGGGTGACACCCTGGTGGCCGAACATCCTTTCGATTCTTCCTGCAAGCTCATGAGCGTTGTCTACGGCAATGAGGTCGAAAAGACTCGACACGTCTATACAAAGGGCGCTGTCGAGGTCCTCCTCACCAAGCTCACTGAGACTGAAGAGTTCAAGAAGGAAATCCTAGCTAAAGCTGAAGAACTCGCCAGCCAAGGTTTGCGAGTGCTCTGTATCGCAACCAAGCCTATGAATGGCGACGTTCGGGATTGCCATGATCGTTCCAAGGTTGAGAGTGAGCTTCAGTTTGTCGGTCTTGCTGGTCTCTATGACCCCCCTCGCCCTGAGACTGCTGGCGCTGTTGAACAATGCCGCGCTGCCGGTGTTACTGTTCACATGGTTACTGGTGATCATATCAAGACTGCCACAGCCATTGCTTACGAAGTCGGTATTCTCAACAAGAACATCCCCATCAAGTCCAATACCGTCATGGCAGCTGCCGACTTTGGCGCCCTTAGCGATGCTGAGATTGACTGCCTGGACGAACTCCCCGTGGTTCTCGCTCGCTGTAGCCCTCTGACCAAAGTTCGAATGATTGAGGCCCTTCACCGCCGCAGGGCATTCTGTATCATGACTGGTGATGGTGTCAACGATTCGCCTGCCCTCAAGCAAGCTGATGTCGGTATTGCCATGGGAGACCGTGGTAGCGACGTCGCCAAAGAGGCGGCTGACATGGTTCTCACTGATGACAACTTTGCCTCGATCGTTACTGGTATCCAGGAAGGTCGACGACTTGCTGACAATATTCAGAAGGTATGTTGTTACTCTTCTTGCTTGTTGACATGATTGCTGATTGGTACAGTTCCTTCTACATCTTCTGACATCCAATTTGGCCCAAGTCATTCTCCTTCTTATTGGTCTTGCCTTCAAGGATGAGCATGGTAACGCCGTCTTCCCCTTGTCCCCCCTGGAAATTCTTTGGGCCAACCTGGTTACCTCATCGCCTCTAGCTCTGGGTCTTGGTCTCGAGGAAGCCTCTCCTGATATCCTTCAGCGACCTCCCCGCAGCTTGCGCAGCGGTGTGTTTACCCTTGACCTCGTTCGCGATCAGCTTGTCTATGGACTCTGCTCAGGTTCCCTCTGCCTGTGTGCTTTCATGCTTGTCAACTATGCTTCATCTGGCCAAGGTTACTACCTAATGGCGGAAGGCTGCAACGAGAGCGGACATGATGCCTGTGATCTTGTTTACCGTGCTCGTGCCACGACCTTCTCCACGCTGGCTTTCTTGTTGCTCGTCACAGCTTGGGAGGTAAAGCACTTCCACCGCAGTCTCTTCAACATGGACGAGCGTGCCGCTGGTCCCTTCTCTGTGTTCAAGACCATCTACCACAACAAGTTCCTCTTCTGGTCCGTTGTTGCCGGCTTTGTAATGATCTTCCCTATAGTGTATATTCCTTACCTCAACACCGAGGTGTTCAAGCACAAGGGTCTTTCATGGGAGTGGGGTGTCGTCGCTGGCTGTGTTGTTGTATATATCGGCCTCATTGAGATGTGGAAGGCTTGCAAGAGACGGTTCAAGCTAGGTCTCGACTCGCACCCGGTCACCCAGGGCCAGGCTCAAGTCTAAGCTCAGCAGGTGAACCATTTAAATCGGTGAGACAAAAGGTGTGATGGCAGTCGTAGTGCGGGAAGTTAGTCGTGAGGCATGGGGGACAGGTTTTGGGATATTTGCACGGTTATCAGATTGTTTTGGTATTATACTTATTGCTATTATCCTCTAGTCAATACATTTCCTGTCGAAGAATTCCCTATGCAACGCTATGTGATTAAAACTGTCTATTTGTTTGATTGAAAACTTTTCGTAAGAGCCCCGGAATCTCTGCATAGCTGGCGATGCTGTGAGGCCGAGGGTACTCCAGTCGTGATGTGTTGGTGCCGGCACCGGAATGGTCGGTCTGTTCTAGTTGGACACGACCCCGTGGGTGAAGTATTCATAAATGTCATGGTCTGCATTTACTCATCCTTGGACTTCTTGATGGGGTTTCCATCCTTGTCCACCAAGCCCTTCTCGCGCATGACTCGGACCGCCTCGTGAATAGGATCCAGCTCGGGCATGGGAGCACGGTGAGAGTCCCAGTAGTTGTCGGCCCATGTGAAGTATTGGCCGTAGTTGCAGGTGAAGAACATGTGGTGGAGAGTGTGGTGGGCAGGGCTGTTGATGAACTTTTCGAGCCAATGGCCAGTAATCATGTCGCCGTCGTGGATAAGGATGGTCCAGATCTGAACGCAGACGAAGAGGAACATGTAGAGGTGCTTCTGCATGGGGCAGATGTAGACAAAGACACTGTTGATGTTAGTAAGAGGTCAATTGCGGCGCAAAAGCTATTACTTACTGGTAAGGGAGGGATTGGAGGTATCCGTCGACAGGGTGGAAAGCAATGGCAGCCCAGGGGGTGGGAACTGAAGCTCTTGTTAGCGCGTATTTGGTGAAAGAGAGAGTTTGACTTACTGATCCACTTGTGGTGAGGCTTGTGGACATACTTGTAGATACTGGGATGGTGCTCAAGGCGATGAATCCAGTAAATGCCAAGATCGTTAAAGATCATGTAGAGGGCAGTAGACACGGCCAACCACCACCAACCATACTCGTCAATTCGCGTGTACAGCAGACTGTGACCGCGGACTTCTCCAAGGAAGAAAGGGAGCGTGAGAAGATCGATAATGGGAATGGCGAAGAAACTAGACTGGATCTCGAGCTTGATCTGGTTCTTGAGGAATCGAGGGTGATATTCGAGACGGCGATCAAAAACGAAGTAGTATGAAAGGGCGGCGGAAATGACATATATGAAGGCGGCGCCGAAGCCAGCAATCAAGAGAATGGAAGCGCTCTGGCGGTAGATGTCGTCCCGCGGTAGTGACGAGCCAAAGTTGAGCGAGTACTCATCGTCAAAGTTCTTGGAAGACGAGGCGTAGTTTGTTGAGTTTCCGTATGCCTTTGTTGATTGAAGCTGTTGTTGGGGGAAAAGATATGCGTATCCGTAATCGAAGACATACGGGTCGAGGAGCTCAAGTATAGCGTCCATGGTGAAGCAATTGATGAGGTGAATTTACAGCTACACCAGCAGAGAATTGCAAGAAAGAAAGAGAATATGCAGGAGAGAAAGATTGATAAGAACAACGGGACTGAGATCATGCGATTTTCACATCATTATTAAGATTGAGCTCCGCTGAAAGTGTCTTTCCTCTCGGGGCCGGGGGCGTTTGGATGCCGCAAAAGACCCAATTCCAAGGGTTAATTTTAATGGATGGCGTAGTACCCACAGGGGTCCCACGCTCTGTGAAGGGGGGCTCGCTAGGCCGTTGTACCTGGATTGCACATCTTGATCTTATCGTGATTGGAGCGGGGACACACCCAATTCCCGAATTTTCTCTTAATTTTTCTTTTGTTTCTGGAAGAGAAAACGAATACGAACTAGAGAACGGTACGCCATTATGTATCCACACTAAATTGCTGAGATTGGCGAATCATGCAACACGGATGCTGGGCTGCCGGATCATGCTATCTTCGACCTCGCGTATCCCTCTGTACTTGTCTTCGATGTCGATAACTCCGTCTGTATATCCGATCGCCTTTTCGTGCTCCGCGATCTTATGCGCCCATTCCTCGTTGTCGACTGTCCATGTGCCCAGCGACTCGAAGCCGTGCTTTCTGTAGAGGCCGTGGCCCTCGACGGAGGATACGATCAGCGTTGGGACATTAGCGGCGTCGGCTTTTTCGGTAACGGATTGGAGCAATAGACCGCCGATGCCTTTCCGTTGATGGTCTGGGTGGACCATGAGATGCATCACTTCTACGCCGCATTAGACGCAAGCCACTTTACTTGAAGTCAATAAAGAAAACACTTACCAAAATGATCTTTCCCATCGACGGCTTTTTCTTTGGATGCATCGATCTCTTCACTTCTCTTATTGAACCAAGCCCATAATTCCTCCATGTGTTTTTTAACCGTCCATACTGACGCCGGGGGCTTCGCGTTCGAGTTCGGCTTTTTGTCTTTAAAGACTTCTTTGTACCGCACAAACCCGACTGTCTTCCCCGCTTGCTCAGCTACCAAGAAGTGCTGCTGCCCCGGATTCTGCAGGGCGTTTCTTGTCGCGAGGGGGATTAGATCGCGGGGATGGAGCTGGAAGAAGGCGGCGTAGAAGTCGTGGTAGAATTGTAGTGCTTCGTAGTGGATGTTTGCGATTGAGTCGCTGTCATCGATTGTGGCGGGGCGGATTGTTATAGATGACATTGTGTTTGTATTTTTACTGATTTGGGATCCTAGGTTTTTGAATGAGCCATTGTAAAGGTCTTGGCTTAGTTTTTATACATTTATTTTGGAGATGTTGATTGATGAGGCGATTGGGAGAGGGGTTTGTATGATTCCGAATGAGGAAGCTGGTGTTTTGGTTCGTCTTGATCACTCCGTGTGAGTCAGCCGGCGACAATCCTTTGATAGCGAATCTTGAGAAGGATTTGCGATACAGTAGCTTCAGATTTTAGTATTGATGCACCGATTGAGAAGTTGCGGATTGTTCAACGGTCTGGTAGATTAGTGACTTCTACGTTTCCTCATTGGTTCTAGATCGGTTATGGTGGTCGTGTGCTCACTGGATGAAGCTTGGTTACATGAAGCTTAGTTCTCATGTCACCGTCGGAATGAATATCCAATAATTTACTGGTGCTGACTTTATATTTCCTCCAATCTGTATTTATCTCATGGGCCCTTCCTGGACACATGCCCTGCCAGTAAATTGAGTTTCTATTCATTTTCACAAGCCACAATGCGGCTCTTTAGCACTGCAAGCCCCTGACAGTACTCAAAAGCACTCGGGCTCCATACTACGACTGCTACGATCACGACGTTTCTCAACCAGAAGATTCAGCTTGAGCACAGGGAGCAAGAAACTTAGGACCTTGGCACATGATGTTAAAATAAACTCATCAAAGAGTCTTCTAAGATTATGCTAACTTACCTAGGTATTTTTGTCACTCAGGGTCGAAGTCTGAAGTTTTCTTGCCTCCCCTGGCTTGGGAGTTTATGACTGTCCAGGTCGCCTTGTCGTGTGCAGAGACTAGAGACCTGTAGCCAGTACCAAACTATTAGTACCAACCTTGGTCAAATATATGCCAAATCTTTACTAAATTATATAAAATGTGCCCAAAACTTATACTAAGCCTATCCTAAATTGTTCTAAATTCGTATAATTATTCTTCTCACTTAGGCTCAAGGTCTTGAGTTTCTGCGAGGCCACTGAAGCTTAAGTGGTCCAAGCTCCGCTATCAATTGTGCTGATTGGTGACCATTGCCTCCACATCCACTACGGCCACCCATGACATCGGTAGCCTTGAGCCTCCACTGACGAATGGTTAACTTTCAACTTCAACTTCTCTCGCGCTCGATGGTACAACCTCGATTTTTTATGCTTCATAGAGAAGCTATCATCACAGAAACAACAGAAACAACATGAGATCGAGTCAGCAAAATGTCGCCTCCACTGTTGAAGACCATACGCACATTGAAGGATTCCACATTTGAAGCTTGTGTCTGCATCAGTGCACATCTGAAGGCATCTGCATCTGTATCCGTAACAGCAGGGAACGGAGCCAAAGCTGACAAAAATGACCTCAAATCCCTGACCATCGAGTTAAGACTCCTTGGAGGCACGCTCTATAGTCTTGAGTCCCTCATCGTTGAGTTATCTGCAGACAATGATACCGCCGATAGCACCCTGGGTATCACCCCTAGTGCCTCAGGATCCGAAACTGACCCTTCACAAGAATGGCCAATTGTCGATGGGTATGAGATACTCCTCACTGCCATAAAGTCATTTCACCATCTCGCCACTTCTGATGGGATCAAAGCCGCCAGATCATCACTCCATGATATTCGATCCAAACTAGCCTTTGTGCTCGGAATCTCAGACACTCTCAAGGATATCTCACTTCGGCTCACTCTACTCGAATCAGAACCATTGCCCCAACTTCTGGTCCAGAAGGAATATGACCCAGAGGCTATCGAATCACCTGTACAGACCCCCTATAACGATGAGCAGGGGGAAGCAAGACCCGAAGATGTTTCCGCTTGGCTAAATATCCTTAATTCGCCTGAAAATGATCGCGAACCCGCAGAATACAACAAAGAGATCACATTAGTCCAGTCACGCCGCATAACAGAGCCAGCATATAGAATAGCGGCTATAAGGTGGCCAAAATACGCAGAGATCTACTGGCAAAAGCTTCGACCCCAAGTCTGCTCCCTCTTTCGCATCCAAAAGTCGTACAACTTCGTACAGTGGGTTCTTGAGTATGCCAGGGAGACATACCCTCGAACATTCGGCACGATGGCCCTTTCGCCAAGATGTCTTCTCGAGCTGACTGATGCGCTCTGCGACGGATCTGTCTTACCACTGCATATTGCTGCTGCCCTCGGGTTGCCTAATCTTTGCAGAGACCTTCTCTCAATGGGCGCCAACGTCAACCAACCCGGTCTTCTCGGCACGCCACTATATTGCGCCCTCGTAGGCAGCAAGGTTCTTATCACGCGTACGGAGCCAGTATCGTGGTCGACTCTCCTCGCGGGTAACGACTCTGATATTGATCAGGCGGCAACTATCCTATTGCTTGTCGAGAAGGGCGCAGACTGCACGTTTCATTATTCTTGGAAAAATGCTACTGAAGAGGTATCATTAGCAGGTTTGGCGCTTTGGACTGCAATGAAGACCAAACATGAAACAATCTTTACAAACATCATCAAAGGATTTACAAATGCCAGCCAGGGATCCACTGACATCGCTAAAGGAGGTGCGCTGGACCCTTCTTTTTGTCTCCTTTTACAGCGAGAGCCTGTAGTCAAGCGCGGTCTGCTTCATCGAACTCGGTTTGCCCGTTTGCTCACATACATCTATGATTTGACACTGGTCGACATCGAAAGGGAGTCCACAGAGCACAATTGGCTCCAAGAGCTGGTAGCTCGACTCATGGTGCACGCCAACATCAAGCTTTCCCCCTTGGCTGACGGAAAGGTGGACACATTGAAAGACAGCAACTTTGCGGCTGTCGTTAGGACTGCTGTTTTGGACTTCAATGTGATCTTGGTGGATCGTCTGATCAAAGACCCAAGATTCTATCCCAACTTCAAATACGATAAGGAAGAGACTCTTCTCCACATGGCTGCTGAATCTGCACAGAATGAGATTCTGGACATGCTGATTCAAGCTGGTGCCGAAATCAGAGCCAGAGATTCGAGTGGTCGCACACCACTCATGGTCTGTAATGAAGTTAGTCCTATGGCTAAGCTGATTCTCGAACACGCTGCACCGACTTTTGACAAGGATAATGGCGGCCGCAATATTTGGCACTACTTCGCCGCTACTAACGAAGACGACATACTCAGATTCCTGTGGGACAACGATCCTTACAAGATCCGCAACTTGAACGCCGTCGATGAACAAGGGTATACGCCACTGCAGTCAGCGTTTTGTCACGTCGAGGCTCTTCAGCAGTCTCCCAAGACCTCCACGGCCGCCGCCCCGTTTGCAGCCTGGTTTCTGCTCGAGAAAAGTCAAGGGTATCTACGAGCGGAGGGCAACGAGAACCTGGCTCGATGGGCCGTCGAATGGGGCAATACGGGGCTCGTACAACAACTGTTCCATCTCTTTCCTCAGGCTAACATGAATGATGAATTACTACTCAAGTCACTTAACATGTCGGCTTGCCCGGAGCTGGTCTCATTGGTACTTGACAGGGCTGGACCCTCTCGGCCATTCGCTGATGGCACAACGGCAGCAGAGACAGTCATCACAAACGTCAAGCTATTGAAGGAAGGTCGATTGACTAGTAGCCCATCGTCACACCCATCCTGCTCTCCAAACATGACACGCAGCGCCTACATGCAGCTTCTTACGCCAGAAGTCCTCAAATCGCGAGACTCAACTGGGCGAGGCATTTGGCTGCGGTTTACACAAGATGTCCTCCCATTGCTTAGCAGACATTCGCTTGAACATCCTACAAACCTCTATTTCCTCACCTCTTTCATATGCATGGCTATATCGTGCTTAGTGAAAGCCGGGGCCCTTGCAGATTACGAAAAGGAGACCAAAAAGTGGGCGGTCAGCTGTATAGCAACGAAAGGGCAGGAGTCTGTCAGTCCTCCGAAATGGGAGACATGGCACATCCCATTTGCCGCCGCCATTTTGGCCACTTGGTTTGACGACAAGAATCTGCAGGACGGCGAGCTCGGGATCATGGGCTTTTTCAACGAAGACGAGGCAGCACATCTGCTATCGAAGGCCGTCAGCTTCCGCATGTCAGAATTCGTGAAGTTACTCGTCCAATGCGGTTGCAACGTGCACAAGCCTCGGCGGGTCCTGGAAGGGAAATCGGTCTTCGAGACCTTTCTAGCTGATCAGCCTGTTGATGTTAGCATGATTCGTCCCCTGCTCTGTGGCACGAAGCCACATCAGATTAGGCAGCAGCAGCAATACACATTCACGGAGCTCGTGCGAGTCCCAGACGAAGAGATCGCTGTGGAGATTCTCGGTCAATTGATTGATTGTGGAATGGATGTTGACGGCTTGGAAATTGCACCGTAAGTCTTCTGGTCTAAACTCATCCTACTTTTACCTAAGTTTACCTAAACCTCTCCTACACTCCCCTAAGTTTTCCAAACTTATCCTAAACTTACCAAGTTTTCCTCAACTCATCCTACACTTCACTCAAGTTTTCTAACCTCATCCTCCCTCACTAAGTTCTTGCGCAACTTAGGATGGAGATCTCGGGTCTTCTGACATCCCTATGCAGCGTCTGACTAACTCTTTTTCTCTCTTTAGTGCTTTACCATTGAGATCGCCCGCATCATCCCCATCCTTACTCACGATAGCGATCTGTTCAAAGAGGATCCTCCTGGGGCGATTGCTGATTGAACGAGGCGCAGATGCCTCTTTGGCGCCGCCAAATTCCATCAGTGCCTACCTTCTTGCCGCTAAGCTTGGATATGTGGTTATTCTTGAAATGATCATCGAGAAAGTCGGATCGGCAGAGTTCCCTTGGCTAGGCGTTTACGAACACATGGAGGATCGTGATATTTATAATGCCTTGCAGTTCGCGGCAGCCGGGGGGCATCGTGATGCCCTCGTAACACTCTTGGAGGCCACACCTCTGGCTGACAAGATCACTGCTTCTAGTCCACGGTTTGGCAGAACATGCGCCCACCTCGCTGCGAAGGCTGGTTCCTTGGATTGTGTGAAGGTATTAAAGAGATACTCGGAAAGTCTGTTCAGTGTGAGGGACCTGTCAGGAAGAACCCCTCTGTTCTTGGCAATCGTTGGTGGCAATCAAGAATTGATTCAGTATATGAAAGACAATTTATTGGATTATGATAACCCCCAGGATATGGGTATCATCTCACTGAACCCAGTCCCAGCCCAAGACGACGACTCTGACGGTGAGTCGCTGCCAGAGTCATCACATGGCGAAGCAGCCCACGAGCAGAAAAACTCCGAACCAAGACAACTAGGCGCCATGATAGCAGATACGATAGACCGTTATCAACTAAGCCGTGACCCTTTGTTCACGTCTATCCTTGACCACACCTCATGGAAGGACCTAGCGTCTGCCATAATGCCTTGTGGAGGCTGTACCCTTCTCAGTTACACGGCAGCGACCAACAAGATCCGACCTATGCTAGAACTGGTGGAGTTGGGGTTTAGTGGTTTCGTGGCTGGGTGTGAGGAACATTGGCCTCATGGCTACAACGCGCTTCTTAGCGCATGCCTGAATTTTCGAACACTGATGACAACCGACATTTTTATCCCTCCAGAAAAAGCACACTCCTTCTTCAAACTGTGCTTAGATGGTTATTTGAGAGCGAGGATGGCATGGTTCCATCTTCCAATCTCACCGATCCAAGCCCTTTTCAACTCCTCCCGGAATAGTGGCCATGATATTATTGAACATCAGATACGGGTACTTCAGATATTCATCAACCACCTAACTGAGCATGCTCAGGTATACTGGTAAGCGATACATAGAAGAACAAGAGGTCATACTGACAAGTAGCAGGGCTAAGATGAGGGCCTCTGTGTGTACTGCCGGGTTCGAGTTCTCTGCAGATGAGAGCATTCAAGAGAGAGTTCTACGTTACACTCTGAACTTGAGAAAGCAGGTTACTTCGGGCAATACTGATGCAACCCACAGTACGGTTCTGCATGATGTGATACATTGCCTTGCCAGAGATGGCGGCCATCAATTTTATGGCGCAACGACATATCACCAAGTGGCCAAACTCCTCATCAAAAGCGGAGCCGATGTCAATGCGCAAGACTCAGAACTTGTAACCCCCCTACACCTGGCTGCTGGCTATGGTCAAACGGATATGGTGTTGTCACTCTTGAGAGCGGGCGCCAACCCGAATCTTTTGTGTGCCCACGGCTCATCAGCCCTGGGGCGATCTCTCGCCCACGGTGACCTCCAAGTAACTCGTTGCCTATTGGAAAATGGCGCAAGCCCTGTGACATTCTACAACATTCCTTTCGAAGCGGTTCATGGCGATGTGGATGTCCTTCGCCAGTTGATTGAGCTTGGGGCGGATCCCTACGAGGCAAGCCCAGGTACCGGAAGTACTCTCACGAGTGCGATTTCTGGGAGTGCTGAGGGCATGTCATTTGTACTGAACGGAAACTTTGACTTTTATCGACTTGCAGAACAGGAACCGCTCTTACTCAGCGAAATCCTTGCTAATGGGAATTTATCGCCCATGGAGCTCAAAGCGATCATCAAGCGCATGCCACGTGAGTATCGTGCTCGCTTAGTGAACTCTGAACCGGAGGAGAAATACACTCCAGCATGTTCCGTTATCCTCGATGACGATCCGAAGCTCCTGCAGGTGCTACTTGATGTCGGTTTGGACATTGAGCACGAGTGGCATGGGAAAGGAACACCATTGATGTTTGCTGCTAGCATTGGAGCCTTCAAGTGCTTCAAGCTCCTTGTCCGTCACGGTGCAAGGCTGGCATACCTCACAACCGGAAGACGAGGCGAAGTCATTGCGAGATCTGTCACCGAAGCAGCAAAGCTCTATCCCCGCCTACTTCAATGGGCCTTGATCGATCGTCACTACGAGACAAAGTGTCTCACACAAGCAGCACACAACGGACCTTTCATCCCTATAAAACCATGGTCCGGCCGACGAAAGGCGGCATATAAAGTATCAGGCTACGGTGATGAGATCCCCGAGCTCCCAACAGAGTCTATGATGGACTTGCTCACCCGAGTTGCGAGAATGAAGAGGGGTATGAGAGGGAGAGTATTGCCTGTCTTCCTTTGTGATTTTATGCCGGGATTTGCGCAGTTTTAGTGGTACACGCGCACCCGCATGTTTGTTGAGAAGCCAGGTGTTCCGATGCGTAGAGCCTAGAGGCCTGCTGTATGATTATCGGCGGGGGATTGTTTCATATTATAGCATTGGATCCCTGTGTTTCAGCACGGTGTTGAAAAGGACGGACAAGAATTAAGATGGTAATTGTAATTGTAACTTAATTGAAGACGTGTATTGTAATGAAGCGGCACCGAGTCATAAAACCATGAGATACCTGAAGGGAGGCAAGAGTACTTAGATCCTTGGGTCTAAACGACGAAAAGATTCAGGTAAGTTTAGAATAACTTAGTAGGTCGGTAGAGCAGTTAATTTTGGCAGCTTAGCTTTAAAGTCAGAAGTTCTCTGGCTCTCTGGCTACAAAACTTGATAGTTGAATGTTGGTTATCGCTCAACGTCTTGAACTGTCTTGCCTGTGCCATGACTAGATGCTCAGCTTCTACTTTACATGTAATTATTGAAGTATGTACTGTAATGTTAAGAGTATTCAGCCTGTTTTCTGAAAACATGTGTCTGTTTTGTCTCTTGGGGTGTCACATCGATGCTTGTGACGTCTCTCCGTGATCGAGACCAGTATCATCAGCATAGCAAAAGTCTCACCCTATTCTCAGGGAAATTATCAACACCAAGACCAGAAGGAAGGATTGTTTAGGTCCGAACTTTGGCGTTGTCTGGTTACTGATTCAATCTCTTGACTATGAACAGTGGCAGGCGAGGTAACGCTACACTCGAACCAAAAAAGAAAAAGCAAAAGGGCATGCCGTGATATTATCTAAAACGGATGTCCTATCCAATCTTCCCATATTACAGCCATGGCAATAATGTAGGGTCGAAGATTTGGAGCCTTTGTAACGTCGAGATATTCAAACTTGTATACAAGATGATGGATTCGTCGGTGTTGGATATCGAATGTTGGATCTCTCGAACCTAGGCAATTAAAAAAGGACAATCCTCTATACGAGTTGATTTTAAGAATATAAGAGACATACCACTGAATTGTGCTCAGTTGAGGAAAGTTGAGGAGACATGTATCGATGTACGGGAGGACGAGCTTGCGAGGCGAGGAGCTTCATCATGGACAAGCTTATGAAGATAGCTGTTCGACCAAGAGTGACGAGGTATGGACGGAATCTCATGAAACTGATCCCTGATATATAGATTGCAAGGATAGTAAGCGCAGAGATAGCTTTGTTTCTCAGCATATCACTCGAGTATTAAGGAATGAGGACGATGTTGCCATCTGAATATCGTCTTTGAATTTTGGGAAAGGGCAGCTTCTTTGGTCGAAGTATGAGGATGAAAGAGGTTGAGTAGAAAGCTGACAGGAATTGAAAGGGAGAATCAGTCGAGTTCATGGGTTATAGATGTTGTGGCATACATGATGGAAAGCAAGCGGTGCTGGAGCTAAGAGTACATACCTTATACCAACAACAGTTCCTTTAACCTAAGGTATTTGAAAGGAGTTCAAGGTACTCTCTCAAGTCTCACTTTTGAATATATAATCCATTTAAAGAGTTTCAGAGGGAATCGTTCGACTTGGACGAGTAACAAATTTGCCGTTTCATTATTCTGCGGCCATTTCACAGCCATCAACCATAACACCATTTTCATCAATCAACCAATTATCTTCTATCTATAAAGGTTGTTTTAAGCCCAAGATATAGGAATACATCTCATTTTCACTCAATTTGATGTGATTCCGTTGTATCTTTCCATCAGGTCACTATCGTCATGCGCCTGCCCTATCTGGTTTTGAGAACCCGGATAGACAAGTGAGCACCCTGATGGGCAACCCTGATGTCTTTTCCAGTGCCAACACCACCAAATTTGATGCGATGGCCTCGAAAACCAGCCAGAAACAGAGTCGATCTTGGATATTGTCGATGCTGATATAGTGTGCGTTGCATCATTGTTGCCGCATCTAGCGGGAGGACCCTGGGGGTTGTTGATAAGGCTGAGACTGTGAGAAATGAGTATAAGAATGAGGGCGTCCCTTGGTTTGACTCTTGGAGCCTTCAAGATGAACAAGCACTTTCTTGGTCATTGATCGCTGATGACAAGAGAAAGTCTTGTATCGCCCTGGACATGGTAGAGAATCCTTCTCTAGTCAGTGTCAGTTTGCTATACCCGAAAAGTACCATGGATCGTTGGACTCAAGTTCTTCCATGGAAGTAATACAATAGCAGCTCGAATATCCTCAGCCACCAGCCTCGATCATCACAGAACCCGTCTCTTGTATCGAGAATTCGCCTCCTTTTGTTCATCGCTTCCTTCGGTCTCCCTCGGTACCGACCTCGACCTCAACCCGGACTCAACTCAACTTCCCTGACCATGGATACAACATTTACCTCATCCACGTCCTCTCACAAGGTCCACGACCCATGGCCCCATTATCACGGCCTTATTACTCCTGAGTCTCACGAAGAAGCCGTATCCCTGACTCCCCCCACGAGAGATATCCCGGTTCGACTTTCCATGATGATACAAACTACCCGGCCGAGTTCCGAGACCTTGTCCCCATCCCACGCCTTGAGATTATTATGACTGGATACAAGACCAACTCGGGTGTCATTACTATCAGCTCAGACCGGGCGGGGAGACTCTCGGTTGCTCCGTATGGAGACCATGCCTGGATCCCGGATTGCCTCCGTGTGATAGCGGACTTTGGTGTGTGATGATGATGTAGCGAAGTAGTTGATGCTCATGAGATGATGTTGTTCTGCCCTTTGTGTGTTATAGAAGGGCAGATGAGAAGACGTTTGTCTTTAGCTGATCCAATATCGATCACTTCACCAGAGATACCTAGTGTTAAAGACAGTAGGCATTCTCATGTCCAAGCATGATCGTCATGCGCAGATGTAAGTCTCCGCCGTTATCTCTTACGTCCCAGCTTTATTCTTTCTCTAGCCCCTCTTTCTCTCCGTTATTTCCCTCAAGACATCTTCTTCCCTATCATCATGTCCGTTTGCCGCGTTAGACGTGGGTCACGACAGCTCATCGTTTCCCATGGATCAATCACACACTCTCGATCCCATTTACACTCCCACGTCCGCACCCACACATCCGGTAGCCCGATGGGTTTCCCATGACTAAAGTCTCATCATGCACGGGCGTAACAGTCCTACGCTTTCACCATTCCTTTGGGATATACTTCCACTGCCTTGTGTTTCCCATCTTTGCTTGGTGTAAGAGGGCCCAACACACCAATCATTGCCCAATCTTGCTAAAGATGGATGCGCGGGATGCATGCATGAATGGTACAGAACTAATCGACTCTAAACCGTCAATACATTGGCTTTTGTGGTCCCCATCCATGCCCAAGTTGTTCTCTATTATCCCTCATCGATCCGTCTCACTTATGCCTATCACACTCCGTTGTTGATAGGCTTGTTCATCACACTGGTTCGTCACGTTCACGTATCACGATGATGAACTAGCCCTCGCTGTGAAGCTACTGCATGATTATCTTGGCTGTTGATTATCATTTCAGCGGCAATCGTTACTCGATTGTCGTTGGCTTCAGTTTAACATGACCATCCATCAGAGATAGCTCGTCTGCTATTGGTTGCCTCACATTATCCGTCCGTCTCGTTGTCTTGGTTCACTACCCCACTCGGCGAATAAGTCTAACTCTTATTCCTCTCACATGTTCATATCCATTCTCATCGCTTCCTCTTACACCTTCTCGCTCTGTGTACCCCCATCCAGCATATCGATTCTCTTGATTCGTCCACGTACAGGACAAGGCATCTCGGTAGACCCAAAATGGAACTAACCCGGCTTCAACGCAGGGTCTCGAGGTACACCATCATTCTTGTCTCTCTCTTGCATCTCTAGTTCAGGCCCCTACTCACCGGTGTGGACAAGGAACGAAGCTATTCTAGTCAGTCTGGCTTGAGCCGTTCCAAAGCTCCATCGTCGCTGGGATGAACCCCCACTCCCAAGTGCCCGAGTTCCATGGAAGCATGACTTGCTTCAGGTGTTGCCTTGTCCCTGGCAGCCAGACTGAGCTATCGGAAATCGGCTCAAGCTAAGACATCCATAGATACTGGGCATGCCCTGAGAACCACACCTGCATGCGTTACCTGGCGACCCCACTGCGAGGTCAGCAGCAGGCCTCAGTAGCATGCGAATCCTACCTCTTCTGGAAAGAAACTGCCAGTTCCACATCTGATGCCGTTCGGTTCAATAGGATCAAGTCTGCGTTGCAACGCCGGCGGCCATGAAACTCGTTTCGCAGTGGCTGCATCTCGGGACGGCGCGAGTAGAGCTTGAGCTGGAGCTTCGCGGTGGGGAGCTCTCCCTGTAGTGGAGGCTCGGCGCAACCACTATGCATCATCTCGGCCAATTACAGAAACATGGGCCTCCCACACCGTACATGGACATGCGGGGTGAAGGTCACTTTGACTTGAGAGGACCCTGAGACTTGGTTGGATTCAAGATAAGTTGGTGATGCACATGGAGTGGAGTCACTCCCACCTCCATCCACGCCCATGCCCACGCTGGATGCGATAATCAGGCAACTGAGAAATGTGAGTATGATAGAATATGGCTGAGAATATGAGGGTTGAAAAAGTATAAGAAGGGTGGTTCATCTCGCTCAAATCGGGGTTTGTTCATCATCCAACAATCTCACACTTCAACACACACTCAACACTTACAACTTTTCGAAGACCTTCTTCACCAACAATTATCAACATGTCTCCCTGGTGAGCTCCTCTCGATCTACCACTGCATCTTCATGCTCCTCGAGCTTGAACGAGTTGTAGTGATGAAGCATCAAAGCATCCAGCTAACAGTATCTAGCTCCTGCTGCAACCACGAGGCCTCTACCTGCAGCCAAGGCTGCACTTGCTGCAAGGTGAGCTCCTACCAAACACAATATCATTATAGAGCAACTTCTGATGACTTGATAGCACTAAATTCCTTCTTCCATCACCAACGACACTCGGCAATGACAACCACACTCGCAGGCCTTTAAGGGCCATGCTTCCATGACACGATAAAGGAGGACATTTCGATGCGATATCAACGAGCAAGTCGGAAGTACAATGGACAGAATGGAAAGAAAGAAAGAGGCATGCTGGCGATGAACTGGAACCGCCAACTTTCGATGGTAGCGCAGTTTTAGAGACAATTGAAGCTTGTATGCCTTGAACATGTATCTCATCTCATGTGACATCTTGACTCGCCTCGCATAGATTTTAACAACACATAGATCTCGATTCTTGTAGTTATTATCGGAGCGACATGATATCGTGCATGGTGAGGATATTAGAGTTTCCTAGCTCTAGACTAAGCAACGTCACACGCAAGAAGTAGAAGCAGATGATCTTGTGTAATCTAAGATGGCCGCTGCAGCCGTTGGTAACTAGACTGGAATCATACAAGAGATGGATAAGATCAAATGAATTTGATCCCTCATTTGGACTGTTCCATGGCGACGGCCGAAGAGATGGCGTTTTCTAGTTGGGATGTTGGCGTGGAGGAGCGCGACGGTCCGGTTTGACATGAGCGTGATATCAATTACCACAGAGAAACTTTCAAGGCATAAAGGGAGGAAATAATAGAAGAATATGTGAGATCATCAGATTGTCATGTTGATATAGGGTAAAGCAGAGACAAAAGCAATGTTCCCCGCTTCAAGACTGACATGATCTACACCAACCTGTTCTATGCAGGATGAATCCACTAGCTTTATGTGCCCTTTGAACTCCAACCTCTATGACTTGATGGAATCATTCTTGAACAGGGCAGTGTCTTAACAGTGAGATCCCGTCGCACTCATGATCTATCTTTGGCGACAGGATCATCTCTCTAGCTGCGGATCAAGCCAGATCCTACAGGGTACATCTCGTCAAAGCGTTTGATCTGAGTGAGATCCTGTGATCACTGCGCCATAAAAGGATCCAAAAACCACCTAACAACCCACTTGTACAGCTCACTCATGCCTAATACAGAGCACAATCATCAGTAATTGTGAGGCTGTTTCACGATCATCAAATTACGTCATCGTGAATCTCCGCACATTTTTTTCAACCTCTGCATCTTTTCAACCTGCCAAGTCATCGCCAAGTGAGGCTGTGTATAACCAGCCTCGTTCACAAAAAAATCAGGCTCTTTTTCATTAAATACAGTCTTTATTCAAGTCTTTTTGGTGGTATTATCGCCCAGGTTGAGAACTACTCCGTGTGGGTGTCTCAGTTGATCCTTGCTGTGTTCATCTCGGATCGAATCTCGCTGCCGCTTTTTCTACCAATATCTAATTTGAGGCGAGTAATATACCATCAGCGACTCTTCTCTAATATTTGACGGCACTTCTCCTATATTTGAAAGAGTCTCTTCTTTTTCTTCTTTACCGCTTCTTTCTTCTCTTTCTTTGTCTCCATCACTTGGCCCCCAAGCCCCGCTTCACGAACCAACCTGCGCCGCGTTTGAAGGAGTTTGACAAGTTCTGTTGGTTGTATTGATCTCGAAATAACCGCCTGATATTTAACTTGGCAGCGGCTCTGCATCTTTTTATAGCGACTGCCTACTCATCATTTACTGAGTATTCTACATCTCAACTCTCCCTTTTTATTTCTCTTCAGCGTTTATTCCCCTTATTGAAACGCCACTAATAAGAAATACCCCTGCTCTTTTTTTTCCCTTTCTTCTATTCTTTTTTTTATCTTTGGCGCCAGCGCCAAGAGTGGAGAACCGGAATCTAGCAGCCGAGACGGGGGTCAAAGACACCCGGTTTCCCCCCGAGAATCACGGAGCTTCAACGGCGCCAAAACGACTTCATCTTCGGGCAGCCGAACCCAAATCTCACCAAACTCACTCTCTCAAGACTCAGAGACGGTTGTATGTGACAATGCCGGATATGCTGGACCCAGGCACACCGACCATCACGCCTCCCGTCTCACCAGGCGGTGGCGTCGAGAGGCGTCGCTCACGGAACCCTCTCAAGAACATGATGCAGCATCTCACTGTGGATCCTCCCCCGGCTGATGACGACCGAGAGCCCAGGAGAGCTTCTCTCATTCGGAGGATTAGCTGGCGCAAGAGTCGCAGTCCCTCGGCGCATTCTGATAGATCGGGAGGGCAGCCGCAAGACCCCAATCTGTGCACTGCGTGTGCGGGCTGGGCGGCTGATATCGACTCTACGTTTGACGCCATGGATGATTTCTTCATGAGAGCTCTGAATCCGACATCTGCGGATACTTTTGAGAACAAGGAGCATTCGTTAGGGCGGTTAAAGGAGCTTGAAGAGAATCGCTTCAGCACGAAATGTCCCCTCTGCAAGCTCTTCCTCTCAGTGCACATTCCCAGCGAGGGAGAAGGTGACCTGTACCTCTCCGGCTTCTCAAGTCGCGATACAAATTATCTCATCGACAACCAGAGCATGTTTGAACAGGGCCACTCAGCAAAGAACAAGATCAAAGGCGCCAGTCCAGCATACCTAGGCGTTGTTCCCAAAAAGAGTGGTGATGGCGCGTTGAGCTGGGATGTGAGCGCTGATTGGTTCCGTGGGTCGGGTATGCTCTATCGAACAATGCCTGAGCCACCGAATGAACTTCTCAGCGCTAGATCAGAAGGGAAGCATTCACGTGCGAATTCTATGACCGATAATGCCGGTTGGCAGAAACGTGGTATTTGGGGTCGTGAATTGGAGGGTGTTATTGATATGAGCATTGGAGTGGATTGGCTACGGTTCTGCGAATTCTACCACCAGGGACGATGTGGCCGAAAACCCGTTACGCGGGAGATGCCGGGTTTCAAGCTCGTCGACTGCGCAAAAAATCCTCCTCAGGTGGTCACTGCGTCCATCACAGAACGATATGCGGCTTTGAGTTATGTCTGGGGAAACAAAACCACGGAAACATGGCCCAAGGTTGTATGGGATGCTGTCATTGCGACTAAAGATCTCGGTATCAGATATCTCTGGGTTGATCGCCTTTGCATGGAGGAGGTTCAGCCCGCTGAGCGGATGCAGCAGATTGCAAGGATGGACGATATATTTGAAGGTGCCATACTAGCTATCATTGCAGCTTGTGGTGAGGATGCGGATTATGGTCTTCCTGGTGTTGGATCACGAACACGACCGGCTCAGCCAAAGTACGAATTCGTCAACTCCAATATTACACTTGTGTCGAGTCTTCAAGATCCACGGTTGGCGATTAAGAACTCAACGTGGTATCAGCGAGGCTGGACATATCAAGAAGGTCTTCTTGCGAGACGGCGCTTGATCTTTACAGATCAGCAGATGTACTGGGAATGCGAGGGCATGTGCTGTCCTGAATCACTCATTCTACCGCTGGAGTATTACCACGACATGGAAGAGCAGCGAATGTGTGACTTTATGCGCCCTGGTCTATTCAACGGGGTGTCGTTCGTCGATGGAAGTTGGGAGCGTTGGAAGAGGCTACCCGGCAAGGCTGAAGATCCAAGTACGCTGAGTATCTTCCGAGAAGCAGACCAACATATCGGAAACTACACACGACGAGACTTGACGTATGACCGAGATTCGCTAGATGCGTTCCTCGGCATGCTGAGACGTCTCGAGACCACCGTCGGCCGCGGGAAGATGTTCAACATCCTCGGCATTCCCCTCTGGGCACCGCAAATGGATCAAGGACCAGCAGTCCAAGGCCTCCCACGCACCCGCGACATGTTTGCTCTCTCAACATGTTTCTGGCATCACAAAGAAGGCGTCATCGCCACAAGACGTCCACATATGCCCAGCTGGACGTGGGCAGGTTGGAAAGGCCCCGTTGATCTCTACTCCTCTATCACAGTGGTAGATCCCGACACGAAAGCCGTTCAACGCAAGCATAATCACCATCACTACGTCTCCGCCACGCACGTATCGCGCAACGACCCTAATTCTATCCGCTGGACGTACTCACCAAACATCGTCCTCGTTAACCGCGATGGAAGTGTAGCCTATGACTTTGGCGCCTCGACCGCCGTAACTGGCATGCCCCCCTCTCCACCGAATCTACACATCCGCCCTTACGGCATCCACGTCCCCAACCCCTTCGTTCTCGACCGCGTAAAAGCCCGTTCTCACCCCGACGGGTGGATCTTCAACCGCGTCAGCGTAGACATACGGATGAGTCGCGGTGCAGGATCAATGCGAGAGTACATTGAGCGGCATGCGCGCGGTGAACAGATGACGGTGCTGTGGTTTGTGGAAGAGGCGCTTGTTATGCTTCTTGTTGTTGAGAGGACGGAGAGGGAGGGCAGGATCGTGTGGGAGAGGGTTGGGAGGATGAGGATGGGATTTCCGGAGGAGGCGAAGGATGTTGTTAAGAGATGTGGACGGTTGGAGAAGATGGTAGAGGAGTTGCCGCTTCGGAGATTGGGAGAGGATATTGTTATTGAGTAGGGGTGTGTGTTATTAGGGTAGTATATATTGTAATATCAGGTATTTCGAGTGAAATGGAAGATTGATGAGTGAAGCAAGGAGATGCTTGGTGAATGAAGCAATCGTAGTTCTTGTTCAGAGTTGGCTTTGTTCACTGTGAGCCGAACCAAGTTGTGTCGGAGAGATATTTCTGGAAAAAGTTAGTGAGTTAAGCCTGCGTCCGGCCAAAATCTTCATCTTCTCATCATGACCTGCTCAAATCATAGTCTCAGTTCATGAAGGAAACTGAGATATTGAGAGCCGTGCTAGTAGCACGATGGGCTTCACCATCCCAACAATCGGCTCCGCGATGAAACCACAAATAAATAATGAGATAAAAATTAGATAATGTGAATTCTTGTATGATGATACAAATCTCTTCTGTCCATTTCTTCATAAGTGAGTGCTCGTTTGGCTCAGCAGAGGTACATCGGAGAGAAGGCCGAAGAAGGCAAATCTGGGCCATCGGCAACATGACCGTGTCAATGCCGCGGTGCCACTCGTGCCAAAATAGCCCGAGAGGCGGGTCATGATGAAAGGTGAGGAGTCCGATTGCGGGGACTGGTATCGAGCTAAGATGATCTACGGATACTACGTAAAGATATAAGAAGACGGTGCATGATGAGCCGATGATAACAGTAGAACCTCAATCCCAATCGCATACTGTAGCAATCAGCTTTATTTCTCTAGACTGACTAATTGCAATTGTGACCGCCATCATGAGTGATCTCGCAGCAATGGAGTCTGAATCTCCCAACATCCCACCCCCTCGAGGTATTCACCCTCACTCTCACCCTCACTCTCTTACACTACACTCACTAACAGCCCCAGAAATCCAACTCCCCTCCTCCGTCCCCTCCCTCGATCAAATCCTCTCAGCGCACGACTTCTCCCTCGCCGCGCAAAAAGCGCTATCACCAAAAGCATGGGCCTTCTACTCCTCCGCCGCCACCGATTTAGTCACGGTCTCCAAGAACAAGGAACTCATCCGCAGAGTCATGCTCCGCCCCAGAATATTGAGAAATGTCGCTGAGGTCAGTATAAAGAGGAATATTCTCGGTCTGGAGAGTAAGGCGCCGTTCATCATGTGTCCTGCTGCCATGGCGACGCTGGCGCATCCGGATGGTGAGCTTGGTTGGAGTAGAGCAGCTGCTAGTGAAGGAATCTTTGAGATCGTAAGTCCCTTACCCTTCTTCACAGTGAATATCTACTGACTTTGTTAGATCTCGAGTAACGCTTCTTACTCTCTTCCCAACATCATCGGCGCAGCACCCTCAGGCCATCCCTTCTTCCTCCAACTCTACGTAAACTCCCACCGCCCCAAAACAATTGAACTTCTCCGCCGCGCTCGCTCCCTGGGTATAAAAGCCATCTTCGTGACCGTCGACGCCCCCGTTCCCGGAAAACGCGAAGCCGATGAACGAGCCCCCCAAGCTGTTGTTATAAAATCTGCCATGAGCGGTAGTGAGAGCAGTAAAGATGGTAAGGGCAGTGGACTCGGACGGTTGATGGGGCAGTATATCGACAAGAGTCTTTCGTGGGAAGATTTGGAGTGGATAAGACGGGAGAGCTCTGTGCCGATTGTGCTGAAGGGCGTTCAGACTGTGGAGGATGTCAAGTTGGCGGTTGAGTATGGTGTTGAGGGTGTTATGTTGAGTAATCACGGTGGAAGATCTCTCGACGGGTAAGTCCTCTACCGTTCACTTCAAACTGAGGGTTTCTGACGGGAGCTGCAGTGCTCAAGCTTCTATCCTCATCCTTCTTGAGGTCCGAAAACGGTTCCCCGAAGCCTTTGAACATCTTGAGATCTTCATCGATGGAGGCTTTGAGCGTGGATCTGATATCCTCAAGGCCATTGCCCTGGGCGCTACAGCTGTTGGAATCGCAAGACCGTTCTTGTATTCATTGGTGTATGGTCAAAAGGGGGTCGAGCACCTTTCACAGAGTAAGTCATCGTCATGGTCTTTGTACGACGAATACTAACGTGCTGCAGTCCTCAAAGATGAGCTGGAGACATCAATGAGGCTCGCGGGCATTACCAGCCTGGATCAAGCAACACCTGAACTTGTTAATACTTTGGATGTTGATCATTTGGTTACGTCTGGTCGTATTGAGCCAAGTTCAGTATCACTACGAGTAAGGTCTTCAAAGCTGTAGAGCAAAGTAGCGAGAAATTCAAGTATACCCATTATAAATTGATAGAGATAGAGCCACATTAATAATAAAATCCTACGATGAACCCTTCAATCTATCCTGAAAAGCCTTGACAGCATCAACCAACTCCCCATCCCCATCCAACCCAAGTCCCTTGGCCCTACTAGCATCAAACCACGGCGGCCAGCTCTTAACAATCTTATACAGCGCCTCGTCCTGCTCCTCCTTAACATAACCCACCGCTTCTTTCCCACCAACCTTTTCAACAGCATCGAGGATATCCTGAACGCTAACAGTAATACCCGGAAGATTCACAATCCTCGAGTCCCCGAACTTGTCAGCAGGTATATCCTTGATCTTGATCAGGTTCTTGATGACAGTCGCGGGGCTGCAGATCCACATTGATATATCCTTCGGCACGGGGAGGATGTTAGGAATGCCCTGCAGACTTTCGCGGACTATACCTGAGGCGAAACTCGATGCTGCGGCGGAGGGCTTTCCAGGTCGAACTACCACCGTTGGCAATCTCACGATGCGCCCATCGATCAAACCCCTTCTCGAAAAGTCATTTACCAACAACTCAGCAATAAGCTTCTCCGCACCATACGAAGATCTCGGCTGCGGCAGTGTCTTTTCAGTAACGTATCCCTCCTCCGGTCCATAAACAGCACAAGAACTTGAGAACACGACTTTGACCCCGGGGAGTTTATTTCTCAGTGCATCGAGAACGTAGCGGACTGAATCAACGTTGACTTTAAGACCGAGATCGAGATTCGCTTCTGAACCGCCGGACATGAGCCCGTGGAAGAGATAAACTGCTTGAAAGGGCTGAGACGTTATGAGTTGTTCGACGACAGAAGGGTTGGTGAGGTCTGCGGCGAGAGAAGTTATGCGTTGGGCGTGTTGAGCTGGAACGGGAGGCTCAGAGATGTCAGTTATTGTGAGATGGATTGAGGGCGAGGAGTTGAGAAGAGGGGCTATGATTTCTTGGCCGATGAAGCCACCGGCGCCTGTGATGAGAATATGCTGTGTATTGGCCATTTTGGTGTTTGGTATAGGTAGGCTAGTGGTTGTATTAGCGATAAATGAGAGTGAGTTGATCTGTTTAAATGCTAGTTTGATCGGATAAGATTGATCCACTATCGCGGGGTGAATGAGGTTATCCGTGTCCCCCGCAGAAGATGATGCGGAGTCGACGGAACGAAATCCGAGATGGACAAACTGTGGAGAGAAGTTGCAGCAGGTGGAGGGGATCGTCGTGTGAATTGGGGGTAGCTGAGCAACAAGATATGACGGAACATTAGCTATGGTTCACTCAGATATGGGGTAGTTATCCGATCACGGAGTGTCTTTCAGCCATACAACGGATAAGAATGATCTCTTCAGCTTCATACCCAAGTCCTATCACGTACAGACAACCAGGTATTCCCAAACAAACGCCCATTATCCATCCTATTGCGGCCTCATCCCATAATCAGCCTCAGGATACGTCGGAAGTGACTGTCCCGAAGCATCAACCGTAAACATACTCGGATCAAACCTAAAAACCGGCGACAGCCCAAAACTCATATCGTAGTCAAAGAAGGTATCCCCATCCATGTCAGTATACACCTGATTCCCCGGCATCACCATATCGACATGCTCAACCGTATTATTATACACCGCAGGCTGTACCTGTCCCAGGTCTGGTGTAGCCAATGTCGCAGTCATGCGCTCTAACCCGCCCGCCATGAGATTCGCAAGATGCCACTTCCCAGCTTTCAGCGATCTAAACTGCCGAACCAGATTCGTTGTCAGGTCGTGAACGCGCTGGCGCTCGATGAGGTCGCTGCCGTACTTCACTGCCACTTTTATGAGGAACATGCAGGCAAAGGCCGTCATGGAGAGCATATACGAGGGCATTCCTACGATGCCGACTGCGACGTCTGGGTCGGTTATTATGAGGTCGATGATGGCTGTTGCGGCGTTTACGGCTTGCATGGCGCAGTCGAGGAAATAGTGAGGGATGGGGGCGTCGTTGGAGAGACCACGGAATATGTGTGAGTACAGATGGATCTGGGCGAAGTTGTAGTGAAGAATTGTGCCTTTTCGAGGGAATGAGCCGATCTGGGTCCATTGTTCTGCGGTGTGTTAGTATTACTCGGGATAAGCGTCGATGCTAACTTACCAGGTAATTCTCCCATCCATCGAGTATACCACTCATCGAGCTGCCGTCTGAACTGCAGTATGTGATTCAGGTATACCCTCGGAATCGGTTCACCCTTGTCCGTACCAAAGAGCTCTCGAATATTTCGCAGAATGCTGACCAGCATAACCTGCCCAGTCAAACGCTTATCCTCCTCCGTCGCAACCGGTGATTTCAAGAACTGTTCCCATCCCTGAATCGACGAATCTTCCTGAACAATCGAAGGCCGTCCATACAAAGTAGCAAGGTGCTGATCACAGATATACAGTATATACCACAACCGAGCACAATCTGCCGCCTCCTGACTCTGCTCCTTAATAGCCTGATTATAGCTATTATGCAAATTACACTCCGCCGCGCGTCGAATAGCATATCCCGAAAGCATCCAAGAGAGGTCACTAAGCCAATATGAAGCAACGCACATAGCGCGAAGATAATCACGATCGATACGACGCTCAAACATTGACTTTTCCATCAGGCGTCGGAACTCTCCACTGCAGATTCCGTAGATGTTATCAGCTTTTGGGTCGTGTAGTGCAGCTACTGTGAGTGTAGCAGCGGAGAGGATTGGACTTTTGCGGCGGAGCTCTTCAAGGGTCATGTATCGACAGCCGATTCCGTACATATACCGATCTAAACGGTCGCGATACAGAGAAAAGAGACTTTCTGCATCTGCTAGCGAGAGCGCACCGCGAGCGATAAAGTCGTTGATAGCGTTTCCCTTTTGAGCTTCAGGATTATCCGGTGATCGTAAAGCACTGAGTTTAGTAAGAGTATAAAGTGAGTGAATAGGCACATAAGGAAGTCCCTCATCCTCAGGCGTAGCTTTCGGTGAGTTGTCGCACGAAGGACCGCGGAATTCCTCTTGTGATACAGATAGGTGATGTGAAGTATTTGCGTGGTGGTCGTCTTTAGGTGGTGACCCTTCTTCTCGGGAGTTGATGCTTTGTAGGGGTGGAAGTTCTGGGAGGCTGAGTTTGGTCATGACTTGTCTTAGAGCGCTGTGCAATTGCTCTAGATCTTGGACCACAGATTCGGAGAATCTGAATGTGTTGGTTATTTTGAAATGGTGAGCGATGAAGAGGCAAGGCTTACTGTGACTTTTCATCCATGATGGTTTGGAGACTTTTGCTCAAGACACAGCCTAGATTTCTCTCTGCGCATCTCCGACATGGCGGGCCACTTTCATCCATCAAACATTTGATCTACCACCACAATTAGCTCTCATCCACATCAAGATGAGTATTTGATCTCACCTTGTGTTTCCGACATGCTGCACACGCCTTGATCTTGCGTGAGATCTGAGGAACAGTACCGTCGTTAGACACGACGCCCGTGATGCTTTGCCGGTGAGAAGCGGTTCTCCCATTTCCATTTGGACGAGCTGGTGTCGGGGCCTGTCTTGTCAGCCAATTCTCATAATGAGACGTCAAGACATACCGCCGCATCAGCGCTGGTCGCCGCAGCAGAGTCCGACCACGTTCTCTTAGCCATCATGAATGCTTCCGTTTCCGTCTCCAGTCCCTGTCAATCACTCAATTGATCGTGTCGCGTGAATGAGTTGATCTTCGCGACCAACCCCTGAACACCTTCAGATCGTCAAGAATGGCGTAGAGAAGCAAGGAATCGCTTATTTCTTAGACATACGCTCAGCGGCATATGCATATCGCAGGGTTTAATACCCAGGGGATTGCAGCGTTTCGGCAAAAAGAGATCAGTTCTTTAGGTCAAAAAGAGTCAGGCAACTGTCCAAGTTAAATGGGGAAATGTCCCCCGACTTGGACTAATTACCTCGAGCCAATTAGATGAGTGCTATTTTGCTGAAGAGGACCCGTAATTTGCCTCCCCGCAGTCGCTGAGAGTGCGGGGTAGCCGAAGTAGGAATTTAGAGGTTGACATTCAACCTGGACTGGCTTGGCCTGAGTAATGAGATGTGAGAGACTCAAATATCGCGAGTATTCATCAAGGGTTTGCGTATTTGTGAACTTTTACTACGAAATACCTAGCTGATTGTGGAGCAAGTCAAAAGACAAAGGGGCAGATAACTTCCTCATGGTCATTCGCCAAGCATAAAGTCGTTCCAGACATTTGGGCTAGAGGAATAAAGATTTGCTTCCGATTGGTTTTTGCTAGGACTAATGAAGAGAACAACAGAAAATTAACATAAGTCACAGGAGCTAACGAAGACCAAGGTCAAACAGTTCTGTTTCGGGCCTGGTAATAGTCTTTGTATGTAATACTGTGCTTGATGTTGTGAGGGAGATACGAACATGGAACCGCTACGACGTTAAAAACAAAGGGCCACAGAGTGGATGAGAGAATCTACTCTAAGGCAGACGCGTCGATCATAGCAACGTTAAGGGCCTGGTCAGCCCGAGCACGCACGTCAGCGACGTCACATCCCCCCACGGCGGGGCGACAACAAAAAAAGTCCCAACTTCTCAACACCAAACCTTCCATCACCACATTCAACCCCCTCTCTACATCACTCTTCGCCTCAATAATCTCAAAATGCCAAAGAAACTCTCCAAAAACCCGCTCCCGCCGAGCACCTCAACGCTCTCCACAATCTCAACAACATCAACATCCTCCACCGCCCTCCCCTCCTCCCTCGCCGATCCCACCCTTCCACTCCCAAAACTTATCGTCTTCGATCTCGACTACACCCTCTGGCCATTCTGGGTCGACACCCACGTAACACCACCTCTAAAGCCCAACTCCTCACACACAAGCGCCACAGACCGATACGGCGAAGGCTATGGTTTCTTCAGCGACATCCCCGCCATTCTTCACGCTTTACCACGCGCCGGTATAAAAATCGGCGTAGCATCGCGAACTTCTGCACCGAGCCTTGCGCGCGATTTGTTAAAGATGCTACATATCACCGGACCAGAGGGTGGAAAGCCGAAGAAAGCGCTCGATGTGTTTGAGGGTTTGTTGGAGATTTATCCAGGTTGTAAGATCAAGCACTTTGAGAGCTTGCAGAAGAGGACGGGGATCAAGTATGAGGACATGCTGTTCTTTGATGATGAGGTGAGGAATAGAGATACTGAGAGTTTGGGGGTGACGATGTGTCTTGTTAGAGATGGGGTTACATGGGGGGAGCTTGAGAGGGGTGTTACGCAGTGGAGGAATAGAAGGGGATATATTACGAGACCGGAGGTTCCAGAGATGGAATAGACGTTAAAACCCCGTACGGCTGGTTAGAGTTAGAAGCTTGAGTCATAGACAAGAGATTGGGAATAGAATAAAGAAGGTAATTGTTCAAATATTAACAGGGAATCACGATTATATATTCACAACCATATCACCGCTTCAACGGGAGGTTCTAAACATGATACGCCAAACAGAAAGGGATATACTCCGTGTACTTCAAACAATACAGTCAGTCCATCTTGTACTTCAAATCATCTTATCCAAAATTTGCTTCCAGGGTATGCCAGTCTTCGCCATCTCTAGGATATAATACTTCTATCACGCAGTAGCCGTCTGTGCCGCGACAGGCTGGTCATCCTGCAGCTTCAGCTTCTCGTTCACATCATCGCTCAGAAGAGCATCGTCGGTTTGAACGCCGTCGTCATGTGTTCCTTGAGGAGATACGGGGTGGCCGTTTCCGTTGAGGGCGGCTGCGTCGTTGGTTTCCGCTGGTATTTCGACGGCTGTTTCGCCGCTGGAGATTTCCACCACAGGCGCGAGACCAAATGTTTTGGGGATTGTGCAGATTCTCTCGTTTCGAGGCTGGCCGTCCTTGGAACCCTTAGCCATACAGACTAGTCTTCCATTGGTATCCTCCTCCCACAATAACGGCCCACTAGGGAACGTCTTGTGTCCATTCTCAAACTCGACGACACCCTCCCAGTTAGGATCAGGGTTACCGAGTTCTCCAAAGTTGTAGTCAAGCTCGCCGCCATACTTCTTGGGAATGTTTCGCGGCTCGATGTACTGCTCCAGCACACTCTTGACCTCATTATGGCCAAGGATGAAAATCTTAGAAACAGTAATGGGGTCGAACCAACGCTTGATCCAACCCCAAACAGTGCTGAAAAACGCCGGCGCACCAATCACGAATATGCGATCCAGCGTCTCGGGGTAATGCGCCGTGGCCAGTTGTGAAGCAGCCTGCATATGCTGCTTAAGATTCCAGAACTGCTTCAACCCCACGCCCGAAATATCCACAATGTTTGTGCTCAACGTAATAGGAACTTCGGGATGCTCGCGGTCGAGGAGTTGTGTGCAGAAAGGCATGTTGAAGCGCGTCAAGTTCTCGTACAGAGCAAATAAGCGCAGTAGGCCGTTTGGCGTCTTGCCGTCGGACTTGGCCTTGGAGAAGGTACTTGATGCGCCGACCTTTTCATACTCGTGGACGGTCTTGGAGTCGAGGGTCTTGACTTCAAAGACGTAGAGGGGTATTCCGCGACGGTCGCGTCGGCCGGTCCATTGGGGGTACTGCAGATACAGGGTCAGCGCTTAACACTCCCGAGGATTCCGTGAGACAAACCAGGCGACGGCTGAAATCATAGGCGCTTAGATCAATGGTATCGTATAACACGTCCAAATCGTTTGCCTTGCGCCAATCTTCTGTCTCTTTGAATTGCTGATACGCATCCTCAACATTCCATCTTCGCGCGCGCAAGTATCGCCTGTGAAGAAAAGCTGTTAGAACCCTGCTTATCAATCGCCTCAAGAAAACCTACAAGATCAAAGGATCATCATGAGAAGGCGGAGGTCCAACTTTCAAAAGGCCCCTCTCCTCAAGGACCTTCTTAAACTGCACAAAAGACTCCTCCTGCTTCTGCGTCAAATGTCCCAGGTGTCCATAAGGATAAGCATAGTCCGCAATGGTGGAAGCAGTAGAGGTGATGCGAGCGGCTGGAGCGCCGGTAGCTTCGAGAGTAGAAGCCATGGGGGACAGCGAGATCGGATGGTATGATATGATAACTCGGAGATATGGATTATTTTCTGGTTTGTGGGTGGTGGTTTTGAGGGAAGTGAATGGAAGGGAGGGAAGGAAAAAAGAGACTGCATGAAGGGGAAAATGTGACGGAAGCGCCGGAGTCGCTGACAATGACGACAGTGGAGTTAGATTGGATCTGACAGCGGAGACTGGGGGGGCGATTTGCGAATTTTAGGGCTGTAAGTGGGGATTAGAGTTGTCATGGACATGATGATCCGAAAGCCGGACATGTCGGCCGAGAATAGTGATAAGGGAGATTTTCTGGGAGAAGAGTATTCTTTAATATATCATTGTTTCGGTCTTAAAAGGGATTTGGAGGAATAGAAGCAAGCCCTATGGTGTAGTCTGCTCGAGTGACGTTGAAGACATCGTGTAGCCCCGTCATGTTCCAACCGGAGAATCTTCATAACTTGATCATGACAGTCATAACAGTCATGACAGAAACAATGAAACTGCAATTGACGCATCATGACTTCGAATTATTAGTGGAGCCAGAAACCTCGCTAAAAACAACTCACGTTGTTGCGGGCGTCATAGTGCGGTACGGGCCGACCGAGGCTCATGCAACGCGCGCCTACTTTCAACGGCCAAAGTCACAAGCATCCGTAACCTTTCGGAGCTTTTACAATACAAATCCGGGGGATCTACCGCAGGGATTGGCGTTGTTTACAAGGCTGAAACAACCTGCACTTTAATGCTGATATGGTAGGACGGTGCCTGGTGAGGCTCTTCACATGTTTCACGGGGCGTCGAGAATCATGTGGCTTTTGCAAGAAACGGTTTATCGTCAGGTTTTTATAGGTTGTTGAATCAGAGGCGCTAGGTGGCACTTTATCTGATTCAAGTTCGTATAGCGTGTAGTAGCTCAATACTTCATCACTGACAGCTTCGTATGGGCTTTCTCGTGGTCTGAACTATGAACCTTACGTTCTGATTCAACAACTCTACAAATTTCTCTCCGAATCACTGCTAATACTACAGGTCCTTCTTCTCTTAAGGCCAAAATGCATGTCTAAACATTGCTTCATCACTCTCTTCGAGCATGGCCAGTTCTGTCACGACCCAAAGAACAGCTATTCTCAGACTTAGCAACGTGACTTGAACATCCTTCTTCACTGCTTTCATTACTCTTTCAGAACAATATAATCAGGGTTCTCTGCCTCTCTTATTCATACCACCGTATTTCTCTTAATCTCGGCTCTCATCATGGACGGCTCACTAGAACCAGCGCCTATTCAGGCCACGCCAGACAACCCCAAGAAACGGATAGCCAGCAGATCTCCCTCAATCTCTCCATCACAAGCCCAGCAGCTCAAGAAAATCTGCCATGAAGACGATGATCAGGGTATTAACGACCATGTGAGAGTCCCCTGAAGTCGTACAAGACCTCATCATCAGCAAAACACCAAGATAAGCATCGCTCTTCATAAGCTGACTTGTGTCTTAATAGGTCATGTTTAAACCAGCTCCTATTCGAAGTATTCGTCAATCCGCTGCTCTTATGGGGTATATAAAGGAGACTCAGCCTCGCCCTTCATACCTGGAACAAGTCGATAACTGGCTCGAAGACATTTACCCTCCAGATCTACGCAAGATATCACGTTCAGACTGCTTCATTCTAGACAAAGACTTCGAACCCATACTCCTAGAAAGATCTCATTCTGCTCCAGCCATTATGTCAGGTAGAAAAAACATCACTGGTCAAGCTGTCCCCTTTGGGCTGGCGTTTTCTCCTAAATCATCCCTCAAACCCTCGTCTCCCGGATTCACTTCTAAAGAAGGGGGGCCGTCTATTGACCCGACACCGACTATTTACCCAACTGCCACTGGCACACCTAATCGATCCAACGGGCCTCTCGTAGAGAGTGCCCTCTACAGGGATTGCAATCTTGCACTCAACAATATCTTTTTGCTCGACTCTCGAACTGAACTCCCGCCTCATTCTCAGCACTTGTCGAATCCCTCAAGAAAGGTCGATCTTCCCCTGAGCCTACCCCCCAAGATAACGATGAGCTCTACGACATGGAAGCAGGTGCCAGTGAAGCAAAGGTCGAAGACTTTGTTCGAAACAACGTCATTCCCCCTAGTTCCGGTATAGATAAGATCAAGCCCAGCGATCGTGTCTTTGTAGTTAGGGCCATTATTCCCATCACTAATCCCTATGCGAGAATCAGTGTTCCTGTTCCCGATCTCCTATACGGGTACCGCCTCTCTGCCTTCGAACAGGACCAGCGAATGCAGATCGCTACATGTGGTAACTTTGCGTTCGCAAACAGCGAAGGCCTCACCTTTCCCTTCTTCGCAGTCGAGTTCAAAGGCGACGGACCATCCAGCAAAGGTAGTCTCTAGGTGGCGACGAACCAATGCCTGGGGGCGTCCACGGCCTGCATCCACATCAGCGAGAAGTTGAAAGACAGACTTGAGAAGTGTACGGATATTGAGCCCAGCAAACCACTTGATAGCACGAGCTTCAGCGTCGCCATGAACGGAAATGAAGCTCGCTTGCATGTCTCTTGGAAAGATGGAGACTTCATATATACGCAAAAGATCAAGACGTTCATTCTCCAGCGGCCTGAAGAGTTCCTCGGGTTCCGCAGATTCGTCCGGAATATTTTTGACTGGGGACGAGATGAACGCTTGGAGTGTATAAAATCCGGTCTTGATGTTTTGATTGAGGAGAAAGAGATGGCGCCCCTAAAGAACAAGCTTTCTCGTCCGAGATCCAAATCTGGGGGCAGCGCAATCCGCTTGCAACCATACTAGAGCACCTTGAAGGAACTTCAGTACCGTATAGAGACGATTGGAAGAGCTTTGGTTCGGGGTTTTGGGATTTGATATGGTCATGAGGGTCCTTGTACTCTGATGACGTTGAAGAGCCGTCGCGACCGGCAAGTAATCGGACATGAGATTGGAAGACAAGGAGTCTACTGAACTTTGTGTTATCTGGCGTTGTTTCGGGTCATTTTGGAGCTTGTACTTGGCATATAGGAGATTCAGAGCTGTTACAAGGGCGTTTCGCTATGGTTGAGACAATAGGGGCCCAGGTTCTAGAGAATATGGTTGGTCCAGATAGTCAGACAATTGCTGCAACGAAGGTTCTCATGACTTGGTCAGAATTCCATTGTTTTTAGAAATACATGGGACCCAATATTTGGATGTATTTGTGACGCTCGTTTCTGTGGCTTCATCTACCATCTAAGACTAACACCTTTCAATGTTATACTCAAAGCGCGTAAATCTTGGATGAGCTTCAACAATCGCCATATCACCATAGGTATCACATAATTAGGAGACCAATTACGGTATGGTTATGGAGGAGTCGTGGAATAGAGTCGGGGCCGGGTAAAGAGCATCACAAACGACATACTTTCCGTCATATACAGAGACTTTAGTCTTCAGAGGTGTGAAGATGAAAGACTACAAGTTATCGTTATTATGGGTGCAGTTTGGCAGACATTTAATCCGCTTGGATGTGTAGACGAATGAGGCACTTGGATGCGACGACATTGAAGGTATGAGAATTACATTTTAAAACAAATGGCTTGGCTTGCTATTAATCTATCATCGATTCTCCTCTTCAGTCATCGAATCTCCTTATCAACACCACCCCATTCATTACCACGACGTGTGTCCTCCATCAATTACGAGGTTGTTCCCCGTCATGTAGCTACTCGCATTGCTCAACAAGAACAACGCAGCACCTTTAAACTCCTGCGTCTCCGCCAATCTCCCCATTATAATCTCCCTCTCCCACTCCTCTCGCATACCAGGTACTTCCTCAAAGTTACTCTGCACCATAGGCGTCATGATATGTCCAGGACTAATACAATTGACGCGAATTCCTCCTGTACCATCTTTCTGAATAGGACTCCACTCCATAGCAAGATTGCGCGCCAGTTGGATAACAGCAGCCTTACTAGAATTATACACGGGGGAGATAAGACCGCGGTTCGCTTTGAGGCCAGAAATACTGGCGATGAGGCAGATGCTTCCGCGTTTCTTGTACTTCATCATTTGCTTAGCGGCGGATTTTGCGGTCATGAAAACACCGGTGTAGTTGATGGAGAGCATGTGTGCTACTTCATCTGCTTTGTATTCCACGGTGGGGGAAATGTGCTGGACACCTGCTGCGGCTATCACGCCGTCAAGACCTTGGTTCTCATCTGCGATGGCGGTGATGAGTTTATCAAGACCGTCGGCGTCCGATACGTCTTGTTTGCGGTAGTGTAGAGATCCGCCCCATTCTGGAACGACGCGTGCTTGAGCTTTATGCCATCCTTCGTCAGGCTGGTCAGCACGATCTAAACAATACACTGTACTTAAGTTAGTTCCTGTTTAGTTCAATTGTGTGGTTGACATACCTTTTCCACCAGCTTCAACAAGACTCTCAGCCAGAGTCAATCCAAGACCTTGAGCACCACCTGTGACGATAAAGACATTTCCAGCAAGTTCAAAGTCTGAGAAGCGCTTGCGACCGACATTTGTTCCTCGCGGTAAAGTGAGTTCATGAGCAGGATTCTCTCTAGGGTCCGGGTTCATTGGTTTTGCGCTGTCATTTTCTGTAGTATGCATTGATCGTTGACAAATTGGCTTGGAGAAGAATGGTGTTTGCCGAAGAGCAGCTGTCCGTCCATGAGAGTATGTCTTGCTGGCGATTGAGCAAGTTGCTCGCTTGAGTATTGATGCAGACATGTTGAGAAAGCTACGGTTTAAGTTGAAGTTGCGTAAGATAGAGATCAATTGACAAAGACATCAAGATTTGACCGATATCGTGAAATTTTGTACTCGCTCATCTCAATATTTATATCATTCAACCTGAAATTTCGTTACCAACACTGAACATTTCTTTTGCTGAATCTGACGTCTCGGCGACGTAAGCATTACCCAGCCCATCTGACCAAAACCTCACAACACACGACGACACGGAGCTTCTTAGCCACGAGAATGCCCTCTAGCATATGGGGCAGGGATCCATACGATCTTTTCTAACCGGAGCTTCATGTCCGCCTGTCGGATCTCTCATCTCAAGATCATGTTACCAGCTTATCTCCTTGGCGTCGAGGCGATTGACGTCTCGTGTGCATCATATCCCAAGGCTCCAGTTTTTAAAATATGAAACAGAGATAAAGAGGCGAAAAGTCGTCGTGACAGCTGTGGCTGTGGACGGTACCTGAATTATTCCCTGCCATGCCCGTTTCATGGGTGTGAAGCTGACATGCATGGCTAACGGGGAACTTGGATTGCCCATCCTTTTGGTGATGCAATTGTTGCTCATGGGGACCCTTTGATCGGCGAGCATATCGGAACTCATGCTCCGTGGTATTTAACCCATGATTAACATCAGCTTGTAGAACTGTTTATTCTATCATGGATATGTCGAGCAGAGGCTCCAATGCTCCGGAAGATCTAAATGGATCATTACGTACGAGGCTTATGGCGAAACGGTGATGAACACCGTTCTCCTCCGATTGGCTACCATCATAACTTCTCTCAATCCGTTGACTTTATGGAGAGCTATCACTGATACACGATGAAGAGTCAGAGATTCCAATCAATCTTCTACGCTTCTACACTTACATACCTTACATGACAATATGGCTTGTTCCCCCAGGCGCTTCAACGGTGTTATGCCTCGATACTCTGGGCCGCCAGGCAACAGCACCGAGAGCAATTATCATACATCAATTCATAACTATATCTAGCAAAAAATGGAAAGCACCAGCAAAACATACAACAGTGAGGATTCCCCAGTCGTCACCGACCTGAGTACTAATTCACCGCTTCTCGGCTTGACGATGGGAGAGCAGACGGGATCCCGTATTCTCCAAGAGCTATGGTCGTATGTGACGGCAGATTGCTGTAGCTGCATGATGAAGGTGATCCTGTGGTGGCTAAGACTATGTGGGCGTGCACCTCTCAGGTTCTTCGCCGTCTGTTGTATCAGATACGAGTATAACAGGTCATAAACTGCGGTTGTTGAGGCGATCTTGTGTCAGAATGCTTTATTGAAGAGGGCAATCATCGAGACGGCCAATCTAGGTTTTGAAAGCATCATCTGGTCCACGATTGCCTCTTGAATGATATGCCAGAGCATCTTTGAGTTAATTGGCCCGTATCAACATTTCGAAAAGCTATTATGCTCCAGTTGAAGCCTCAAAGTTTGTGTCCGGTGGTGAAGTGACCTTGATGCTGTGTTTTATCTCGAGATGGTTTGAGGTTATATCTCACATGTAATGAGATACCACCTAAGCTCATGATCAACTTGTGAACGTTGTGAGCACATCTTCAGGTCGTATCTTCCACGCTCCATCGTCCCCATATTGCGCTTGATGTTCCTGATTGCTCTCAAATGACGGCTTCCTTCGTCACTCATTGTCAACATCGACAAGCATGCCTCCACAAGGACAAAATATCTTCAAACAAGGTTGCTGGCTGCGAAGCTTGTATGGATCGAGATTTCTTCACATACTCGCGTTGTGATGCTTTGCCAAACGTTTTTTCTGCAGATAACCTACCACTCGCGAGAGAGTCGGAAGCTACAACCACACTATTGGTGATAGCAATAGGCGTATTGAACTTAGCTTGCCTGTCTCGACGATTCTCCTCTTTCTCAACTTATTTATTGCGACGCCTGGGCCGTAACTTACCGTCAAATATCTCGGGAAAGAGACACTCAGTAAATTCCCAGACTTCTTCTCCAACCAAGACACACCAGGTCACTTCAACTCTACGCTCTCAATATTGCTCATAGCTGCAGAGATAGCTATATCTTCTTCACTTCATCGTTTCCTTATTCCAGAACATACGAACGAGTAGTATACCACAATGCCACGCCATCGCGAGATTTGCTATGGTCTTCTCATCAAAACTCCGGGGCTATCGTTTCCCTACATCACCAAGACAAGCCCCCAGGTTTCAATTGCCTGTACAAGAGTCTTTAGCGGCTCACCTCTGCCACCAAACATGACCCCAATGGAGGTAGAAGGCAACATCTGCGAGTTCTTAACCGAATGCTACAACAACTTCCACTGCCTCACCATTTGCCCCCACCACGATCTCTTCGCGCCACCATGCGCGTGTGAAGAAAAGGTGACTCAATACTACGATCACATTGCTAGCAGTCTCAAGGAATCTTGGGAAAGACCTATTGATCCTAAAGACATCAAATTTATAGTCGAAGCAATCTTGTACGCTCGAATCGAGGCCATCAAGAAGGGGATTAAGAATGAGATCGGGCGGGCAGATAACCTCATCCTACTCAACGCTCACATCCTCGTCTGCACATTCGCGGGGTTCAAGCATAGCCATGGTTACCGTCATGTGGACAGTCTTTTCTGGACTGTCACTGGTGCTATTGAGCAGAAAACAAGAAGCTAGAACGAGGATGGAAACGGTTCTCAGGCAACGAAAGGCTAAGAACGTCAAGTCTGTTTCGGATGCTGGAAATCTTTCTGCGGCAGATTCGGCTGTCACTGAGGAAAGCTTCGTAATGCTTTAGACCTGCTATTGCTGTAAGCTGACTCTCGAAGGAAACAATGAATGGCTGGCTCTACGAGGCCTCGACTTTTGCAACGAACCGAAGATTGTTTGGACATATCTTGGGGCTATACATAGCTTGTGTCTATGGAGAAGCGAAACGGGCTCGTGCAGTTTGGAGTTGGGGATATTGATGTTTAATAGCGGACTCTGGCTAAGAATCATCGATTTTGAAGCTGCCAACCGGAGTTATCCATGCCGCAGATGAAGGCACCTGTGCTTTCTCACCAGCGAGTCCCAAAACGGACGTGTCCTACACAAGACTTGAGCAGTTTCTCTACGAGGGTATGAACCTTCTTGGTGTTAGCGATGTCTTATAGGTAGTCGTCGTATTTGAGTTTGTGGAAAAAAGTTGTTAATTCCGAGTGTGCTGTCGCCTTGCCATGAAGCATCGAGAAATAGTGCAGGCTAGGGGAGGCAAGAAAACTCAGGACCTCGATCCTAAGTGACAAAAAGACTTAGGTAATTTAGCATAAGCTTAGGATGCCTTTTGCTGAGTTTATTTTGACACCCTATATCAAGGTCCAATGTTTCCTTGCTTCCCGAGGGCAGGGTAACTCCTTTTAGAGTATAATGTGGAAACAGGTTAATATTCAACAGCAAGGCCATATCCTCAGCCGGCCGAAATGCTCAAATAAACTCACGATATCTATCGAAATCATCCTTTTACCCTACGGAGTTCTTAAATATCTGAACGATGTCGTCGCGAAGTTCATAGAGGAGATTTTAGCCGCTCACATGTCGATTCGAGTTCCATCCACCCAGTGGAAATGGTCGGTTCTCATTGGTTGAGGCGTAGTTCGGGCGGTTCAGCTATGCAGGGGATTGGACCTTGGTAATAGCTGGCATCAGACGATGACGAAAGTCAAAGCTCGAAAGTCAAAGCTCGAAAGTCAGCTTATTGAAGCTCTTTGTTGAATGACGATGAGAATTGAATAAGACATTGCTTCGTACATTAGATGAAATCGACGCAAAAAAGACTAGAGGCAGCTCATACTACAGCACGAGCTCATATGTAGAAGAATTATGCTGTGACGGACCGTATTTCAAGAAAGTTCTCCGACTAGTGGCGCCTTCACGTGCTTTCGAACAGGTTAATTGTCGTCATCGAAGCCATCACCACCTCTAGATAAGCTTGGACAAGCGTTTCAGTTGGTGTCGTGTATAACCAATGGATACATCAAAGGACAAACCTATCAAACACAGTCTAAACACTCAGTACGACCTCTACGAAACCACAATTAATATTAATTTCCTCATCTTTACAGTCTCAGACAACTCCCTTACCAGCCTCTTTGTCCTTCCCCCCACCTTGAGCTCCCTCCCGTCGGGTCTTAGATAGCGCCCAGCCCCCGGTCATTTCTCCCCCTCTCAAAAGATAGGCAGCCGTTTTAGCCTCTCAGCTGCTAAACCGCGCTGGAAACCAATCGCTGAAACCTGTCCTGAGCCCCTGGAGCTTGGGGCACCTCAATCCAAAGCGGGGACGGGCTCCGTCACTGCCACAGTCCATTCCATCACTCTCCCCTGCCTTGATTCTTACCCACTTCCAAAAGCCCACAACTTGTCTTCTCTTCCTTACGACATCGCCATTCATCATCATCTTCGACTCGCAATAACAGCATCAGCTCGTCCTCAACGACTTCGCGAGCGCACTTTACCCTGAGCCTACACTAGATCGCATCATTTCTCGACTCTCTTATCTATAGACGCAATGGCTCCCCCGCCGAACCCCAATCTTCCTCTCCAGGAGAGGCTTCTGGCACTTGCTAAGACCCTCCAGTGTACGTGGTATCTTCAGATGCGACCTTGCGCGCAGACATTATAATGGGATCGCATTGCTAACTTGGTGTTTCTCACAGTCGGTTGGTTTGTCGGGTACGTCTTGTCATGAACTTTACCTTTGTCCCGCTCTGCCTGGTGCGACGAAATGGCCACGATAGCTGTTTTGACCAACGGCCTCCCTCTTTGAAGCTCACATCACCACCAAATAGCCAGATCTGTGACTGACAAGCTCTCTTGACTATAGACACCTCACCCTGATCCTTACAACGGGCCGATATTTCTTGTCCTGGATTCGAATGAACTACTACACCCGCATGGCCCAGCTCTCCTACCGTACTGCCTTTATCGCTGCCGCTGTCACCTATGGCATTGTCGTCTACAAGACCATGCGCGCTCGCGCAAAGACTGGCGCCCGAGCTGCCCCCACCCCCATGGCTCTCCTTGCTGATGAGAACATCCAGTACCTTGGTAAGAGCTTCTGAAGCATTGCTCGCTGGATCTGCGCACTTTGCTGACCTCAAACAGCCATGGCCCTTGTGTGGCTCTTCTCTCCCCAGTACCCCCTCGCCTTGATCCCTTACACGATCTACTCGGTCTTCCACGTTGCCACCTACACCCGCGCCAACCTGATCCCCGTTGTCCTTGCGCCCAAGCCTGCGCCCGAGGCTGCTGATGGTGCTTCTCCTAGCCGCCAAGCTGTCAACAGCCCTCTTGCTAACCAGATTGGCGCTTTCGTCAAGGAGTACTATGATGCTTCCATGGCCATCGTCTCCTCCCTTGAGATCGCTCTCTGGGGACGTATTCTCCTCTCCGCTATTCTTTTCCAGCGCCGATCTTGGATCCTCATTGTTCTCTACACTGCCTTCCTCCGTGCTCGTTACAGCCAGAGCGTCCATGTCCAGAACTCTTTCACCCAGCTTGGTGCTCGTGTCGACTCCCTCGTTAGTGCTCAGGGTACTCCCCCTGCCGCGCGACAGGTCTGGCAAGGTGTCAAGGAGGCTGGCAAGCAGTTCCACGATGCTACTGACGTCAGCAAGTACATTAGCGGCCCTGCCAAGAAGACCTCATAAGCTCGACACGACGATACGCAGCTTCAGGTCATTCTGACTTGATTATGCTGAACGGATATGAACTGAGGCATAGCGGAACCAGACAAGATAGAAACGCCATGACGCTACGATTGGACTAGCTGCTTGCAGCTAAACGCGACGACGATTTCAGACTGGACAAAGAACATGGGTGTAGCGAGTACAACTGCACAACCATAGGAACGTGGAAAAGAGGCTTGGCCTCGTGACTGTATTTTTTATTCCTATACTTGGAGAACTTTTCTGGTGACTGTTCTCATGCGCATGCGGAGGGAGCTTTGTGGGCCGAGCATATCGACTTGGTGCACAAGATATTCAGGAGGAAATGCAAGTGGCCATGGGAATGATGGGGAAGATAACGAAGGAGACTGGATGGGTATGGATTTCCTGGTGTTAGCTTTATTGTATTCGAATTTCAGGTTTGATCATGACTCGTGCCGTTGTTATAGTGACTTACAGGATGATAAATTGTTCATTGCTCAGGAATAGCTTTATTGGACCTGTGGTTTGTATTTCCGAGGAAGACATGGCTGAGAATTTGGCATCGAAGCATGGCACGTTCTCGGAGAAGAAGCCACTGAGAGTATTCGATGGCATAAGGCTCGGCTTGGTCTCAATTATAGTATTCAACGAAAAACGAGACTTCTATTGAGCAGCATTCTTTGTTGACACTTGTCGTAGTGAGCATCTCATTTCTACGCAGTATTTATTTCATGTGCTGGCGATGATATCAAAAGTCCGATACATGTCAGGTCCCTTGGTGGGGCGCAAGGGATGACGTCGCCAGGCAAGTTACGTATGGATCTTTGACCAGGCGGCCTCAGCCTGTTCTGTTCATCCCAAACCCATCGCCTCCTTTAACAAACACTTTCAGCTGAATCCAATTGTAGTTGGTCATTTTGAACGCTATTATAAGACCTCTACAACTTTACGACCGCTGTTGGTGATGGCTTCGATCTTGCGACAGATTGTCGCAGGGCCGCGAGCTCGGCATCCCGAGGCTGGCTTGGATTTGTGCTATGTTACAGACCATATCATCGCGACGTAAGTCTATTAATTGGAAGGCTTTCTCCAGGGGAGTTGTATCATAACCGCTCTCTTTGAGGCCATCTCGATTTCTAGCGACTGTGCTGACAGCTAGCTTCTTAGATCCGGTCCTTCAGAAACATATCCCCAACTCGCATATCGAAACCCTCTCGATCAACTCGTCAAATTCCTCGATTCGAAACACGGTGAAGATTGGGCCATATGGGAGTTCCGCGCCGAAGGAACAGGCTATCCTGATGAATCTGTATATGGTCGCGTGAGGCATTACCCGTGGCCTGATCATCACCCTCCTCCATTCAGACTCGTGCCCATGATCATGGCGAGTATGCGCAATTGGTTACATGGCGGAGAACTGGGCGGTGGTGTAGTCACGGGCGACGGAAGACCCATGTCTTCTGGTAAAGATGCCGTTACCGAGGCGCAAAGGAAGGAGAAGCGTGATAAGAGAGTGGTGGTGGTTCATTGCAAAGCTGGCAAGGGACGAAGTGGTACGGTGAGCTGCAGCTATCTCATCGCAGAGGAGGGCTGGAAGCCTGAAGATGCTCTTGCGCGCTTCACGGAACGACGAATGCGACCGCGATTTGGCGCTGGTGTCTCGATCCCTTCACAATTGCGCTGGATCAGCTACGTTGAGCGCTGGACAAAAGGTGGCAAGAAATACACCGACCGACCCATCGAGATCCCTGAGATTCACGTCTGGGGTTTGCGTCACGGCGTCAAGGTTGATATCGAGGGTTTTGCGGATGAGGGCAAGAAGATCGATGTCTTCCACACATTCAAGAAGGAAGAGCGTGTGGTTGTTGATCCTGAAGCACCTGAGGAGAGCGGTATTAGCGATATGATATGGGAAATGGCCGGTTACTCGGTCACTAAGCAGAAGGAGAAAGCCCCTGATGAAGCGCACTTTTCTGAGGCGACGAATCCAGGTGAAACTCCATCATCGACGGCTGAGGAGAAGGCGCATATTGGCAAGGCGAAAACTATCAAACGAAAGGGCACAGAGATGCTTCACAAGGTCTCGCCTGCAGGCTCCCATAAGGGTGTTGAGAGAACTAAGAATGACTCTGCTACATCGTCAAAGACCGATGTTACAGAAGCAAACTCAGAGGAAGAACCAGGCGGCATGGCGGTTATTCTAAGACCCAAGGCCCCAATCCGCATTCCCAACAGCGATGTCAACATCTCAGTCGAGCGTCGTAACAAGACTCCCAAGAGCATGGGTCTAACCATGGTAACAGCCGTCGCACACGTATGGTTCAACACTTTCTTCGAAGGCCAAGGTCCCGAACGAGACGGCAAGGCCCTCGATAGCGGCGTCTTCAGCATCGAATGGGACGCGATGGACGGGATCAAAGGATCCAGCCGCAAAGGCTCACGAGCGTTTGATCGAATTGCCGTAGTATGGCGCGTCGCCGGCACTGACGCTCTGCCTGAAGAAGTGCTCGAACCAGAGGAAGGACAGCCAGTGCCGCAGGTTCGACCCGCGGATTGGAAGGGTGCGAATATGGAAGATCCGGATAATGAGAAGGATTTGGGACTTAGAGTTCAGAGTCCGGCGAGTGCGGATGTTAGTAAGGCGAGTAGTATCAAGAGTGCTGACGAGGCGGTTGCGAAGAAGGATGAAGGGGAGTTGGAGGGTGTCAAGTCGAGTGGACCGTCGGGAGAGGATTTGCTGATCGGGGATCATGGCGAGGTTAAGGGGGAGAAGAAGGCTTAGGTTGATGATCTTCATGTATATGATTATATGGACGATTAGATAGATGTAAGACCATGAGTGTGAATAGAGAGAGTATTATGCTACCATGGCAATAAGAATGGGTATCTCGAATAGAAAGTGTCCTTGTGTATGACGAGACTCAGTAGTGTCTACCCCTTCCTCTGTAATGCCTATCCCCTCGATATCCCCCATACGGTCCTCCCCTCCTATGATCCCCCCTCTCTCTATGCCCATGATATCCTCCCCTACCCTCCCTCGGCGGCGGAGGCACCGGCTCTTCAACCTCAACTTCATACTCTTCGAAATCTTCCTTAAAGAATCCTTCAGTAATCTCTTTTTCTCTCAACGCAGCCTCAGGCTCAAACACAAAACGCAACGTCCCTTCTGGCCCCTTCACCGTTCGTTTTCCAGACGCATCACCTGGCCATGACGTTGATGTCGCGGGTGAAGTAGCTGATGCAGGTGTAGAGGGCTGTGGGTCTTCGGCTTCACACCGGGAGCAGTAGTACAGATATCGAGGTTCAAACGCCTTGTCAAGATCGTTGTTAAGCCGAATCTTGATGTCGATGATCTTATTCTGATCAAACTGTGCCCCGACTTTGGTAGATTTCCCATGCTGAACGTATAAATCCAGAATATCAAGCATAGTCTCCATAACAGAGCCCCAGTGATACTGACGCTTTGTCTTTGCGTACCCTCGAACTCTGTCAACGTGCTGTTCTGTCATGAGAGCTGTGAGCTCCACGACCGCCATTACCATGGAGAATGTTGTGCGCTTTATGGGGACAAAGGTCTTGTAGATGTCGATGCACATTGCGTATGCGGTCTCGAAGAAGGGTTTTCCGTCCTCTTTGCCAAAGATGTCGCGGACGACTTTTACGAGGAGTTTTTGGGGGTAGCGTGTGCGGAAGTCGAAGCCGATTGTTTCGAGGATGAGACGTTCGAGGCAGATGATGATTTTGCCTGGATTCTCGAACATCTAAGAGGGTTAGTACGGTGTTGTGATTGCTGTTTGTTGGGCTTACCTTGTCATCGGGCGTGACTGATTTGTCGGGGTTCTTCACGTTGTATGCCGCCGCAAGAATCTCCTTCGACTTCTTGATAGTATCCTCCACCTTACACGCGACAAATAGTGATGCCAATGCAGCGTCTTGATAGTTATACTCGACGTCTCTGAAGTTGAGTCGAAATTTGTGGAAATATGTGCACGCCGTATCGAACGTCCTCACAGGTCTATTGTTTAATCAGTCTCCAATCCCCACGTCCTCCCATAAAAAGACTCGACGTACAGTTGCAGATATTCTCTCACGTTCTCAATCAACTGCACACCTTGAAGACGGTAGTTATCCTGTCTTGCGGGATCGCAGCCATTGTCCTTGAGCATACGTCGCAGCTTGAGCTCTGATGTGTATTGATTCGAACTGGAGATGGAGCCTGGATGGGGTCCGATCTTGGGTATCGCGTCGCCGTTTGTGGCCGCGGATGGACCATTATTTGATGTTGTCATTGGAGCGGAGGGTAGGATATGAAGTGTATGATTGTTGTCGCAAGTTTGCTGGTCGTTCAGTGGTGATTTCGGTGGTCAGAAGGGTCGATGAATTGGGAAACAAGTGGGCCTCGTCGCTGAGCGTTGTTACACGCAGGCTTTACCGGCTTCAATTAAGGAGACTTAATACGAGTTAGGGATATACAAGTGGGAGGATTCTCTCGGCAGATACGGGGATGATGTCTGTTGTCGCGTGAGTCAAAATTACTTCAGTTGTCATGATGCAAAGCAATTGCGATGTGGCTGAAGCTGGCGACTGTGGCGCAGCGGATTACAAGCTTCAGATGCGCTTTCATGACAGTAAACATTTCATTGAGCACGACGTATTGATTAATAGAACGCAAGGGTACAAGTTAACTATTGTGACTTTATTGTGACTTGAAGCACCTGTACAAGATTGTCGTGATTACCTAGGTACCTTATCTTGATGATGGAGTTCAGAACGTTATACGGCCAAACGCTCCATTTCGTTCCTACCCTAGAGTTGAGCATTCACCAAATATGTCTTTCTGAAACGGTCAGTCCCGCCAGGAATTGAGATGATTTCAGGGAAGTTGCTTACATCGTAAGTTGAGACTCCTTCCTTGTCATCCAAGCCTGCTCATTCCGCGAACTCATGTTCTGCTGTAATTGTAGGAGCGATATACTTGATGACGCGGCATGGTGGGAGATTCTTGAGGTAAGGTAGTTACAATATGGAGAGATCACTCATAAAAAAAGACCAAGTTTCAATCAATCCCACCAACTTTCGACCATGTAGAAGACTCCAAAGGAGCATATATTCAATCAACCTCAATCGTAGGCTAGTGCGGCTATAAATTCATCAAATTGGTCTGATCTTCAAGACAGAATCTGGGGTGCTTGCAGAATGCAGATCATCAGTGCCCAATCAATGCTCTGACCGGAAGGAAGGGGCCAGCTTTTGTTCCTTCTACAAAGCATCATTAATGGCATGATTATACACACGATAACAATGTCAAGAAAGTGTACCTACCGAATTTGGGAGGTATGTACAATGCCATTGTTAGGATAAGAAGGATGGACCGTTAGGTCGCTGCAACCTTCCCAACTCCCCTAACCCACCCCCGCCTTCCGCCAGTTTCAGGAAAGTGGAGGGCCATAGCTGACGTCTTCAGCTAGCTCAGCTCCCCAAACAACTCTCCATCTTCATCTTCATCTTCATCTTCCATCTCCATCATCATACTCATCACTCATCACTCATCATTGTATTATCCATCACAGCACTCGTATTAATTCCAAGAACTTCATCCCTTGCATCACGCTCCAATCACTATCCCGCTCTAATACCCTCACGCTCTAATCAATATCACACTCCAATCACCATCATGTCTTTCCCTTCCTTGCTCCGACTTGGCTTGGCCATTGGGGCCTTGGCTGGACAGGGCTATGCTTCCCCTGCTGCACCTATTCACACAAGCGATGACCTATCCGATACCCCGTTACCTCTTGTTATTTGGCACGGCCTTGGTGACCAATACAGCAGCGATGGAATGAAGAGCATCCAAGCCCTCGCTGAAGCCATCCACCCAGGAACCTTTGTTCATATAATTGCCCTCGATGAGGATCCCAGCCAGGATCAAATGGCCACTTTCAGGGGAAATGTCACGGACCAAGTCAGCAAGGTTTGCGAGGAACTGGCCAAGCACCCCATTCTGTCTACTGCACCTGCTATTGATGCCATCGGTATCTCTCAGGGCGGACAGTTCCTCCGCGGTTACGTCGAGCGCTGTAACTGGCCACAGGTCCGCAGTCTGATCACATTTGGTAGCCAACACAATGGCATCATCGACTTCAAGGCCTGTGGTGCTACCGACTGGCTCTGTAAGACAGCCATGGCCGTCATGAGATTTGGTACTTGGAGCAATCTTGTACAGTCAAGCCTTGTTCCCGCGCAGTACTACCGCAACCCAGCAACTGAAGCCGATTACAACAAATACCTCGAGAATTCCAACTTTCTAGCCGACATCAACAACGAGCGCGAGTTAAAAAACGAAAAATACAAGGCAAATCTGAGCAAATTGACCAACTTCGTCATGTGGATGTTTGAAGATGATGATCTTGTTATCCCGAAAGAATCTTCGTGGTTTGAGGAAGTCAATGGCACGGAAGTTATCCCTCTTCGAGCCCGTGAGCTTTATCACGAGGATTGGCTTGGCCTTCGCGAGCTTGACCGCAATGGTGGCCTCAGATTCCGAAGTGCCCCCGGCAAGCACCTCGAGAACCTCCCTGAGCTACTGAACAAGACCATCGCCAATTACTGCGGCCCGTGGAAACGGACTTTTGAGTCAGATATGGCGAACCCCGGGGATGGGCTCTTTGAGGCCAGTGACCTATAGGTTAGAGCACAGCACGACGCAGGGATCCTCGCAGATCCAGACATGGACAGCGACCATCCCTTCCATAAGGAGGACGGGCACGACCTTTTGGAAGACATACTCCGCCATGGACTGGAAGACATACTCAGCCATGGAGACCATCCCGACAATAGGGAGGACAGGCACGACCAACTGGAAGACATACTCTTGCCTGGAGAGTCCTGCCCTGGAGAGCCCTGCCATAAGGACGGCGAGGAGAACGATGGACACCACCTGCTGGAAGACATACTCTGCCATGGACTGGAGTACATACTCAGCCATGGATACTATCCCTGCGACATTGAGGATGGGCACGACCAACTGGAAGACCGCAGTGACCTTGGCTGCCATAAGGACGACAAAGAGAACGGGCGCCTCGAGGAAGTAGAGACAAGAAGGACCTGCAGCGTGAAGAATAAGCGCGACGACGAGGAAGGGGATGCAGTGGAATGCGGGAGTTTGGACGACGTTGTCAAGTTCTTGGAGGAATTCGAGGATTGGGACGACGTTACCGAGTACTTGGAGGAATTCGAGGATTGGGACGACGCTGCCGAGTACTTGAAGGAACACTTGAAATGGGACTACGCTATCCAGTACTTCAAGCAATTTGTAAAATTGTACAAAGCCTCCAAGTCCTTTGACGGATATAACTCCGGATAGTAATTTCCTATGCCTGGGTCTTGACGAAGGAAGAAGACTGTTTCGAAGAAGGCGCAAGAGAGGCGTAATGCCATCAATATTGTATTGTTAATGCAAGTATAGCTACAATTCTATTCTGTGGGTTTTCCGCCCTTCAACGAACGCCTCAACACCGATGCCGTGAATTGCATGTTTCAGTTGTCAATGGCCTTGTTGGCCGATGCCTTTTGCTTTCTCAAACGAGCCTTGCGGTCCGAGATTTGCTTATCGAGCTTGCCGTCGTCGGCCTCTGGAAGTTGCTTCTGCTTCTTGGCCTTCTTTGTAGGGGCGGGAGTCTCAGTCTCGTCGGTGTTATCGAGAGACTTGCGCTTCTTTCCAATGTTGGGCTTCTCACCCTTGAGGGCCTTTGCGGCCTCGTCCTCAGCAATGACGTCCTTCTCGTCAACCCAGAGCTCATCAGTCAACCAGATGGGAAGGGCAGTAGTCTCGGGACCCTTGATGTAGATGCTCTTCATGTTGCGCCACTTCTGAGGAATCCACTTCTCGATCATGCCGGTGACAACGGCATCGACATTGTCGGCGATCTGCTCAGCGGTCCAACCGGAGTATCCAATTCGGATCGAGGTGTTTGTTGAAGGGGTCAGGCTGACGAATGCAGAGTTGATGGCCTTCTGAACCTCCTTGGCGATCTCAGCGGGAGTGCCTGCGTTGACAGTACCCTCCGTCTTGACACGCTTCTGTCGCTTTCCATCGACCTTGGGTGCCTTGGCCTGCAGGTTAACAGGGACAGGTCGCTTTTGCGTTGTCTTGTAAAAGGTCTTTCCCAAAATCTTGGGTAATCTGTTGATGATGCGATCGTCACCAAGGAAGATATCCGCCTCGGCGAAGAGCTTCCTCTGCGCCTCGTACTGGCTGTACTTGGCCTTGAGCTTTCCGTAGTCGATGACACGAGTGATGCGCTTGCCAAGCTCAGCGGGGAAGTCCTCGGAGGCGACAATGTCCTTGTAGGCGCGCTGGGGCTCGGCGGTGATGAGGCAGATGGTGGTCTCTTCGTTGTTGAGCGAGTGAGGAAGGGAGATCTTTCCGGGCTGCAGACGCGCCTTGTCGACGATGTGGCGCTTAGTCGTCAGGTTGAGCCAGATGGGAGTTGTAGTAGGATCTTCATCGTCGTCGAGGAGCTTGCGCTTTTCAGACTCGTCGGCCTTTTGCTTGGAAGCCTTTTTGATGTGTGCGAGCAGAGCCTTTGAAGCTTTCAAGGTCTACAAGTAACTTGTTAGAGGTGTTGTACCATTGGAGTCCAGGGGAGACCAACCTGATCGGGGTCAATTGCTGTGACAGCGGCAGCGCCGGGAGCGACAATTTCTTTTGAGGGCGCCATTATTGTCGCAAAGTTGTAGATGGGATGGGGATGCAACAAAAAAGTTCAGTTTGATATGATAGTGGGGGCTTTATCAGTAGCTCGAAGGAAAAATAATTTTTTTTCCTGCGATGGTTGGCTCTGTCGGAATATGCAAGTCCCGGGCTCCGGCCCAGGGGTCTCTTAGCGCCTTTTAGGTGCCAAAAATATTGCACAGGCTCTGACGACATGCGTTTGTACAATTTGGGCCTATACATTAGTTTGTTGGCCATAGCTTTGTAAGAATAGTGAGAGAATACTCTTGTATGATTATACTTTTGTCTCAGAATTGAATAGTTCTTCTCTGAGCGTAATAGGCCTCTAGTAAGTTATTCGTCTCTCTCTGTCTCTTTTTCTTGCACCCTACGGGGAGTTTTTAGCGGCGGGGCGGAGTTTGGAGTAGGATCCGCTGATTGTCACTCTCACGTTACTCACATGAGATCCATCCGGTTGTTCCTTGTTGGGCTTACAAGATGATGAGCTTCTGGATCTTACAACTGAGCATCCCTCAATCTATCGTTACTATTTGTATGTACTTGTATATTGCTCGTCTCTCATATCCCCTACATAATGTCTCCCGATCTGCAAGATCCTGCCAATAGGAGAGCTTCATGTGATCAGTGCAGTATGTCCGCCCACCTTTCCCGCTTACACTTGGGGTCCATAACTTATATTGCGCATGCTGAACAATCGGCAAGGACAAAAGAAGCTCAAATGTGACGGCAGCTATCCATCTTGTGGACGATGCTCTAGTCTTGGAGAGCTGTGCAAGTTCTCGGCGCGTATGCCGATGGGAAGACCCAAGAAGAGGAAGATAGCCTCCGAGAATGAAGCCCAAGAGAGCAGTGCGAGCAGAACTTCGCCGTCGACTTTGGCGATGAGTATTGGGAGTGATACTGCCAGTGATAGGGGAAGAAGAGCAAGCTTCGATCCGTGCCAACACATGTCTGAAGATGGGCCATTGGATATGATTCCTCTTGGGTGAGTCGACTGAATCATCACCTTGATGGCCGAGCTGACTCAGATTTAGCAACGAGACAAATGTTGACCCGAAACTGTTGGCATTTGAATCTGACCCAGGCCAACAGACTTGCGCCTGTCTTGCGAGCTTATACTTGTCACTGGAGGAAGTCCGAAAAGCAGATGATTTACCCTTTACAGCACGGTTATCTGTTCTGCGGCATTTGACCACCACGGCAGCAGGGATCATACAGTGTCAAGTTTGCCCAACAAAGTTTCTATGGGCAATGCAGAATGCTCAACTCCTCAACACGCTTATTATATCCTTGGCGGAAGGATATAGAAAGATCGTGAAGTCAGTTGAGGACGAAACGAAACGAGCTCAGGATGCCAGGGAATCAAAAGAATTATACATAAGCGAAGGTCAACAGTCAGAAACATCTTCGCAAAACCACTCGTTAGGATTCTCGCTGAGCCTGGACCCTCAAGACTGGAAAAGTATCGCGAACAAGGCTATCAAATCTGAGCTTTTTGGCACGCCGCATTCGAGTTCCACGTCCTTTGTGGCGATGTTGCAGTTGATGGAGGATAGACAGAATCTGTGGCATTCAGGAACGAGCCATGTACCGCCGGGTATAGGGCATCGGTTGGCGCATCAGATGCATGATAAGGATCCGCATTGTGTGTCGGTTGTTAAACATACGAGGGATATGATAAGTCATTTGTTGGCGGATGTGTGAGTGGCTGATTTGATACCCAAGATCAGGAGCATTAGCCTTCTTTAATTTGATTGTTTACTGTCGTCATGACTCAGTGCTTTCGATATCCTAGAGGTTGAAAGAGGATACTTTTGATATGCGATCACAATGTGAGGAAAGGAATGCCTTTACTGAATATCCGTGAGTGGCTCAACCGCAGACATCAGTCTCAAAATCGCTGACGATACTCATGTTTTGACTGTATGGGATAAGTTGAGAGCTTTGAAACCAGCATGTTATTGGTTCGCCAAACCAACAGACACATGTAGGATATTATTCTCCATTTATCATGCAATGCAACTTTATCAAACGATCCGATAGGACTGGCTCCTGGACAATTCTGCTGTGCCGTACTAATTCGGGTGTTAAAACCACATCTGGTATGCAAAGCGTGGCATGATAAGTTGAATGAATTGGTTCAGTACACAAATAGAGATAAACAACGCAACTGTCAAGTGACACTCTGCTCTCTTCCTAGATAACGAACGAACCGTGCAAGAATGGCAGAAAAAAAAAATTCTCAACCAGCTCAGGCTTTCACCGATGTCTCTGGTCTTCTTCCTCCTGAGCATTGGGCTGAGGTAGCTGAGGTTCGTATGACACGACATTGGTCAGGATCATGCCACTAATGATAATCTAGGAGTTGGGTGATACGGATTCTGCTCTTGGAGATGATACTGCCGAGTCGACGGCGTCCATCACGTCAAGTATTCTGCAGTATAGGAATATCAATGGGAGAACGTACCATCATGATATTGGAAATGCACAATACTGGTATGTTGTCCGAAGACTCTATGGTGCGGCATTAATAAGCATAGGGGGACCAATGATGAGAAGCAGAATGAGTCGATGGACATCAAGCAAGTCTACCAAACATAGGTTGGAGATGAGTGCTGGTACGTGCAGTCATCATGTTTTGACGCTGGTTTTGGACGGCGCGCTGTATCTTGCGCCCATTCCCAAAGATATCAAGGTTCATTGCTGCCGTGAGCCATGGAGTGCCCTGCTGACTTTCATAGAATGCTATTGATATTGGTACAGGAACAGGTGAGTTTCAGATTGCCTAGTAGAGCCAGTCACTACTGAAATGAAGTCAGGCTACATCCAGGCCGCACCCAAGTTGTACTCTGGATGAACTGATGCTGACATGATGTTTTACTTTAGGCATCTGGGCTGTGTAAGTGTTGATGCTTAAACGACTAAGTGGAGATTAACTGATTTCGAAAGCGATTTCGCAGATAGCTTCCCGGACGCGCAGGTCATAGGTACTGACGTGTCGCCAATCCAACCGGGCTGGATCCCTCCTAACCTGCGATTGTAAGAAGCATATCCATACCCATAATCGTATCTAACACTTCGGCAGCGATATCGAAGACTGCACTCAAGAGTGGACATTCGCTCCCAACTCGCAAGACTACATCCACTTTCGTTGGCTCGTTGGCAGTATCGTCGACTGGGACCAGCTCTTCAAAGAAGCCTATAAGTGTCTCAAGCCGGGTGGCTATATTGAAAGCCACGAGGCTCTTTCGAGAATGGACTGTGATGATGGAAGTATCACCAAGAAAAGTGCCATGCATCAGTGGGGAAAGTTCTTCGTTGAAGGCGGCAAGAAGATCGGTCGTTCGTTTACGATCGTTGAGGATGGAGTGCAGAGATCTGCTATAGAGAAGGCTGGGTTTGTTAATCTTGTGGAACGGGATTTCAAGGTAAGTTTCTCTCTTCCAGTGGCCACTTTCATGTACTGATATAGTGAACTGAACAGGTTCCTATCGGGGGTTGGCCGAAGGATCCGAAGATGAAGGAAATTGGCAAGTATGCACAAGCTACTCTTGAGCAGGATATTGAGGGTTATGTGTTGTTCATGGCCAACACAGTGGAGGGCTGGACGAAAGAGGAGGTTGAGGTGTACATATCGATGCTGAGAAGGGAGCTGAGGCAGGGAAACATGCATCCTTATTATTGGCAGAAGGTTGTCTGGGCCCAAAAGCCAAAAGAGTAAGACCATTTAGTTAGTATTTGTGAAATTCTTATCATCGCTCATTATTAGTACCATTGGCATTAGCATTTCACCAGGGGCTGTGGTTCACAGTCTAGTAAGAACTCATTCTCTCCTCGATAAGCCCCGTGAACTTCACCATTTCTGAAGAGCACGGCTCCAGTACCTCCTTCAAAACAGGAATCCACCATTCTTCAATCCCTGGGCCAATACCTATAGCAAAGGCATACTCCACATACTCAGGGTAAAACCCGCTTAACTCCCAGTCGATGATTCCCGTGATGGTGCTTCCATCAACCATGATATTACGCGGTGATAAATCACCGTGAGTTAGAACGAAACGTCCAGTAGATTTGCGTTGTTGCCGCTCTAGCACTTTCTTCCATCTCCAACGTTGAATGGTTCCACCGGGAAGTCTGTCGAGACACCAGTTATGAAAAGCTTCCTCATCCTCAAATGGACCACAGTGTCTAACAAAAGTGGTGTTATATATATTACGTGTCGGCTGTCTGTCAATCCGACCAATGTATGGCTGTACGAGCGTTCTCATATGCTGAATTTGTACTCGAAGCTGCCCCTTGATAGACCTCTGCTCATCCTCAGACATAGCCTGCCAGACGTCCACGAGCGGCACACCGGGGACGTGTTCGCTGACCATAACACGTGCAACAGGGCGTTTTGTGACGATGTCGTAGACTCCGCGAACCTTGGGAGCTAATACACCATGTGTTGCGGCATAGTGCATCATGTCGGCTTGAGAGCGGTCAATGCCATCTGGACTGCTAACTTTGAGAGCTAGCACCTCGCCGCTGGAGTTTGTGTGCTCTAAGACTCGGTTTCCCCAGTAGTTATGGATCTCCTTGCCAATAACTGCACCGACATAACTGCACTTCAAGTACTTAGGAAGTGTATCCTGTTCGCCGTCCTCTATCTCAGCCTCCATGGCTTCCGGCCCCTCTTGTTCTGCTTCTGATAGGCTTGCCATATTGACAAATGGTTCACAATGGGGCATCAATATGATCAGAATTCGAGGGTTGCGAAGACAAATATATATGGTATGGAAAAAACGATAGGTTTTTGTTTCTTGACGAGTGATTACCTTTTACATACTGACCAACCTCCTCTTTGTACCCCTGTAGAACTCACCAATAGCAAGCCTATCATCAAAGAAAGTCTAAGAAAGAACAAAAAAATCACCAAATCTGTAGTTTCAAGTAAGAAAAATATATATTATAAATCAATACAAATATACTTGAGATAAAGCTAGTGGAAACACTTGGTAAAAGATGATGATGCTACCTGGGATAGGAAAGAGACGCACAAATTGAGATGAAGAACCTCGTACGTCCAGATTTGTAATCCCCCCAATTCTGACCACAACTCAGCTCGAGCCGGCCTATTGGCAGGTAAGGAGTGGCCGGGAATACAGACCGGACATTGAACAGCGCTTGGACAATCATGCACCCGATCGAGAGCACGAGTCGTACAAAGGGGGAAGAGAGATCGAATTGACTCACATCGTCTCAGGTCTCTCCCAAGAAACACTCGGGGGTAGGTATAGGGACCAAGTTCCACAGCTGTCAAAGATACAGTAGGAAGTCTATGACATGCATACCGTCATCGAAAGCCCAAAAGGTTCAGCTGAAGGATCAATATGGAGTGGCTGAGTGGCATATGCAGTTTCCACTGGCCTCAAAATATGAGATCTGACCAATGGATCTTTCAGCTCTTACACACATTTGCAGCCAAGAGGGTTTCCTTAGTGAGACATGCTTGATGTGCATACTTAGTTGGAGATTCAGATATGTACTGTGAAGTAAAGACAACCCATCGACCATCAAAGACAAAGACAATAGCTTTTACCACTCATTAACCTCTCCATTCAAAGCTTGCCCTCTCACGCATAATTGCAAACTCAAGCGGTTTCATGTAGACGAGCTCGTTGTTGATATGTTGATTCCCAACAACGTTCGACTTTTCGTACTCCTCGTTGCGGGGTATTTCTACCTGTCTCGGCCAACAGACACTCTTTGGCTCTTCTGGGAAGCACAGACCGTGGCAAACGATAACGGGTCGGCACGAATAGCCAACGATTTAGCTGCCTGAAAGTTCCACAACTGCATCATGCATATTTGGGGCGTGAAACAAGGAGCCTGACCTCTCATCAGCAACGACATCCATAGCACAGCAGAAGTCACTGAGACAAGATTCGGGGGGCGTCTCCTCTTTGAGAGACAGAAATACCCGAGCAGAATTAGTGTTAAGCGGCCCGATAGTTTAATCGTTTATTTCTCGCCACCTCCATCAAAGGGTCAAGTTACTTGACCCTATTTAAGAACACACTTACAGAATGATCCGGTTACACCGCCGGGTATACCTTTTCTTCCGCCGCAAGGATGCCACACGATGCTTGAGGAGTGCGTTTACCAATTTCCGATTATATCGACATCGCCGCCGGGAACAGTTGGCAGGCTGGGATGATGCCTGCTTGGGCAGATGGGCTGGGTGATCCGGGCATTCGTAGCTATTGTTGTATTGGTGATAGTGATAGTGCTTGTGATAGTGTTTGTGTTTGTGCGTCACAATCTGAGTTATGTTACCATTATACATATGCCCAGTACCGCGATGGGTAGCCCCTTGACTGATAGTTGAACATTTGAGGTCGCTGTTGTTGATGATATTGATTGGAGGTACCGAAGCAGGCACATTATCGTCTTTGGAGGTCATCCCCACCATGATGGAGTACGGCTGGCTTTGTTGCCAAACTGGTTGGATCGTATAGTAACACTGCGGACGAATGGAGTTTCCAAGAGGAAAAAGGGTGTGCGGCAGCTGACCCGTGATTTGAAAGGGCTTACACCCTTTCCTATGCATGCGCAGTCACCCCTGTCCGCATGTTGGGGGCCTCAAACTCTCCAACCTCTCCACAAGCACGACGGCACTGACCAGATCGTGACAAACGAGAATATGCCAAAATCTTGAAATCGTTTATTAAATCGCAGCGTCTTAAGTAGTACGCGTATATACATTACTAGCTTTTGAACCCCTATTGTTGGAAGCGGCAACGGAGGATGTGAAGACAATGTATCGATTGCCATATCTCAACTTCCGAGGAATGCTGATAATATAGTGATGGAGGTTCTTTTACTGTTAATACATCTGTAGTGTTGGGCCATGTATATGAGAGGCGTGCAGGTAAATATGTAGGTGATATAACAATCGCGGGCTGCGGGCTTTGCTAGATGCCTTGCCTTGTTCTCCAACCTCACAAACTCATTACAATTTCTACCACAGACAGAACAGGAAGCGCTCACAGCTGCCTCCTTAGCCTCTAAGACGATTTTAAAATTTCTTCAAAGGCTCTTAAACCCTCAGAACCGTGTTTTCTTCCAAGCGATCCATCCACACCTATCACGTCATACAAGTTGTCAACCAACGACGGTGGCGTAGCAAACTGGACCAACACAATCAACTTGATAAGATACTCCTTTTGTCTTAGGTACTTCATTGCTTTGAAAACCGAGTCCGAAATTCCCGGTATTGCATTCGACTCGGAGAATCTCTTGACGTGAAGTTCCTGACGTGGTCGAGGTCCCCCTTCAGATAGCCCCCAAAGTTACCTTTTTTCTACTCTTTCCTTCACATCACGGTCTTCTCATCGCTCTTCTATGAGTTGATAGAGACTATGGGCTAACTAAATGCAGAGACTAAATTATCATTCGATTTAGCTTCGAAAAAGAAGGCGTCTAGTTGGTTTCGATAGTTAACTTCCACCTAGAAAGCTGTTACTGAGCTCCACGACACTGAAGCCTTGGGGCTCGTGGTCAGAGGAATCCTTTGGGCACCCGAACCTCACAGTAAGTTCTCTCCTTACTCTTCAAAACTTGACATACACTTGCGAGCGTCTGTCTACCCTCTTGAGACGAAAATCAATACTCAATACGACGCCACCCTCCTGAAGTGCAAATCTCGACTTCACAAACATACCCAAGACCTCTCATCTCTCTCATGAATCTCTGGCTGTAGTACAGACCGCCTTATGACCAACGTATCAAAGTCTTTACACCGGTAGCCTTGTTCTGCCGTGTTACTCTGCTTCGCCCCCTCGAAGTGCCTTAGGTTTCACCGCAGTCTGACACATGAGGCTCTGCTGTCAATCTTTCACACTTTTTCACAATGATGCCTAAACCTTGATGCCATACTCACATCTTGGCCTTCTTTTCCGGTCGCACCTTTTCACAATTTTCATAATCTGCGGTTGATTTCTATGCCACGTTAGCACAACCATAATTTCTCCCGCATTCTGACACACCATCCGAGGACGATATCGTCGCCGATGTAGCTATTCACGGCTCTTTAACATCTTCACCGCTCTTTGTTGCGACGGGTTTGCTTGCCTTGTCTTCGAAGTTGAGGCTATCATGGCAGAGATTCTTGGGGTCGCGGCGTCGGCGAGCCAGCTTGGTGTTGCATGCTTTTCACTGATAGATGTCATGAGAAAGATAAAAGGGGGAGCGTCGACGCTGAAACGGTACCATGAGCAGCTCCAAGAACTTCAGAGACTTTCTACTAGCATCTCTGAGAACCCCCTTCTTCAGACCCCTGAGATTGGGACGCAGACTGATGCTCTTCTTTTTATCATCAACAACAACTGTTTGAACTCTTTACTTCACAAAGGAAGAGTGCTCCGGACTTGGGGCTTCTTGTACAGAGAACAAGATCTTCTTGATATTTTTGTCAGACTTGAACGACAGAAGAGCAACCTATCTCTCGCCATCGAACAGATCCAGTCTAGAACGCTGTATCAGATACAGACTGATATACAGACCATGTCTGGAAAGAAAGAACCAAGCCCTCCAACTCAGGGCGCTGCTTCTCGAACGGGGCCCGGGGTTCTCGTTCGCAGGGACTCTTCCAAGAGTACCTATTCTTCAAGCACCCAAGCAACTGTTATCGACCTAGAAACCATCAACGACTCGATTGCAAAGATTCGGGCTGCAGTTGCGCCTCAGTATGCGATGCCGCGAACCAATCCGTCCACCACCACGGTCGAACAGTCTTTCGGACATTCTCATTCCCAGTTCTCAACCCATTACAGTCAATCCGGAACCTACAACTACAAGCTCGACGATGACACTGGCCCACAATGGATTAATCCCTTCGCGGGTTCAGGGTGCAAACAGGAGAACAGACAGATCTACGATATCAACGCTGGCTTCTCGAAAGAACTTGCCCAGAACCCCCCTATTCGATGCATTTACCACAATCCGATCAAGATAGGAAAGGGTGATCAAATCAACAAAAACCTGATCCTGGTTGATGAAGACTGTGAAGGAAATGAAGGCTATAAAGGATTCGTTGTTCCGGATATGCGTGGCGACAGGTGGATCAATCCGAATGCCATCCCCTGTTCTTCAGCACACGGGGAAGACAGCGTCCCGAGACAGTTCAATGGCGTTGAAATCCGGATCAAAAAGAAGAAGAAGAACACTGGAAAGACGGAGAAGAAGGTGAAGAAGGAAAAGAAGGAGAAATAGGAGATCATGCGCTACTGTATGCAGAGGAGCTAGCCTATGTCTACTGGTCAAGCTATTTGGGCAATCTTAGTCACGTCTGGCTGTGCAAAACATTGAATTGTGTCAAGGAGAGATAGTCTCGATAGGAGCCAATAGTGTTGGAAGTAGATGAGTATGGTTGAGAGTCCTAATATATGGCATTTGTATCTGAATTAGTCGTTAGCGATTATGAGAAAGCATGAGCTGCACGTGGATATTCCAAGTTAGCTGTCCTGTCCCCCGTTAGCCCTTAGAGCTCGAGGAGGTCGATAGCACGGAGGTCATCCCTCACAGAAGAACCATGAGCTACGAAACAGAGACCAGCCTCTTCATATGTGGCACAGCCGGAAATTCGAAAGTTTCGAATAATTCTTAAGATGATATGCCCCTCGAAGCCGGCTTTTCACAGCAGCTGACATGGAGCTCAGCCCTATCGTTAATCGACCTAATCTGACAGCGCCACGTGTTTCACATGCAGCCCATTCAGCTACCCCTCTATTCAAGATCATGGCGATTGATCAAAGGAGAGTACGAGATGGGTTTCTGCCAATGTCACCAGATCATCTGCGGTGTTTATAACTAACAAACAAATCTTAGGCAGTTTCCATGGCCGATCCACTCTCCATCGGGGCCAGCGTCCTGGCATTCATCGGCCTCGCCGACCGCATCATTCGCACATACAAGCACTACATCGAGGCTGTCGAAGATGCACCCAAAGACATCCAGATGATATTGGGCGAGGCTACATCGCCGAGAGCTATCATCGATAGCATTGGCGAATCAAGCGCGACGACCCTCGTGCCAAATCTTCACGAACAAAATGGACCTATCAAGTCTTGCCACAGCCGTCTTGCTTCACTCGAGGCTCTTCTTCCACCAACTATGGGCCAATTCAGACAGCCAAGCGGCGTAAGATGACGTTAGCCGACCTCGCATGGCCTCTAAAGCAATCGAAAGTCAGAAAGCTACTGGCCGAGATATCACACCATAAGGCTACTTTACTGTTAGCCATATCTGGTGACATGGGTTAGTCTACAAGGACCGTTAGGAAGTCAAGGCTAACGGAGTTTGTCCAGTGGGGACCGGAAAGAAATCAAAATGGGGATCGAAAGACTACAAGGCACAATCTCAGGTCGGTGATCTCAATTGATGGCTGGAATAAACTGACATATTCAAAGAGTCCGAAACTCGGGAGATCATCCGATGGCTTGAGCGAACAAACCCATCATCTCTTCACAACATAGCATTCAACAAACATGAGCCTTTAACAACTACATGTGTCACCAATTCTTCCCAGTGGAAGGCTTAGTTGTCTCATGCCTCTGAAACTAGACTCATTTGGATACATGGACTCCCTGGTTCAGGAAAAACAGTTCTCGCATCATATGCCATCGAAGAACTGGAAATGCTATGCAAGCCAGCCAATGGCAGTATTTGCAGCTACTACTACTGTCATTACTCTCATAACCAGGATGAAACGGTGCCATTCCTGTGCTGGATCATTGGCCATGTCTGTCGACAGATTAATCAGATACCACCGGAGTTAAAGAGGCTTCACGATCATGGCTGCGAACCTACCACCACGGACTTGGAAGAAATCTTGGGAATTGTGGTGAATAAACTTGACGTCTTGTATATCGTCATCGATGCTGTTGACGAGAGTACTCCCCGAAAGGATCTTTTGTTGCTGATTCAGACAATAACAGTCGATAAGCGGTTTGAAAAGATCAGGATACTAGCAACAAGCCGGCAATACTTCGACATAGAAGAATCGTTGACTCAGATATCAACAAGCATATCAATGTCAAACCCAATGGTTGATGCTGATATTCGAAGATTTGTGCACTCCAGGCTCAGATCTAGTAATCGACTAAAGAGATGGCACGAGCGATTCGACGAAATTGAGCAAGTCCTGGCTGCCATGGCCCAAGGAATGTGAGAGCTCCCTTTCACCAGGATACGATCAAAGAAGTACCTTTCTTCCAACTGTGCTAACTTAAAGTTCCAAGGTTCCGGTGGGCGGAACGTCAAATTCAAGCTATAGAGCGACTTCGCGACCAGTCGAAACTCCAGCAACTCCTTTCCAATCTGCCCAAAGATCTGAGTGAGACCTACGTCAGGACCTTCGAAGCAATCCCTGAAGACGATAGAGCGCTCGTTCGTTGTATTCTCATTTGGATCATCGGCCATTCGCAGGCCGCTTGGATTTATCACGTTGGTGTGAATGCGAATTTGCTTCTGTCAGCAGTTACATATGAGCATTTCGGATCCGAAACCAAAGGCCAAAAGCCCATTATTGACCTTGAGTATTTGAAAGAGATATGTAGCTGTCTTGTAACGGTTCGATATGTTCCTAGGGATATTTTCGATAGCTGGTTGGAAGAATCTCCTGGATTACAGGCTAGAGAAGCAACTGACGGCGAGAATCTCTACGTGTCTCTTGCTCACTTCACAGTCCTGGAGTTTCTGGTATCATCGCACGTCTTTCAACCCAATTTCGCATTCTTCGCCATGTCTCCCGAGCCAATTCGATTGAAATCCGAAAGAGTGTCCTGAAACAAGCACTAGCGGCTGATCCAGAGGGGACAAATACTGATTGGATCCACGACCGTAAAGCCTATTGCCTTACACTCGGCTGCGTTTTATATATGCCTGACATTCTAGCAGATTCTGATCTTCAAGACCTCTTCTTGCGGTACATCAATCCTTGTGCCCCGCACTATTCGCGCTTCGAAGCTATTCAGTCCAAGATTGTCCAGGGCGATTGAAACTCTCGCTATTACTTCCTCCGACACATCCCAGCTCGATTCTATTTCTCAACAAAAAAAGACACATATTTTGGGTCAGCTGCAGCCCTGATGAATTTCCTTCTGCTTCGGCATCAATATCTTCAAAGGGGGCTCATACCGATGATCAGAAGGTTGCTCGCAGGGAGACCGATACAAGAGTTTCTGAATGTAAGAGTGACAGCTACGTTTCTCGAAGAAGGTGAAGACGAGTCGAACGATAGCGGGAGTCCGTTATGTCAAGACACATTGGACGGAACGGTCTGGGAGATAGTGTAGTGGCGGCAAATCTTTTTGGACAATGAGGAGCTTTCTGAATCTTTTGATATGCTATGGCGCCATTTGGGATAGATACGAGACTGCACCCATCTATACGACAGAGATAAATATCAAGTTAAGGATTATATTGATATTCCATGAATAAGACTTGTTTGCAGACTGCCGGGTCTGAGTCGTCCTCTACATGCTCCGTCCACGTGACATGTCACATGCTCTAGAGGGAATTTGTTCCGCGCCATGATAAGAGCAATTTTTCGACTTTTGGCTCAGAGCAGAATCGCTAAGCGACCAAGTACCTTTATCAAAATGAATTTCTTTAACCCGTTTTCTCGACAAGGAGCTCAATGGACGTTTGTAGGCCGTACATCGTCATTTCCTGACGTAGATGATGATGCAGGCAACTTGGCAAAACACCGCTTGTGTAACGCAAAATCAATACCAGGCTGCAAAGCCTTTCACATACCACAGGAAGATGTCTCCTCGTCAAAAGAGGTTCTTATTGGCGATGAATCCTCGTGGGAGTCACTTGGTGATCAGGTGCTCGTGTTTCAATACAAAGGCAAATTTCATGCAATCGACCATGTGAGCAAATGTCCATAAGAAAGTGTTTGCAGCGGCTAACAAGGGTGTGTCTGCCTAGTCATGTCCGCACAGCCAATACCCTCTTTCAAAAGGGACACCGTTCGATATTGAAGACTTTGGCGTTGTACTTAGCGCTGGAGTGTTGTGTCCAAATCACGGCTGGTCCTTTGATCTGTTTACCGGCATGTCAGATCGAGGCAGCTACAGACTCAAGACCTGGGAGGTCGACATCAGGGATATTAAAGAAAATGAATCCCCTAATACAAATGACAAAGGCAAATTATCGACGGATAAAGAGGTTTGGGTGAGGAGGAAGCAAAGGATTGGCTGAAGCGTAACAGGGGGGTTTCGCCTAGCAAATGCATATCATAAAAGAGGATAAACGAGCATACCCGACGATCTCCTTCGAAGCCAGTCACTGGCAACAATTTGGCACTTGGCAAGTTTGACTTTGGATTCCAATTTCTCAAGTCAGCATCCCGTACAAGCCAAGGACAAGCCTGGCGTGTCACTTTATTCCCTGATCACAAGATACAAATACCATACAAGAGCGTTGTTCCCTTGCTCCTGTAGCCATACACAGGGTGCTTCAATACTGTCCAGCCAGCTTGATTCCAAGATTCGTGTTCATGAGGCGGGAAAGCCGAGAGCTCTACGCTGAGACGAGACAGAAAAGAGTATGAGAGACAGTTTAGGATTTATAGAGGGCGGACGTTGCGCAGCGTGGCTTTCCATCATGCTTGATTGGAAGAGGCTAGGGGATCATAAATCCCACGGCTCAGGGATCTGATGGCGGCAATGAAGCGTGACGAGCGGACAACCCGAAAACGAATGGATAACCCGCAAGCCAGCGGATGACTCGGGAGCCAAAGGTTAGGACTCTGACGCTCTGGATGAGTACTGGCCGTGTGACTATGACCTCGCTTTTTGGTTCCATTTCTTGCCATATTTGTGTAGGATGGGCAAGCGATTACGATGAGGTTTAGTGATCATGGCAAATCATGGACAGCTACGACCGGAGATGCAGACACCGAAACTCCGGTTATCGAATAGACGCATGCCATATCAGATCATCCGGCCTCGTCATGGTATTCCTCCCAAATTCAACTCCATTATTTTGATCGGTTTTGAGCTGGCCAAAACCTGGTATGTCAAGTCTGAAATGCAACATTCCCCTCACTGGTTCGTGACTCTCTATCACCAATATCCCACGTCCCGAGAGGGCCACCGGGAAAGTGGAGGGTGCCCCGACGCCATCACCAAAACCACCAACTGAAAACTCCCAGATTAAGCCAAGCTTGTAACGCCACCAAAGTATCTGATCTATCTGGTTGGTTCGTGCGGCAAATACCCCAGTGATCTAGATTGCATCTCGGTTACAGACTTTACAGCCCATGGGGTAATCCGGGGTAACGTGGAGGAGAGAGAGGAGACTGGGGAGAGAGAGGGGGGGGATTGAGGAGTACTTAATTGACCATGGCCTACGACTCAAAATTGCAAAACCATCACCCCTAACTGCAACATTCAATAGAGTCAAGCATGGTCTCTTTCAAGGAAGCCTTTGCGCTGTCTTCGCATGAAGTCGAGGCTGCGACGCCTCCTGGCACAGTCCAGATTCACCGTGAGAATTTCTTCCCCCTTGACGCGTGAGAGTCTCAGGACTGACGGTGAAAAAAGGGGAGCAGGAAGACGCGAGCCATGTGATTGTTAGCGGGCATGTCACGGATGATCCTCGAGATCCCCTCAATTTGCCAACATGGCATAAAATCGCTGCTCTGTGCGTTGCGTCGCTTTATGCCTTCACCGCGAATTACACGAGCGGTGTTATCGCGCCTGCTTTTCAGCTCTGGCCCATGATCTTCCCGAAGGATCCGAGAACCCTCTCTGAACTCTCAAAATTGATTGCGGTTAGTTTCTCTCTCTACCACATTGACTGCCCGTGCTGATGGAATTACAGGTCAACATCCTCTTCATCGGTGCGGCCAATATCTGGTGGGTTCCCATGTCCAACTGGATGGGACGACGACCTGTTCTCATCATCGCCACGGCCATACTCACGTTCTGTACTCTTTGGTGTGCACTTGCGACGTCGTATGATTCCCTCCTCGTTGCGCGGATCTTCCAGGGCATTGGAGGTGCGGCTGCAGACACTGTTGCACCCGCGCTTATTGGAGATATGTTTCCTATTCATCAGCGTGGACGAGCCATGGTAATCAACCCTTCTAACACCAAGACCGACCGCCGGTTGCTAATATTATGTGTCAGGCCGTCTACACCATCATGCTCGTCGTCGGACCTCTTACAGGTGGCATCACAGGAGGGTACATCGTCTACCAACAGGGCTGGAAGATGATCTTCTGGGTTTGTCTCGCTCTCTCCGCCGCCTGCCTCGTCGGCGTCATCTTCTTCGTCCCTGAGACCTTATATATACGAAGTGCACCAGTCGAAGGCGTCACGGACCCGGAGACCGAGAAGAATGCCCAGTTTGGCAACAACGAGCACGTCGAGGATAAGCAGTCTGTCAGCGTGGGCGAGCAGCATGCCACGTACTCCTCCTTCGGTTATGTCCAGTCTTTGGGCTTCAACAAGCCTCGGGGGAGCCTTGCCAAGCAATTCATCCAGCCTTGGAAGACTCTTGCCTTCCCTGGTACTTGGGTGGTGATGCTTCACTACGCTGGCCTTGTCGGCGGTATCGTCACTATTTCCACCATCGGACCTCAGCTTATGGCGAGCCCACCTTATCTCTGGAAAGCTAACGCCGGTCTCATCAACGTTGGTGCTGTCATCGGCGGTGTCATTGGTTATATCTACACCCACATGCTTGCTGATGGTAGACTTGTCAAGAAGGCCAGCAAGACAAGAAACGGTGTCGCTGAGTCTGAGGACCGATTGCCGACTCTCTTCTTCCCTCTGTTCATCGCCACTTGTGGTTTCTTTGTCTTTGGATTCTGCGCCAAGAACCCTGGTGGACATACCTGGGTCGGACTCCAGGTTGGATATGGAATGCTCAGTTTTGGTCTGATGCAGGTCCCATCTGTTGGATTCAACTATGTGAGTCTCATAACATCCTCAAGTTTGTTTTGCTGTGTATACTAACAACTTTTAGTTGATCGACTCTTATCACTCCCTGGCAGCAGATTGCTTCACCATGGTCACGATTCTCCGTGCCATCATCGCCTTTGCTTGGACATTCTTCGTGGCTGATTGGGTTCAAAAGAGCGGAGCTGCAGAGCCTTTTGGAATCTTTGGAATGTTGATGGGCATTTTCTCTCTGATGACTGTTCCTCTTTGGATGTATGGAAAGCGTATGAGGATTGCCACAGCAGAACGGGTTCTTCGATGGCAGGGTTACTAGTTTGTACCGCCAAATGTTTTGCCTTTAGTCGTCATGATGGAATGAGTAGTATATGGTTATCTTATCACAAATTGACCGAAATAATATGTCCGTCATGACCCACCTGAGCTCTCGTGTCTATTTGTCCTCTCGTATTATTGTCAACATAAAAGTGGTCTCGTGCTTATTGTCATACGCAAGTACCTACCCGGTCCACGGTAATCGGAGCCCCTCAAGCCAAGACTCTCAAAATGCCAAGGGTTTATCGATAATTGGATTGTGTCCCACTGCCAAGACCCTCTCTGCTCACCGCACAGCCCCCCCATGACAACTCCTCCCTACAGCGCAGTAAGCTCAGCACCACCACCAGCAAGAGTCCTATAACTTTATGAAACACGTTTCAGCACCGTAGAATTCCTATAGGAAGAGGCCTCCTTAGTCAAGCAGCATCTGTTATCCAATACCCGTCGTGCCGAGCCGTGTATGCGCCTTAGCGGGGTCTTGTCAACCGCGCGCTTTTGGATGGAGATGGATATTCAGGGGTCCTTGTAAGAAGTGGACTCTTACTCTGCATTGCATGTGCATTGCAGTCGTGGCAGCTTCAAAATCGTTTTCTCGCGGTTCACTCGGTCTTGGATGGTCTTGGCTTTTGTGCGGAGGTGCATGCGTGAGGCCTCTCGTGAATCACTGTCAATAATATATATAGTCCTTAACGCTTCACATAACTTGATACTACTCCAGCATCTACAACTTCACACCACACTTCTTTGCTCCATTCACATTCACATCAGCCAAAATGGTCAACTTCCACGAGAGCTCTTCTGACATCGAGCTTGAGGATGGTCACATCCTCGTCGCTCAGTGCAACGATGCTGATGGTGAGCCTCAAGAGTCTCGTCTTGATCTCGACTACTACATCGGCAACAACGACGGTGCTTTCTACTGGGGTGGCGAGGGTAAGTCAGCAAATATTCAAAGTATATCTTTGACCTACTGACGATGACTTCAAGGCTTCTCTGGCTCTGCTTCCGACATCACCTTCGAACTTGAGGGCGACGACAACGTCCCTGTCCTCCGCGCTCTTCTCAACCCTATTGACGGAGATCCTGTTGAGGCTAATGTCAACCTCGCTGAGTGCATTGGCAACGACAACGGTACTCTTGTCTACGGTGAGTCTTGATAATGTTCAGGTTTTGGATATCTGCTAACAGTGATTAGTCCCTCCCCAGTAAGCGAAGTTGTGTACTTTGAGGAAAGGATTCAGGCGGAAAGACAGTCAAACAAATTAAGTAAAATTACCAACTACTCGTTCCTTATTTTGTGGTGAATGCAGAGCTGAGATGTGAATGTCAACAAACCCCAAGCCGGTTACCTGTTGCGTGACTATGTCAACAAAGTATCGCTAAGAGTGCCATCCAGCCGTGCTATTGGACCCCATTTAAGTCAAATAAGTAATGCTCTCACAAATTTAAACCAATAGTTTTAAACTGAAGGTTTACTAACTTGCACTACGGCACTTTAGAGCAATCATGTCAAGAGGAGAAAGGCAGCATCTGCATAGCATTATCCGTACTGGACTTCAGACACGATATTAATACATATTAACTATCAAGCCCGGGTATCAAGCATCCAACTTCCTCTTCGCCGAATTCTCCAACTCCGCCATGAGCTGCACCAACTTCTCCGTAAGATGCGGCACCGGCATGCCCGTAAAATTACTCCTCACAATCCCCATAACTGCCTCCATGACTTTATCAGGCTGAGAAAGCGGCACACTAATCACAACCTCCCCTTCGCCCTGAATCTCCGTCCTCCGCCGTATACAAGGCTGGCCCTGTCCGAATCCTTTGAATCTTTGCAACGCTATACTATCTGCTTCGTCGAGGTAGACATTCTGACTTAATGCGCGGGATAGACTGGATTGGTCGGACAATAGACCATACACCCAGAATGCGAGACTTGCGTGGTACAGAATTATGGCCATAGGACCGCGCATTGAACCGCGGGGTGAATGTTTGGCAATGTGCATGATTTGAGCGGCGTGGAATATTGTGTGGCGGGCAGCTTCGCTTTTTACCCAGTCGCGGACGGTGGGATAGACTGCGCGTGCTCGTTCGGGACCTTCCATGCCTGCAAATATCTGGATGTCTTCGAAGGGCATTTGGAGATGGAGAAGGGCGAGTTCAAGGCGCATTTGGATCTCGGGGTCTGCGGAAGTGTCGACGGATAGACTGAGTTTCAGATGTCCGAGAAGCTTGAGTAGTTCGTCTTTCCGCATTTCTGTGACGAGCGTATTCCAGCGTCGAGGTCGGGAGCGTTGGAGGGATGAGAGTTGGAGATACTCCCAGCACATAGTCCATGTACATGAGAGGACAGCCAGGATAGCGACATACGAATCAACGGAGTCAGTATGGTTGTTGAGAATATCAGGATCATCAATGACATCTGCAACAAAGAGCGGTTCACTTTGTCGGCGCGAGGCCTTGAGCGAGTTCCACTGTTCCGGCGACGCAGCAGTCCACAAGTCCGCATGTTCCGGGAAGGGCAGAAGGACCTCGGCATACGACACTGAAGGGCTGACCAGCAGCGCCGTGGAAGTGTTGGCATCATGAGACAGCATCCTGAAAGCAAGCCTCTTGAAGGACTCGTCCTCTACCCATTGAAGCCAGTCTTCCTGAGAGACTAGACCTGGAGATTGCATGGTCTTGCTCTGGGAGTACACTGATCGCTTGAATTTTCCATCACGGCGCATCATGGTAAGCACAGGGTTGAAGAAGCTCTCTGCTATTTCGACTTTGCGGGGGAGACCACTCCAGATACCCATCTCGAGGGTGATGACGAAGGCTTGGGTGAGCTGAAGATCACGGACGAGAGTGTTATCTTGTTCCCACTAGCCACATGTCAGTCTGCAACTTGCATTGAGGGGAAAAAAGACTTACATGTTTTGCGACAGCTATCCTCAAGCACTCTTGTATAGCATAGCCAAGCTTTGACAAGGCAGGATCAGAAGTTAAGACGGCACCACACGCCGCCATGGCAGCGACTAGCTCCGGTCTCTTCTGGTTGGGGTTAAAAGAGGCGGCGTGGATGAATGAGGTGGCATGTGTGACAGGAGAGGTGAGGTAGTACTGAAGTAATGTGTCCAACAGCTCAGCAGAGGGAAAGGACGCCACTGCTTTCGACAAGTGGTCTGAACGACAACTATTGACGACCATCATGAGTATCCTGTCACGAGCTGGTCCTTCTAGCTTGGCAGACGTGACTCTTGTGTTCGAGTCCAGGGCGACACCAGACTCAGGCGAAGGGTAGGCAGAGTCTGTAGCAGGGAGGGAGAGGTTATGCTCCTCAGCACCGGCATGGTCTTTGGCGTTGGGTCGAAACTTCCAGTGAGAGTTCTGGAAGGCCTCTGTACACATGGCAGCGGGCTCACCGGGATCGGTATGCGATGCGGCGCGTGGTGTTTGAGCCCCTCGAGGCGTAGGCTGTATGCTTCGGACTTCGAAGGGGATGCTTGTGTTGTATGAGTCGAGAAACCGGAGGTCAATGTCATCCAGTTCATTATATGTGTACATGTCAACATCGTTGGCGTTGGGATTAGCCCATCCTCCTGATAGAAGGTTGAGATCTGGGAGAGGGAAGAAGAGGGGATCAATGTTGGCGTTCATGGAGGGGTCTAGCCAGCGTAAGCCTCATACTTGGACACGGTGCCTTGGGGACTTACCAAGATTCTGGAAGAGGCTGTGTGATGTCTGCGGCGTGAGCATGTCCAGCGACGGTTGCTCCATGACCGATGACGCCGATGTTGACCCAATACTGTTATGATCAGGGAACGCAGCCATGGACGATGACCCATCATCTTGAGAGAAGATAGCCTCATCCTGCTGCTGCTGCTCCTCAGACTGAAAGTCCGAGTCCAGCTCCATGGAGTCGTTCCACTTGCACTCGATGCCTTTCTCTTGACATCGACGACAGGGTTTCTCATCACTACAGCGCAGGTGATTGGTAGAACATGCCTTGCAAGCCTTGCCCACTCTACCTGGCATGTAACGCGGTTGTTCAGCTACAGAACTATCCCCAGCCTGTGAGCCATGACCAGCAACATGTCTTTTCAGAAGGTCCCTTAATCATCGTTAGTAAGCGATGCGACGGTGACACACGCGGTTAGACTAACGGTCTTGTAAAAGCCTTTGGACAAACGTGGCACTTGTAGGGTTTCGTCTGTGTATCTAGCACAAGTAAGCAACAAACACTGGGTCAAGTGAATGATGGAAGATGCAAACATACGGGATCGCACGTGACGCGCTAGATGATCAAGACGCTTATAATTCTTCTTGCATGAACCGCACTGGAACATGCCAGGTTGAGTCGTCGACATAGTAAGAGAGTGAGACTCGTCGTGCAAGTGGAGAGCGAGATGGCAATCGGGACGTGGAGAAAGAGAGAGAGCGTGAGGAGCAGGGGGAAATTGTGTTGTTTTTTCCCTTCGGCTCGGACATGACAAAGAATCCGCGGGGGGAATCTATGGTTTCATTTTGCGGGGGTGGCTACGTTCGGGGGAAGCGATGCTAGATCCGGGATGGTTTGGTGTTGTATTGGAAGGGTCGTGATTTGAGGGGGATACGAATATTGGGGGGAAGAGGGCTCCTCCACATCCCGATGGAGATTTAATCACCCTATACTTGCAATCTCGGCAATTAATTTTGACCAGCTTCAATAAATATATAGATAACTGACACTTGTCCCAGAATGGGTATGTTCCTTTGATCAATTTCTAGACAAATTCATTGACATCATGAAAGCCAATCTATCACCAGTTCACTTCTTCTCCCACGGCTCGACCATGATGCTGGGAGAAGACTCCGAGGCTGCCGATTACTGGAAGAAAGCCGGTGATCAAGCCTTGGCCAACAATATCAAGGGTGTTATTATGATGGTATGTCTTTCACCTAATCTGTTGACAACCAATTGACTAATGACATTATCCAGGGCGCTCATTGGGACGCTGAAGGTGATCGCATGCAAGTCGCCATGAACCCCAAACCAGGCAAATCACCCGTCGCATACGTCCACCCATCAAAATACGTCGACTACGAACTCAACCCTGATCTCGAGACTGGCGAACGATGTATTTCCCTCCTCAAAGACGCCGGCTTCAACGTTTCCGGAAATACCGAGTTCGATTGGATCCACGATACATATCTCATCCTCATCCGCATGTTTCCCAACGGATGCCCACCAACAACACTCATCTCCATGAACGCGCGCTTCGATCCTCACTACCACATGCGCGTCGGCGAGACCCTCCGTCCTCTTCGAAAAGAAAATTATCTCATAATCGGTTCCGGCGGTGCAGTACATAATCTCTACCGCAATATCTGGGCGCCTATTTTATACTACTCCGATAACTTTGCGCAAGAGAAACCACCTGAGGCGTGGGCCCTGGAGTTTAGACAGGCTGTTGAGGATGTTATCAAGAACAATAGTGGACCGAGATTGAGACGCGCGATGACGAGATTAATGAAGCATCCCTTTTACAGAGACGCTCATGCTACGGATGACCACTTCATGTCAGCGCTGTTTGTGGCGGGTGCGGTTGGCGATGAGGAGGATGAGGGTGTTTATGGTGAGCTCAAAGCTGAGACTTGGGAGTTAACGAATATGTGTAACAGTCAGTTTACTTTTGGATCATGGCCGAGGACTCTTGCGACAGCGGTGGCATAAGGAGATTTGGTTCAGGCCAGATTGTTGGAAGAACTCTTGATATACAGCGTGCAATAAATAAGAGACCGATTGATTTAAATGTTTGTGCCAAGACGTGTACTCAAGTTTATTCAGCGACGCAATTAATTATATACATGTCGAACCGTCCTTATTAGATTGCCATTTTTTAGCACGAGCTATTACCATTCCTCCGCAGACCATATCAAACTTCAAGAGTTCCCTCAGAGCATAACAGACTTAGTTGGAGATCTGTATAGAGGTTAGTTACTTGTGATTACTTCGCTGTTAATTGTATCAACTCACCTCAATGATGGCAGGTCCAGCAGCGACGGTGTCATCAGAGACGACATCCTTGCATCCAGTAAGGACAACATAAGTCTGTCCAGCAAAGCCCTCGGGAATCTCAACAGAGAAACCACCATCAACAGCCTTGGCCTCAACAAATGTAGGACCGGTAACAGCGATGAAAGCAGCATAGACACTCTGGCCCTTAGCCCCCTCGAGGGTATAACCAGGTGTCTGAAGAGTGACAGTATCACCAGTCTTGATCTTGCTGCCAGAAGCAGCAGCAGCCAAAGAAGGGAAAGCTTTGACAGGCAGAGCAGGGTTCTCCTTAGGACAACCGGTGATGAAGCCCGAGGCAAGTGAGTACACCTCGCTGTAGCTCAGAGGAGCATCGAAGGGCTGGGCAAAAGGGACTTGCTTGAGAGCACCGCGGATGTAGGATGAGTGACGCGCCTCGACGGTGAGGATGGATCCGGCGGCGGTGAGGTACGTCTTGCTCATGATGTCGGCTGCGGCACCGAGATAAGCTGAGACACCGACGCCCTCGAGGACGGAGGCGGTTGCGAGGAAGGACTTGACATCAGTGACGCCGAAGGAGTATGTGCACTCCTGGACGGGTGTGACACCAGCAGCTAGAGATGTCAGCACAATAAATCATTATATGTACGATGTGTCGAAACTTACCCTTGAGCGCCTTGGTGATAAAGTCAACATGAGCAGTCTCATCAGAGGAGACCTTCTTGATGTTGTTGTAAAATGTAGAGTCATAGCCAGCATCCGCAAAGTCCTTCTCAGTAAAGTTGGAAAGACCTTGACGATAGAAGTTATCCTCTAGATGCTCAAGAGTAAGGGCATAGTTGAGGATGACTCCGTCGTTGAGTCCGGAGGCACGCTTCTCAATGACAGGAGCAGCGGAGGCTAGGCCAGCGGCCAATAGAGGAAGGGCAGTAGAGAAGTACATTGTGAATAAAGAGACGGAGAACTTTCTAAAGAGAATCAAGTAAAGGTTGAGAGTGCTTCAAGGGAAGGAAGTATGAGATGATTCAGCTCTTGATGATATGTGCAATTGATTATCAGGAATCAGGAGTGCATGTTAGATATACATACACCGCCGCACTCAACATCTGTGCCTATCGCGCTAACACTCTCATGATGTCTCGACTCCAAATTACATGTTGTCTCCGATCACTGAATCTCAATTCACTGACACAGCCTGACTATCCCCAGAAATGCCACTCGGCTTCTCACCATTCCGCTCCGATCTTCCCGACAACCAATCTCCCCTCAAAGCAACTAACAAAAGCAGAACCCAAAGGTATCGCATCGCCCAAATTTCAGCCCCAAGAAACATCCCCCTCAAACAAAACCAAGCCTCCAAATGCCGAATCAAGACGTCATGGTTCCCGAATAAGTTTGATAGATTACCGAATCGGGCACGTTTCGATGATCGCCAGGGACTCTGCTCGGCAACTCTTGAACCCGTAGTTAATAGTTCGAAACTAGCGTTGAATATCATTCGTGCGTTGTTTTCTAATTGTGGAACGTTTCGATCTCGGAAGGCTATGGTTCCGTGAGCTAGAGAGGATTGAGTTATAGTTTGGGATTTGGTGAGACATGGCTCGGAATATTCACCATCCGGTCAACATCGCGTTGTTTAGTCTAAAGATGTAGTATGTTAGTAGTGTAGATGTTGCGCTTGGATAATGTGTCTTAGTTTGAGCTTTGAGAAACTCGTGTTGATCAGGGGAATTGGTAATCTCTCCGAGCAGCCGAAAGTCGTCGGGATGAGTTTGGTCCGTGGAATTGATAGTCATTGCCGATAGAGATGCTGGGAAGTCAGCATTAAATCAACAAAGGTTGGATGTGTAAAAGCATTCCTGTTTTTATTAATCATTTTTGTGTTTTATTTGCTTGGATTCCCCGCCGAGTCGTCCGTTGTCAGATTGTCTAAACCCAGCATTCATTCTTTGACCTTCACTCATTCATAAACGCAACCATGAAGCTTACTATCATCGCTGCTCTCGCAGGTAAACAATCCATTTGAACAGGCATACACATATTTTAACTAATAGCCTATGCAGTCCTGTCAGGAGTCCACGCCGCTGACTCTGCATCTACAACAATTACCTGCAGCTCTTGTCCCTCGGCCGTAACGACCCCTGATATCGTCACCCGTTCTGCTCTCCCTACTACTTCATGCACTGAGAAGCCTTTGATGGTTGTATCAAACACCAAGGGAGGCAGTGGAGCTGCTGCACCCACTGGTTCGGGCGCCGCTTCTACCCCTACGGCTCAGGTCCCCGTGTCTGGAGCTAGTATCAATAAGAAGGGTAGCGTTGGCGGAATGGCTGCGGCGGCTGTAATGGTGGCTGTTTATATGCTCTAGTATTTTGTGTAGTAGCCAATGGCAAGTATACCAGTGTCGGGGACGAAGGTTAATATTCGGTGGATGCGAGTTTATTATAGTGGTGCATAAGCAGTCAACTTGGGTACATAATGGAAGGACTGCATGTTGTCATTAGCAGGAGATCGTGGATAATAAGAAGCAACGTGTAAGGGGAAATTTCATCAATCTATTATGCTGTTCTATGCTATCTAGTTGGGAATCACAGGGAGAGTGACATAGTTTTGTTGGCGAGGTCCAAAGTGGATATGGTTCGAACCTTGGAAGACCTCGGGTGATCTAGACATCAGTTAGAAATGAGCACCACAATCTCAAGTATTCATGCTTACCTGTCAACCGGGTCGTTGTGCAAGAAAATGCCTGACCCCTGAGTATCGCCGGAGGACACCTCAAACACCAACTTACCCCCCTTATCAACAATAACATTGGTGGGCCAGACCTCAATATCAACAGCATAAACTTCACCCTGTATCACAGGCTGAACATCCTTGCTGGTGTAGTTTCTGTGAGGAAGCCACTCGCGGTGCTTGGGGTGTTCTTGATCAACTTTGCGCAGCGACACCCGAAGCCAGCCCTTCGTTAGGGGGACGGGATCCCCTGCTGTGCCAGTGTAGAAGACTTCTTGCCCTGAGGGGTCGAAGTGACGAAGTGTGACAAACAAATCAATGTCACTTGGCGTAGGACCTGAGGGATCAGGGGAGACTGAGACATTGAGATGAGCGACAACGTGGCCCGTGATCTCTGTCTCAGCCTCAAAAGCAGGAGTTGAAAACTGGACCACCTCAGGCTTCTCCAGTGTTCCAAGAGCCTTGTAAGTAATCTTCCTACGCTCTGTCTTGGGCTCATCCCAGCTTAGACCTTGTTCAGGTGTAAGGAAAAGTTTCTTGTACTGCGTTCGCGCAATAGGCCATTCGCTCTCCTCCCTCCGAGGATAAGCCTTTTCCTTCTCGGCATCGTTGAAGCCAACGTTACCCTTTCGAAGAACAAGGCTCACGGGAGCGACCTTTCCTTCTTGGGACCAACCAACGCGGTCTTCACCCTTGAGGAAAGCATCAAGGAAGCTTCGTTGAATTTCAACTTCTTCTTCGTAGTAAAAGGGAAGATCGTGACGACCTGTGATGAGGCGGAGATACTTGAACTTTGAACCAGCGTGGATGTATCCCTCGATGTTGCCGCGGAGATGAAGAAGGATACCGCCCCAGTTGCCAACTGAGAGGAGAGGGACTTCAATATCGCCCATGTCGTACTCCTTGGAAGCATAGTAGGCCTCATCTCGGAAGCGGTTGACTTGATTATCGATAGTCTGATCTTGTCTGTTTGCCTCAAGCTCTTCTTCAGGTAGATCGCCCTCGATAGTATCAGGACCCCAGTTTCGAGCATTTCGACCAGGTCGACCATATTGATTCGTAATCACCTGCCGATTCCACCAAAACTTGATAAAGGCATTTGACAGAATTCCGCCGTGTCGGCACCGATCACGATAATAATCTGACATGCCCTCCCAGGGAACAATCGCACTTAGACCTTTGGGTTTGCGGGCAGCGACTCGCCATTGACTTCCGGCGTAGTAGCTAATACCGAGAAGACCGACTTTGCCAGATGACCAGGGCTGCTCAGCAGCCCACTCGACGACATCAAAGAAGGCTTCGCTGGTGCCTCTTGACATGGTATCAAGTTTGCCGGTCGATTGGCCGAGACCTCGCTCATCAGCACGAACAATGGCATAGCCGTGCTTGGTCCAGAAGCCAGGGTCTGGGGTTTCCCATGCTGAGTGCTGGGACTTGTGCTGAGGATTCACCTCACTGAAGGACTTGGGGTGGAAGCTGCAAAAATGTTAGTGGACATTTTCTGAGCAGAAGAATCGAACTCACTCTTGATACCAAATGTCCTTTCCATAAGGGCCATATGTGACGAGAACAGGCACCTTGTCAACACCCTTAGGCCGATAGACATTGAGTCTCACCAGACCATCACCCGCCTTGAGAGGAACAGTAGCATTCTGTTCGAAAATGTAAGGAAACGAATCCTCATCCACAGTATGGATATCCTCCTTGATAGGGTTCGGCATTGTGATGATTGGTGTAGTAGTAGAATTGAGTTATGCTAAGACCAAAAAATAACAGCCCTTGTAAAATACCGTATGACAGGCCCTATTTCACTTCTCTCTCAGTGGATAACTCCCCCTCAATTGCACCATATTTCTGTTTGTCGCCGAATTATTCCTTCGGTTGAGACCCCAACTTTTTTAGGTGGAGGGTTCCGATACGGGGGGCGTTCGGTTACGTGGGGCCGAGTCCCGAAGTGCAACCCCCAGATGCAAGTAGGATCGGGGACTTGGAGGAGATGAGATGAGGAATCTGGGGAAGGATAATCATGGGACGTTTTGTAGAGTCTGAGGTTTATTAAGTTCAGAGCTGCACGAAATAGTTACATCGTCTGGTCATATACATCTGCCGAGTACGCTCTTGTTGAGTTATTGTATCGGATTATTCACCTGCAATCATGACTCAAGACACAGAAACAAGACCTTTAAACATTCTCATTGTTGGAGCAGGTAATTCTAGCAATGAAAAGTATGTTTTGTTGAACAATAGCTGACATTACAAGGCATTGGTGGTTTAACCGCTGCGCTTGGCCTCCGCCAACAAGGGCATAAAGTAACAGTACGTGAACTTTATCTTGATGATACCCACTTTGACTCATACTCTGTATCTTAGTTATTCGAGAGATCACAACTGGCAAGAGAAGTCGGTGCTGCTATTCACGTGGCTCCCAACAGTCATGGAATTCTGAAGCGATTTGGTGTTTATCCTGAGAGTTTTGGCGCAAATCGCGTTGAAGGTGTAAGTCGCACAATCTCACAAGGATCTGAACTACAGGCTGAAGCTTAGCAGGTCACCGAGTATACAGGTGACGGACACCTAAAGTTTGATAACCACCTCAGTGGACCCCTCTCAGTTTGGGAGCACGTATGTTACAAGGTGTTATTCCTGCAGCAATCGCTAACCGGGTGTAGCCATGGGTTCTTGCGCATCGCGTCAGTCTACACGAGAACCTCAAGAACCAAGCAACCTCCAGCGAAGGCCCTGGAACACCAGCTATTCTCAAGACCTCCAGCCCAGTAGTCGACGTCGATCCTTCAACGGCGACTGTCAAGTTTGAGGATGGCACTACAGTGTCTGGAGATTTGGTTCTTGGAGCCGATGGCGTCAGCGTAAGAAGCCCAAATCTCCTCATCTGATAAATCTTGAAGCTAATAAAAAACAGTCGATAACGCGGTCGATCGTTACTGGCACAGATATCAAGCCTTATGGCTCCGGAAAGAGCGCTTTCAGATTCATGATTCCACATTCGCAATACCTCAAAGATGAAACAACCAGGCCTTTCGCCGAGCGCACAGGCACTATGACGATGTGGGTGGGTGATGATCGAAGAATCATCATGTATCCTTGCTCCAACAACACCGTCATGAACTTTGTCGCCATTCACCCAAGCAGTATCACTGCCGGGGCAAACAAGGGATCTGGTAAGCCACGGATGCATCTGGACTACGAGTGCAGAGCTGACATGAATAGGCTGGGGACAGGGTGGCAGCAAGGAACTTCTTCTTGAAGTTTACAAGGACTTTGAGCCAAGGGTCCGCGCTATTCTCAACCTGGTTGATGCCAGCGAGTTGAAGCTTTGGACTCTGCTGGACATGGACCGTATTCCAACATGGCACAAAGATCGACTTGTCTTGCTTGGAGACGCGGCCCACCCATTTTTACCTCGTAAGTCCATCACGTGTGTTAGCGTCGACATTACTGACTCTCTCTTCTATCTAGATCAAGGACAGGGTGGTGGTATTGCCATTGAGGACGCAGCATCGCTGGTGGCCCTGCTCCCTTATGGCACAACAGTCGATGATATTCCCAGTCGTCTTTCTCTGTACGAGAAGATCAGAGACGAGAGAGCTCATATGGTGCAGAGTTTCACCAGACAAGCAGGCGAGGATCTTGACGAGGAGACTCGCGCCAAGTTCAACAGTAAGTCACCTATATCCTCAGTCAAGATTAAGAGAAACTGACAATCATCCAGTCTACAAGTTCCTTAACTACAACTTCGGTCATGATGAGTGGCACAACACCAAGAAGGCTCTCAGAGATCATCTTTGGTCTCAGAACAAGAACCTGCACTGGAAGTCTCCTGTATCATTTGGCCCCATGCCCAGTCCTCGACAAGATTTCCACGGACAACGATATAACGGTAATGACTCTTCGTTCACTACTTGGTCGGTCCGTTTCAAGTCTTCAGCTCCATACCTGAAGACTCTCTTTCCCACAGACCGGTTCAGCTTCTACAAGCCCGGCACTGTCGCTGAGGCTACATACTCCTGCACTGAGTTAAAGGATATGAAGTGGCTCGGTGGTGGCGGCTACAAGTTCTTCGGTCTTTGGATACATGGTGTTCAGTATGAGAAGAAAGACGGTAGCAAGATCTATGGATCGTTCCTAGCTGTTCTTCTAGAGAACCTGGCTGATCCTATCGTCACGGGTCGTGAGGAGTTGGGCATGCCTAAGCTCTTTTGCGATATTGACGTTGTGGAGAAGGGCGCCAACACTAGCATTCGCTGTAGTTGGCGAGGAGCCGAGTTCGTCGATATCACGCTCAAGGGTCTAGGCGAGGCTACCAACGGACATACAAACGGTGTCAACGGCACGAATGGCGTCAACGGAACAAATGGCCATCCCCCTCCTGTTGGTCCCCCAGGAGCCCCTCCTCTGCCAGAGGAACAAGGACTTTTGGTATACCGATATGTGCCTGCAGTCGGCCAGCCTGGTGTTGCTGATGCCGCGTATCCTGTCTTTATCGAGGATGGGTTGGAGACGACGAAGCGACAGGTTGAGAAGACGTTGGTTGGAAATGGTAGTGATTTAGAGCTTACGGCTGGTACATGGGATACTCTGCCTACTCTGAACCATATCGCGACTGGGTTATCTCAGATTCCTGTTTATGGCGTTGTTAAGAGTAAGGTTGAGTATGGAAGAGGTGTGGATGATATTTCTCATGCTCGAAGAGTTGAGTAGCGAGTTTAATCTTTGTATGCATATTTGATCAGCATTCCATAGTAAGAAGCCTTTTGATCGTATACTGAATTGTGCCACTGTTTAGTTGGTGATGTCTGGTGACGCGACCATTTCTATTGGCGGACCTAATATCCAGGGGCTTTCGAAAGAGCAGTTGAAAGTGACCCAAGTAGCATGGAGATAGATACTACGTATAAGAGAAATATTACCTCTACAAATTGATAGATAACCTAGTTCACAGACGGAGAAGAGATCTTCATGCTCTTCATCAGTCATCAGATAGATAGAGATTAAAGCACACTAAGTAAAACAATGTTTTATATTCTTAGCAAATCTATAGAAAGAAAGCTCAATATGGCCGAGCAGGAGTGAGCTGACCGATGCATTCACCAAATCCAACACCCGACTCATCTCCACCAACAGATCCCGTTATCCTCACAACATCACCATCCTCCAGAAATCCTCTCTTCGACCCATCGCTCAAAGTCACAGGCTTGCTACCACCCTCTGTAGACTCGAGCATACAACCTCGACTTGTCTCCTCAGAACCAGAAACAGTTCCCGTAGCCAGCAAATCTCCTGTCCTGAGTGCACTACCCGAGCTTACAGAGTGCGCAACCATTTGCTGAGGAGTCCAGTACAGAGACTCGACTGGACAAACTCCAAGTGTTGTGGAGGTGTTGTTTGCCAAGACATCGACTCGCAATGTGATGGAGAATGTCGAGGGGTTGGGATGCTGGAGGTATGAGGCTGATATAGCCTTCTGCTCCTGGGTCTTAGTTCTGAATGGATTTAGAGCATCGAGGGTGATGATCCAGGGAGATATGGAAGTTCCTAGACTCTTGCCGTTGAAAGGGCCGAGAGGAAACATTTCAAAACCTTGGATATCACGAGCTAAATCTGTTAGTCTCTCCCCTCGACAGGTGGGTTCAACTGCTTACCACTCCAATCATTGAGAATCACAAAACCAAAAATATGGTCCTCAGCATCCTTGGCATGAAGTCTCTGCCTCATGCCCAACGGCTTGCCGACAACAGCTGCAAGCTCAACTTCATAATCGACCTTCTGAGACGGTGCATAAATAATAGGATCATCAGTCTCGGTTGCAGCAGGGTTCTTGAACTGTCCGTATGGACGCTCAATTTCTGTTCCTGAAACGACGATAGAGCCGGTTCGGCCTTGGTAGCCAACTGGGAACTTGAAAAAGCCGGGTGGTGGCGTTCCGTTGTTGACTACTATACGACCTGCGTTTATGACGTGGTCAAGAGAGCAGGAGAAGTCTGTTTGAAAGTTAGCTTTGATTCAAAGGGGCTGAGGTGTTATTCATACCTGCAAAGTCTTTGATTTCTACGGGCAAATGCATCGTCACAGCATTGATGTCTTCTTTGCTGTCTGAAGGGAACCCATCGAGACCATTTTGTTGATGAGCTTGCTGGATCTGCTTCCGTACATGTTGATGCACAGTCTTGGGGAGAGCAGCAAAAGAATTCAGAGTCTGCTCGTTAAATACACCTCGAGGAAGGCCATCGACATCCTTGAATAATTGTTCGACGAGATCATTCAGGAATATCACTGTATTCCCAAGCCTGGTAACAGCTTGGGGAGTCTTGTGAGACTGTGAGGAGGCTATTCCGAAAGGAATGTTCTTCTCAGTAAAGTGGTGCGCAAAGTCTGTGGCTGCCATAGTGTTTGTGTTTCTTAATAGGTGGATAATCACGAATTCATTCAAAACGTAGCAGTCGAGATGGCAAAGATGACAGTTCTCTTCAATTCAATTCTAGTCACGTATTATCAATCATTAACCTGTCTTATCCCGAGGACTTAATTCCGAAACCCGCGAAAGGTTAAGTGGACGATCGGCAATCGGTTGATATGGGGCCCTCCACATCCCGATGAGTAAATCGAGGGGGGATGGTCCCGGATATGTAAGGGAAATGGAGTCGTATATCCGGCAGTTGACATAAAATGATGAGGAGAAATAGAATATAACATTTACGTAGACTATTTCAGTAAACAAGTTACAGAACCATTTTTTTTATACTATCATCAACTATACACTGAGCTTTTCAACTATACACATTCGCAATGGCTCTCAACGGCAAACTCAGACAGACACAACGCATAATCACAACTCACAATGATGAAGGCAAAGCCATCATCGACACATCAATCAACTCAGACGCACCCTTCTACGCCCTCCCCAACGGCGAAGCACACTTCGCACTAGGCTACGCCACAAAAGAATTCCCAGCCAAGCTCACCAACAACGCCGACGTAGAATCCTACCAAGGCTTCCTGACCAACCAACCAGGCCTCAGTATCTCAACGGGCACTATCCTCCGCTATGTCGATATGTGCCCTGGTCATGTTTCACCTATGCATCGTACTGTGAGTCTTGACTACGGTGTTGTGCTGGAGGGCGAGGTGGAGCTTATTCTGGATTCGGGGGATAAGAAGGTCTTGAAGAGGGGTGATGTCTGTGTGCAGAGGGCGACTATGCATGCGTGGAGGAATACTAGTGAGACGGAGTGGGCGAGGATGTTGTATGTGCTTTTGCCGTCGACAAAGCCTGATGTTGGGGGTAAGGAGTTGGGTGAGGATTATGGAAATATGGAAGGTGTCAAGGCTTCTGAGTAAATAGATTTGATTTTGCCTTGAGAACGAGGGTAGATACAATTATGATGTTTGTCTTATGTAAATGCCTGGCATCTTTCTATTACGTACAGTACCATACGTTAATCAAGGTCATAGAAAGTTGAGAGCCTTTGATATTTTTTCTTAAAGAACCTTTAAATAGGATATAGGTTCATATATGCCCGAATCATAGAGTCATTTGTAGAATCGTATCCAAATGATCTAAATGCCCATAGGTCTAGCTTTGACTACTTGAGCTGTCCCTTACAAGAGAAATTACAAGTTGGAAGCATATAACAATAGGCAGACTGAAAAATGAAAGAACTCGATAAATCTGATATATGGTTGAACAACAAACGAAATTCAATAGTAAACTCCGACCCTCAAGTAATTCAACTGCCGATCTAAAACTCTCCTCCAACCTGATACTTCCAAACCTTATCCGTAAACCTTCCAATCGACGCCCTCCAATACTGAGCAGCGCTCTTCTAAAATCAGCTCGTATTCATAAAATCTATCAATTACACTTACAGCGTTGGCACTCAGGCCTCTAAACATAGCAGTGATGAAGAACCTCTCAGCCGTGCTCGTATAGACGCGAACGCCATTGACATGCGCCGCGTCCCGATTAAGCGGCCTATACTCAGGCACACGACGATGCGGCAGATCAAATTCCGGGTGCTCTGCGGAAGTCACAGGCGATGTTCGACAATCAGGCGATTCCTCGCGAGCTTGAGAGTGGTGAAGCTCATAATCGCGAAGGATGGAGCTGTGAAAATCGCCGTTTTGCGTGTGAGTTACTGTGGTGGTCGACATGGTGAAAAGATGTTGATGTCAAGTTTGAGATTCTGGGGCAGGAATTGATGGACGTGTTGGTAAAATTACTGAGGTTGCATTTTTGCCTTATTCTCACACGTTGGTTAAACTCTACCGGGTGATTCGGGGCATTATCGTTTGATGAGACCTCCACTCGGGATGTGGAGGAATACGACGCCGAGACGTCCTCACCCGAACCGATGGAGAATCCGGGGTCCCCGGAATCAACCCCAACTTATCCCTCTAACTCTTGAGCTCTTAGCATCACAAAATAGGGGTCCTCAAGTATCTCAGCACATCTCCAATTTCCAACATCAGCTTAGTGCCCTATCATTCTCACTATTCACAATGTCGAAATCATTCGCAGCAATTAGATCAGCAGCCATTGACGGGCGTCTTCACAACCCGTTCTACCGAAAAGATCAATTGCGGAATCTTCATACTGCGTTGGCGGATAAAGCCGTGCAGATTCAAGATGCTATCGCAAAAGATACGAAACATCAACCTGCTGAGGTAAAGGTTGAGTATTGGCTTGCTCTTCAGGCTATTGCTGAAGCGCATGAGTCGCTTGATCCGGTTAAGGCGATTGAGGATGAATATGCTGTTACGAAGGGCCATGATGATGTTACTAGTCGGGAACCGATTGGTATTGTTGTCATTGAACCGGCGTATCATGCCTTCTTTTATGGATTGATCGCGGCATTGGCGCCGGCTCTTGCGGCTGGGAACTGTGTTGTTGTGCAGGTAATTTGCCTTGGGTCATTTTGAGCATGAGATGGATACTAATAAGTGTAGGCTCAAAACTCACTACGTGAGACACCAAAGATTGTGCTAGATTTGATCGCCAAGTCTTTGGATAGGGATATCTTTACAGTCTCAAACCAAGAAGTCACAGCAGAAGATATCAGCCTTCCTCACATCCGCGTCTCCCAAAATGGCTCAGACGGCCCAATTCTGAAGGACCATCTTGTCTCAGACCCCGAATCACCAGTCGTGGCATTCGTGGAGCGAGACGCAGACATCCAAGCAGCCGCCAAAGCTCTTGTATCCGCACGCTTCAGCCTCCAAGGCAAAGCCCCCTACGCCCCTGACGTCGTTCTCGTCAACGAATGGGTCAAGAAGGATTTACTTCGAGCGCTTGTGCAGCAGAGCACCGAGTTCTTGGCCAACTCACCAAACAAGTCCAAGGCTCCCAAGTCAGTGCTGTCGAAAGAGGTTGAGAAGGATGATTCTGTGCATGTTGTCCTCTCTGGATCGAACGGAGTAATTCTGGATGTTGAGAGCAGGGAATCGAATTTGCTTCAGCAAAAAGTTGATGAGACAACACTGATTGTGCATGCTGTTACGAGTATGGATGATGCTATTGATACTTCGAGAGAGTGGGTATAAAGACCCCTGTTTGGATGAGCAAGGCTGACCTTTCTAGTATTGGATCTCTGGCCGCCGCTTATATCTTCACCAATCCCGCTATGGCCAAGTATCTTTGCCAATTCGTGGATACAGCCGTGAGCTTCGTCAACCACATCCCCACCAAACTCCTCTGTAAGTCTCAAGCCTCTTTCCGCAGAAACCAACGCTAACAGCCCAGACTCCCCCACCGCACCATCCGGCATTCCTCCCCAATCCGGCACCAACAACATCTACCATCAAGATCTCTTCTCCCGCCTAAAGCCCAAGTATCTCACCAAATCCTCTACTGACAACAAGCTCGACAAGATTGTCAACACAACTTCAACCAGAGAGCTAAGTGCGCTGGATCAGGAAGCTACAAAGAGACTTCCTGAGATGAAGCGGAAGCTCAAGGGAACAAAGCTTGGTTTCTTTGAGCAGGGTATCGTGACGAGTTTGGTGTTCATCTTGACAACTGCCGTGTCGGGGACGGGCATTCTTGGCTACTATGGATATAGGTACTTTAGATCGTGAGGCGTTTATGTTTCCTTGTGGTGCAGAATTTACTTTGTATAGTGACTCCATAGCGTTCAAAATTCTTTTTCTAATAGTCATCCTATTCAAATCTCCTATGTCCAGACAGTATGTATAGTCAGGATGACAAAATCATCTGAAGAAATACAGTGTATGATCGGCTCGCTGCTATAAAGAACCTCAAACGATACTGAAAACCTGTCTCTTCCCAAGCCCGTCCCCAAGCTTCGCCAACCCCTCCAATATCTCCCCATGCATAATCCCCTGAACAAAACACTCCCCAACCAACTCAAGCCTCTGCTCACCAACAGGCCTCAGCAAATAAGGCACATTACCTCCATCAAGCAGCACAATTACATCTCCCTCCTTCGACCTCCAAGGACATAATCCAAACAAACCCGAAGTCGTAGCAAAGAAGCAAGGTTCCATGCATGTTGGAAGCTTATTCGTCTTGTAGTGCTCCAACTCTTTGCCGGCGCTTGGTTTTAACACTTCAAGTGGTTCTCGCGCATGGTAGTTCCAGTGAGCGCGCATATGATCAAGGTATTTCATATTACATGTCTCATTGCTTTCTGTTTTGAAGCCATCTGCACTCTGGTTTCTTGACCAGAATGGTGACAGGGCACAGGGATCGAAGATCTTATCGAAGACTTGTGATAATTCGCTTTGCTTTTCGACAGGGCTTCGGTAAGGGTAGATGTACTCGATAGGTGCGTGGCTGATGCTCCTGATCTCCGTAATATGAAGACCTGAGAGTCGAAGAACAAGAGGATCGTTAGTCTTTAGAAGCTCAAGATCTGGCTTTGTTTCGCCTGCTGCTTTGAATTTGAAGCGGGCGTTCAAGTTGGCTTGAGTCCGCCTCGAGCTTCCTTTGCTGTCAACAGACCAAGTTGGTCGGTTAGTGACTGGATATTGGGCTTCGGGTTCCAGAATTTTGACCCAAGTGCGTGATGGTTGACAATGGATAGAGGACAAAATAGCCACTGAGTTGTGCTCTCGGATCCACCAGCGCGTAAAATCAGCAAACACTCTCTCCTTGGACTTGTCGTAGTTGGGTCGAATCAAGTCATCCAATTTCGTAGTATCATGCGTCTCGTTCGCAAAGGTGAGTAAAGCAAACAGCTTATCTCGAGGATCAGTTGCCTTGAGATCCAGACCGGAAAGAAAGACTTCCAGAATACTCGATAGCTCATTCGTATCTTGCGCTTCGATTGGAGTAGTTGGAACCTCCGTAGTTCTGCCTTTTGGTTTAAGAGTCTTCCAAATAGCCGCCATGGAGATCTGCTGCGAGACAATATGGGGGTTTTGACTGGAGTATCCAGGGTTCTCAAGCCAATTGCTGACTTGTACCACTTCTTCCCAGGGGACTTGCTCTCCAGAGCAGTGTATGAAGGGTTGTTTCGCTGATAGAGCTTCTTGGATAACCCAGACTCGGGTAAACCATGGATTTTCGTAAAGAGTGCTCATGAGGAACGATAGTTGCGTGTTCCCATACCAGCCGGCAAGGTCTATGATCTCCCTTGTCCACGTCTTCAGGTGGATGTCGAAAACTTCCAACATCCCCTTGAATGAGATGGCCTTTCCCTCGTCCTTTTTGCTCTTCTCATAAGCCCTTATTTCTTCAAGTGGTGTTGAGTGGGCTGTTCCAACGCATGAGCATTTTTGACCGCCTTGACATAGTCCGGAGTTCGAGTTGCAGATATCTCTGATAAGCTTCAAGCAAGCCTCAACACCGTGGTTATCTTCCCCAAGCCAGATATGGACGACGGAGGCCAAAGAGTAAATCTGACTCATGAGCGTAACTTGCTGGGCTCTCTCTTCAAGATCATCTTGATTAATGCACACAGCATCGATCCAGATAACGAGGGTTTCGTCCTCCAGTCTCAACCGACGAAGGGCTTGGGCTGCAGACTTTCCAATACTAAAGGACATTCCCTCTTTTCCGTTGTCGAAGTCACCTTCTTTCGATAAGAAAATATCCTCCCGCTCGGTGGGATCTCCCCAACAGTACGACAAGGCGTGGAAGTCGATCCCTTTTGCCTCGACGTCCTTCAGGCTTGCTAAGCGAAAGGAACATTTGATCGGGTCGTCAAAAGTCCCTGGCTCAACGTGAAGAAGCCGAATATCCTGCCTCTCGACATTCAACGCCCCAGCATAATGCGAAGCATTGGAAGTGACTTGTAGCGCTTGGAGTTCTTCCTCCAATTCCTTTGGCTCATACTCAATCTTGATCCTTCCCTCGTCGATGATGTTCACCCAAGCCATATACATAGCTCGAGGAATCAACTGAATGACATCGCCTGGTCGCAGGGCTTCAATCCAGAGTCGCCGTCTTGGCCCATGAAAAACAGTCCATCGATCAGACCAGTTCTGGGGTTCATCGTTTGCCAGACGGTTATTAAGGACAGTGATTGTTCGCAGATCTCCACGTCCTTCTGAGCGCTTGACTGAGGCGTCCCACCAGGTAAATGATACTGCTTCTGATCTGTCTGCCCAGCCTGTTCGACATGTCAGTTACCTCTGAGGAAGATAAAAATCTGTTCACTGACCTTGATCACGAGATATGCCACCAAAAGTAACTGCAGTAACTCTCTTTGCATCTTGCGGCACTTCCAACTCAACATAGGGCCGCTCGGGACAGTGGTCGTGGACCTGAATGGCATCCTTGCGCTCAACAAAACATGTTTTCGTATTGGATGCCATTTTGGGTGAGAATGATTCGAGTTTGATACTGTTCCATGAAGTTTCATGAGTGAGCACGCGTTAATAAAGTTGATGTTGAAAGGAGGGAACCAGAATGTCAGCATACACCCATGCTGAAGCGTCGTGAAACAGTAAGAGCTGTGGATATCCTGCAAGGCCTGACAGGGCTGAGTGCATGGGCGCAGCACCATGATCCTGGGGGCTAAGCAGAGGGTTCCAAAATTAGACCTACAATAGCGAGAATAAGAAAAATTTAAAGAGAAACGGTCTAATATCAAACATATAAGTTGAGTAAATAACCGAGAACCGAAATGTATATAGTATCCATAATCAATCCAATGCCCGGGTAATCCATCACTAAAACACCTCGCTAATCTCAGAATGGCCCATGAGACCCTTGTAGACCCTCTAGGTATGGGACGAAATCTTAGGACCTCCATCTTAAGCGACAAAAATGTTAAGGTAAGTCAGCCTAAGCTGAGGGGACTCTCTGGTGAGTTTATTTTGGCTAACCAATGTTAGTCACCACTCAAATCCCATCCACTGCCATGGCACCCTTGCCACAACATCAGGCATCTCCGCCTTCTTCCTAGCCTTCTCAACCGCATTCGCAAAAGCCCTGGGATTCTCCAACTCTTTATACATCACACCACTACCCGTCTCAATCAGGCTCTGCCCATTCCTCATATACCACGCAATATGCATCGTATCTGACCTCTCGAGAAGAAATTTGAGCTGTTCATCCACTTTGGCTCTAGCTAACGTCGCTCCATAAGCATCGTTATATTGTAGGAGAATGTTCATTGATGATGTGTACTGGAAAATGTCTTCTGGAAATGCTGAAATCTTCGTGGCTATCCGGGCGGTTATTTCGGGAGGTACGTTCGGATGCCGCGAAAGATAACTGACTGTATCTCGCCGGATATCCACGTCGTCATCGTTAAGAAATTCTGCAAGAGCATAAAGGATCCTTGTGTCAGGGAGGAATCTCTTGGTCTCGCGAGTAAGCATCTTAATCATGCCATGCCTTCCTTTGGGGTGTTTGTGTGTTAGAGCCGCACAACAGGCTGCCACAGCCTCATGAAGTCTGCCGGGAATGTCTGGGTGCTGGATCCAATATGTAAGAGCATTGAGTCGTATGAGATTATTTTCATCATGTAGAGCTTTTTCAATGGTTCGCAACACAGCTTCCGCACAACCGGCTGTTCTGTAAACGGTATGGAACACCAAGTCTCTCTTCGTTCCATCTTCGACATCCAGATGGTAGTCTATAGCCGAGCAAAGTCGTTCATTTAAATCCGATCGATGACTCTCTAGGGTTTTCATCGCTTGCCGACGTATGGGCTCGTAATCGTCCACCAGACACTCAATAATTGCTCTCAACACGGTCTCAGGAAGCTTCAGTTGACCGTCCAACAGCAATAGCGCCCCTCGCCGGATCTTCCGATGCTCAGATCGAAGATACACGATGACTTTATTGAGTGCCGCTTCTGGGAATGGCGGCATAACATCTGAGAACCCTCCGGGGATGAATAGGGGCTTTTGGCACCCTGTTTGTCCCGTAATCTCATCGTTGAAACAGCATATCATAAGGTCCACCACTCTCACGGGTAGGAGATCCTGGCATCGCAAAGTTTTCTCCACTATCAGTCGTATTTCGGAGTCGATATCCAAAGACCCGACCCTCAAAAACTTGACAAGCGAGCATAGCGTGTCATCCATGCAGGATAGCTCACTCCGCCCCTCAAGGACTTTGACAGCAGCAAGCTGGACCGCACGGTTCGGATTATCCAGACTATCAGAAACGACTCTTAGGTCTTCAATCCCAAGATTTGTCTGACGAGCTAATGCATCCAAAGAAGCCAGTCTAATAACTACATCATTTCGCAAAAGGTTCGTCAAGATCTTGTTGATAGCCTTTCTCGGTAGTTGCTGGTCTTGGTAACCAAGTGCCAAGGTTACAATAGTCGCATTCTCTGGGTCTCCGTATTCGATGAGCTTCAGGCCAGTCTGCACAAGATCCACTGAGTCGTCTCCAAGTTTCTCACCACCTTCATCCTCTTTTGCCTTCAGAGTCAGATATTTGGTCCAGTAAGACTCAGCTGTCAGGATCTCAAGTACTCTTTCTCTTGCGAGACGTGTCTCGTCTGGTCTGCAAAGAAACTTTGCCATGCGGTCAAGAGTCGATTGAGGAAGGTTCTTCTGTCCGCTCAACCTTACCATGGTCCGCCATCTTAGAGCAGCATCATCAGAGTCCAGAATGGTAGAGATAGCTTCGATGTAAGTCGCTATGATCGTTGGATAGTCGTTCAGAGCAGAAAGAATACCAGATGCGACCCAAGGGTTCCCATTTTCAAGACTGACACTTAATGCAAGTTTCACACTTTCTGTCCAGTATTCTGGCGGACCAAGAGATTTAATTATCATAGAGACATCATTCTCAAGCAAGGGTCCGCCATACTTTTGTGTCTTATCAAAGTCAGCCTTTCTGAGCCGACGTGTCAAGACATGCACAAATTCGAGCGGAACCCGGGACCCAGAGCGCATCCTCTTCTTGTAAGCCATCAATGCGGCCCGGAAGATGACAGGGTCCTCATTTTGTAACATCATTAAATGTGTCTTGTTGGGGAACTCGGGTTCGTCGGCTAATGTACCCTCTTTGAGCTTCCTGCTTTGAGCTTGGAAAGTAACCCATCTCACTAAATGAGCCTCAAGTCCGCTTCTATGGCTTTTGAGTCTTTCCGATGATATTGAGGAACGCAGTTCCGCGAGGCAGTGCATTGTCAGTCTCTGATGAGCTACGCCTATTAGATCGAGTGGCTTAGTGTCCATGGCCTGGAGAAAGTGCAACGCCAGTTCATCGGAGCCATTCCTCCCTGAATGCAATAGTCCCGTAGCAAAACGCCACATGATGTTGTAGCGAGATGAGTATTTGTTTTGAGCAAAGAAGTCCTTCGGTTTCATGGCTGTGTGAGATGAGGTGCTTGCATGCAATTTCTCATTTTGGTCGAAGTTGATGCAAACAAGATCCGCCTTGTTGTTCTGCAGCCAAATGCGCACAAAGTACCGGGCGGCGAAGTATTCTTGTAGAGTCAGATGCAGAAAGTGATAGGTACGACTAGGTTTTCCGACTGATGAGTCTGATGTTCGTAGAAAGGAAAGCTTCGGTAAGGTCTTATCGACGAAGGTGGAGTGTGTACTGATGTATCGACAAATAATAGTGACGTGTTTGTCTTGGAACTCGACAATGTTATTACACAATCCAGTAAATGCAAGTTGTTCAACTAATCTTCTTTCGTTTTCGATCAGCTCTTCAACCTCAGTGTCAGATACTTTGTCGTCCTCAGTCACAGCTGACCCAGTCTTTGACTTTCCCAAACGTGCGATATCCTTCCTCCATAGACCTTTTTCGATTGACTGGTAGAGGTCCGTCATAGTTTCAGGACCCTGGTTGTGAACTTGGTCCCAACCATAGCAAAGGGCATCGAGCTGAATGGGGATACGGACGAGGTCTTCGATGAGCGGGCGAGACGAGAGGAATGACTGAATGTCTTTATGTCTTTCGGGTTCCATGTGCTTGACGTATTCGTAAACCTGATCTGTCCCGAAGCCGATCATTTCGAGTTCCAGGTCAAACGGTTGTATGCTCGATCGGATTGGAACAGAGGGACGCGATAGTGCCACCACATTGGGTTGATTTAGGAGGCATATGACAGATAGTGCGAGGTCATCTCCAGGCTGTAATAAATGCCAGATCTCATCCAGACCGTCGAGCAGGAATAGTGTTCTACCTCCACCGGGATCAGTGCATGCATCTCGTAATGCTCCGGCAAGGTCGCTGCATTTTGGATGTTGTGAGAAGAACTCGTCGCAAAAGAGCTCCTTGAGGTTGTATCTTCCGTTGCGCGACAGCAAGTTCCGCAGTCGGACCCAGAGAATGCGATCAAAATGTTGCTTCCAGACCTGATTCTGCACAAAATCGTGAACGGCTTTCTTGCAGAACGTCGTCTTTCCTACACCTGCTTGACCACGAATAAGGATTCGTGTCGAGTGTTTTGACGCCGCGCCGTGAGACCGGGCGGTGTTAAAAATGTCGTGGAATCTGACTTTGACACCGCCGTCAGGGCCCTGGACATTTAACCGCCGAAACAAAGATAGATTTGCGATTTTGTTGTTGGGTGTAAGATTTGAAAGTCGAGAAGTCTGGTTCCTGGCGTGAGGTATAATCATGAGATTGATGTAGCATTGTTCAAGAGGTAGTCGCTCCCCTGAAAGCCGCTCTATTTCGAGGTTCTCTTGGACGTAACAATGCTGAAGAAGCCAGTCATCGGCCGCCTTGAGACAAGCAAGCTTGTCTTTTAATCGGGCAGCTGCGAGTCTTCGAGTGTCCGGCGATTCTTCCGATGATTTGGCATATTGACGAAGCTCTTCTAAGGAAAGGTTATGGGGAAGAGGGTCTGGGCCCGGCGCGACGATTGTTGAGTGCATGTCTCGTCCGGCCTGATATTGCACTGGGCCGCTGTTGTAAAATGTGCTGGGTCGGTGCCGGCCAGCAATAGTCACTTGCAGGGCCACGGGTTCATATGCGCTGCTTAAAGGTAACTTATTTGACTCGCGAAATATGTGTAGGTATAAGAAAAAGGGAATGCCAAATTTCCAATCAAGAAAAACATGCCTGTAGAATTTTAATGACCATACAGCACTCGTAGGCTCGAATCATGGTTGCAACAGATGAAATGCGCAAATGAGAAGAGGAATGCGGCCTCCAAGACCCCTGCAAGCCTGATGCAACAGCGCATAAATGGCACCCCTCTCCCAATCTGATCAGCCTTGATGCGCCACAGCGGCTAACACGGAACCATTTTCAACCCAGAATGAAACATTACGATAGCTAGGATAGGCCAGATGACCCTGATATGTCTGTGCTAGAGATACTCAGCCGCACCAGGTTGACTGCAGAAGACTGATCAAAACACCCCTCAAGACTCTGAAAGAAAATTCTCATGATCTTCAAGAACTAGGCAAGGCTTTTCCAGAAGTTATTAGGAAGCGAAACAGCAATGCAGAAAGCAAAGTCCAAATTGTTTTTTTTTTCTTCGAGACTTTGGACACCGGAGGTATTCGGGTATGACACATCTCTCAAGGGCACTGCCGTGTGTAGTTGAAGCGTTCAGTTCTAGATCGTTGAGGATAAATCCGCTTCTCATCCCGGTATCGGCGAGACGCTGCCCCTTAGAGCAAACCATATCGGTTATCTGCAAATTTGACTCTAGCGATAATGAAGGCTATAAAGTTGTAAAAGCCAAGATTACCGTGACCGCGGTCGGCGTGATCTCACGTATCCAACTGCTAAGTGGCCAACCATCAGAGTGAAAATGATAAGATTTTGCTCAGAGTGCCTTTTTAGAAATGGATAGAAAAGTATCTCTGAAGGCTTTTTATCACTGTTGAATTGTCCCTGAGGTTCCGCACAAATTCGCAATCAGGCACAAGTATGCACCAGATTGTTTGGAGTGGAGCAACAGCCTTTCGTTGTTGACAGCGTGCAAGATGCAAACTGAATAGCTTCATATCCTTTGACTGATATCACCGCAGAATCGCTCAAATCAACACTCCATAATTCCAAAAGCAAATCCCCTCAAGTAGTCGAGTCTTGTCGCGTCCACACCCTCAAACAACGTTCCAAGACTCCTCACTATCCACCGTCATATCATCCGTTGCCACACTTGCCCCATCATCCTCCTTCTCCTCCTTGTCCTGATCCTTGTTCTCGTTCTCAACCTCCGGCTCAGCCTCAGGCCACGCCGCAAGCCATCGTCTCTTTCTATCAGCCTCAACTTCCCGCTCGCGCTTGGTGTAGCAATCAATGCACTCAATGTCTTCGATGACGTCGCGGTAGCTCATCCCGTTGCGGCAGAGGCCAAGCTTGTAGATGGATACTTTGTCGCAGTTGATGTTGCGGATGATTTGGCTCTTGTATTGTCTGCAGATCGTGCAGCGGCGGATTGTTGTAACTTGCTCGCACATTTTGTCGGTCTCGGGGGGCTGTTTGGCTTGGTGAGGATCTGCTTGACGTCAGGTTCTGGGAGTGAGGCTAGAAATATTGGATGGAAGGGGCAACTACTTACTGATATAGTTTCAGAGAGTCTCTGAAAATGTGATTTTGGGTGTATGGCTTTCACGGCGTGTGCTGCTCGTAGATGATTATGCTGGTGTTTTGCTGCAGCTTGCTTTTGACGAGTCCGAGAGTCAGAGAGCTTTGATGTTCGTGTGAAGCAGTAAAATGAATTGACAATGGGGAGGGTAACTTATTCACGCCTAAGAGTTGTTTGAACATAGCGCGATAGGTAGCAAACGGTGAAAAGCCATAGGCCCAAATTGAAGTTCGTTTGCTCTGATTATCACTGCCACGCATTGTTCAGCCCTTTCGTCAGCAGTGACCACCCCTGGAGATCTCGAGTCACTTGTTATCAGTTTCTTTCAGGTACTGTTTACGTCACATCAACATTTGTTTTAACTATCCGAAGTATGACTTTGAGACTAGTAAGACATTCTAATCACCACCGCCTCAGCCTTCTCTTTATTTCTTCTACTATCTTGATGCACTCTGAGCATATCTGTCCACGACTGCCAACTGGTTGTGTACGATACCATACAACTGTTGTTAGGATATTTTCTCTCTCTTCATGGTTCAAATGTGTTCCAATGATTAATGAAGTTGCCGTAAAATGGAAACGCTGAGTATGGATTGTTAGTTTGCCAATTGTCTCATTTCCTGTTTTGCTGTAGGTGAAGATATGAAGTTGAGTTCCACCCATAGTCTTGACATCAGTTTATATTACTTAATGTATTACTTTATAACTGGCCATTCCTAAAAGAACTCCCTTTACCTGCAAGAAGAGGATTATGGATTTGGCATCTTTTCAACAGAATAACAAGCACAACAGCAACTCACTTTTCACAAGTCACTGTTACTGGGACCAACAATCTAGCCTGGCCATTCATTTTAATGTATTTGGTTTAGCTACTGTTCCCATGAAAGTTTGTTCCGCCATGATAGGATGCCCTTGATGGTCAGTGACACCACAGTTTCGAAAAATGTCCCCTTCCCCATTGCCACGAGCTGGAGTAACTGGAGCAACCATTTGCTCGCTCCCCCGTCAAATATTGTCCTGTACGATTTCTCCGGCGTCTTATTCCTTGACACTCCTCGCATACCTCGTTAAAGAGATCTTCTATGTGTCTAGCCTTCGGGCACCGTTGGCCAGGAACCAGCAGATGACAATCAATAGGGTCAGCCCGCTGGAGTCTTATCTTACCGCAATCCTCGCAAGTGTATTTATTCAATCTAAATTCGCACTTCGTTTTGGAGATCTAGGAAGTTCTTGAAATTTGTGTGAGTTGTTGGAGGATGGTTGTGATAGTGGTGACTGTGCGAGAGGTATTGAGCAGGATGTTGATTCTGGGTAATCCGACTCCAGTCTGTGGGTGATGCCTGGTATATTTTTAGATGAGTCTCAAGTGAATGAAAAGCTAATCACTTGCATTACACTCATCCGTGCTGTGATAAACTGACCAGGTTATGTGTGGTGGATACACCCTTTCAGTCACAGGTCCCTTTCTCCTCATACTCGGCGCACTTTTCAAGCTTAAATCCTGTGCGTAGCAGATCGTCGCAGCCTTTGCAACGTTCCTCAATGGCGGTTTTCCAGCACATCCTTTGAATTCGAGGTATGTTGAAGTTTCTTCCGTTATAGTCAAAAGGGAGATTGCCCATGGAGATACTCGCGAGTTGGGTGTTTTATAGTTGCCCGTCACATGTTTAAATGGCTGATACTCTCCTTATTCAGGGTTGATGACCTTTATTCAGCGTGGGAGGTGGCATGTGTTCACTCAGCTGCTACTTATTCATACTCCACTAACTTCAGCAGTGCCTCAGTAATTCCCTCTCTTTTCGTATCTCATCCTCGCTTGGTCTTCAGATTGGCGAAAGTGTTCTTTTCTACTCTAGTGACTACGCAAATCGGCGGTTGACATATGCGATATAGGGCCTCCGTAAAATGAGGCTTGAAGACGGCGTCATATGGCTGAGGCAATCTACCGGGTAACCCGGATATTGCGGAAAACCCGGATCAAACTGAACGGCGTTTATATGGGGACCTATACCTCAACCTTTCCACCATTTCCGAAATTGTCAACCTAATTACCTATTTTCCGCGAAGATAAAAGCTACAAGCCAAGCGATATGGCCACTATATCGGGAGAAGAACCCGTCTTCAAGCGTAGGCGGGTAGCCCAGGCATGCCAGACATGTCGCAAGATGAAAGCCAAGGTATAGTACCCGACTTGTGCTGATCTTAGACAAAACTGATGATGTTCAGTGCGATGGTCGCAAGCCTGAGTGCAGTCGCTGTGTGGGTTACGGCTTCACTTGCCTCTATGCGAAGACCAGGTCCAGGCGTCACGAAGTAAACGAAGATGACGGTAGTGATGCGCCAAGCTCCGAGGCCATTGATGAGCTTCGGGACGCCATTGGTGGTTACGATGACTTGGTCCGTCGACTCTCATCTAGGAAGAAACAGGACAATTTTGACGCAAAAGAATCACACAATCAAGTCAAAGACAAAGTCAAGAAAGCCCTCGATCGAGTGTCCTCACTTACTGACCCTCGCGCCACTGACACCGCTTCCCCTCCTGACCAGGATCGATCATCCCAATTGCCGTCCTCGCAAAATCAGCATCGATACTTGGGAGAAGTCAGTGATGTTCACTTCTTCAATCTGGTCAAGGGATTTCTACAGACCAAAGACTTGTCTAATCTAGGGCAAGACTTTGACAGCTACGAACAAGACGGTGAAGTCTGGACGGCTAATAGTGGGAGCAATGGACCTACCCTGCTCCCTGGACCCGCAGAAACTATAGAACTTGTCAAAGTGTACTTTTCTACAATCCATATCGCGTATCCTTTCATTCCGCAGTCTACCTTCATGGCCAGTCTAGCGGGCGAAGGCGGAACCCCGAACAACGCGGCTGATCTCGCTATCTTATGTCAGTCCTTCTATATTCGTCTAGAATTTCATGGAGAAAGCTCACCACAGACTTTTAGACGTCATTTGTGCCATTGGGTCATATTATACGTCGTTTCCTGGACGAGACTCGGATTCACGAACTCGTCACGAGCGCTACTTTCAGCGTGCCATGGCCTTAACTGCAGCGACGAGGCGGCATCACTCTATTCATGAAGTTTCACTACTACTCGTGCAATGCTTCTATTTACTAGCTGTATCCCGGACTGACAGGTCAGTTTCGCTGCTCAGAAATATAGAAGGTTATGGTCTAATACATGAACAGTTGTTGGACTACGCTCGGACAAGCAGTCCGTATAGCTCAAAGCATAGGGCTGCATGTTGAACCTCCGAATTCCAAGTCTCGAAGTGCCACCGAGCTAGAACGAAGACGGAGGATATGGTACTCGATTTATGTTCTCGATCGATTACTATCTCTCCAGTTAGGTCGCCCAACAGCGATTCATGATGAGGATTGTAGCGTGGCACTACCGTCTCGACGGGCTGACGATGAGATTGATTGGACCTCCAATACGATTGATCCCCCTGAAGAAGGCCCGTCAGCAGGTGATTACTTCATTTCGGTCATTGGATTCTCCCGCATTGTGGGTTGCGTACTACGCGATATCTATGGCCCAGGTCATGCGAGGCCTACCCCAGAAATGATATTGAGCACGCAGACACTCGATCACAGGCTTGTCGAATGGAAATTGAACCAGCCTCGAAAGCTACGCTTCGACTTGGGCCACTCATTCGACCAAAATAATACCTTTAGACGTCAGGTCAGCCACCCTTCTTCGTCTCCTGAGCCTCTGTACACTTTTTCTAACGTAAAGTTGCAGAGAAACATGCTTGCGATTAAGTTCCATCATCTAAGAGCCCTCATCCACCGCCCCTATTTATGCTACCCCCTTTTACGACAGCGTGATGACTCGTCTGTGAGCTTATCGCAGCTAGACTGGCCACTAATTGCCATCTTCGAGAAGATATGCATCAACGAAGCCCAGGGAACTGCACGTCTTCTCCACCACGTTTCTGATGAACAGGAATTAGTTCATGAGTTTCCCTGGTGGCAGATGATATCTTGTCTGATCTGTGCTGGGTCAATCTTGCTTGTGTCGAGCATCTTTGCCCAACAGCTTGATGATCATAATGGATTTGACAGTGAAGGCTTACGCGATGATGCAGAGACATGCTTAAAGATATTTGAGGCACTTAGTAGTAATTTGAAGAGTGCAAGGATAGCGAGGAACATGATTCAAGGCCTCAAGCAGTCTGGTTCAGAATGGCGAAGTGAGTACACCTCTCCCCAATTATATTACATCTGTTGACATGAAGTCAAGAACAGGTTGCCCGAGGGGCTGACGCGGTCCTATTCCAACAAGCTTTGAGGCAGCCCGATAATTCAATGCCGCTTCAACATGCTTCTTCTTCTAGAGGCCCAGTCGCACAAGAGATGTTGGGTCTAGAAGACCTGAACGTTGAATTCTTATCAGATTCCATGTCGACTCCACAGAATTGGCCAGCAGAGATTATAGATTCCATGGCTTGGTCATCGCAGTTCTTGGACACGATTCAAGGAGATGGAAGCTGGATTTGAAGGTGGGAGAGCATGACCGAGTTTTTTGCCGATCTTACAATGGGTCGTGCTCAAAACTAGTGGGATAGTTTCTTTCTGAAAGCTTGCAACGTAGGGGTTTGAACTAATGCCGTCTCTGAAGACATCGTATCAATAAATAAATCCATAGGTCACAAATGGTATGTTCTGTATGCCTTTAAGTTCTTTATCGTGATTATAGGCTCTCAGCCACAGGTCTAAACAAGTGCGGTGTGTGTATCCAGGATATCCGGGATAACCGACCTTACCGTGAAAGCCCCCCTGCATCATGAGCTAATCTACTTCCCCCCAGGCCACTAGCCCAGACTTCTCCTTTAATTCCTTTCTTATATAATTACAGTGTTATAGCTTCCACTTTAGTCCTTCTTCATCGCACAGATTCAAGGAGTATCTCAAGTCAGAAGAACCCTACCACATGTGATGACAATATGGCTCTCGAAGGGCCTGTACAGAAACCACAAGGTGCTCCTCCTCGACCTCGTCACACGGAGAACTGTCACCTTGGCATCATTCGTGGAGATCGCCCTGAGCTCGAAAATCAAAATCCTGATTGTTCGGTTGAGAGTTTCGACTTGGACGAAATAGCACCGATCGCTCCCATCGCAAATCCGGACGACTCAATCGACCATCGGAATAGTCTAGAGCGCGCCCGAGAAACGGAGATAGAGCGTAAATGTGAAGAGGCTCACGTTCCGGATAGGCCCTTACCTACCACCGACAAAGCTCTCTCATTCACTACAAAGCTTCACACCCACTCATATCTCATCTTCTTCTCCATCATGGGAACGCTCGCCAGAGAAGTTATGGCAGCGTTACTCGTCTATCCCGGGGCACCAATCATCTTCCCAACCCTGTGGGTTAACTTCGCTGGGTGTCTTATCATGGGATTCCTAGCTGAGGATCGCATGCTGTTTCGCCATGAATGGGGAGGAGGCAAGAAGGAAACCCAAAGTCCGGACACCAGTGGAACAGCCTCAGATGGGACGACGACGGATCAAGAAATTACAGACCTTGAGGCTGTAAAGAAAGCACATCTCAGCGTCAAAAAGACATTGCCTCTCTACATCGGCCTTTCTGTCGGGTTCTGTGGTTCATTCACAACCTTCTCAACATTCATTCTTGATTCTTTTCTGGCCCTTTGCAACGAACTTGAAACTCCTCCTGCGCCAACATCGGACCGGAACAAGGGTTACTCGTTCTGTGCACTTGCAGCCGTGGTTTTATTGACTGTTCATGCCTCTATGGGTGGTCTATTTTTGGGTACCCATATTGCCATACTAGCGGATGACATTATGCCCTCACTACCCTACCTCTTTATGCGCAAGGTTATAGACCGACTTGCAATCATTCTCGGCTGGGGCTGTTGGATTGGAGCGATATTTATGTGCATCTATCCACCACATGATGAGTGGCGCGGAAGTGTTCTATTCTCCTTGGCCTTTGCCCCTCTGGGGGTGTTTACGAGATTCTATCTTGCAATCTACTTGAATGGCAGACTTCCAACATTTCCCTTGGGGACATTTGCCGCCAACGTGGTAGGATCTCTAATTCTTGCTATAGTTTGGGATATATCCCAGATCTTAGCACGACCTTCACTTGGACACCAGTTGCTTGAGGGTGTCAAAAATGGTTACTGTGCCGTTGTCACTACTGTTTCTACCCTTGCTCTGGAGCTCTCCTCCATCCAACGCGAACACGCTTACAGATATGGCACTATGAGTTTCTTAGTGTCTTTTGGGTTGATAGTTATCATTTCTGGTAGTTTTAAATGGACACGATGATGATAGAGTCTGAAGCGGTAAAACGGTTTTGTTGGTAGATAGGAAACTCTCAGCAAGATTGTTAAGCTTTACCTGTTGTATAAGACTCAATTCTTACATGCATACTTCCAAATCTCAGCTTCTGAATGAAAGTAAACATAGAAGATTACCCTCGCTCCATCTGTGCCGATGAGATGCTGGATATTCTTTATATTTCCGGACCTTCCTGCATACCTAGCACTCCCTTTTACTCCCGTTGTTCTTTAATCATTCCAATGTTACAATTCTCAACCCCAGCATTGGGCTTTTCCAAAAAAAAAAAAAAATACTTCACATCTGCTGTGATGAGCGCCCTCCGGTATATCATGCAACTTTTGTTGAAATACAGGGAAGTTTTCTCTCACTGCTAAATGAACAGGTTCGCCAACGCATCCCTCCTCTGATAGAATCCATGGCCTAGACATGTGTAGACAACATGTCTGCCAATTCGTCAGCATCCATTGCATTCCTTTCCTCCCTGCATTTCAAACACTCTACCTCGAGGAACTCCAACAGACTCTGAACACCATTCGGACAAAGTTCGTAGTTTTCAAAGGAACGGCCAGCTTGGCAAAGATCGAGTGTCGTATTGGTTCCCAGGTCTTTGTCGCAGACCTCACACTTCATCTGGAAGTAATTCTCTCGACACATAGTTTGGGTTCTGGATCTGGCTGAGATATGCTGAGCAATGGTATATAGTAGCAAGATGCTGGGATGTTGATCTTGTTGCTGCTGTTGTGTCTAACAAGCCGACAGTGACCCTTCTGCAAATATAGTGTATAGGAATAGTATCAGGTGCCGGTATTATCGGTCTGTTGGCTCGTTTCTGATAGTGGCTCGGACCTCTCAGCTTCTTGCATCTGTTGCTGCTGGTGCATGAATTAGGTATATATATATGGAGGTTGCGCTGTTTTTCCACTTGGACACCAAACATTCCACAAGCCGAAAACGTAGACGCTTCTGTTCAAGGGACGAACATGCTTGCCAGGGTGGCGTGGAACCCGGATGCCCTATAACGCTGTGTATATTTTAGGCTGTCTTTGATTTTCAATCTTCCCTATGCCTCGTTAAAGCTATTTTACTGCTCTCTGTGGCTGCCTTTATACCCAGATTCTCATCGGGTATGCCAGACTCTTCATGAGCCCTTTTGATGTTTGTATCACTAGTACTCTAGCACCAATTTTCTTCAGCTGCGTTGTTCAACCTTTTGGTGGTCTAAATCAGTCATTAGACAGCCGCCCACTGTTTGGACTCTTTGTGCAGAGCGAACATAGGTTACTTCTTGCAGGCAGTAATCGTGACGGGCGTCTTTCCACTTGAGGAAATCCCAAGTCATCCCGTGCAGACGCGAGAGCATCATGGTGTTGCGCTGCATGTCGTCCCCTTCTGATCATTGGTAACTCCTCTTGTACTTCTCTCAGTGCAACAGCAACAACCCAAAACTGACATGGGATAGAATTATTCTAATCACGGTAACGGGCGTTAAATAAACAATCACACAGCTTGATTCGTGTGACGCTGGCCACGATGTCAACCGACTCTTTCAAAGCCCTTGTTTTCGTAATTGGGGGCCAGAAGTCACAGGCTCTCCAAAGTCGCATCTACACGTGCATCCTTGTAATTGGAGAGGCCTCTTTTTGGCACTTCAGTGTGACTAGGACGCTCATAAAACATGATTTGCCTATTTGGTGCAGCTGAATCATACCCCTGCTGCATGGATGCCTAGTGAGGCTTTTCAGGGTCTTGGTATTTTAACCGCGAGACTCGTTTGCTTACAAGTCTGTGATTCAAAAAGCCTCGCAAGCCACCAAATGCAAAAAGATGCAATTTTCTTTATCTTTTGTCACTTCTATCATTAATCACTGAGTTTCTGAGTCACAAGTGCACACGGGCACAAAGCAACCAATCACAGCGTTTTGACAAACATTCATCATGTGCACTGAACACTTTACGCACTTTTACTGCATGTACTGCAGTGTTTGCTTCAGGAAGGGATACGAATGGGAGATTTGTCAGATTGCTCAACAGACTGAGTCAAAGTCTATGGGATCGTGTGGATACACGAATGATGGAGTTGTTGCGAGTGTATCGGAATATTGTCAGCAGTGTCCGCCTGATGATAGGAAGTGGAATAAAGTTACGCTTGACAGTGAAACGAAGAGACAGTTGGCTTGAGAAATTGCTGAATGTAGATGACGATCAATGTTTGCTTGCTCTGAGGAGGAATGGGCTTGGCGACGACGCATCACGACTACAACTCTTTCACAACCACCGACGGATATCATCTTCAACTTACCTTTGCTTAGCCTTGTTGGGCTTCAATACTGGAACACGAAGTTTCATGTACGACTTGCCATTCATTATCATCCCTCTCAAGCTATGGCTATAAATCACCCCTGTCTTACGATCCTTCTCGACCCTCCGACCGCGAATTTCAACGCTGCCTAATTTGTGCATCTATATCCCAAACTCAAAACTTATTAAGACTCATTCCCCTCACAATGTACTACCACGCAACAGTCAACTACATGTGCACGGTCTGCGGTCAGAATCGATTTTGACAAACAGTCTGAGATGTCAGCGCGCTTACCGTTCTTCGACAGGGTTTTTCGGGTCGTTTGGGATTTTAGATTTGTAGCAGTGAATATCATAGATGATAGTTTACTCTGACAACGACATCCCGTTATCTTGTAATGTAATTGTATTGTATTTACTCAGCTGCTACAAAGCGTATCTTTGCGACACTCTCGGGTTATTTTGACGAATCACATTTCCCATCATCTGAATTGAAAACATGCAGTGAATCACAGGGCGATGGCTTTGTTCTCATTCTTAAATTGGTCATTGAGTAACTTCAGAAACGTATACCCATAGTCTTCTCATCCTCTTCGATTCATATCCGTTTGGGGTTGTCTATAAGACGCTGCCAAATGCAATCAAGGCATAATTTCTTTCATCGAATTTCAACCACTCAACAACATTTCTTTAAAGAAACAAACAACGAAAGCCGAGTCAATTGGCATCTAAAAATGTGTCACGATCTAACTATTCATTACATGTGCCCCGTCTGCGAGAACCGGTGGAACTTTGAGAAGCATGGCCTTTTATGCAGGAGGGCCAGCGAAACCAGGAGCAGACTATTCGCATCGTGCGGGAATGAGTATCCAGTGACATTGTGGAATCAGGAGGAGATCTGTGAAGAGTGTTTGGCGCGTGATCAGCCTTATCCTCCGATTAAAGTCGTTATCACAAGGCGGTAGCAGGTCAACAACTTGGGAATATTACTTTTAGGAATATCTTCTTTTAGCGTACTGCAGCTACAATTTGATTCTCATCTAGAGGACTATACTCATATAAATATGTGACTCCTTGTAGGTCTTTTGCTTTGGGTGACAACGGGTGGCCCGTCTAGTATTGCTTGCTTAATAAGGCGGCAGTGTCAGACACTGCATTGCATTTCTTTCACTCTGGACAAAAGAAAGCTCTACAAAGAGGTCCAGAATCTTCTTAGACCAAATTTCAACTGAAAGTCTCTCCAGCATCGCTCTCAACCTTTTTCTTCCCTCCCATCCCTCAAGAATAAGCCAACCTCACGTAACCACGACATCACGACCGCCACCATGTGCGTAGCCATAACCCGCGTCTTCTACTGCATGCGCTGCAACAACGAGATATACATAGAAATCGAGTGCCAAGATTGCGAGCTCCACCTGCAGTTCAAGCGCTGTGGAAAGACCGACGTGAACTTGAGTTTCAAGTGCGAGCCCGCCCTTTGCATCTTGTGTGCCTCGTTCCCGCCAGATAGCCAGGTGCCCTTTATGACGCAGCCTCCTCAGGGTAGCGTGTCTACTATTATGCGTCATTTGAGACTTATGTACGGTCGACGTTGAGCACTTTTTTAAGGGGGCTGATGTGAGTGACTTGCCCAAGTAATTCGCGGATATCTGCTAACTATGGACAGATTTTCACGTTCGCCGTCTGCAATGAGACACAAAAAGCCCAAAGCCCAACTACCAAAAAGACTTTGCCCATGATGAAGATCAGATATTCTGTTGCAACGAGAAAAATGAGTGATTAGCTGCGAGGATATCTCGGCTGTCGGCAACAGGTATTGGATTCCTGATGAATTTGCTGCATTTTGGTAGCCAAACATATTAGACCTTCGCCAAGATATTTGCCAGTCTCGATCACTGAAACAACTACTCTTGCGCCTTTCATCCTACTCTTCTTATTGTTCTCTTTATATCTATCTGTTCAGTACGTTCGCACAATCTGAATGAGTCATGTTCAGCACAACAAAGCCATTATACAATTACTATCTTCATATCTATGAGTGTGCTCCTTGACCTTCACAAACACCATCGCGACCACTCACGGTCGATCCATCATGATCTCGACTATAAATACAGCCCTCTTTCTGTCCTTTTCCAAAACAAGCCAACCATCCTTCAATCTCCGACTCTCCTACCAACTCACAACCCAGCCTTTACCATCCACAACCCATCCACAGATTCCCATCACTATACTATTCACCATGTATCGCATGATCAACACCACTCAGGTCTGTTCCAGCATCACGGCACTGCCGAATGCAAGCAGGAGAATGCATATGTCAAGAAGACTGTTTCCGCGAGCAACTATTCTAAGTCTCAAACGATACAAAGATGGGGGTGGGCAGCGGGAGAGTGAGTTGGGATGCAGGGTTTGCAGAGCTGCAAAACACAAGAACCGATAAATTGACTTGGGCTGGGGTGCAACTAGATAGCTTGGGGCATCGGCTTTTTGCTTTTCTCAGGGTCCGGGGATAGTGGGAGCGTTTGATATCCTCTGATCCGTTTGATGATTCTTCAGTGCTTCGCTTAGGAGACGCTAGAGTCCTGTGAGTCTTTGTGGCCCAGAATGATTATACAAACGCCGCTTCAGTCTTTCGAACTCAATGTTGAATGTGATTAAGTGCTGTTTGAATGAGCAAGATCCAAACGCTCCCAGCAGAACCACAAGTATAAATACCACTGCACCCACCTCCATCCCGCCTCCAAGCCCTCCAATTTATCCCACGATCTATCTCTTCACTCTACGCTCAAAAGACACTCTATCACTGCTAAGAACAAACTCTGTACTCAACCATGTGCTTCATTCACACTACCCGGCTCGTCTGCAAGACTTGCGGCCATCAAAACGCCGTACCACGAACAGCTCCTTGCAGTGAGGCGAACAACGTTAAAAAGCTATGCAAGAAGCAGCGTATGCAGACAACTACCTTGATCGATGCCTCCAAGTGCCCCCAGTGCAAGGCTAAGGCGGCTAAGGCTAAGGAATGCAAGACTGAGGCGAAGGAGGAATGAACGCTGCATGCTGAAAGAGGCCTAAGGCTTTAAGAATTATGATTGGATTGACCTTGAACTTTAGGTACAACATGGTTGGCTTGGGTAGTGAAGCAATCTCAGAGTGATAGTCTCAATACTATTTGTTGACTTTTGTTGATAGCCATGTCCGTGAAACATTGCACAAGTCTGACATGTTGATTCAACTCTTTTCCTCACCGTGACACTCAAACCCTCCAACGTCGTTGTGCATATATAACTCCGTAACCCAAGCCCCCTACTCTCCTATCATATCTCTTCCCCAATACGTATCTCTCCACTCGCAATTAATCTACGATTCAACATGTGCAACCTCGTCTTCACCAAATACCGCTGCCGAGTCTGCGACCACATCATCGACCATGAAACCGTAACAGAAAAGTGTAACTCTGCCAAGAAATCGGGCAGAACTTGCGTAAAGCAAAAGATAGTGCCGTCGACAATTCATTCGGACCAGGAGAATTGCAAGGACTGCATTAAGAAGAAGAAGGAGGGTCAGAGGGGGGTTAAGCGTAAGCTTTGGAGGTTTGGTTTTGGGATCTAGACATAACATATTTCCTTAAACCTCAGGTAGGTAGTTCATTACCCATCGAGCTCTTGCCTTTAATGTCTCGGTAATGCTGTATGTTTTGGGGTGAGGGTTTGTGGAAGGAAGCACCCGCAGTCTGTGATACAGAGCACAGCAGTCGGTAACTTAACGGTTCTTCGGTGAAACACTTCAAGATAAGAATTCCATACAAATAGCAAAGCAACTTCTTTTATCCCATACACTTCTTAATAACAAGGTATCAACTTTCTCTTTTTTACCCAACTCATCTACCGAAAGATCCAAATGTGCACTATCCACAGTACAGGCTATCTCTGTAGGAAGTGCTCCTACCTTGTCTCTATGCCCGTGGAAGAAACAAAATGCGCCCATTGTCTGGAGAAGAGACCTGGTATTTGCGTTACAACGACAAAGCATGATACAATCTATGTTCATGAGGAGGAGTGTTTGCAGTGCAAGGAAGCCAAAACGAAGGTGAAGGGTAAAGGGAAGGCGGACAGTTGATTTGTTTGGTCGGAGGACGAGTTCACAGCTGTTGTGTTCTGTATGAACTAATATCCAAACGATGACTTCGTGGGCTGCGGTTAAGTTCGTTGTCTTGATCGTATGAACGAAAGGCTCTGTATCCGAACTGCCTGAGTGCCCAGCTACCTTGTTCGGTTGAAACATCCAGTACTTCAAGACTATTACGCGATCAGCTCGGATTCTCCTAGGTTACCCATGAACACATAAATAAAACATCGCTTTTCTCTCATATAAATACAACGGATTTCCCAAATTGAATCGCCAATGTATAAGTCTCATCACATCGTCTACAAACATAGTCAACTGACAAAGAGGTAACTTGCCACAACACAAACGACAAACCCATCAACTCCACCAAAGCAACTCGCCAAAATGTGTCAACTATCTAGTACCGCTACCATATGCGACTCCTGCCGCCATCTCATCGACTACACCTCCAGCAAGTCCTTATGCCCTCTTGTCTTGGTGAACCCTGTGATGTGTAATTTAAGCCTGCAACCTGTGGATGAAAGTCTGAAGTGTCCTCGGAACCCCGCGACCTTTCAAGACATGGAAGAAAGAGAGTGTCTTAAAGAGCCAAAGGATATGACTCGTTATGTTCCTGGGCAGCTTTGCAAGCGTTGCGATGGTAAGCAAGGCAATGTTGAGGTCTAAGGTTGGAAGTGGAGATTGCCCAGCCCCGGAGTTTTACTTGAGGCGGAGTTCCTGTCGCCGAGCCGGAAGCTTGAGATGGAACGGAGGGCTAGACCTCATTGGGTAAGGCGAGCTTTGGGGATGGTTACCCTGAAGGAAGAGCTTTAGTTGGACCTTTATCCGTTCGTTGGTGCTCTTAGTTATGTCATTAGATAAATGCAACAGAATGTCTCTGTTGGTCTATTCTCTGCGACATTATATTGATGAAACGTGAAATTGAATGTTGAGAAGTAAGCATTGTATCTTGTCAGCTACCGAGATCCCCATAATCCCAGGTCAGCACTTTAAACTCACTACTGGCTCTGTGTAAGTCTGCGATACCGGCTGTATCTTTCACATCTCCATTGCTTCAACACTTAATCTCAACGTTGCGGGACTGCATCACTCACCGAAAGTCCGGCAGAACGGTTCCAACAATTTCTTCCGGCAGGGATCGCCATGGCCAATTCCGAGGCTACTCTCAAAGCATCGTCACATCCGGCCAACGATGAACGCTACCAACTTCCTTACTCAGAAATGTGGAGGTGCAATAATTCATCGAGTCAGAAGAACCCAATTTCTCCAATGTAACCTAGACCATGAACATGACCACGAGACTGGTAAAAGTCGATTGACTTTTCGGATGTAAACATAAACCCGAGTCACCCACTGACATTTCGTGGCTATCCATGATGGGAATAAAGTCATACACCTTTAGAATACCATGGCCGAGTATACACCGATTAAAAAAGAGCATCAAAGCACAACGGCACTTATAAACGGGAGTTTAGATATCGTCCGAGATGCGGAACTAATACGAAGATATTAGTGAGAGCAATTGACTTGTCGTGTGGCTGATAACGTTATAACCCAGATAAAACACATTTCGTCCCGTCATGATGGCCTGAACGGTAACGACTCCGGGCCGAAGCCACTGTAACATCAGCGTCACCAGGCCACTGTACTGGGTCGATAAACGGGTTCACGTCAAAAACAATTATCGTGGAGAAGGGAAAAAGACTCATAACCTTGAATTGACAGTTACAGGGGAGAAACCAAGGTTCATGTGTGATCAACACCTGTTTCTAGGTATACAGTTCGTATGAGTTTTGATTCCGATCTCCATCAACGTTAAAAAGCTACCTAATTTCTCCGCATGAACGAAGCGTGCGAGTCCACAACAGGGCCGATTTGAATTGCGGAGAAGAAGCTGTCTCCCCCAGACTTGAGAGCCATCCCCGGCAATTGAGGTGAATAGGCTAACTCAATTGACAAACTCAGTATAAATTTCGCTGGGAGAACTTCGGATCCTCGGTCAGATAACGGCCGTATTATTCATTCTGTGGAGTGGTAAACCTGGGGCATGACACCATCACCAACCGTCGGGGATATCTTCCATTGGACGCAGCGGCTAAGCTGCGGTAGATTTAAGGAAGTGAAAGTTCGCCGATGGAGATTAAGCTGGGAATGGCATCACACGACGGGTTCGCATCGTTGAAAGTGAAGGAGAATGTTACTCCGCATCGTCCATGTGAGCTAGTGAGTCGTTTTCCTTCGTGCGGGGGAGCAACTAATTGAAGCCGACGCTAACACTTACAAAATTTGCAATGACGCAGACACGCAAGTTTTGTACAGGAGGAGCAAGAGGTTGGACTGGTGATCGCCGAGGGAAGGGAAAGTGTAGCCGGTGCTGGGAATATATAAGTTGTAGCTGATAGCCTCACAAAATGAAAAAAGAGATCATCATCACTGAGCGCCATTCATCTTTACTCTCTCACAATGGCTAGCATTCGATCTGTGTTGGTCTCGGGTCTTTTGGCCGCGAGTGTTAATGCTCAAGCCTACGATTCGAGTGATCGCGCTGAAGATGCTTTTAGCTGGGTTCAGCCCAAGAACACCACGATTCTTGGACAGTACGGCCATTCGCCTCATTACCCTGCCAGTATGCTCACCAACTACACCAATTGACATCGAAGCTGTACTGACATTCTAGACAATGCTACTGGCAAGGGCTGGGAAGATGCCTTCGCCAAGGCTCAAGACTTTGTCTCCCAACTAACACTCGAAGAAAAGGCCGACATGGTTACAGGAACTCCAGGTCCTTGCGTCGGCAACATCGTCGCCATTCCCCGTCTCAACTTCAACGGTCTATGTCTCCACGACGGTCCCCTGGCTATTCGTGTAGCAGACTACGCCAGTGTCTTTCCCGCTGGTGTATCAGCTGCTTCATCATGGGACAAGGACCTCCTCTACCAGCGCGGTCTCGCGATGGGTCAGGAGTTCAAGGCCAAGGGTGCTCACATCCTCCTTGGTCCTGTCGCCGGTCCTCTTGGGCGTTCGGCGTACTCTGGTCGTAACTGGGAGGGTTTCTCGCCGGATCCTTACCTCACTGGTATTGCGATGGAGGAGACTATCATGGGACACCAAGATGCGGGTGTCCAGGCTACTGCGAAGCACTTCATCGGTAATGAGCAGGAGGTCATGCGAAACCCTACTTTTGTCAAGGATGGGTATATTGGTGAGGTTGACAAGGAGGCTCTTTCGTCTAACATGGATGATCGAACCATGCACGAGCTTTACCTCTGGCCTTTTGCCAATGCTGTCCATGCCAAGGCCTCTAGCATGATGTGCTCTTACCAGCGTCTCAACGGCTCCTACGGCTGCCAGAACTCAAAGGTCCTGAACGGTATCTTGCGAGATGAGCTTGGTTTCCAGGGCTACGTTATGTCCGATTGGGGTGCTACCCACGCCGGTGTTGCTGCCATCAACAGCGGTCTCGACATGGACATGCCCGGTGGTATTGGTCAGTACGGCATGTACTTCACCAAGTCATTCTTCGGCGGCAACCTCACCCGCGCCGTCAACAACGGCACCCTCGACGAGACCCGCGTCAACGACATGATCACCCGTATCATGACTCCCTACTTCTGGCTCGGACAGGACAAGGACTACCCCTCCGTCGACCCCTCCAGCGGCGATCTCAACACCTTCAGCCCCAAGAGCACCTGGTTCCGCGAGTTCAACCTCACCGGCGAGCGAAGTCGTGACGTCCGCGGTAACCACGGCGACTTGATCCGCAAGCACGGCGCCGAGTCTACCGTCCTCCTCAAGAACGAGAAGAACGCGCTTCCCCTCAAGAAGCCCAAGTCCATCGCCGTCTTTGGTAACGATGCCGGTGATATCACTGAGGGCTTCTACAACCAGAAGGACTACGAATTCGGCACCCTTGTCGCTGGTGGTGGTTCTGGAACTGGTCGTTTGACATACCTTGTTTCGCCTCTTACTGCCATCAATGCTCGGGCTAAGCAGGATGGCACTCTTGTTCAGCAGTGGATGAACAACACTCTCATCGCTACCACCAACGTTACTGATCTTTGGATCCCTGCTACTCCTGATGTATGCCTTGTTTTCTTGAAGACTTGGGCCGAGGAGGCTGCTGATCGTGAGCACCTTTCCGTTGACTGGGACGGTAACGATGTTGTTGAGTCTGTTGCCAAGTACTGCAACAACACTGTCGTCGTCACTCACTCTTCTGGTATCAACACTCTTCCTTGGGCTGACCACCCCAACGTTACCGCTATTCTCGCTGCCCACTTCCCCGGTCAGGAGTCTGGTAACTCCCTCGTTGATCTCCTCTACGGCGATGTCAACCCCTCTGGTCGTCTTCCCTACACCATCGCCTTCAACGGCACCGACTACAACGCTCCTCCTACCACTGCTGTCAACACCACCGGCAAGGAGGACTGGCAGTCTTGGTTCGACGAGAAGCTCGAGATTGACTACCGCTACTTCGACGCACACAACATCTCCGTCCGCTACGAGTTCGGCTTCGGTCTCTCCTACTCCACTTTCGAAATCTCCGACATCTCCGCTGAGCCTCTCGCCTCCGACATCACCTCCCAGCCCGAAGATCTCCCCGTCCAGCCCGGTGGCAACCCCGCCCTCTGGGAGACCATCTACAACGTGACTGTCTCCGTCTCCAACACTGGAAAGGTCGACGGTGCCACTGTTCCCCAGCTCTACGTGACATTCCCCGACAGCGCTCCTGCCGGTACACCACCCAAGCAGCTCCGAGGCTTTGACAAGGTCTTCCTTGAGGCTGGTGAGAGCAAGAGTGTTAGCTTTGAGCTGATGCGCCGTGATCTCAGCTACTGGGATATCATTTCTCAGAAGTGGCTTATTCCTGAGGGAGAGTTTACTATTCGTGTTGGATTCAGCAGTCGGGACTTGAAGGAGGAGACAAAGGTTACTCTTGTTGAGGGGTAGTTTAATAGGTTTATGATGTATGAGATATGCCCTAATTACCTAGATAGTAAATCCACGTTAATTTTAGTTCAGAAGAGCTTGTTTTATGTGACAGTGTTGATGAGTGACAGGTAATAGAGTACCTCACACAGTGCTGATGATCTGTTCCTGGGGTTTTGCAGTGTTTGACAGTGATGCAGGTTGACAGTGACCATTGAGCTGAGCATCACAACACAGATGCTTCCCTTACAACGTCAGAAAACAGTATTATTCCCTCTTCATCTCATCACAACACCGTGAGACTTTCATCTCCCGACTCTGCAGACATTCACGAAGAGTCCCCAAGATAGTCCTCTCATCTCGTAAGTCACTGCGCGTGGATCAAAGGCAAGATACTGACCTCACCAGCATCGCTATGTCTCACAATATCGATCTCGAAGATGAGGAGGCCGTGGCTGCAGAGGTTGATCGCCGCTTTGCGCTTGTCTTCCACAACTGGCGCCCCGGCGACCTAATCCCCACGCCTCAAGAACCCATCTACAAGTTCTCCGACTCCGCTCTTCAGGTCGGCCACTTCAAAGAGGATGTCCCTGGCGATGCCCCATCTGCCAACCGCAAGAAGAACGCGAAAGCCTACCTCATGGTGAAGCGCGACGGCGACAAGACCGGCTTTCTCTGGTGTGACGCCGATGGCATGCCCGTTGACAAGAAGTACATCCAGATGGCTGAAGGCCTCGTCGTCCAGCGTCTGAAGGAGGATCTGGTGGAGATGTACAACTTGCAGGAGAAGAAGCTTGTGGAGAAATACAACGAAGACGCTATGGTTACGACGGGCCGACGTGCTATCGCCCGATGTGAGGCAAGAGGACTGGCTGAGGCGCCCGATGGTGAGCATGATCTTAATTATGATCTTGAGGAGGTTCAGAGGGAGTTTGTGCTTTGCAGTGAGACAGATCCCGAGCTGAACTAAGATCTGATGTTGTGGTAATTGTGGATACGAGAATAAAGGATGATGGCAGTGTATCAGGACGATATCACTTTTCAGCTGTTCGTTTGCAGCGATGGATACAGAACAAAAGACAATATCATCCCATTAGTTGTTCATTGATCTCACAAATTGCTTTGAACCTCAACTGCCAAAACTGACTCTTTGTTCATTATGTGATATGTGATGAGTGAACATGACAACGGCAGACAGTAACTTACTCCTGATGTCCTTTGTTTAATTGCGAAACAAGAGAACAGTGTATAGTAACCTCAACTCAATGTCTAATACATGGTGAGTGAGCATGAGATGACTTAGACAACTCATGGTATTAACTTCATAACATCACATCCTTAAAAAAACTATATATAGTCAGTCTCTCCCCCACAGAACACTCCGGATACCTCATTTTTTCATTCCAACAACTACTAACATCTCAAACCAACATCGATATCCCCATCTCAACTTCAGACCCAAACACCAACTAACACCAGATCAAACATGTGTGAAAACTTCATCACAATAACAACGTGCCGAAAGTGTGGTCACTGTGTCAACATCGAGTTCGACGACAAGTTCTGCGATGACTTCAAGAAGAAGGGGAAAGAGTGTCGCCGAGAAGTGAAGCACGAGCAGAAGGGGGCTGATCCTTCTAAATGCTCTGAGTGCAAGCAGAGACGTATGTCACTGTAACTCTTTTATAAGGTAGTGCCTATCGGCCTGGAGGAATTAACTTCTGAATGGGTGATAACGGAGAAGGAAAAAGGCTTCAAGTGGGATAGCTGAACCATACGGTTCCAGGTCTTTTTCGGGGAGAAGAAGTGAAGCTTTCACGAACTTTTGGAGGATTGGCTAGCTCAGCTCATTGTTAAGTCTAGGGCAACAAATTTACAGTGAAAATGTCTTTCTAGACACAATTGATATAGATGAAAAACAATTATTTGCATTTTAAGTTCGAAGGATGCCAATTCTAACATGTTTTTGTGAAGTTCTATTATGATATAGAGACGATGTAGGGTACGGTACCTTGGTCAAGGTATGGATCAAGTCGCGTATGTGCGTGTCGTGGCTCGATCTGTGGCGTAGGGCTGATCAGATAACCACTGACGAGCTCGCAAAATGCCACATGAACGCGATTGACAATATTTGTCAAGAAATGATAGGTGCCGGAGGCATTACTGAGTCAACAATTAGTGTGGGCGTTCCATGATCCACGCAACAGACGTATAGATTGGCGTAGTGTTTACTCTAGTGACCTCAATTGAAGCTTCAGAACAACGAACGAGCCATTGAAGCTGATCACTGGCTCAAATTCAAATCTCATCTCGAAACATGACAGCATTGACTCAACATCAAAGCGCGATGCATCAAACTTATACACGGTCCCAAGCCCATCATGAAACCAAGTTCAAGACGTGCATTCACTAAACCCTAGAAAGATTCTTCAGAGGTGGATATCCTGCATAACTACCGAACACAAAAGCGAATAAAAAGCAAGGCAGATAATCCCCGCCAAACTCTTTTATGCTTTTTATTGAAAGGGATTGGTCTACAAGTCTCCAAACGCGAGACCAGTCTCGATGGATTCAATGGTGGAGACGTGTTGAAGAAATTGGAGGTTGAACACCTCAAGACAGGAGGTTGGTTTCTACAACAGTCCCATTAAAACCTCAACGGCATTTTTTCACAACTGTATTAAAAACGTGCAATTAAAGCAGGGAGATATTGAGTTGGAGACAGTATTAAAGGGGATATACAAAAAAAAGGGAAGGGATTGTTACACATGAGACATCAAACATGTCAAGCAAGGATCTAAAACGCAGCCACTATAACTCAGCGCGTCCAGCGAACGTCATCCTTATCGATACACCAACACGGGTGCCCACATTACCACTCAACGCGCCCCCATCCAGAACCGCGTTAAGCACCTAATTTCCATCAAGCTCACTAAATTACAGCGCTGTCAACCGCTGTAAAAACGCCAACGCCAAAAAACCACGACAGCTCGCGAAGCGCCCGCGTTCAACCCTTCCCGCGTAAAAGGGCAAAGCGGAGCATGCCGCTTTAAATACCTCCCGCTACCCAACACGAGAGCCTTTCTTACAATCTCACCACCACCTGCACGTCTTTACTTCCTACATACAAAAAAAGGTTTCACGCTTGGTCGAGTTCTTTGGGACCGGTGATTTATCTGATTCATTCTTTTTATTACCCTATGATTTAAAAAAAGGAAGTATACTTCTCAAAGAGAGAGATACTAGACCGCCTTTCGTGTCGTCATCGTTCTCTTCTACCACGACGCCTGTTGGCGAGAACGTTGAACAGGATAAGGAAGAAAATTGGAGGGAAAAGAAAGATTCGATCTTGATTTCGAATCCTGAGCGAGTTGGACATTTGCACTTTACGCGTGTTACCTGGTCTCGTCTCTTTCGTCTCTGGACGCGATCCAGTTCGACCTCGATCCTCGATCTACAACACCACGAACCGAATACAACTCCTACACAAGAACCAAAAAAAACAAGAACGCAAAAATGGATTCTTTGGCCTCATCACCTCGAAAAGGCTCCTCCGCCGAACCAACACTACCAACAATGAAGCCATACTCCCTCGCCGGCTCCAAGCGTTCAGCACCGAGTCTCCTCCCGCCCTTTGAGCCGCTCTCATCATCTCCGAACCTCCCTCGACCCGTCAAGCGACAAAATCTCGGTTCTGGTCGTTCTTTGTCCCGAGCTCACCTCAAATATCCTACTCCTGTTCCCACGTCGAGTACAGGTATCCTCTCGAGTTCCCCGCCTCAACGGTCCGCTACCGCTTCCGAGCGTGCCCCGCTCGCTGCCGTCCCCGCTGTCGAACTCTCGGAAAACGGCGAGACCCTCATCATGGGCCGATCGTCAAACTCGTCACACTACCAGATCTCCGCTGACCGCCTCGTCTCCCGCGTCCACGTAAAGGCTCGCTTCGTCGCTGCTGCGAGTCCCCTTGAGCCCAGCAAGATTGAAATTGTCTGCAATGGCTGGAATGGTCTCAAGTTGCATAGCCAGGGTCGTACTTGGGAGCTGTACAAGGGCGATAGCTTCACCAGTGAAACAGAGGGCTCCGAGATCATAATTGACGTGCAAAACTCGCGTGTTCTCGTCCAATGGCCCAAGCGGGCTCTTGATCATCTCTCCGACACCACTTGGGACTCTCCTCCCTGCCAGGCTCGTGCCCAGGCCATTCTCCAGTCTTCACCTCCTCGTCGCGCTTCTCGTATTGCTTCTCCCGAGAGCCCCACGCCTGCTAGTCTCTCTAGCTCCCGTCGCCTCCAGGCTTTGCTACCCGGACAGCGTGACATTGAAATCTACGAAGACGATGCTGAGCCTGAGCTCCCTGAGCACAGGCATGATCCTACTAGCATCAATGTCAGCATGTGCACCGAAGTGACTGCCAGCTTCAGCAGTGAGGTCAGTGATGGTGAGGACCACAACCCTGATGAGGAGAATGATCCTATCGTGCACTCTTTCGGGCCTTTTGGCGCCGACATTTCCTGCCGGTTGGCTTCGATAACGACAAAGTCTCCCAAGTTGTTCAAGGGTGTCAAGCGTGCCAACCCTCTCCACAGCACCATTGCCTCCGATCTGTTCGCTCCTCGTCAGATTCCTGCTCCTCCTCAGTCTCCTAGCAAGCAGCAGGCCAGAACCGAGTCTCCACTCTCGTCTCCTCCTCGAATGTCTTCTCCGACTCCGGAGATCTTCAGGATGTCCTTCGAGTCCCACCCTGCTGTTGGCAACCATGTCATCAACCAGCTCGCTTTCTCGCGTTTGTCTTCGACTCCTCTGTCCACCATCATGGCCCACCTCCCCTCCGAGGAGAAGCGAGACATTTCCAAGGACGATCTCCGCGATGTCATTGAAAGCACACCCTGCATTGGAATCATCAAGCGCCAGGGCAAGGACGCAGCCGGCAAGCCCCTTGAGAGCGAGTATTACTACGTCCCGGAGGAAGACGACGACCAGCAGCGTCGCGCCGCAGTTGTCGATGGCCTTCGCAAGCCCAGTCTCCGCGCTTGTCGCAAGCAACACAAGGTTTGTAACATTCTCGACTTCACAATATGCACTCAAAGCTTACACAACATAGCAATACTACTGGAAGCGTCCCAAGACTCCTTGATCCACCCATCTTTTCACGTACATACGATTCTTCACTCCGAGAGATGACTACATGATTCTCAAAGTTTCCTGTTTAACGGTGGATGTCTGTGTTTTTGCTGTATACCCCCCTTTATCGTTTCCATGCTTTATTTTATTCCATGCTTTATTTTTACATTTCTTGTCCATGACGGCTCTCATGTTTCGCAAACTGCATAGCATCGGCGTCTTAGTTTTATTTCATTTCTGCATGATGGAGTTGGAAGGGCTTAACAAAAAAAGGGACCGAGATATGCCTTGTCGAGCATATAGAAAGGAAAGGGTTTGGGGTAGCGTATTCTTGTACCTGTTTTTACTGTGTGTATGGTATGTTGTATGAGAGCAAAGCAATGGAATATTTCCATGTTGAACAGTCACGATTGGTTGCTTATGTGAGAAGGTCATCCAGTTGGCGGATGGTCTGATGAGCATCACGTGGTCAATTGAGGTCTCGACTCTTACGTGCATGATTCCACCAACGAACGAGGCCTGTAGCCCTTTAACCCGGGGCACATTACATTGGGGTACCCCGGAGAATGCCACATACATTTGATGTAACTCCAGAACCTCAATTTCTGTCTTTACCCGGGGAGATCAACCTGTAGAAACAATGCCGAATAAAGACAGATGCATATTCAACGAGACAATCCAATAATACTTACAAATCACAGTTGTATATCTGTGAAGCACTACATTGATTGCTTATCACCGCATCAATTATCATCACAGCATTATATCCACCATCACACGACACCTGAATCCCGGGGTCCAATCTCGTCCATCACGGAGGTGCAAACTCTAAAAGCTCGAGATAATCACACCTCAGCGTCACTTAATGCATCAGGCCACTCAATTCGCCACATCCAATCATCTACATCCGTATCTCCAACCATCAACGCTTGGGTCCAATCAGTCACCAAACGAATGCTAGTAATCACGCTTGTAAGGGTCGAGTTGAAGAGGGGGTTCTCTTATGATATAATTATGCTTCCGGGAAGAAAACGTGTATAAATATGACAACAAGGTCCTGATTCAAAGGAAGCTGCAAGTAAGAAAGCTAAACTTGACTATCATCAATCGACTTTACTGTTATTGAGGGTGAGTGCACTGAAGGTTTGGGATATAAGACATACTGATTGAAGCTACAGCAACTCACATACCATACCAACAAACCTCTATATCAACATTCACCTCATCATCGCCACCACAACATCAAACCTACAATCAACAAACTCTCAACTATCGTTGCATATCATTCACAATGGATCGTCAACCAACAGCCATCTCAACATCCCACACAACCCCTCCCTCAGAAGGTACACATCACAGCTACACGCTTCCGATTCTGCACAAGAAGCTGACATCGTCATCTGCAGCTCCAACTTCTCCATCCGCCCAAGCCGGCGCCGAACGATGCATGCGTCACACGAATAGCTGGACGCCCTCGATCCAGCGACGACAGAGCTGGAGTCCAGAGGAGCAGAAGCATGAGATGCATATGGACAAGATTGGGCAGGTCGCTACGGGTCCTGGATTTACAGAGCGAGAGGGCTCTTAGATCGACATTGACAGAATAAGGAAAAGGGAAATTGTAATTGTACGGAGCGATTAATGGAATGGGCATGGAAAACACAAGGATGCAAAAAGGTCATGGGCGTTGTACACTACAAAGTGGCTACCAAAAGGAACAGCCCAAGAATGAACACAATTGTTTTATAACTTATAATAAACGAATGTCATTGTAATCATGGCTATCGAACGATGCAAATTGATGTGCCGAGGTATCTTGACTCCGTAGCTCCGTGTTATCATGCTCCGCTGAATGCGTCCCACATGTAAACTTCCAACAAAGAAAACAGGCTGTCATATCATAAACGCTTGGGATGGCTGAGACATCCTCAAGCCCAATCGCTGCAATCCCAATACCAAACTCCAAAGAAACTTCTCACCGTATACCTTAAAAGTGAACCTTTGCAAAACTCTCATCCTTCAACATGTAAGGCAGTGTCGTTCGAGCCAATTCCGTATCCCGTATCCTCTAGTTCTGTGGCTTCACATCAGAATTCCCAGTACTTAAAGACTTCGTTAACAAGGCCACCGCGTAGGCCGAGCCTGCAACTACACCAGTTCCCACCAGAATCTTGCGCCCAATGCTTCTCTTCTTGGCCGACTTCTTCGTCTTAGGATTCGTCCATCGCCGAGCTGGGAACCGCTTAGATCTTTTGCAATGGCTGTCAGTCCAAATCCTGTAAATGCTGTCAGAGGTGGGAGAGTTTCCACCCCGACTAACCATTTCATCGGCTGGCTGCATTTTGCGAAAGATCAACATCTGCCCGCTTCCCGACACTACTTCATAGCCTTCCTCCTGAAGTGATTTGAAGTAAGGGAGAAACTTTGCAGGGTCCACCAGCTTGACAAGAGCATCAGGAATAGGCATTGGCCTATCACTAGCGCCGACTGCGGAATTGGCTTCGGCCACGCTCATCACCCTCGAAACTGGGTCAAAAGCGACAATTTTGTATGAAGCCTTGTTGGGCATCTCTGATGTCTTTGTCGTAGACTCTTTAGGTGCGAAATGTTTCTCCACCACAGGCATTGTTGGTCGCCCACACTCTTCGAAATAACTTGTCTGCAGACCCTGAGGTTCGTGCGAATACAGATCCTTCATTCTCTTGGCCGCATAGCGGTCTAGTGCCGTTTTTAATCTTGTGTCATCCACAGGAAAGCTCTCGTCCATAGATCCGGGCTCAACATCTTCAATAGAGCTTGAGCTTTCTTTCACGGGTGGTGATGTTCCTGAAATATTATTGGGAAGTAGAACCGACTTGGACGATGAATTATCCCTGCTCCAGGACCTGGCAAAATCCTCGGGAAAGTCTCGTACATAGTTCCCCGTAAGTTCGGAAACGTGTGCCGTCTTGACCTGTTGACCTTTGTTGCCAGACAGATCTTGGTTCTCGGCTCGTTCACTACTTTCTTGAGCTCTGCGAAGGACCGCAGCTCGTATGACATCGGCACTTTCAGGGCCGGAAGGGTCCATATTAGTTTCCGTAGAGCCGGGAGAAGACCTGTTCGGGGATCGAGAATAAGTATATAATGCTGAATCCGGGGAATCTTGGGAACCTGCCTTGGAATCGAACTCTCGGAGGCCGCGGGCGACTTCATCCAGAGGGACCGACATCTTGCCGGTGGGTTCGTTGGGACGAACTCCTGTGTACTTGCGTAGGTCCTGGAAGACCTTGGAGGCGTCCTCGGGCTGAACAGGATAGCCCTGAGCCTGGGAAGCAAAGTCGGAGTGCCTGTAGCTGCCAAGATCTGTGTAATTTTTGCTCAATACCTCAGGATGCACCGCCTGGATGATGTCGTCAAAGCCAGCTGATGGATACTTATGTAAATCCCTGTACTGCTTTGATGCCACTTCCGGGTGAACGCGCTCCGTCTGGGGGTCGCCGTTCTCGAAAGAATTATACGCACCCAAATCGGCATATTTCTTTGAAGCAACTTCGGGGTGGATACGTGGTGCAGGGTCATCCGCATTCTCGAATTTGCGGTAGGCGGGGAGATCCTTGTACACCTTGGAAGCCTCTTCGGGATGTACTCGCTCGACAGGTGGTGACAAGTCACGAGCAGCGTACTTATGAATGTCATTGTAACACTTTGACTTCTCTTCTGCCGTCAGTGGTCGCAAACCATCCGGCTCATTCCACTTAAAGACACCACCATATAAGTGAAGGTCGTCATAGTTCTTGGACAACTCCTCTGGGGTAGGCTCTCTGAGACCATCGGGCTCGTTCCAGTGGTACGGACCATACTTGTGAAGGTCATCATACTTGCTTGCAAAGTCCTCGACGGGAGCATCGACCTTCGGGGCTAAGGGCTTGCCTCGCATAGTACGATCCATCTGCGCCTTCTCATGGGCCTTTAAAACCGACTGACTGGCTTCAAAAGGATCTGCGTATTGGTCCAAATCCTTGTACTGCTTGGACTCCTCCTCAGGTGTCAGACGACGCAGGCCGTCGGGCTCATTCCATGCAACTGGTCCGTACATATGAAGGTCTTTGTAGTTCTTGGAAAGCTCCTCTGGCGTGGGCTCACGTAGGCCATCGGGCTCATTCCAATACACACCCTTGTTGTACATATGCAGATCGTCGTAGTTCTTGGACAGTTCCTCAGCAGTCTGTGGTCTTTTGCCATCAGGCTCGTTGTGATAAACGGGCTTGTACTGATCCAAATCATCATAGACCTTGGATTGCTCTTCAGCGGTCAATTGACGTTTGGCTAGAGGGTCGTCCAGGTTCGCAGAGGAGTACTTGTCAAGATCTTTGTACTGCTTAGAATCCTCTTCGGCCGTAGTAGGTCGCTTTCCATCAGGCTCATTGTACTTGACAGGGCCATATTTGTCCAAATCATCGTATTCGGTAGACTTCTCTTGAGATCTCTCATCTATTACTGGTTCATACTTGTCAAGATCGTCGTACTTGGGTTGATCTGGCTGCCTAGTCTCAGTGTCGATGGTAGGCTTGTACTTGTCCAAGTCGTTATACTTGGGAGCCGAGTCGGCCTCTACAGACACATCAACGAAGTCAGTCGGCTTGTAGTCTCGCTGGGCATCGTATCGAGCTGCTGTTCCGGCCATTGTAGACTTTGACACCCGACGGTTTGTTATAGGATCAATGAAAGTAGCATCTTGTCCGTGAACGGCAGAGAAGAGAGTATCTTTCGAGCTTTCCGCACTCTCACTTGCGCGGCTAAAGTGGTGAGCATTGGTCAAAGTAGCCTTGCGAATGTTGGCCTTGCTATCGCCTCGAAACAAGTGCTCAATAGCACTTCGCTCCACATCTTCGATATTCGCTCCTGGTCGGATACCAAATAAGTCACCCGCCCAGGCCGCTACTTGATCAATGGTAGTAAACTTTGAAGGGTCGACAGATCGATTGAAGCGTTTTGTAGCCTTCTTGGCAGAAGCTTTGGACTTGGTGTCCCAAGAAATGCTGCGACTCAACGATGCAGGTTGCTGGAACCTGACTGGACCAGGTCGACGTCCATTTCGGAGCTCAGAAGAGGTCGAAGATGACACGGCAGGGGAATAGTGTCTGCATTGCTCGCATTTCGATTGTAACGAAACGGTAGAACGTAGAACATTCGCTGTGCCAGTGCGAGACTGGACAAGTCGTTCACTTGTCCAGGTGCGTGTTGCCGCTAGCATGGTGTAGTAGAGCTATGGATGACCTAAAATGAGCTGGATAAGTCAGTACTGTGTAAGTGAGTCAATCTTCTAACACGTGCTGGTTGCAAACGCCAGACATGTTGCAGATGCTATCGACTTACGGGTATAACTGAGGGCGAGCGCCCAGGTGACAATCCCGGGGCTGCTATTGGAACAGTTCAAAAGGCGCAGTACGTGATGTAAGGCTGGAAACCGAAGCCGTCGGTCCTTGAAGTGAGACAGTAGTGGCTAACACGGTAAAAAATGTATTGAATGCGAGCGTAAGCTGCCGTGAACTGAATGTGAACAATGTGAAACTGAAGAATGAAGAGAAAAGATGACGAGCTACATGAGGGGAACCCAAGACCTTAAAACACACTGGATAGACGGAACGGAAACGACGAACGACGACACGCGATGGGGCCTTGTTTGGTCAGGGACAGCCTGCGGTTCAATAAAGGCCGCCCGGGGGAAGGCACTAAATGAAGTGGAGACCCTGTAAGGTTGGGGGGAGTGGAGAGGACATGGCCTAAGAAAAAGAGGGGACAGGGAGAGAAATAGCCAGTGTAAGACGAGATACACTTGGATTGTTGATTGTGAAAGAGCTAGAGCTAGAGGAGGGGCTTGTTTGGTGACGCTGTGAAACTGTAGCACGACTGGCAGTTGTGACTCGTGTTGAAAGCCTCTTGTGTCTTGTTACTCCGTGCATTGTATTCAGATTCACTCAGAGACTTCAGTCCACAGCCCGGTTGAACGTAGAGCTGACCAAGCGCCGCAAACGTGTCTCAACCTGCTGACGGTTTAAGGCATTGCTCTATCTTAGACACCTTAGGCAGTAGTAAAGTACAGTATTCGGGCCATTCAGCCGCTGTAACGAACCGTGACTGCAGAAGCCAGACCCACTGCTTGTCGTCCATTTGCGGGGAAGACACCATCACCCCGAAGCGGCAAGTGGACGCTGTTCCCGCCCCGCCTGTCCGTGAACCAGCCGTTGACGTCAAGCTCGCAGGGCCCGGAGCCTCTGCCTGGGTGCACATCTGCCTACACAGCCGCTTTGCTCTTGACCGGAAGATCTGGTGAAACAATATGGCGTAAGGACAGAGTGGCTTACTTGGTTCCAGACCAACAAGCAACTATCGTGACCTCCATAAACAGACATTCCGCTCATTGTCAAGCGGCCGCTCAAAGTTGTTAATGGTGCGGCTCACGCGAGGTGGCAGGGATGGTCGAGGTCGGCTTATCTGGTCTCTGCTAGGGTCTTTGTGGCTTTGAACCCCTAAGACATTCGATTCTGAGGACAAACGCAAGCAGACATGGATTCGATGCGACCGTATTGAACCGGAAAAGAAGGAAAGGACATCAACAAATGCGGCTCTCTCGACTCAACTGAGAAGCTGTGTTGCTATCGTGACGCCCGCCTTGATGGCCTCGGCTGGATTTAGTTTAATAGATTGTTGAGGCTATGGATCTTTGTTGTTTTGGTGGTTGATTCATTAATGGCGCATGTCGCGGCGATTAAACGACTCAATCCTACCTGGCATGCCGCAACCAATCGCAAGATGACAGGGGCTTTTGTTGTCTGAAACCAAGGGACAAATTGCTCTCACATGCTTGCATGCAGTGGCGATCCATTGCAACCTGAAATACAGGTCATCAATCAGTAAACCAAGGCCACCAGCATTCTTTGCTTTCTTTTGGCGAGACACAAGACATGCAACGGCAAGCTGGCCATGCTCTGGTAGAGTTCTGCCATTGACAGTTGCAAACTTCGGGCCTGTACTAAAGCTCTGCTTTATCATTAACGTGATTGGTATCACGAGCTGATAAGTCACATCTGTGCCTCTGTGAATCGATAGTGTATTTCATCCTGTAAGTCGACGGTTCGAGAAGTGATTACAGGGGTTCCGTAAGCTGATTGGCACACTGTGTGAGCCGCAGCACTCCGTTCATTGTTAGTAAATCGATGGCTCTCAATGGTTCCTTCAGCGGGCGCTTAATGAAGGAAGTACCGTGAAAGATCTAATGTCATAAGACAGAGAATCTTGAAATTATTCATACCTTAATTATGATCTCCTAGGTGAAAGATAAAAGCAGACTCTTGGAGTGACTTGAGACAAGAATGATAAGTATTTCTATGGTTGGTATCAGGTCTAGGTTAGCTGGGACATCGTGAAGAAAAATCGGGACTACTTTCTAGCGGTAGAGCACTTGCAACCTCAAGCTTTTCCTACGTATAATCTTGAATCGAAATTAAGATGAAAGTATTTCCCTACTCCCTTGAGAATATATGGCAGTTATTGGTCACAAAGTAATTATGCGGAAATAATTCACTGATGTTTCTTATTACGTTGGATACTCACTCACATTACCATTTGTCATTCACCAAGCTGAAAAGATCGGCGTGAGTCAAGACGGCCAGGGCTTGGTGTGAGAGTCTACCGACGAATGAAGCAACTTGAAAGCAAATAATTTTTAATTACAGATATTAAAAACCTCTGACTTCTCTTTCTACCATATCGTCTCTCAACTCATTAACTTTGCCATTATCCATCATCTTCCTCTGTCGTGAGTGAGGCTCATACAGTGAGTGGATAGCCCGACCCGCTCACCTTCACGAAATCGACCACGCCCAAAGGTGCCAAAAAAGTCCAGTCCAAAGACACACCACGCTACACTAAATTTGCCTTAGTCTTTTTGTCACTTAGAATAAAGGCCCTAAGTTTAGCCACGGTCCGTGCTCCGTGACATCATTGCCTCACCACCAAATTTGATATCATCATCAGCTTTGGAAGCCTCGACCGAGTTAGAGCCCAACCGATCATCAGCCGAGCGGCGCCTGTCACTTTTGAAATCCGCCTCGCGTCGATATCTTTACCTGGTAACCATCAAACAATCACAGCTATGAAGCGGTCTCAAGGGAAACCGCCCGGCCGTGGGTTTGAAGGACCCCGCTCCGGTTTCTCGGGCTTCGGAGGCTTTGGCACCGCCGCCTCCGGGACTTCCTTGTCGTACCTCGCCGAGCCTCCTTCATTTGCCGCTGTCTCGGATCCGAATGTTGTAGTGTCGCTCAAGAACATTCTGAAGAAGGACAGCACTACCAAGGCTAAAGCGCTCGAGGAGCTACTAGCTTATGTACAGGCTCATCCGTTTGACAAGGATGGCGGGGTTGAAGAGGGCATCCTCGACGTTTGGGTGAGTTTCCATTTGGCAATTCTGAAGCATTTGCAGATTTACTAACATGAATAGGTCCAAATATACCCTCGCACATCTATAGACAACTCACGTCGCGTGCGTGAATTGACGCATAACCTCCAGTTTGAGCTCATGAAATCAGCTCGCAAGCGCTTTGAACGTCATCTGCCAAAGATCGTCGGCGCATGGCTTGCCGGCCTGTATGACCGTGACCGTGTTGTTGCCAGGGCTGCTAGCGATGGTCTAACCTCGTTTCTGAACACCCCTGAAAAGGTCCTTGCGTTTTGGACCAAGTGCCAGGGCCAGATCCTTGACTATGCCATTGATGCTATTCAAGAAACACAAGATACCCTGAGCGATGAACGATCAACGACGGCGGAGGATGCCGAGGCAAAGTATTACCGAGTTGTTACTGCTAGCTTGTCACTTGTCTTGAGTTTACTACAAAAGGTCGAGCCAAGTAACCTGGAGAAGTTGCAATCTCGATACGATGACTATTTTGCAGAGGAAAACGTTTGGAAGACCATTACTTTTAATGACTCGTCAGTCAGGAAGACAGTATGTCAACTGCTGTTCGCTTCCATCGACCGGAAGTTGCCGTATGCCGATGATACGAAGGTCAAGCAAGCCTTCATTACAGGAGGTCTAAAGACCAACCAAGCTGGCTCGGCGCTCGAATATGTGCGAGCGTTGACAAAAATGACACAAACATATCCCGATGTTTGGACATCGGCGAAGACATCGAGCGGCCCAAAGTCTCCCCTTGGCAGGCTACAGGCATTCGTCGCCAAGGGATCTCAAGGGAGCCCACCCAAGTTCTGGGAGTACTTAGATCAACTACTGATGGTTCTGCCGTCGGATTTGATCACACCCGAGGTCGCTTCCCAATTTTTGACTTCTCTCAAGTCTGGCATCACACATCGCGATGAACCTCGAACGAACACTTCTTATGCATGGAAGTGCTTCATCGACACAGCCAAGCGCCTCCTCAAGAACCTCCCGGCCGACGATCAACTACCCTTTGTCCAAGAACATCTCTTCCCTCTTATCGAGCAGTTCTTATTTTCGGTATCAGAAAAGACAGTAGCTATACCGCTTGGTCCAAACGCGATTTCCGTCCTGGTCGAAGCCTACATCGCCACTGTCCAAGCGTCACCATCGGTGGTATCCGCGTCCAAGGAAGAATGGGACCGACTCGCCAGTGTCTTTTGCGCAAAGATCTCTGGATCGTTGCCAGAGGTTTCGCGAGAGTATCAACAATCTCAAGAAAAGATCTCCGAGGAAGGTCGACGGTGGTTCGGCCTTGTAGGCCAGATTGAGGAGAAGATAGCTGACCTCGAAGAAGATGTGCCAGATCATACAGCTCAGCCCTCTCTCAAGGCCATTTCTCAGAGCATCACACTTCTGGAGAGCCGGAACTTGAAGCCATTTGGCGCAGCTCGAATCATCGAATACGCATTGAGTATGGCACCTCGCTTATTCGATGGCGACGGAGCTGTAAAGCTTTCGACGTTCTTCACTAATTTGGCTCGTGATGACGCTGCCAAGGCTGTCACTTCACCCTCTTCAAGGTACCTTCTCTCTTCGCTTCACCTTTTCGGCTCCGTGTCAACTCAATTCGCACCTATCTGGAACTCTTGGGTCGAGGCTGTCCTCGATCTACCATCAGAGGCTACTCGTGATGTCGCCCTTGCATCCCTGATCTCCAATGATAGAGGAGCTGTTCTCGCCAAGGGAAACATGGACTTGCAAAAGCACATTATTGGTCAGGCTGTTCTTTTAGCGGTCGGTGGTAGCAATGATTGGGAATTGTTAGAAGCTGCTGTCACATATCAGACTCTTACCGACAGCAATTACCGAGAGCTTGTTCAAGCTCTTGTCGAAATCCTTGAGAAGGAACCTTCGAAGACGGAATCAACCCTCCAAGCCTTGGAGATTGCTGCTAAGGGTAGACCAGAGCTGTTCTCCCGCGATGAACGCGTTCACACAACATTGGTAGCTCTGCTTCTCGGTCTATCTGAGCTTGAGGATTCCACTATTTCTTCAAAGGCGACTGCCATTCGCACTCTTCTCGATACTCACACTGATGGAAAGCTACCGGTTATCGCTGTGGTTCAAGCCAACCTCGAGCGAGCAGGAACGCAGTCTCTGGATATCAACACGTTGGTATCGCAAGCATACAACGCAGCCTCGAGTGACATACCATCTGAAGAGCTCTTCCCAAGCACCAACGTGTGGATGAAGGAGCTTGCACCCTTCTTGGAATTGTCCGTCAATCCGGCTCTATCGATTACCAACAGCATCGGCGGTGCTGCTGCATTGGTAAAGGGAGCTCCTCGATCTACGAATCTACGAACGTATCGGGACAGAAAGGGACGTGCCATACCTACAAGAATGGCCCTCTATGTGTCTCAGCTTTCGGAGAAGCTTCCACTGTCTCAACTGCCCAAGCCATTCCAGCTTGAGCTCTTGTATCTTCAGTGTCTGACTGTGCAGCTCATCTCTGATCAAATCACCTGCATGGAGGAGAACCGACTGTGGCAAACTCTGAAGCATGCTGAAGCTAGCGCACAGGCCGAGGAGTTCGTCTCCAAGACACGTGGGATCTTAAATCAGTTGGCTGCTGATGCTGGCGCCCTGAGCGACTCGGAAGAGAAGCCGATCATCCAAGACCTCATTGATCTATTGACCCAGCACTCGCAAGAACTGACACCCAGAGGACTATACAGTGCACGTGCGCTCAGTGAGCTTGTCCAATTCCTTGCTGAGGCCCATGGAGCTTCTTCTAGTTTTGAAGATGCTCTTCTAAAGCCTGACGTCCTGAAAATTGGCCCTACCACCGTCCTGCCGGCCTCGGCCATCATTGCTGGGTTTGGTGAGACTCTCCAGCCCTCCAAGGTCGCTAGCAACTTCTGCAATAAGGTTGTAAGTGAGATCGCAGGAGCCAAGGCAGATAGTGACAAGTCATTGATGACTCTTGTTCTTCTGTCGCAATGTGCCCAGATTTACGAGGCGGGTGAAATGCCCGTGGCTAACAACCGAATCGTTTTTGCCGTCCGTCAAATTACCTCTTGGCTTGACGAGCCCGAGAGCTTGAGCCCAGCTCTTTGTGCCGAGATTTGTCGAGCATTGAACAAACTGCTACCTTGTATGAAGGACGTTTACGGATCTTACTGGGAAAAGACCATCGAGTTTTGCATATCGCTGTGGAATCGTGCGCACGAGTTCGAGTTGAATGAGGCTCTTCCCTTCATTCACTCTTCACTCAGGTTATTCAAGACCATTGAGTCTTTGCAAGAGCCTAACGATGATCTTGAAGATGCCCTCAAGGAGTACGTCAGTGCCAAGCCTAGGGCGTTGATTGAGCTGTTGCGACTTCCTCGGGATACTCGCTCCCAGCCACTTGAGATTGTGGATGCCATGCTTTGCAGAGAGGTCCAGAAGATTTCTCTGCGACATGTGCCTGATCTGTCTGATATCTTTGGCTTGGTGGCGTCAGAATCGCGGGACATTCAGACAGCTGCGTTTAACCTGCTTCACAAGGCTCTTCCTGAACAGCAACAGCAGAAGTCCATTGATGCTTTGCTGGAAAAGACAGGTATGTGTAACGATCTACCCCATGAAGACCAAGAACTGACAGTCACAGATGCCCGACTCCCTGACGAACTCCTCTCACTTCTTCTTGACGCCCCGACGCTCGAGAAGTACTCAGACGAAATGCTCGCCGAATTTCCCTCCCCTATCCGCTCATATCTCCTTTCCTGGAAGCTCGTCTTTGATGCCTACTCGACATCATCATTCAAGATCCGAAACGACTTTACCGATAACCTTAAGCAAGATAACTGCGTAGGGCCACTGCTAGACTTCATGTTCGATGTGCTAGGTCACTCAGCTGCTCATCCATTGAAGCTAGAAAAGGTTAACCTCACTTCAGAGCACATCCAAGACTACGATGTAAAGTTGGCAGAGTCGGAGCCCGAGGAGAAGAACATGCAGTGGCTATTGGTTCATCTCTTCTATCTTCTTCACAAGTACACACCTGGCTTGTTCCGTGCTTGGTACATCGACTGTCGCTCGAAGCAGACACGCATCGCTGTTGAGTCGTGGACAACCAAGTACTTCTCACCCATCATCGTCACAGATGTCCTAGATGAAGTCCAAAAGTGGGCTGATAGCCAGGAACCTCCCGCCATGGACGAGAAAGAACTTGTTGTACGTGTCGCGCGATCCTCGAGAGAAATCATAGCTGGCTATGAAGTCGACGAGGATCAAGCAGCAATTGCCATCAAGATACCTCAGAACTACCCCATCGAAAACGTCTCTGTACAGAGTCTCAATCGTGTCGCCGTCAATGAGAAGAAATGGCAGAGTTGGATCATGACGACACAGGGTGTGATCACCTTCTCCAACGGCAACATCATCGATGGTCTACAAGTCTTCAAGCGAAACATCCTCGGTGCGCTCAAGGGTCAGAGCGAGTGTGCTATTTGCTATAGTATCATCTCGACTGACAAGCGCATGCCTGATAAGCGATGTACCACTTGCAAGAACTTATTCCATAGGACGTGTTTGTACAAGTGGTTCCAGAGCAGTAACCAGAATACTTGCCCGTTGTGTAGAAACCCAATTGACTATCTGGGTTCGGATACGAAGAGGCGGCAGGGTTAGAAGTAGTATCACTGAGAAGTTATGGTATAGAAGATAGAATTTAAAAAAAAAAGTTTTGCATTAGCATTCCAACGCTATGTTCTAGTAGAGAAATTGGGTCAATGGCGCGTCTGCAGTTTGGCACCATCTTCGTTGTCCTCGTTCTCTTCAACAAGCTTCACACCGCCGTCTTTCTTGTTCTCTTCAATGAGCTCCACAAACCTGCTCTACAGCTTGGCACCACCCTCCTCGTTGTCCTCGCTCTCTTCAACAAGCCTCGCGCCACCGTCTTCTTTGTTCTCCACAAATCCGCTCTGCTTGTCGTCCTTCTTGTCGGAGTTTCTGTTCTTGTCGGAGCCTCCAGCCTTGCCATTCCCGGCATTGTCGCGCTTAGGAGGGTTCTTGAACTTGTCGACCTTAGAGGGGATGAACTTGTTGTTATCTGCTTGAGGTTAGGGATGTTGGAGAGAAGGACATGGAGTACGTGCCTCCGGGGGGGCCCATTGTGTCTGTTTGGAGTAATTTTGAAGCTTAATTGGAGCGTGTATTTATTTATAGTGTGTTATAAGTGTTAGTCTATTTGTGTAAGCGTTTTGGGATGCGTTGGATTCTTGTTTGTAGCGTGTGGTGAATTGATGAGATTGATCGACGAGACAGGAGTTTCGGTCGGGTTCTATAGATTAAACGAGGGAAATAGTCTAACATTGGCAATAAATTTGACGGTGAGTTGTTCATTATTGGTATGCAATGCCAGTGCTTCAGCGATATGATGCTCTGCCAACTGACCTCAGGGGTTCACGGCCAAGGCTTTGTGAGCAAGAGCCTGGGACCTTAATCAGTGATGCAACTAGGGCAAGTAAGGTGAATGAGAACTGACCTGCTCAGCAGTAAGTCGCTGACTATCGTAGCGAAGGAGCGATGACACGAGGTCGATGAAGTCAGGGTCTGCATTGGGAAGAAGGTCTTCCCAAGGACGAGCGGGGAAGACGGTCCAGAGCTCGAAAGGTGCGACCTTGAACTGCTTTGCTTCAGGCCATGTCTCAGGCGTGGGCGTACCAATGGTCTTGAAGACGCTGAGAATAAGACCAAGCTGATTGCCATCTTCATGAACAGCGCGAGACTCGAATATAGGGGTTGGAGGGTCGCGGAGTGTTTCCGAGAGCATGACGCCTAATCCCCACATATCAACCTCCGGTCCGTAGGATTTATGTCCGAAGAGAACTTCTATCGCGCGGTAAGGGCCTGTTCCAATGTCGAGGATCTTATCGTCTGCTGGTTCTGAGTGGGTTGATAGCTCCGGATGCCATGCTGTTCCAAAGTCGGAGAGATATGCTGGGCCAGTTGGGGATGAGAGGAGGATTGCGGATGGTTTGATGTCTCTATGGATGATGCCCTGTGCGTGTATATCCTTCAGAGCATGCAAGACATCTCGAAAGATAGATCGGACCGCATCAAGCGGTAAAGGACCGTTGGCGAGAAGGTCTGCCAGAGTATACGGCATGAACGGAAAGACCAGAACAAATCTCTGCTCCTGATCGCGAAACGTATCGAGGAGAGGAATACATGGTTCTCTCAACCCCTTGAGTATCTTGGCCTCCCGTTGCGGATTATGCGGCTCAATATCCTGATAAGTCACAATAACCTTAAGCGCCTTGTCACCAGAACGAAAGACCTCTGAAGTTACACCATCCGAGACAGGTCTACAATTTCCATAAGGCCCAATGCGTATCCCAGAGTCACCCTCCTCTTCCTCCTGAGGAGGTGGAGGTGTAGGTGTCGAGGTTGGCTGACAGGCGAGATTGTACTCGTCCTAGGCCATGTCAGCGGATCCGCGAGTTCTGGACCGCTGAAATTCGGCGCACCTGAGTAGAAGCGATTTGGTAGGCGGCCTGTTCTATGGCGATGGCCTCACTCATACTAGTTGTAGCAAGGGAGGCTTGTCTACATAGGTACGTTAGTATTTGTACGTTACACATTAGGCTACTTACATTTTTTGAATCGTCTCATAGCGCTGAGACATAGTCAACGCAGCTTTCCATTCCGGTAGTTCCATTGTTTGCAGGGTTGTTTAGATACTGTAGATGACAGGTCAAATAAGATCTAGAAAGTCAATTGCTGTCAAGGGATTATAGCACAACAGATAAATTTCCCCGCCTGACGGTAAGAAGAGCAAAGATCAGCCTTCGTTACTGGGATGTCTCAGGTTTGAGTGTCTGGTTTCTGGTGGAAAAACAGATGGAGAACAGGCCCGCTATTTCACAAAGCAGAAACAAGGCCAAGATGACGAGGAGCAGGGGTATAATAGTTATGCAATGCCTGTCAAGTCAAAACAGATCTACTGTAAATATTAACTCAGTATAAGATAGTTATGAACCTTTATCTGGGTTGATATTATTTGAGTACCGAGACTACACTATGAGGTCATGTCGTGGCCTCGTGACTCTAACTTAATTTGTTAGGGAACTTCTCGAAGGGCTCTAGAGAAAATTAACCAACCACCAAACGTTTTGCCCATTAACTTAGCTCCACCGTCTCCAAGCTACCCCAGCCCAAAGCCCAAACCTGACTCTGCCAGCCCTGTCTTGTTTCGCTCACGTTCAGCGCCAGCCTCTCTCTCTCTTCTGGGTCAGGCCTTTTAGCCGTTGTCGTCCCAGCCCAGGCATTTAGTTACTCTTCTGTCTTCTTTCCAACCTCGTGTCCCGTCCATCCTCGGCTGCATTGCATTGCATTGGATCTACGCATTCTGCGGCAATAATACTCACTTACTCCTCAGAGTCCGACTCCTCCGATAATAACACAATCATCTGATCTACTACGGATACTCCTTTGTTACGTAGCTCATCATCGCATACGAACTCAGCTTGTCTACCTCCGAATCTCGACCGACCCCTCTCGCTCAACCAAATCCGCCATGCGCATCACGTCCTCGAGCGATTAATCCTATAATTAATTCACTACTTCCTCATCCGCATCTATACATAATTACAGTAATCCTTTGCGCTGCCCATCATGGAGGATATGGCCAGGGCCGAGTATCCCGCCATGCTGGTGAGCTTAATCCCCTTGACCTCCAATTCTATCGCCACGGGCGACAATGGAGGCAAAAGTCAATACAATACAATACAATATCAGGCTGAACTTTGGCTGACTCTTTTGCGCTATCAACAGGCAACTCTTCAGCCCAGCCAGGCGGTGCAGACTCTTACCGAACGGATGAAGCGCATGTCCCGCGTCAACACCGAAATTGCCGACTGGCTCCAGGTACGGCAATCCGCAAACCGCCAATGGCTACGCAACGACATGGCATCATGCTGCGAGCCTCGTCGACATCCCGCTAATCAATTCTACACAGGAGCGCCGTCGCGTGGAGGATCAGTACGTGCAGGGCCTCAAGAAGCTTGCTACCTTCAAGGTTCCCAATTCTCAGTCTGAGCTAGGGTAAACATCCCTCCTAAGGCCTTTGTGTCGCAATTACTCATAGAACTGCAGTGTGTTCCAAGCGCCGTGGAATAGAATCATCGACTCGACGGAAAACATCGCCCACTCGCATCATCAGCTTGCCGATCGCATCGAGAGAGATATCGAGCATCCGCTGCGCAATTTTGCCAACCGCAAAGATGTCCAGAACATGAACACCATGTCCAGCAACCTAACGTCTATGGCAAAGGACCTCGAAGAGTCCCAGAATCAGGTCGATAAGCTTACCAAGAAAGGAGGCCGTGCAAACACTTCAAAGGTCGATGCAGCTTCTTCCAAGCTCGAATCTGCTACAGGACAGTGGGAGTCGCAGGCACCTTTTATCTTCGAATCTCTCCAGGCCCTCGACGAGTCACGAGTGAACAACCTCCGTGATCTTCTCACACAGTATCAGACACATGAATCCGATTCAGCTGGGCGGGTGCAGGAGAATGCCATGGAGACTCTTGCTCTGATGCTCGAAATCGACACGGAAAAGGAGATTCAGTCATTCGTGCACAGGGCTACGGCTGGCAAGGCGAAGCTCCCTACAAGGACATCGACAAGACAGTCGTCTTTCGCAGGCACAACACCTTCGACACCGGTGCCTCCCAGCACTGCCGATAGCACCAATTTGCCTGCTCCAAGCGCTCACACATCGTCTCCTGCGCCTGTTCCAGCTCCCACCTCTTCCCACGCAGGTGACGATGACATTAGCGAAAACAACTCGGTTCCACAGGAGAAGCCAGGTAGGTCCATTGGTAATACTCGTTTACTGGTCACTAACAGCTTCAAGGTGGTAAACTGCGCCGTCTCGGTACCATGTTCGGTGGACGCAGGAGACAGAGCATGCACGCCGGTTTCGGCCAGCTCTCTCCTGGAAAGCTGGGCCCCAGCTTCGGACGATTGGGAACCAGTCACAGCCAAAATGACCGCGGTGTCTCCCCTCGAGGCTCCTCCAACAACCTCGCAGAGCACCACCGATTGTCCTCTCTAGCAGAAACTCCCGATGTGCCCAAGCTACCCAATAACGAGACCGACTCACCCAGGCCCGATGCCTCGCATGAGAACACGAACGGAGTGTCGCACAACGGAAATCTGCTCGACAGCCCGATCCCACAAACGACTGGGGGTACAGTCAACGGTAACCATGAACCCGATCTGTCAGATGTCCAGCCTCCTCCTGGTCCTCCGCCGTCGCACAAGCAGGAGAACCAGTCCCCCGCGCCGCAACAGCTCGCAACCAAGGACGCTGAAGGATTTACCGTTCCACCGCCCATGAACGATCCCATCTCTGAGGCTCAGCGTGAAGCTAAGGAATCTGGCGAAGATCCTGACCAGCTTCTCAAGGTCAACATTCAACAGACACCTGTGGAGGACGAAGATCCAGAAGCCAAAATGGCTGCTCTTTCTAGTGTCGCCAACAGTCTCAAGCTTGGACCGGCCACTCGTCGTAGTGGTACAGTGAGAGGACGTCGTGACGTGCGCCATACTATGTATGTGCCACCGCCCAACCTCCCTGAGAGCGGTACGGACTCGTCCCTGAGCGCTAGACCAACATCTCCATCTTTCGCACAATCTCTTTCCAAGGGAAGTGCAGTTGCAGCCTTAGCATCCGAGGCTAGCATTGCTGGTACTTCGGATACACAGTCTGTGAGATCAGGCAACTCATTGGGTGGTCTAAACCATCCTCAGCATGCGCATATGACTGCTCCAGGACTGAACACGTCTATCATTGAGAGTGTTTCTGCTACTTTTGAGGATGGGGTCGTCAAGTCTACAACTATTACGGGCGAGGTTGCATTCGTCAACAACCCCAGTGACTCCGGTGATGCTAAGAGTAAGTTACCTCCAAATCATATCAATTGCCTTACTAACACATGACAGGTTACGAGACTATTCGCATTAACAACTTTTCGGCCCTTGAGCGCATCGGACCGAACCGCATCTTTGTGCAGAACTCATCTCCTGACCACAACGATCAGTTCAACCTCGATGTGTCTCACCTCACCAAGAACGCAACAGCATTCTCATACCGAGTATTTTCCGAGGACTCCGAAACCCCTACACTGGGCGAACATGCTCCTCTCTCCCTCAAACCCGCATGGAAGCCCCAAGGAGACAAACTCGGCCTCTTGCTTCAGTACCAGCTCAACCCGTCGTCAAAGCTCACCGCCCCAGTAACACTACACAACGTCGTCATCGTCGCCACCTACGAAGGCAAATCCAGCGGCGCCCAAACAAAGCCCGTAGGAACACACCTCAAGGACAAGCACCTCGTGTACTGGCGCATCGGCGATCTAACCCTCACAACGGAACCTCACAAGATCGTCTGCCGCATCATCGGCGCAGAAGGCGCAGAGCCTAAGCCAGGCCACATCGAAGCACGCTGGGAACTCACAGCCACAGGCGATCAAGTCATCGGCAGCGGTATCTCCATCTCCAGACTCGACGAGGGCAAGGGTAAAGGCAAAGACGTATCCGAGGACGACCCCTTCGCGGACGACACCGCTAGCACAGAACACAAGTGGGTCGACGTGCCAATCTCGAGAAAGCTCGTCAGCGGTAAATATGAAGGACGGTAGTGGGCAGTGTTGAATAATTTTCACGTGCATGGATAGAAAAGACAAGATATCTGCCATATCTTGGCGGCGCATTGAATAGCGAGCGTATGGGGCTTGTTCCTGGGGTGAACTTTTCACTCTTCTTCATTTTGTTACCCATCTTCATCTTCTCCTTTAGTATAATTTTCCCTTTGTATGCGTATTTGTATGTTAAAAACCACACCTAGGGAGGAACAGAAAGTAGGCTTATATGTATGGAGCTGAAAGAAACAGAACCATGATGAATCATAAAAAAGGACAATATGTCCAGAGTCTTTTTGCTACTTCGCTGCGTCTATACTAATTCCTTTTTGTCCTTATACTCCAAAACCATGGGACATAAAAGGTGTCATGCTTTTAATATACAGAAACGATCACGCCTTTTTGCTCTTTTTACTATCTTGGTCCTTCTTATACTTTGAATACTTCTCCCCTAAATAACGCCACGTCCTCGAGAATCCGCCCATCAGTAAGCCCTTGATACTTTGCACAGTACTTGGCCAATTGACCGTTTGCTTAATAACGATGCGCACCGTTTCGTTGAGTTTCTGGGCGTCGTCTGTGGCGATGCGGCGCTCAAACTCTCCGCCTTGCATCTTTTTAACGGCGCCGCCTTCTTCATCCGTTGAAGCCTTCATGAGCTCGTTGAACTCTCCGCGGGGGATGCCGAAGCGTCGTTGGTACTGGAAGTATAGACGTGATCGGAAGGTCTGGGGCAGTCGTCTGACCATGTTACCGCGACGTATGGGATCCATATCTTGTTGGAGTTTGTTGCCGGCTTCAGGATTCATGATCCAGTCTGTGTCGTCGATGCGGCAAGCACCTGTGAAGTCCACGTTGGGAAGGGTCTTGACGAGAGGGGCGTAGAGGCGACGGAAGTGAATAATGTTGTTGTCGACGATGTTTGTGACTTTGCTCTTGTTCTCTGTTGGGAGAGCCATTCGTGGATCGCCTAGATAGCTCAGACCTGCGATGGTGCTGTAGAGTTCAGCTTCGGTGAAGTGTGGCGGGAGGAGAAGAAGAGCTGTTCGGACAGCGGCGATGAGGTTATGCTGGTTGGCGAGTCGGACACGAGGATGGTCGCGGAGAATCTTGACGGGCTTTTGAAGACGACCGGCGAGATATAAACTGTCCCATGAAGAAAGGTCGCGAACGAGGTTATCGATACTTGTTACACCATACTTGATGAGCATGCCGTTGACCTCGACATATGGATTGAAGTAGACACCAGCACCCCAGTTCTGCACACGCGATACAACACCCGAGCCTAGCGATGCAAGACCTGAGTAATGATTCCGATGTTGCTTCATGTTTATCGAATGCCAATGCTCAACATGCGATACACCAAAAATAAAGTCCAGCACTTTCGGCGATCCCTTCTGCGACTTTATAAGCGCCTCCGGTGGATTCGGATGCACAGCGCGAAAGTCTGCTTCCGAAATACTAGCCTTGGAAGGACTCTGGGGAAAGACACCAGAACCGTAAGCAAAGCAGTACATTATCGGCGCATTAAACTGCCGCAGCATGAGGCGCAAAGCTTCCTTGAGTTCATAGTTGATGATCATGTGTTGGTTCGCGCCGAAGAGTCGATGTGGTAGGTCAGCGAAAGACTTGATGGATGTGTCGAGGTCTTCCCATTCGCTGCTGAAGACATTGAGTTTACTGCTTGGCGTTGAGGATGCGCTGCTTGCGATGGACTCGTCGGAGCTAGAGCTTGAGCTTGAGGTGGGGGGTTTCGTTGAGTTGGAGTAGTATCGTATGTATTGCGTTGGAGGAATTTGTCGTAGGTGGGAGGATCGGAGGGATATGGCACGGGTGGTCACGGAGGACTGGAGATGTTAGAAGGAGGACAGCGGAGGGGAGGTGAGGTAGAGCTTACCCGGAGGCCAATTGAGGCCATTGTTGAAGATGTGAGTTCTCGGCAGGTGATGTAAGAGGTTGAGTTCAAGGTTGAAAGCTTAAGAGGTTGTAAGAGAGAATGTTACAGCTGAAGCTCTTGATGCCGAGGTCGTTAGCTGCCGCGGAAGCTTCGGTCCCATTCACCCAAGAACAAGAAGCCCTATAAGCAAGCGCAAGCAAAGATGAACGAATAAAACCGCCGTCATTCAACAATCGACGTCAGTGGAGCTCAGTTTTGTAAGCGGATGGATCGCAAACTCGACTCGGTGATCGTCGGGTCCTGAAGCTTGACACAAGGGAAAAGAAAGAGAGTGGGTCATGAGGAATGTGGGATGGCCAATTAGGAGAGGCTCTAGAAACGGGGACAGGGGTCCATCTTTGTCAGGTACGGAATACGTCACTGGGATGATATCGACTTGGCAGGCTTGGAGAGAGGATAGCTTGCAAGGATGCGTCACTATGGGGGGAGTGATTGGAGAGTTTGTCAGGGGTTTTTAGGATGTGTTTGGCCTGAATTTGGCTTGGGATTGGACCATTGGTTTGTGTAAAACTCAAAGAGCTATTGTTACAGCGAAATGCTTGTCAACTTACAAGTAGATCAGACGCAACGACAATAGGATAATTGTTGACCAACCCTAACTGTTACAACAACAACAGTTGGTTAGCAAGCTATTAATTTCATGATGGAGACTCACCCGAGTATTCTCAATGTTAAATTAGCCTGCCGTTACACGCCCCCAGAGTTCAAGAAGCTTCGTGGAGTTTGACGCAGAGCTTCTTCCAGCATACCCTACACACCGGCTCAAAATGTCTTGGGCAAATCTCTAGGCCCAAACGCTCTCTGAGTATAAGAGCAACTCATCACACTATACAAATATTCAATTCATCTTCGTTCCAAAGCTTATTGCAACTCTTCTAAAATACAAATATTTTTGTGCCGCAATTCTCTTAGATATCGTCTTTAAGCCCACTCTTTGAACGCAAGGACCAGCTGGGTCACGTGATGACGCAAGCTACCGTGGTGATCGCAAACAAACCATCTCCAGACCCCGATCTTTCATTCATTCAAGCAACGTAACCCACAAAACTCGGAAAATGCGCTCCTATACGCCCAACGATAAAGATGGGCGTGGGAGCCGGCGAAGCTCCGTTAATGCCAGATTCCGAGCCAGCGCCTCTGCTATAGACAGACCTCAGACATCTCTACGACAGTCCAGGGTAAGTCAACACAAAACAAAACAAACATTCCCAAGCTCGAACACATGTTTCTGACCGCGAACCTTGGCTGCAGATTTCCTCTTTCCGCGCGAGTACACAACCGACATACAATCTGTTCACAGGCGAATCAAATATTCCTCGACCTCAATCTCGACAAAGCCACGTTGCCGAGTCTGTCCGTCCCGGTTCGCGCGAAAGTCATAAGGAGAACATGGCGCCCCCCGACGCGGACGAGTATGAGAAGTACAGGCGAGAGATCGAGTCATTGAAAGCTGAGATTGGGACGCTGCAATATCGAATTCAGACTGCCGAGCAAGAGAAAGAGATTGCGACGTCAGAACAAAGTAGCAAGTTGGAGCAAGCTCGACGGCGGGAGCAGGATGAAGCGCAGCACCGACAAGCCGCTGAGGCTGAACGGGGAAAAGCAGTTGCGCAAACAGAAGCTCTTCGAAGGGAGCTACAAGAAGTTAAAGACTCGATCGATGGAGATAAGAAACAACTAGAGCGCAAGGTTCGTGAAGCAGAGGATGAGGCCCGCTTGCTGCAGGAACAGCTTGAGGATCTATCCACAGCGAAGGACGATGCCGCCCGAATTGCCGATCGAAAAGCCACAGACATGGAGATGCAGATTGCCGCGGCGCAAAAGACTATCCAAGAATTTGAGCAGGAGAGCGAACAGCGGGAGAATGTCCTACAACAAACACAAGCTCAATTGGCTGAGAAGGATGGAGTTATCGCGAATCTCGAGGCCGATGTTCTACGACTCAAAGCGCAAAGCGGAGATGCAGAGACGATGGAGATTATCCGGCAGGAGCTTACCGAACAAGTTCAGCATATCCGAAACCTCGAGGCCACGAATCGTGATCAGCTCTCCGAACTTAAGCACCTACGAGCATTGAGCAAGGCAGTCGAGGTTGTCGAAGAAGAGAAGCGAACACTACAGCGAAAGTTAGAGTCGGCGGAATTGGTTGAAGCAGAGCTTACCGAGGCGCGTATACAACGACAGCGATTAGAGGACGAGCGCTTGGCCTGGTCGGCGTATCTAAGAAACGCTGCTGAGACGGACGAGTCTGAGTTTGACTCGCCAGAAGCTGTGGCAAGAGCCCTCGTTGAAGAGCGCTTGACAAATGCATCATATGTCGAAAAGGTTGGCGCTCTACAGGCTGAGATCACTGCTGCTCAGAACACGATCCAATTGCTCCGCGACGAGCAGGCTCAACTGAAGAATGAGGTCGAGAATGCGAAGACTGTGGCAAGTGCTAGCAACGCCGACAAGGCCCGAATGCGACTGGAGCGCCAACGTGCCCTGGCCGTCAAGGAGGTCGAGTACCTCCGCGCACAGCTCAAGACGTTCGATACCGAAGATGAGACACTCCAGCCCGAACAATTCGACCAAGCCCGTGTACAGCGCGTGCAAGAGCTGGAGGATCTTGTCGACAAGTATAAGATGGAAGTCCAGAACCTACACGCTGAGCTATCGTCAATCGAACCCTCAGCACCAAGCACACCCCAACCCGCGACAGGAAGCAAGCGCTCAAGAGCGGAGGATGACAGTTCTCAAGAGCAACTTGGTCAACTCACGCGAAAGAAGCGTATGTTAGAGGAGCAATTGACAAAGTCGCAAAACAAGATTGCCCTGCTGGAGAAGGACTTGTCCACCAGCAAGGAACAGCTCAAAGCTGCTAAGCAACAAACACAAACCCGTGTCCTATCACTCAAGTCCAACCCCACATCAGACTTTGAAGCTATCAAGCGCTCCACCCTCGAAGCACTAAAGAAGGAGAACGAAGACCTCCTCGCAACCCTCCAATCCAAGAACGCCAACTCCTCCGTCCCCATGATCCCAACCTCCGTCCTCGCCGCAATGGAGCGCGAAATAACCGCCGCCAAGTCCGAAACAGCGTCCGCCGAGAAGCGCACCCGCCGTCTAAAAGAAGTCTGGGGCTCCAAGTCGCAGGAGTTCAAAGAAGCCATCTTCTCCACGCTCGGCTGGACGGTTACTTTCATCCCCAACGGTAAAATGCGCGTCGAGAGCACGTTCTACCCCTCGCAGACAGACGAGCATGAGAACTCCATCGTCTTTGATGGTGAGAGGGGCACGATGAAGGTTGGAGGTGGGCCGAGGAGTGATTTCGCAAGGAGGATTAGTGATCAGATTGGGTTCTGGGTTCGGGAGAAGGGATGTATTCCCGGGTTTTTGGCGGCGCTGACGTTGGAGTTTTATGAGGAGCATACGAGGGCGTCTAAGTAGGATGGATTTGATGATAGTTAATACCCCTGTATATTTGTGTTTATAATGAAGTCAGTTGAGGACTATCTATATACTCGAGATATGGCTCGGATGTACTTCTGCAATTACATCCATGGAAATCCATGTATTTTTAACGATATGCTCTCCCAGGTCGGCTTCAAAGCGTTGACACAGAGCTTCTCAATCGACACGCTGGGCTTGTTTCCGAAATCTAGTTGTTGCGCCTGGCCTATTAAACCTGACCTTGGTGTTGTGCGTAGTGCATCACCATATCAACGGCGACTTGGTCATGGCTCAAGGGTCATCTGGCAGACTTGGGTGCCTTGCTGTTGGGTAAACTGTGTGCCATTCTTCTGCGTACTATACCCAGTCGGTCGTAAGGTAAGTCCATCCAAGTGCAGCATCGCTTCTGGGTTGCTTGGTGAGGAAGAAGGAGAAAGACTTCGGACACTCTCGCTTCAGGTAGGTATGCAGCCCCCGGGGAGCAAGGTAACTTCTAATATTAAATTAGGATACTAAAATCCGCTGATCTAAAAGGTTGGTAAGGTATCATAAACTTAGCTAAGTATTTTCATCACTGGATAAAGGTCCCAAGTTTCTTGCCTCCCCTAGCCTACCTAGGTATGCGCTCTATGGACTTGCAACTTCCTCCCATAGCAGTGCCTTCTCTCGTAATACTTGGTTAACTAAGGTATTCATGGAAAGGCATCTCCAAAGCCAACCTGTACTCTACAAACTTTTACTCTTCATCCATCATCATCATCATTCATCAAGACTATACCGTATCATATCAAAACATCATGTGCGAGTTTAACGACGATGAGATATCAAAAGATCCCAACCCTTTCATCACCGTCCCTACACCTCCAGGACCCCAAACATCCATCACCGTCGACCTTACCCAATCGCCAGATTCGGCCGATGGTCAGAGACCAAAACGTGCCACTGGTCAGGAACGCAAACGTGCCATTGGGACAGAAGAAAAAGAAAGCCTTGAGCATAGTCCATCGGTTAAACGTGTTCACGCCGATCGCGACTCTATTCCGACTCCTATTGAGACACCTTCGACTGTGGATGCGCGCCAAGATCCTGCAGTCGATACTCCTGATGTTGCACCATCATCTCAACGCAGCAGTTCACCCCTTTCACCTCCACCGTGGCTTTCAGACATACCGCAGCCTTCAACTCCACCACGGCTTTCGACTCCACCACCGTTTTCAACTCCTTCACAACAAAGGTCTTCCTAGTGGGTTGAACCCGAACCCGACCAAGACGTTCCAAGCCCGCCATATGAACCAGCAAAAGCCTCGCCCCGTATACCCAACCTCCAAGGACTTGGAAAAGCCCTCATGACCATTCTGGAAAAAACTCACGAAAGAGATCGTCACAAGTTGACTCAACTAGTGCTAGCTAGCTCTCAAGGCGAGGGAAGTTGCTCGGCCGACAACTTATGCCTACACCGCGGGCAACTAAGTCCTCCGATGGATGAGCCGTACCGGATAAAGATCAACTGGCCACAGGTTGCCACGGGCGAAGGAGCTGGCCGACCTGTAGAGCTATACCATGTCATTTGCTGGGATGCAATGATAGACACAGAAGGGCTCTTGCCAAAGAAGCTCTTCCCAAAGATGGTCGAAAACGAAAGTGGAGACTTCGAAAAGATTGGGCTCATGGCGAGACAGTGGCTTAAATACTCGGGCAATGTCTTTCCGGACAGAATGAGCAAGATTCTTGAGAGACTCAAGACTGTTGTGAAGCCTGGAGAAGATATCGCTGAAGTTTGGCGACTCGAATGTAGGCAAAAACTGTGGCACGTAGCGGACAAAACCTGTAGTCTTTCGGCAATTCTCTTGATGGGAGATACTTATGTATGAGAAGTGATGGATGGTGGTCGTTTGATAGTAGTTATAATAGGATTATCAGGTCATTTGCAAGAAGAAATTCTACTTTAAATCAACGTGCTGAAATAGACTAGTCTAAAGGCTTGCTCAGATATACTAAACTTACCTAAGTCTTTTCATTGTTTAGAAAAGAGGTCCTAAGTTTTCTTGCCTCCCCTTAATAGTTTAGACCAGACCTTGACGACTTGAGCATAAGCTTCAGCAACCTTTAAGAATGATAGACGTCGATTAAGAAAATTAAGTGAGCTCAATACCAAGTTAGATAACCAAGACTTAGACTGGGAAACATTTCATCAAACTGGCTCAATGCGCTAAATCATACTGATCAGGGTGCTCACTTGCACTTGTAGAACAAGACATCCTGTTGAGAAACATGATATTTACTACTACCTATACCACTTGATTATGCGTATCCTCTATGGTTACAGGTGTATTGCTATCAACAACGCCCACAGCGCTTACAAAAATCGCCCCTCTCCCGCTCTTCTCTTCATCTTTGCCATTCTCTTGGCAGCTCTGTCTTTTTGTTTTTGCTTCTTCAGCTCCTTATCCATCATTCTAAGAATCTCAGAGTCATCAGAGCTTGTAGTGCTTGTTTCGGTGTATACACTATCTCGTCTCTGTATGGGGCCTGTTTGGGGGAGGGGGTATGCTGGGACCTGGCCATATCCTGGAAGTTGACAATGTCCTGGAAGTTGATCATGCCCTGGTGTCTGACTGTGTGCCGGAACTGGGCTGTGTAGTGGTACTGTATTGTATCCTTGATGTCCCGTTGGTGGCGCAGAAACATGGTGAAGTCCCGGAATTTACTGTGGTATAGTGCTTTGTTGTGGTGCATGACTTTGTTGCGGAGCTGGTGGCTGCACAGACGCTATCTATGCTTCTGAAGGTCCTGGAGCTCCCAAGCCTAGCTCGCTAATCCTTTGTTGCAAGAAGATGTCCTGTTCTGTACGTCTTTGTTGATCCTGAACTTCCGCCGCTCTCGGTTCGGGCCCTTGTTGCCTCAGTCCTCTCTCAACTTCCCCCTTCTGCATAGTAATTACCTTTTCCATATTCTCGCCCGTTTCATCAATCATACTACTAACTTCCTCTCTCCTTGCATCGATTATCTCGTTATATTCTATATTCTTCAACTCGATAAGAAGTTCAGAGCTGTGAGTCAAACTTGACATGAGCTCATTGACGAGTTTCGCTTTATCGAGAATTGTCTTTAATTTTTCTTTTGCAGAGACATCTTCGGGAATAGGGAGGTTCATGGTGCTCATATTGCGGAAGAATTCTAGTTGTATGGAGAGTGCTTGGTAGGCTTGATTGGTGAGAAAAGGAAATGTGTCGATTAGTGAGTCCCATGGGAAGTCGGAATATGACTGTGGGCCTGCGTTATTCATGGTAGTTTCCATATTAGTTTGTTCTTGAATCTCTGTGAGACTCAGAGATGCGGTAGCAGTGTGATTTAGCTGAGAGGCCCAGTTCTTTTCAGGTTGGTTCAGTTCCTCTCAAGTTTAGGAAAGGTCCTGCGGAAAAGCCGTGGACGGGCTAGGTAGATATATCGTTCTTTTAGAGACATTGACTCAGAACTGTGACCGGCCATGATGGTGTGAACAGTTTGCTGTGCTTATGAACAAATGGGTCAATTCGTCAGTAGTTAGTGAACGTGATGAGATAAGATGGTCTATCATCTACACAACAAAGGAACCGGATCAGGGTGGTGAGAGTGAACACAGCAAAACGGACGACAGCCCGAAAACCGGCTGGTAAGAAATTGAATATACCTAGGCGAGGGGCTAATCTAGGTCTTGGATAATTTCGCCAGTATTTAGAAGCTTTGAAATCTGGCTTCAATAGCGAAATCGCATGATAAAATATTCTCATAGTCATAAACTCTAAACTCTATAGTCTATCTATACACATCAGACCTCTCAAACTAGAACAAAGTATACCTCAATCGCTTCCACCAGGGAAACGTAGCGAGCTCTGTCCTCCAAGCATTGATAGCCTCCCAATCATGTTCACGTCGGCCCGTATCAATATCAATCTTCTCGATGCTGATCCAACTCGTTCTCTTCCAAAGATATCCTCCAGCCCAGAAAGCCAGCACAATAGGCAGTCCAAGATACTGCATGAAGAAATCCTCAACAGTACCCATTCCGGACTCGCCAACAGGGGCGACAATGGCCACGTAGAACTGAGAAATGTTAGCTGATGTTCCGAAGAATGAAGATTTGGGGGCTTACCTGAGCGATGAGAATGACCACAACGAAAATCAAGCCCAACCATGATCCCCAAACGCCACCAATAGCCTTGAATGGGATTTCATCGAGTGTATGTCCATTATACTTCCACGCCGCTCTGAATCGAATATGCGCGAGACAAATCGATCCCCAGCAAACCAGCATAGCTAATCCCGACAAAGCCAAAAGCCAGTCAAAGATAACAGGACCAGCTGCATCAAGGTTCAAGAAAGCAAGGCATCCAAACGCAATGATGAATCCAACAGACGGCAGAGGTCGACCCGCTCGATCAACCCAGGTAAAGATCTTTGGCGCAAAACCCTGTTGCGCAAGGGCAAGAAGTGTGCGTGATCCGCCGTACACGGAGGCGATGCCGAGAGACAAGACTGATGAGAGGATGACGGCGTTCATGTAGTGATCGAGACCCTTGAGACCGGAATATTTCCCAACAAGGACGAAAGGTGAAGCTGCGCTGTTGGAGTAAGAGCTCGAGCTCAGGAGGTTTTCATCGTTGCAGCTAATCAACAACCCAACGAATAACAGCGCAACGATGTAAAACAAACAGATTCTCCAAAAGACCTGCTTGATAGCTGCGGGAACCGAAGCAGTAGGATTTCGAGACTCAGCAGCCGCCAAACCCACAAGTTCCGAACCAGCAAACGAAAACGCCGCAGTTACGAAAACAGAGCAAAAGCCCTTAAACCCATTCTTGAAAGCACCGGGATCATGCCAAAGCTTAAAGCCCTGGTATGTATCATAGCTCCCACTCGACGGCCCCCCACCACAAACCAACACCAGCGCGATTATCATAAAGATAGAAATCGACGTGAGTTTGAAGCACGCAGCCCAGAATTCCTCCTCGGCGTATCCTAACGTGCCGAACATGTTGAGGATGGTAATAGCAGCGAGAAACACGGCGATCCAGACTCCGGGGGAAATGTCAGGAGACCAGTACTGAATCGTGATGGCGCAGACTGTGAGCTCGAGAGGAAGTGTAGCAGCCCATTGAAGAGTGTAGTTCCACGCCATGGCGAAACCAAAAGATGGGTCGATGAAACGAGCCGCATACGTGTAAAAACCACCGGAGATGGGATACATGACGGCTAGTTCACCCATTGCGTAGACAACATTGAAAACCATGACTCCAACGAGGAAGAAGTCGATAAACAACGTAGCAGGGCCCTGTAACCATCAGTATAAAACTCAATTGAGTGAAGGACTCACTTACACCTTTACTCAAAGCCGAACCAGATCCAACAAAGAATCCAGCACCGATCGATCCTCCAATAGCAACCATCTGAAGATGTCTCGGCTTCATCTTGCGATCCAATTCCACGAGCCCAAGCCCATAATGCTTCCTCGTAAAGGACTTGGCGTTCAATCCCGTCCTCGTCATGAAATCATCCTGTTCATACTCTTCACCCGTTGCAGTAAAGGTTTCTTTCGTGGGAGCGTTTTCATCAGCCATTACGCCTTTTTCTCCAACGACGGGAGAATCAGACACGACTTTTTCAACAGCCATGATGACCAAATTCAAGGAAACAACTTGGAAACAAAAAAGAGTGAGGAATTAAAGAAGAAAGAAGAAAAAGTCTTGCTAAATGGCCCCATTATAAAAAAAGATTCAAGGCCCCATAGTAACAACGCTATTAGGCCCACACATGGCATGGTCATGACTCTGGATGCAAAATTTTCATCAATCGCCATTGAATCTCCACGATCTAAGGGGGTTCTGGTGACTACTCCAGATATTGAATTGGTTATTTACGTAAATCTCCATGGGGAAGGATTGGTATTGATAATGAGGGTATCTACTCCATGAGATTTGGAGGTCTCGCGACTCCACATTGAGAAGTTGGAGAAAAATGCCTACGGGACTTCAAAACATAAAGAATCTAAGATATCATGATAAGTAAATAGTAGAGATTATGACTCTAGTGTTTCTGAAAACATGTTAATTCACGAGAAACAGAGATTTTCTAATCCTTCGATGAGTCAAGTCGAGTGGCTCGACCAATTTGCCACTGTCTAATACCGAGGTCAAATTCTTACAGCTAGAATCCGATATCGAGATTTTCGGTTATCAAAAGCCTCATCCAGCTTGACAAAAGAATTGATTCGACGATCAATCAAGATCTATCTTATTACGTTACTCCCAAGTCTAATAAGTCCACTCTTTGAATCTTCAAGTCAAGAACATCCCTGTCTCTATAACGTAAAAAAGTTGCGGCTCAGCGGATCTTGGTGGAGCCATGATCGGAGCTGATGGATGGTCACTTATTCCCGAGTTGCCTCCATCACCCGCTAGGGTAGGATTGCTACCCAATTTTGAGATGAACAGGATAACAAACAGATGAACCAGCAACAACAAGAATGGAGGCAATGAAGGTAATGTAGAAACACCATCTGATTGACTCCTAAGTGGATCATACTGGAAAAGGCTCTATTGCAGAACATCGCTAGCTCTAATTCCTTTGCATCGCAACGTTACTGGCGAGACTAGCTATGTCGTCGAGTTGAAGGAGACAGCGCGGAGCAGATTCTAGTAGCTCTGGACCGCGTCAACTCCCCAAAGCTGATACATGGCCTACACAAGATAGCTGGGAAGGATTCTCTATCCGCATTGTGCACCATAGAGTTAAAAGAAGCTGGTAATATCTTATGCTCCAAGAATTAGTCACTGATCTCTTCTCTAACATCTGCCGGACCATGAAGGGCAATCTCTCATCCACCTCAATAGGCAGTCCCCAATACAGCGACTGGCTCGGCTGGGCAGGCGATCTGGCACTGTTCGCCCCTACAGACACTTTCATCTATGACTACTATGGAAACTTGACGATGTCCCTTTTGTGTAAAAGACTCGTGGTGGCCCGGTGCCGAAAGTTGTTCCTGATGTACTTTGATATCTTCATACTAGAAGGATGATTGGCCGGCTGGTGTATACGGTGATGTCACAGCTCTGACTGCTTGGGATGATTGGAAAGTATCGAGGGATAATAGAATTTTGAACGCTCAGTGTAAGGCGATGATTGGATCCGCAGATGGGATACCGCGTAATCAGTTTGGTTGGACTAGCTTTCAGGACTTTAAGACATCAAGTCGAGAGTCTTGACGAGAAAGGCGCTGGCGACGGGGTGATTGTCTGCGAGAGCCTTCTCGGGATACTTGGGAGGATCATCGTGATCTAGCCAATCTTGAAAAAGGTTAGTATCATGAGGGCCGGGGCCTCAAAATTATGGAGACAGAGAAACCTTACCCCGAGTTGAAAGTGGGCAAAGCGTAGGGTACATGATGTCCCTCAAATACTACGCGGTTGGGGCAATTGGACATTTCATCATAGAGAGTCTAGCGGGGTTAGAGTGCATCGAGTCAGGGTGGAGTAGATCTTGTGTGCAACTTGAGACGACGGATGCTATCAATTGTGTAAAGGTGGAACATCTGACTCTATGGGTTGGTCTCTTGCTCGTGGAAGTTGAAGTCTTTAGATGACGTGACTGAGCTTTTCACTATGGAGGTAGTTCTTTCTATTACGATACAGATTAAAGTAGTACTTCCGTAACGTGGTCAACGGAGGTGCTTTGCACAAGCGGGAACGGGACCATGGACTATCCATTCACGGCCAAGTAAGAGGACAAAGGGACCTATCAAGAAACTGCCGAGTTTAGTTCTTTAAATTCTCTTAAGATGTAGATGTATATACGATGTAGAGGATGGGATGAAAAAGAACATGGAATTTGTTATCCTGCTTACGCTGGCATAATACTCCCAACATGCGTGAACTCGACTTCCTAAATTAGTTCCAGGCCATTCTCAACTGAGATGATATAGGCTCGTCTTCAAGGGACGATTCCGATTGGCGCACGTCCCTCAATCACAGCAAGCGAGTACACATGGCTTTGTGACTGGTTAATGACCTATATCGCGAGTCATGATATCTCTTCAAAGGGAACTTTGCACCGGATCATCGGCGAAACTCCCCAAGCGAGAATCCACGGAACCGGTCACATATCACTACATGTAAAAACCTTATTTTGACCGCTAGTATTTGAGTTTGAGACTTTTACGGGGTCTTCTGTGAATTGACGAGTGCAGAGTTTTCGGCAGTTGTATTAGTAGTTCGATCCCTGATTTGCCAAGAAACTAAAGTCCGATTTACCGATCACAAACCTATGAAAATATGTGCGATTATAGGAAACTGAGTCTTGGCAATGTTTCTTGGCATCACTGTGAGAAGTTAGAAGATCAGGAATACCTCGTATTCTTGTCATGAGTTTCCGGAGTCCTGGCAAGTCCGGAGTAGTTATGCCTGTTGAGAATTACTGGGGACCATGAGATCGATGATCTATCGAATTGAAGTACTGAGAAAAGGGATTATTGAGCTGTAACTTTGGGTATAAATACCTCCTTAGTTCTCTTCAAGGAAAGAGTCATCAAACTCACAACTCTCAAATCACAAACCACAAGCTTCAGTCCAACAGCCCGTCAAACAAGGTATATACCTTACCTAGTCCTCAGAGTTTCTCACAAAAGCTAACTGTTCCAGAGCCTAAGCCTCTGCCTCAAAATGAAGTTCTCAATCTTCGGTCTCCTCACCCTCTCAGCACTTGCTTCCGCGTGCGCCAGCTACGAAAGCTGCCACTGCTACGACAGCAACGGCGTTCCCAACAACGGCGCCACCCAGACCGTCTGCGATCACTTCAAGGGTGGAATGGAGCCCAACACGCGAGAGTACGGTGCGAATACCCAGTACAAGGAGTGCAACGTCAAGACTTTTGGTGGTGGTGCTTCGAGCTTCGATAACTGTGACTGGAGACGCAGATGTCAGAGTGCTGGCGCCACTGGTGCTGATTCTTCTTGCCGGAGCAAGTTTCCTTAGGTGTATTGTTAGAGATGGAAGCTTGAGCCATTGTATAGAGTTCCAATATTATTGGTTTAAGCTCGGCCGACCTGAAGCGGGTTCTACTGTTTATACTTAAGATTTATGACCACAAGTACGAAATTGTATACGTTTCCAAGAAGCCGTCTGATAAATCTTGGACATCATGGTACAGGATATTCTGATGTAAGCCCGATATATTTGGTGCATCGATTAAGTGAGTTGAAATAACGGTGACATGCCAAAGTTATGAGCATGTAGAAGTGACCAGTAAACACACCGGAAAATGCTTCGGGTTTGATTAGTAATTACTTAGTAGTAAATCAGATATCGACAATAGTAGCTTGTAAGCCACCTCATCTTGGTCAGGTATACTAGACGATTATCCTGCAATCCACTGACGAGGCTGGCTGAGGCCAATCAATCTGACAACGAACTAGACATCCATACCACGAGGGATGAGATTTGTCTTGATTTGTTAGCCCGCTGAGATAATGTTTTACATGTGAGACACGGCATGCGCAGTGATGAAATAGGAGCTTGCCATGATAGAGTCGATATATTCTGCACATCAACTCAGCCGCATATGCCTAAGGGTTTAGTCAAAAGTCCGAACCCCAGATAAGAATATATCTGAGGTAGTCTGTAAGTTATAAAACCGACTGGTAATGAGCATCACTCTCATACTCTAGCTTGGCAAAATTTCTCACTAAACAGCTCACTGATCACCAACTCGGAACTCCCCGCCTCTAGGGACCACGCTAAATGTATGTAGATAAACTTTCAGCCACAGGCCGATCAGCTGCAAATAGCTCCAAATTAAGACGTCATAGCTAAATGCCTCAACAATTCATGAGATCGCCGTGTCAATTGGTCTCCCTAGCAATTCAGCTTAACAAAATTGCGGGGAACTCGCTGATGTTGCTCAGCAAAATCTGACCATGTACGGGCGCCACAATAATCAGAATAGGAAAATGATTCGTCTGGTTTTGAAAAATGTCTCTGAATCCAAGGCAACGGAGACACGGAATATGCACGACGATGCAAGCCCGGATGGGCCAATCAGACTATGACGCGTCCTGACGTGAGGGGAACATGGCACAGTATATAATGCCCAGAACCCTCGAGATTCTCAGACCTTCAGAGCTATCATATTCAGCAAACACAGCAAACACCATTAAAAAACATCTCAAAATGACAGTCCATGAAGTCAAGAAGTAAGTATTGCAATCTCTTAATCTTGGCAAGTCAACCTAAGTAGCGCACAGCCTCTCCGAGTTCAGGGATATCCTTGAAAAGAACAAAGTCGTCCTTGTAGACTTCTGGGCCCCATGGTGCGGACCATGCCGATTCATCAGCCCCGTCGTAGAGAAGTAAGTCCCGCCGTTCAACGTGCATATATACAACTTAGCTTACTCCTTACTACCAGGCTGTCAGAAGCAACTGAATCGATCTACTTTATCAAGGTCAACGTTGACGAGGCTGATGATATTTCTCAAGAGTACGGCATCCGAGCGATGCCTACCTTCATCCTCTTCAAGGACGGCGAGAAGGCTGATGAGGTCGTGGGAGCAGACCCTTCTAAGTTGGAGAGGCTTGTACAAGAGTACAAGAGCTAGATAGTCATTGGGAATCAGTGTTCCATCTGTATTAGACAGATGATATGATTAAGCCCAGTATTGATCATCACCTGAGCTTGAAACAGTAGAGACTTTGAACCTTATGTGACACAAAAGTTTCTTGCTCAACACAACTGTATTTCTACTCCCCTTTCATGATTGCCGTAACTCGTGACTCAAATTCACGGGGTACCTGGGCAAAAGAACGGGATAATCTCATGACCCCTGGCAATCTAGAGGCTCTTCATGCGACCACACCAAAGTCACACAATAGTCACAGGGTCTTTCAATATTGACCGAGGTATTACAATTAGGAAACATGTACAGTCCAAGAGATGTGGTGTGGCCATTACGTGTCCTTTTTAAGACCCGAGGTTTCACACTTGTGATCAACGTTGAAATATAAAACAGCAAGGAATCTCGCTTCAGAAAGCTGCTAAACCAATGCTGGCTAACAATCCACAGGGATAGTATTGTTGAAGCTTTGCCAGATATTACGTTAAACAAAAGAAGGTCAAGATAGTCGTCCACGAGATCCATTCGTAAGTCAACTGTTTCGTTCTATCATCAACACCACATCATAGCCAACCACTCACATATATAAAGAATGCAGGAGTTCAAAGACGCATTTGAGAAGCATCCATTGGTCCTTTTGACTCCTGGGCTACGTGGAGCGGGCCTTGTCGATTGATAAGTCCCGTTATCGAAAGGTAAGATCAAAATACTCAGATCTTGGCATCTATAGACTTGTCTAGCTGACGAAGCTGATAGACACTCTGATTCTTCAGAATACTCATCAGTCTACTTCTGCAAATTAGACATTGATGCAGTTAGAGAGGTTTCTGATGAGGTGGGTATCAAGACATTGCCTATTACTGTGATGTATAAGGATGGCACCAAGTGTGATGAGGTCCATACAGGATTCCTCAAGACCATAGAGGAGTTGCTGAAGAAGCATGTTGCGAAGGACGTGGATGCTGTTGTGGAAGGATAACTTGGGAACGAAAAGCTCGTCTTGCTGGGAATTACAGCCCCAAAATTCTTATTTCGGTAGTAATGAGCATCGTTTGAGACCTATGGCTGGGAGCTTACAATCACTACACAGAGCTTAGTGAGCTTTCGGGACTGCCGAGACAATGGCGTTGTAGCACTATGATATTGTACGAAATTTGAAATTTAAGTACTTTAATATGGCCTGAATTAAGCACTCTTTGTGACTCGCTTTCGCTATCTTTGACTGACTTCAGTGACCCTGAGTATCAAGCTTTGGTCATGGAACACCATATAACTCTCCGACTTCATCGCCACTTCAGGCTCAACGAGCTGAAAATCAAAAACCCTCAGAAGCTAAGAATTGTCAGCACGGTCACCTAGAATGGGGATTCAAGTAGATACCTCAAAGATAACCTTGTTCAGCTCCATAAATGCGATAGGCTTTCCAGCACACATCCACCGTCCATAACCAAATACAATCTCAACATCACGCTTCATCTGAGCACTAGTCTCTTTATCGACTTCAAGGTACCTCTCTGGTCTGAAGACCTGTGGATCAGGTCCGAAGAGTGCTTCAGATCGTAAGAGAGAAGATGCATTGATGCCGATTGATGTACCAGGGGGGAAATACCTTCCATGCATGGTTTCTCCGCCGGCTGGGACGTCTTTGAAGAACATGCCTGTTGTAGCTGGACGAATTCGGATGCCTTCGTAGATTACTGCCTTTGAGCCAATGTTAGCATGTTTGGGTGTCATTTAGCGGTATAGCAAACCTGGAGATAAGGCAATTGCCGAGATTCAACGTCCGTGATTGGGTTCGAAGCTCGACCTTCAGAAATTGCTTCCATGATCTCTTGTCTAAGGCGCTGATATATGTGAGGCGAAGCGACAATGTAGAGAAGAATAACCCGTATCACGGTGGCAGTGGTTTCTGATCCTGCCACGAACATGAATAGAGATTCAGCCTGACACTCCTCCAGTCTTAAGCCATGTCTCTTGAACGAGCCCTTTTGCCAAGTTAGCGTATGATTCTCGCACACCAAAGAAATGACTCACCAGCATATCATGCTGCTCATCGGCTTCAGGAGCGTAACGCTCGCGAACAATTGTATTCGCGACTTTCATCAGCGGGCCAATCCCCTTGGTATCATTCTCAGTCGGCCCAAACAGCTTCAGAAACATAGGTGAAAAGATCAAGTTTCTCAGCCATGGAATATCTGTTGCAAGCGTCATGACCAACAGATGTTCATTGAGCGCCTTGACAATCCCGTGAAAATCAGAGTCGGCCTTGAGATACCCGAATTCTTGACCGAGAGATAGATTCGATATAACATCGAGTGTAAAAAGGCGTGTTACTCTGGTTCCTTCCATTGGGCGGTAATCCCCTTGTGTAGAGATATATTTCTCTTTAATTAGCTGAATTAAACTGCCGACCTGTCTGTTGACTACGGCTTCGAGATTTGGAGCATCGCGTCCACTGTACGCTGGAGATAGCTTCGCCTTGACCCGATCGTGTTGGACTGGGTCTGTTATCTGGAACATGGGGTCGTGATAAGGATTGAATTTTCCGCCGAGATACCAGTTTCCCTTTGTATATGTATTTCGAGTACTTGAGACTTTCCGAATCAAGTCTGGGTCATCGACCAGGACCTCGTTTGGCCCAACTCTGACAATGGGTCCATAGCTTCGATTGAGGTTGACTAAGTGATCATGCTGTGTTCCGGTGATGGTAATGTAAGCTACCCATAGATATGAGAATTTACCGAAGAAAGGACCCGGTATATGTCGAAGACGATACCAAGAGAAAACCGAGGATAGAAGAAACCAAGTAAAGAGAGCAATGATGAAATACGGAAGCCATGTAAGGCCCACCTTGAAGAGTGACGAAGCCATGATGATCTACGCAAGATCTGAACAATAAAAAACAGGAGCTATCGGGAATATATAAAAGAACATCATCTCAACCCCCATTTTACTTTTACTATCGGGCATATTAGATGGCTGTCTTGGCAATCGCAGCTGAAATTGAATAAGACATGATTGGTAAATTTACGACGACTGTGTAACCCCAACCAAAGACATGCAGCATGATTACGTGGTTTTCCTTGATTAAAGGGTCAGAAACAAGCCACGGGACATGTGAGATGATATCAATGTCTTGGAAAAAGGAAATATCTAGATACGGCATTTCTTTGCCTTTTATAATTGGTGGATGATATTGAGTGTTGCTTAAAGTGCTTCGTCGGGTTACCTAACATGGAGGATTAGACAGCGACTTGATCAACCAATCAGAATAGCTCGGATGGACCTTCAGATCTATTGCGAAGCAACGCACGTCATCAGAGGTTTTACCGACTCAATAACGATCACTTCCTCTTCAAGAAGGTTGCTTTACATAACCGAGTTGTTTCCATAATTTATGCAACATTATCATCCTACAGCCGAAGCACATCATATCTTCACCTCGGGCTCAAGAACAATATCCGGCAAAGGCGGGGTTGATACGACGTTGAGATATCAAGATATATAAATTCAACATGTCCGACGGTCGCTATGACTCTCAAAGCGAAAGAAAAAAGTCACAAGCGCCCAATATGAGCGTCGCAAACTCCAACGTTGTCGTGGTCGGTGGCGGTATCGTCGGTGCCTCTATCGCTTGGCATCTCTCCTCCGAGACAAATGTCACTATCATCGCGGAAGATATCGGAGGAGTAGCTACTCCCAATTCGTTCGCGTGGCTTAATGCTGCTTCGTCGGATAAGAAGTTCTACTACGACTTTCGACTTCGTTCGCTTGAGCATTGGAGAGAGATTGAGAAAGCTGTCGATAACTTACCTATTCATTGGGGAGGCACTACGAGTTGGGATAAATGGCCCGAAGAACTTGAGGAAGAGCAAAAGAACCTTACTGCTTGGGGATATGATGTCATCCGAGTTGATAAGACGGAGATATCGAAGCGAGAACCTCATATCGTAGAGACGAAGCTCCCGGAATGGGGTCTTGGTTACGATCAAGAAGGAGCTCTGGAAGCTGAAAAGGCTGCCGAGCTACTGATCAACCTCGCAAAAGACAACGGCGCCAAGGTTATCGAGACCAGAGTCACAGGCTTCACCAAGACGGACGGCCATATCAGCGGCATTACTCTCACATCTGGCGAAACTATCCCCGCAGACCATGTGGTCGTAGCTGCTGGTCTAGGAAGCGTCTCCCTCCTCGCATCACAAAACATCCCCCTTCCTCTCAAAAGCACAGCAGGTCTTCTCGTCAACACAAAACCGACTCCCAAGAAACTAATCAGCGGTGTAATCAACGCTCCTGAACTACACATTCGTCAAACCCTCAAAGGAGCTCTGCTCTTCGGTTCAAGCTACGCCGGCGGAGATCTAGGCGACGATCCAGAAAAGACAGCACGCGAAGTGTTCGCCAAACTTCAAAAGTCAGTTGTCGGTGGAGACGAGCTTGAGTTCAGTCACTACACTATTGGCCATCGAGTATTGCCGGAAGATGGACTGCCGATTCTTGGAGAGACGGGGTTGGATGGGCTTAGTGTAGCTGTGATGCATTCTGGGGTTACGAATGGAGCTCTCGTGGGGAAGTTGTTGAGCAGGCAGATTCTCGCTGGGGAGACGGATCCTATATTGGAGAATTTCAGACTGGATCGATTTGCATGAACGTCTCGTAGACTAGAGGGGTACCAACGTCTTGTCAATCGAAGTCCTCTCGCAGAAGTTGCATTATCTCAAAAGAAAAAGATCACATTTAGGAGATACCTGAATCAATGTTTATGCTGCACTGACTTTTTCATAATCTGCTGGTTTTAGTGCTGCCGAACTACTCGCTGGGTGGAAATGGCTATCACAGGTGCTACAGGGAGAATAGAAAGCCAGCTATTCCCAGAAGGGTCTTTCCGTCTGTAGTATACTTCCACTGTTGTCTCAATTAGGCCCTTTATTTCATAGCCTTGATGCTGTTTGGTCTCTACCAGCTGCCTACCCGTATATGTTTCATTGTCGACAAGTGGGCGGTCTACACGCCTGCCACCTTGTACCTGATCAAGGGGAGGCAAGAAGGCTTAGGAACTTAATCCTAAGTAATTAAAAGACCCAGATATACTTAGTATAAATTTAGTAAACCTTGGATTATATTATTTTAGCACCTTAATCTAATATTAGAAATTCTCCTGCTCTCCGGGGCCAATAAATCGATGTGAAAATATTGCCTTCCTTCTGGTGATCGGCCGGGATATTTTCAGCTCTGAAATAAAGATGGCGGAGCAGTTGAGAAGTTTCTGGCTGCAAGAAGAGCTAGCATCGTGACTTCCAAAACAGCACGACTGCCAACCTTACCTTACCTTCGTATTTTGATTTGAATGTCTTGGCGAACTTCAATCTTCATCATCAGGACCGCGATAATTCTTGGTTATTCATAGCTATCCACTACTCGCTTGAAAACAGGCGATACGTGTTTTCAACATTTCCATCATGGCTCATCCTGCGTAAGTTATCGAGCCACCCGACAGCTTCCTTCTGACAGATCCTCTGCATCAAGAGCAGCCTATACCCCAGCATATAATAATCTCTGTCAAATAACCCTACATGTTGTAGAAAGACTTGACGAGCAAATTCCGCCTAGAAGGGCAACCATGACCGTCGATGTTCTAGATACCTTTCTTGGCACCACATCGCCTGTGAAGCACGTCAAATTCATGACCGATTCTGGAAGCACTCAAGCAGCAGTGCTTAAACTTTACGACCGGCGTTACGGTGGACATATTCGTCGATTTAATGGTACAGCCACAGTCCCTTCGTGAGCATCAGAAGCTGCCTATTGGTTATTCGTGCGTCAAGGGAAAATGCGAGTCTTTTCCCGAGTCTTGGGACAAACCTACAAAAGTGCTCCCGTCAGACCCCGTGCGATCGATTTCTACTACAACCAACAGGATCTCAGTGTCATGCCTGATGGCATGGCAAGATTTGAAGCTGCTACCTGGTACGAGTATGACCAGCGCCCCAATACCGAGTTAAGGGCATACAAACAGCTGAAACCGATGCAAGGCAGCGAGATACCGCGCCTTTACGCACATGTGCATTTTCCATTATCTGTTGTCGACCCAGGTGCAGACCGAGACCCAGAATCGGAAGAATTCCTATGTGTTCATGGACTTCTTTTACAGTACATTCCAGGCCCCAAACTCAAATACTTACCTAAACCCAGGGTTGCCGAAATATTATACAAGCCGCTGCAAGACGCATTAACGGCGCTAGCTCAACGCGCCGTCGATGCGATGTATGAGATCAACAAGTTTGGCATTCTTCTCAAAAAGAACAGCAACAATGTTATAGTGGAGAACAACAACAACGTCTCAATCGACAGCCCCAAAAAGCTCTACATCATCGATTTAGCTGGGACTGTGTTTAAAGAGGACTTGGTCGAGATTTGGATCAAGAAACGCGAAACAAGTGACTTGGTAGCTACAGAAGACCTCCCTTGGCATATGGACATCGAATATTGGGAAAAGGCGAAGAGGGACCGTAACCCTGAGGCGCTTGCTCAAGACTTCAACATGTACCTTCTTCGGGTTGGAGTTTTCGGAGTGCAATGTAAGATTCCTGATTATCAGGAGATAATTGCCCAACTCAGGCTTCGGCTGCAGAACGGGGAGCTTCAAAGCATTCAGACTAACGGTGGTTGAGGGGATGCAGCTGAGTTGCGAGGAAAGATGGAATCAGATATTGAAGCCTTGAAGGTGCTTGAGGCACATACCTGGTGTACCGGGCCCGAGCCCCTTTCTAGTCACAGTACACAGACATATTTCTTCCAATAAGGGTATTGCATATAACCATTGTTTGTCAAATAGACTACTGTCTCTTTTCTTCTCCATTGTAATCTACAAATCCTGCTGACGGCCCATCCCGACTGATCATGTAGCCGAACCGGTTTGGCTCCTTGAGCACCAGTGGCGGCATGTCTTTATTATTCTCAATTCTAACAAAATGATCCTGTTCCCTCCCCCAAAGATCCTTGCCTTCTCTCACTGCAGCAGCGATCTTATCCTTGTCTCTATACTTTTCGCGATTCATCCAACGATGAGAAAAGCTCGCCATCTTGTTGAGAAACTGGTCCATCGTCGGAAAACAGCTGCTGCAATGCCAACCGGCGTTACTGAGCACGCCCCTCTCGAGGAAGCGAAACGGACGGAAGCCTCCATCTCCATTACGAAGATTGGTGGGTTTGAGGGTTCGATGTCCTTGGTAGTAGGTTGCTTGAGGATGTTGCCACTCTGGACCGGTGTGGAGAAATTGGAATGAGTAGTAGTAAAATTTGGAGGAGAGTGTTAGGCGGCGAGGGAAGTTGCAGTACCGTAGAACGAGGAGGGATTGTGGACGGGGGATCTCGTCGACGTCGGCTACGATGAGAACGTCCCCTTTATTTGGTGCTCTTGGCCCGTCGAGGCTGAGCATGACCTGGTCGAAGGGAGCGTCCCGTTGAAGGTCTTCGTAGTCCCAGGCACGATGCGGGTCAAACGTGGATGGGAAGGCCAACTCGTGGTAGATAATCTTGTCATGATATCGACGGAATCTATTCCAATTCTCTTTGAGGATAAGTGGTTTCGAATTGGCTTGGAATGTTTTGGCTGACTCGACGATGATGAAGAAGTCGACGTGGTCGTACAATGCATTAAGGCGTATTTCAAGAAAGTCTAGCTCGTCGTTTATCATGAGCATATCGTAGACTTTGCGCTCGCTGGGGGGACTCTTGGGCACAAAAGCTGAGTAGCCATGGGCGAAACAGAGATCATGCGCAGCCCTGGAGGCATAGAGCTCTGAAGTCTTCCGGCCATGATCTGAAGTGGGGCTCAGAATGTCTATTGCCTGTAGTGACTCGGTAAATACTGCATGAGAGCCACGAAGAGGTCGGAACGTCCACCAGAGCAAGGAACAAATGCCAATAACCAAAATACCTCTAGACACAGCTTTCGGTACCATATTGACCTGAGCATGAAAGATGGAGAGCGAAATGTGCCCAAGACAAATGGAATCAGACGTGCCCCTTTGTGGCTGTTACCTAATCTGACTAAGGACTGTTGGTTGCACACGGAAGTCGGCATGGTTACATGTGATATCCTGCAGCCAGCATCTGATTGCTATGATACGAGCAGGACAGTCTTGACTTGAGGGAGTTTTGATTGGCTGAAGAGAAGTGAAACAGGGTAGCACGCATGAGGGGACTTTTGTGCATCCTTTATGACGATCAACCAACTGCATAGCCATGGTATTTCTTTGACTAATGGGCTGTTGGTCCACGCGTACTGGGGAGACAAGAAAACTTAGGATCTTAATCCTAAGGGATAAAAAAGATTTAGCTGAGTTATCATAACCTTAGGAAAGTCTTTTAACAAGTTTATTCTAATATTATTTATTAAGGTCTAAAGATTTCCCTTAGGGCATGGTCTGATCTAAATAAGGCGGCCATTGACGAGTCCTGCAGTAAGAATGTTGGCAAATACGAGGTTGTATCATGACAGATGATCGACCGGCATATTCCGTCTTGGCCAGCGGGAGCTAAAGAACTGCCGATCCTAACCACATAACGAATCGGGGCTTTTTCTACGAGTAAGCACCGATGCAACGACAGAAGATTGGGGTGACGGCTGTCAATATTAGCTTACCATTGCGCGCCATTAGAGGATACAGTCAGACACTTAGGTGAGTCCCGGGTACCGGTCTTAAAACGCTATGTCCGGAAGGGCAATCAAAAGGACCCCAAGGTTGTCTGACACAGGTACAGTCCGAGACGCCCAATCGCCGATCGCCCCGGTGCAGGGCCTTTTGTTATGCATAATCCTGGAGTGAGCCAGAGATAACTTTGTTAGCAGGGATCGCAGCCCTGTCGCCGTTCAGCTTACCTGCAGCCCGTACGAATGTAACTCTTTTGCAGGAATGCCGGAAGGCGAGCTTGCCGAGCGCTGATCTCCAGAACAAGTTCTTCGACTTTGAAACGACGTCTAGAAGGTCGACTTTAAGAGATCTAGAATATCGTCAGTAGAAGGTACTACAGGTTTCTTAACAACATAGAGAAATACGTAGTCTATGGCAAATTGTTCCAATAATCGAGCCAATGCTTTAGGTAATCTGTCATCTCGGAAATTCTATATAAGAGGGAGCAGTGCGTCATGTCATGCATGGTTGGTTTGAATCTTCAACTACTATCAAGGTGGCTCAGCATAGCCGGTTCTTTACCAGGACCCCTCCAGAAAGACCGCATCTTGTCATGGAATACATGAGGGATTTTTGAGGCCTACGTTCTCCTTTCCTATTCCATATTGTCCATGCTGGAAAGAAGTGAGGTATTGGTCCTATCCAAGATCAACATTCATGAACATACATACCTCTACAAGGTTCACCCTCCTGAGCTAATATGTAGTTGTCTTGAGATCTCAGTGAAGCTAGGAGAGTTTAAGACAGCCCGATGATATTGACACTACTCGAGCTTGAAATACAACGCTTAGCAAAGGCTTCTATACGTCTTGAAAGTACAAACGAGATATTCCCATGGCAATATTGATATCTCCACTTAAAGAAATAAACCCGACAGTTGTATGATGCTGCACCTCCACGGACCATCGGTGCTTAGAATCTGATGTACATCTGCTCAAGACGCATTGAGTCTGACCAACACGAAGTGGCCCACAGTCTTGAACATCAGATGCTTCTCAATGACGTTGTAAGATGAATCCTTCCTTATGGTCACAGTCAGGAATGTCTCCACGCATGATATTAGGAACAGAGATGAAAGATATACCTAATTTGAGACATTCGTTCGTCAGCAACGGTCTGCCACCATGTGATGTCCAAGTGCCAATTACCTACATCACGGTGACAATCACTGTCCTCTTCAGTTATAAAAGCTCCCAATGGTCTCAGTTCTACGATGGATAACACCGCAACCTTCTCCCCCCTCAATCAACAATTCATCAAACACAACACCCTCAAAATGAAGACTGCCTTCTTCAACATCGCCGCCCTGGCCCTCACCATCTCCGGTGTCTTTGCCAATCCCGCCCCTAACGGAATGGCAGTCGACATCTCCGAGCGCGACGGCGTTCTTGAAGTCCGCGAAGTTGTAAGTTTCCCCCACCTTCTGAGAAAGTGAGTGTGATATTGACGTTCAAAGCCCCGTGCCGAGGCTGGCATCCAGTGCAGAGAGTGTGTTCATCTCGGTGGTCGCTGCACCATTGGTGATGGTAGCTGCTATGCTTCTGAGCATGCTAGTTGTCGCTGGTGTGGAAATAACTGCAAGTCTCGATGTATTGGTGATGGACAGACTTGTGAGCAGTGGTGTCTTTAGGTCGTTCCAGACAAATTGGCAACCTTTCGGTCTTGACGCTCATTTGCACATCCGCGATGAGCAGTGAAGGAAGGAGAACAGTATCAACACTCTTTCAACATGACGGATACTTAGCAACAGGCTAGCTAGGTTAGTACACTCGCTTTATTGAAGTTATTGTTACATATCTCATCGCATTGGTCACTTTTGATCCTGATATTCGACTTATAATACCTTCTTCCAGTGGGTCAAAAGTAAGAAGTTCCGAGGTGCTTATAGGATACTTATGCAACTGCAAATAGAATAATTATAACCCTATGCCTGACCTGGCTGAACGATACTGCAAACTAAGCCCTTCGATATGCTGGTGTTGCATGACTCTCGCTTCTGCCTGATATCCTTCTGACTCTGATCAAGCTCTTTTAAGACCTGATCGAGTCCAATATCCTTTCCATCCTTCATAACAGGAACCATCTTTCCGCCCCGTTTCCTGAAACAGCCGTTTACCAAAACAGCCTCAATATCGCGGGCCTCGCTGTATGTCACAATCGCTGCGACTGGTTCCTCTCTCGCCGATGCCCCAAATGCTAATGATCGATCCCTCGAAAACACCAGAATATCCGCTCGTTTACCAACAGCAATAGATCCTATCTCACTTTCCATTCCAACAGCCCTCGCAGCTTCAATCGTCGCTTTGTTAAAGACATCGCGACTCGTGTGATCGAATTTATCAACCTTTTGATGCTTTTCTTTAAGCTCAAGTGTCCTTTGTAGACGGGAGAAAAGAAGAGCAGTTCGGGCTGCTTGCATAAGAGACGAGGATGTGAGGCAATGGCAATCTGCACCCAGGGCGGTGACTAGGCCTGGTTCGAATAGGAGATGCCAGCCCATTGAACCTTGAGCTTCTGTAGCTGGGGTGCAAGCTAGTGGGACGCGGTGTTTCTTCAGGATGTTGAAGTCTTCGTCGTCCATGTAGTTTCCGTGCGAGATGACTATAGTGTAGTCGTCTTCTGGGGCGGGGAACAGAGAGTACTTCTCAAGAGCCTTTGGTACAGAGGGTCCTATCTTGTCAGGCTTTTGCTACATGATTGGTCATCGTTGGCTTACCGAAATTACCGCTGTGAGATGTGATGAGCTTGATACCTGCTTTGAGCGCTCGACGGAATAACCTTTCGACTTCCTGCTGTGGCATATGATATCCATCAAACGAGAGGCCTACGTTGACACAGCCGTTCCCGAAGGGGCCTCTTCGGGCTAGGTCTTCAACGTGCGTTATGAAAGGTTTGGAAATAGACATGGCACTCGGGATACATGATTCAGTGTCCCACTTTTGGAGGTTTAGGAACGTTTCTCCGTATGCGAATACTCCTCGAAGACCGGAGTCGGAAAATGCAGATATAGCGGACTCGGCTACTTGATGTTAGTCTTTATCGAGTATCGAAGGGGATGGCAGGCACACCATGCTCGGGAGATGTGCATCCGTGGCAATGGTCGAGGACGAATGTCGTTCCGGCGTCGATGGCTTCAAGACAACCTGCTAGTTGACCCCAGTAGATATCTCGAGGGGTATAGTTGAAAGACTGCAAAAGGTCTAAAAGGTCAGCTACCTCTTTGACAGTTGAACATGTACTGACCGTCCGAAAAGTACTCCAACCAGCAGTGATCCGTGCCGTAACCTTTAAGCTGCGTCTGCCAAAGGTGATGATGTGTATTGATGAACCCAGGGCTAATGATCTTGTTGGAGCAGTCGACAACTTCAGCATGAGGTGGAGGCTTGATAGATTTGCCGATTTCCTTGATAATGCCGTCTATTATCAAGATATCGGTGTTCTCAACGACTTGAACAGAATCATGCTCGCCATGTTCTATGACCAAGCCATTCTGTAAAAGAATTGTTGTACTCTTTGCAGTCTGCGTCGACTGTCTTTTGGTATGCCTCGATGGTTGTAATTGCTTCCAAAGCTGTGAAAGAAGTGATTGAGACATATTGGTTGCTGATTGAGCCTACAGAATAGCTAATCCCTTTCCACCAAATCTCCCCTTTCCTTTTATATTCAACACAATCAGTTAATTACAGGCTCCCCATTTTCGCTAAGGATCAAGCCGTGGGTGTGAAGTGATTGGCAAACCAGACATTTCACCAACTTACTATCGCCAAACTGGATCTAGATTGCATCAGCCTCGGCAACCAGTATTATGAGATGATCTGTCAGCGGATGCAGCTATCTTCAAACGAGACGTGCGTTGCCAAGTCCGTGTTAGTTCAGCCAAGTCGGGGTCTCGGTGCGTTGTACTTGGCGAAAAGCCGAAAATAAACACGAGTGCCGACGCGGGTTTGTATGGCTTATCGGGACTTGTTGTCAGCGAGTGCCGACTTCTCTCCACTTCGCTTCCCCAGATTTCATGTCGATCAAGGATTCTGATGAACTGTGGATCTGTCTCGTCCTGGAGTGTGTCATGTGTCCGTATCCTGACTTGGCAGTGAAAAATAAGAGGTTTGTAATTATGACTGAGGTTCTGTTGGTTCGGGATGTGGGGGTTCAAGTGTTTAGGATCGGGTCGCTGTGGTGACAACTTGGTTTATAAGAAGAGCGTTCTGGACGCTGAGAAAGATGTTGTCTAGTTAGCAAGTCACTTCTACTTCCATAGATCAATTTTATCATGAAGGCTTTCGTTCTTCTTATTGTTGAAATGTCAACATCATGATCTTTGGAGAGGCTTGATCACCGTACCTTCACTGTCCAATATCCTGTCGATCCACTTCCACAGCTCTGGTCTGCAATTGGCCCAGACGACAACAAACATCCAACAGTCACTGGAATCATAAATGCAACGTCCAAGCCACAAAGAATTTAAGAATGCTGCGAAGCCTCCTCAGCTGCTGATTTATAAAAAGCATGAGATTTGGTAAATACTATCACGATAACCGTATTTAATTGAGTTTCTTCCCGTTGCATCATCTCAAGCAATGTTACCTCCTGCTGCACTATTTTACGCAATGCAACTCTATTCGTGCGCCGTATAAGAGTTTTCCCGAAAGTTAAAACATATCATTATCCTGCAAGGATGACATATAGGTAGTTAATCATATGACTCAAAAGACTTACTATGATGTGTTGGTGAGCATAGATCGCCTACGAGAGTAAGAAAACACGGACTTCAAAAGAGGATGCCAAGTTTCTTTCAATGGCAATTTTAATGTAGTTAATTCTAGGATCATGCAGGCCTGTATCTGCGAAGCTGGAGTCGAATCTGCTTGGATTGTTCAGTAGAACTTATGCAAACTTCTACATCCGTAATGGTCAGTGACAGTCCGATTTAAAATCATGAACACGCGCTTCACTACCTAACACAGGCAAGGTACCTAGGTATGATTGTGTCACTGATTCATGTTGCACAAGATATAATTGGGCCTGTCTGTCACTGTCTGGAGCGAACTCCCTCTTAACTTGTGTTTAAGCTTCCTCGCCTTTTCATCCCGTATCAAACAAACTACGACATGCCATCTCCATCATCAAAAGCACCGCTCGCAATGGATCACCTCCCCAACGAGATCTTGAGCCATATCTTCAGCTATCTTCTTAATGAAAGAGAAAAGCATCGTCTGCGCGACGACTGGATCGATCACATCTTGCCCGTCTGCCTCGTCTGTCACCGATGGAATGATCTGGCGACCGCCCATCTCTTCCGAACTGTCACGCTCTAGCAGAGTGGGGACACGATCGAAGGCGACTTTGATTCCTGGCACCACCTTCTAGAAACAGACTCTATCAGAACTGCCGTGCGACGCATCGCTATCGAAACCGCACCGTGGGATTGTGAGTTGGAAGACGGTAATGACATTCTATCTTGGCCGGATTCTTGGCTTGACTATTGCGACTGGCCTGAGTTCGCATCCGCTATCAGCCGCATCTGCGACATGCCAAACCTCAACTCTCTCACTTTGCGCTTCTCAATGTTTTGCCTTAGTGAAGACTACCGGGAGGTCTTACAGGAGCCGCCAGAAACACGTGCGAGAGTACTTGAGCTTGTATCAGAAGCGCTGCGGGATCGTGGCTCCCGTCCCGAGACAAGCACCGTTCGAGAGCTGGTCTTGTCCAATCTTGAGGATACTCCACTGCCAAAAGATCTAACCTATAATCTATTGCGAAGCATCGACCGACTACACATGTGCTTCACTTACGCCTATGAGGATCGGGAGAGTTCCGTACTTTCGCCATATATTCAAAAGACACTGTTGCCTTCGCTCGTCGAACGACTGGTTGAGCTGACGCTTGCCGGTTGGCTCTGGGGTGCTATCCCAGTCGAATTCAATGGCAAATGTCTATCATTTCCACGACTGAAGCGACTGAAGCTGGATCATTATATTATCCTTCGACAAGATCAGTTTGACTGGGTTCTTGAACCGCCTTCTCTTATTGATCTTCTGACGACATGCCAGGAACCCCAGTGGGTTTGTACGCGCGTACTAAAGCAGCTGATCGACAGGCATTAGAGAAGCTGATGGAAGCGACACGCAAGCGACGTAATGAAAAATAGTGCGCTCTTGAGGGAAGATCAATCGTAAGGCAACGTGGCTAGGGGAGGCAAGAAAACTTGGGACCTTTATCCTAGGTGACAAAAATGGACAATCTAAAGCCCTCCTAAGTTATACTAAACTTGCCTAAGTCTTTTTTGTCGCTTAGAGTAGAGGTCCTAAGTTTCCTTGCTCCCTGAGGCCTGAGGCGTGGAACAAGTTGGAGGAAATGTGATTCATTTCCATGTACGGTGCAGACTATGGTATCTATGACAAAACAATGATCACCTCTCTTAGCTGGCCTCATCTTTCCAACACACGAACCCAGAAACATGCGCCAAAACTTAAGGATGTACAAGTGAAACCAAACGAGGAAAAGCCTCCAACCAGGGTGGCCCTAGTTCCCAATTATTGAGATCACATGCAATGGCCTCAAACTCGGGGCTCACACGAACCTGACCACCTTCAACAGCCATCAAGGGACATCCAGGCGGCCATTTTAGTTGAAGAGACTCAAGGTATATCTTGACTGAATGCCTTGACTTGATACGTGGATTCGTACACAAAAAGTCTCGCAGGTCGGGCCAAGGGATGTAATCGATGCTCACAGGATGAGGATAGGTATTCTGAACCTCGGTAGGAAGCAGCCACGGCGGTACATCCTTGAGAGTCATAGGATCAGGATGTAAGCGCCACTACGCGAAGGATTAGTATGCAGGAGACAATAAGGTAAAGATGAACTTACTCGCATGAGACGATAGGCAAAGAAATACACCCCAAACAAAGTCTCCACACTAGCCATCTCAAAACCCTTGAGGAACGATGTAAGAAAACATGTGACTGCATTATCCCCGTAAGAGTGAAGCGTCATGTTAGGCAGCTCAGGGTTCCTCGGCAGGGACCTAGCGTGAAGCGGATCCTTGGGAAAAGCAGCATGGGTCTCGTAAAGTATCGCGAAACTCCGATACTCGAGACAATCCGCCTGCGAGTGATGCTGCACTCCGCATCGGCAATCGACATGCGATGGCGTGGGGAATAAACTCGACACTGCCTCCGGAACCTCGGCAGGCGGGATATCGTGGTGGTCTGCCGCACATGGAGCAGCAGCTGGCGCTCGTCGCCCTGCGGGGAAGTCCGGGGTCTCAACGCTCGTGTCCATCTCATAAGCCTCGCCAGGGGGTTTCTGCGAAGATCTCTGTTGCAAAGCCACCAGATCAGCGCTCAACTGCGGAAGCGTCCGGAGCTGAGCGGAAACAGTGTCGAGGTTCTTTCTGATCTGTGCAATGTCTGCTTCCATCCGCTCCATACGTTGTTTGTGCTCCTGCCGGTTCTCTCTGTGCTTGACGCGATCTGCCAGTCGCTTCTGGCTCATTTGAGCCTCTGTGCGTACCCGTCGCTTGGACGAGCCGCTAGGTGGAGACGCGGACATGAGAGGTGAGTCGAGGTGGCTGAAATAGGGAGGTGGTAAAGCTATATAGTCTGGCTGTCAATATCGAAAGGGATATCCACTGTTTTGAACGAGGGTTTTTGGCGATGCTTGAGTGAGAAGAACTCAACGGGTGAAGAAAGAAAAAAAAAAGGGGAGACGCGTCCGACGTCGACCAGTTAAATAGACTTGAAACCCGGTTACGATAACCCCCGTGTCTTTTACTTGGCACTGAAGATGAAAGTGTCAGGATTGACACTAAGTTAGGAGGTAGTATGTCAGGTGTACATACATACACACGTGTACATAGAGAGTAGAAAAGGGAAACGGTAGCAAAAAGCGAGCGTTGAATTTCTTTGCTTTGGGTGTGCGAGTTTGGCTACGACGGGAGGCGAAACGCGGGGTAAAGCGCCGAGATGAGCACCGGATTATTCCCTGTTGGGTTCTAGCGGCGCAGGGGTTTGCTAGGTCTGTTGGGGAGGAATTGTTGGCGGGTTGAGGATGTGATTGGCTGGAGGTTGTGAATGATTATCAGGAACTTGATCTTGACAGTTGACGGGTGATTTAAGCATAGATTGGGTTATCGGGTACCTGGGTTATGTATGTTTTGTCGCTTTAGGGAATTTAACCGGTTTGAAGGGAGTGGCAGTTAGATGTAGGAGGTGAGGGGCTAACCCAACAAAGTAGGAGAGATCTTGCATACCCTGGAGCTGCATAAAACTATGTGAGAACTCTTGCTCCATTGAAGGATAAGGCATGTGATGAGGATCTAGACCAGGCTGGTTTGTCTAGTTCTTTCACGGCAAAAGGCCTCATAAAGAATAAGAACATTTTAACTTTTCTGTTCTAACTTCAATGCTGAATTTAGGCTGGCAAAAGATAGTGGCAAAAACCAAGCAAACATGTCATCTTCAAATACAGGAGCACCACACTAAGTTTTAAACTAGCAAGATAGTTAAAGACTATATCAAGTTGTGAACTTGATCTCTCAGCTCTTATTCGTCAGTGGAGGCTGACTCTGCCTTCTGCCCATAAACAACAATACTACGCAAAGATTAGCAAGATCTCAATCCAACTCAGTGTCACTTACACAGGAAGATAAACATGAATCTTAGGATCCCTCAGTTGTCTTCGCACCTCAGCACAGAAAACCATAGTCTCCTCCTTAGTCCACTTCATCCCCCTCGTAAAAAGCGCCAAAGTCAAGCCCTCAAGCCCACCATCAAGGTTAGCAAAGCTCCAAGCGCCAATCTCCTTGTAGTAAGGATCTTTGGCCCATGCATTAAGAGGCCATTTGAAGTGACGCTCAACAATGTTGACGAAGCCGGCTTTTTGCATCATGCTTTTGTAGTGACGTGGTGCCTCGACCGGGCGGCCGAGGATTCTACTGGCTTCGCAGAAGTAGTGGCCTAGTTTGGCTAGCTCGACGTCTGAGTGGAGGGTACCGTCGTCGGACTTGTAGGGGAGGACTATGTCTTGCATTTCGAACCATCCTCCTGGCTCGAGGGCGCTGAGATATGTGAGTTCCTGGTTTTTAGTTTGAATGGAGACTGACTTGTAGGCTTTGGAGATGAAGGCGTCATAGTCTTCGAAACTGCCCGCCATGACACGACTAAAGACAAAATCGAATGGCTTTGCCCAGGTCCAATCTTTTTCCAGATCATCAATTTCGAAGGTGCAGTTCACCGGTACCCTTTATTTGTCAGATCTTGCTGTGCCTGAGAAGTGGTAGCTTACATAGTTGGCTGAGTTGGGCTCAGATCAACGCCAATCACCTGCTGGGGTTAGATATCTTTGCGGCTTTGCTATCTGACATGACTTACTTCTGACTGAGGAAAAGCGTCGGCTTGAGCTCCGTTAGCGAAATATGTTGGTTTATGAGACATTGACTGACCATACTCTATGGCCCAGCATCCTGTTCCTGTGCCTACGTCAAGGACTCGCTTCGCAGCTTCGTTTCCTTTGGGACACAACGCCAGACTTCCTCGCAGAGTCAGTAGCCAAACATTGTGCTGAATTTCTATCATGTCATCAGCCAAGTGTAAAGTTTTTCTGGTCCCTTGCTTGACCTTACCTAGACGTTCGTTCTCGCTTTGATCGTTGGGGTATGCATATTCTAAACGGGTCATCAGTCAAGGTCACACCACTGACAAATTTTGACTTGCTCCCAGCACTCATTGAGTGATATGTACGGCCATTCTCAATCTGATGTTGAAGAATGCTTGATCGCAACGAAGCCAGAGAATCGGTAACGGGCTGGCGAGAATCAGCTTTGAGAATCATGAAAGAATCACCTGATGACCCCTCAACTTACCTGCGAAATGGTAGATTCCGCATCAGAAAACGTATCTGGGTCCTGAAAGACAGTCAATGGGTAAGTCATTGGATCGAGGCATAGTGACCAACGATAAAATCGCCCTCTTGAGGCCCAAGTCTGTCTTCGGACGTCATCTTGACCGATAGCAGACTGCAATCCAAGCCCCTCTTGTTTGAGAGAATTAAGAATTTTATATCATGTTACTTTCCGCGGGACGCGTTGCCAACAGGGATTCTCCTTTGTAATATCCTATCCTCTCGAATCGCAGCTTCGCAACCCCTGTACTTTCACAAGTGACGGGACCAACATGCATACCCGAGCATCCCGTGTGATGAGTTCCCGGACAAAGAACCGATTCTGAGACGTGGATCTCGGGCCGACGGCCAACCTATGCAGTGCAATTTAGGTAATTCTCTTAATCCTTTATCAACTATCGAATATCCGGTAGATCAAAGAAGCCCATGATGTAAGAAGGCAGGTATAATCAGCAGATTGGCCTCTTCGACAGAGTTTGCCAAGCCACGTTCCATCAACAGAGTAGCAATTCTCCTCAAGCAGGTATTTTCATAGACTCCTTCACTTGCGGTCTTAGATAATGTCTCGGTAAACCCCATAACTTCCTTCACCTGAGAAGCTATAGCAAGCATGAATATTGAAGTGATCTCCTGCGCCCACATCACTGGCAGACTAAGCCTATAATTACCCCGGAAAACAAGCTCAACTATATTCTGTAGAGTATCCGCTTCGGGTACGGAAAAGTTTCTTTCTCGTTAGTAGATATATACGAGGGAGAATACGACTGGCATACTTTGATAATGAAGATAAAAACATTCCAAGACATAGAGAATGCCCGTGAGGTCTCCAGCCCTGTCGGTAGGTATCGTTGGGATACTCGTCCTGCCTGTCCAAAACACCAAGTTCAGCTTGAACAGCAGGATATTTGAGCCATTTCTTAAATTGGCTAATCCTTTCATCGGCTGTCGTAGCTGTACTATGACCGATGACACGCCACGGGATATGTGAAGATCTGTTCTGCCATATACGAGGATTCGGAGATAGCATAGAATATAGGCAAATTGATAGAAGAGCCTCAAAATAGTCAGCATCAGACAGTATCCAATGAGGTGGCGTGTCAGGACTGATTAAGTCTCGTCTGGTTTTGGCGCGGCTTGTGAGATGGAACTCAAGCTGTTCTGTCAACACATCTGTCAAGCTATCAGGTGAAAACCGGCCTGACACAGCGTTGAAACTCCATATTAGGCTGACTGGAATAATTCCGCAGGAGACATCGTGATAATTTTCTCCAGAATGGCCAGGTAAAATATTCAGATTCTTCCACGTTACTGTGCCACGCTCGCTGAGGAAGTCCATCACCTTTTCAATAAGATTCCGCAGGTTGTTAGAGACTGTGGATATCTCTTCATGTACCATAGCTGCAGGGAACTGTGCTTTCATCATATTGAATGCTCCAAGTACTTGGTGGTTTGAGATGAGGTTAGTATTCAAGTGTCCGGTCGTTTCGATCTGGAGCGTAGTTTCCAAGCGATTGCATATCGGTATATAAGGTTTTAGTAAGAGACCCGATGAGATATTCGGGGAAATGGCATCGATCGCAGAGGATATAAGCTCCCATATACGTCCAGATGTTTGTCTATTAGGAGTGTAGTCGTGATCCTTGTCATTGCCTACCAGAAAGAGAGTCAACCAAGCCAGCTCATGATCTTCTGACAATGGTGGGGATGATATGAGGTTAGGTTCGCCAGTGAGGCCTCGCCTTACCCAAGCTCGAATTCGAGTAATGACGAGTGTAATGCCTAGTTGAACCACCGTGGCGGACCAATGGAGAGCCCGAAAGCCAACAAATTGTACGATGTATCCTGTGACCGCCAATAGAGACGAGCAGTAGGTCAAAAGTCTAAGAATGTTATGTAGAGTCCAAAAGGAGCAGATGCGATGGCTAGAGTTACACGTAACCCTTCGTATTATGCCCGATACGAGAGATCTTGATACTGCTCTTGGAGTTGAAGATCGCGCATGATGGAAAGTGTTGTTCTCCGACAGTTCGTCCGCGCTGGTAGCAGAATATCTTGGCATCCTTTTCCACGTTATCTTTTGAAACTTCAAACTCGAACTCTTCTGTTACAACCTCGATAACATGTCCGCACATCATTATCCCTACTATCAAGCATACACTCCCAACAGAGAAACATGGGTATCCATATACTTGAATAGTACTCTCACCTTTCTCCCATTCCCACAGAAATGTGGCAAGGGCTGGGAATACCAGAGCAAATAGCTGCAGTAAAGCACCCAGCGCTGTCCAGATCCACAGTTCATAAGGCTCCGTTGTGGCCTTGGGGACGTTGAGAGCCAGATTTGGCGCGGCGTTGGAAAGGCCTTCTAATTCTTCAGGGGTGAGATGGTAGTCTTGGCGAGATACGCTGAGTAGACCATGGTTAAATGCCGTTTGGATGTCGCATAAATTTCCGTACTTTGTTGCAATGAGTGTTTTGAGTTCCTCAGTCTCCAATTAATCGAACGATTTGTTGACCATTCCACATCTCACATACGTTCTCAGAAGTGGATGAAAGAAGTTCCTGTTCTGCAACTCATTGAATCTCTGGTGCCCTTGGATCATATCAGCTCTTCCATCCAGGTTTGTAATTTCCTTTATGGTTGTATACCTTCCAATCAGCGCTCTCAGCCTCTTATCTCCCCCAACTCGAATAGCACTGACAACAATCGTAATAACACCGAGGGGTCCCATGGCAAGCAGGGTATTATCAACCCATCCCATGCTCATGCCAAGAAATTGTTTGGTCACCTGCTTACCAAAAAGAGTGAGTAGCGGCGCGAGTTCGCTGAACAGGTTGTTGGAAAAGTCATCGCCTTTGAACTCGGACATTTTAATATGTTGAGTGTAGAATGGAAATATCTCAATCCCGTGGGTACTCGAGTTATATCATCGAGATCAAGCTGTTATATCTACAGGGTTTGTGAGAGGGGAATATGCAGCTGAGGCTGCTCCAGGCAGGAATATGGAACTTCCAGCCAATGCCATGACGAGAATAAGTGAAGAGGATGCAGCATGGATCTTAAGCGCCTAAAGTGAGGGAACTTTTTGCAGCAGCAATCATGCCCTACCGATACAGTATTTCACAATACACAAGCATGGAAATTTAAGACTCGGGAAATTGCTAGAATTATCGATAAGTCCTTCAAAACTCAACTATTACGAGTAAAACCCAATAATAGAAGAAAGAGTAAGAACCTCGCAAGATATCTACCACGAAAACTTCTGTCCAGTTGCCTCCTCAGAGAAATCCCACAGTTTCTTAGCCTCACCACTCGAAACAGCCAGTGGCTTCGCTCCAGTACTGATCTGACAATCAGCAAGATACGCTCCGTAATTCTCACTCCCTTCATGAGTCTCTCCAATTCCGGTGGCAAGCTTTGGATCCAACGCAGCAACAAGACTAGTCGAAGCTCCAGCATCCACCGACTTGTGAGTATAAAAGCCCATCGACCCCAACTTCTTAGCAGCTTCCAGCGTTTCTTTGGGAAAGTTTCTTCCCAGTTCAGTCGTCATGATAACACCAGGGTGAGCAGCAAGCGTGAGAATGCCGTGCTTTTCAAAAAGACGTTTGTTAGCCTCGATGCCGAAAAGGACGTTGGCGACCTTGCTGCGATTATAGCCATCTAGGGGCACATAAGCAGTTTCTTCGCTGTTTTCATATCCCCAAAGTTTAAAGAACTCGTAGTTTGGCTGCTCTTCCTGGGGAAGATCTTTGTTTTTCTTGTCAAAGTTCATATCGCTCCAGCGCATGTTTGATACCATAGGCGAGGCGGAAGTGACATTGATGATACGAACAGAACCCTTTGGTTTGTTTTCGGCTGCTTTAATGAGCCTAGGCATTAGGAGGCAGCTGAGAAGCCAATGACCGATGTGGTTGGTTGCCAGATGCATCTCAACGCCATCCTTCGACAGAGTACGCTCTTGAACGGCCATGACGCCGGCACTGTTGATGATAAAATCAATAGCAGGAATATCAGACCAAGAAAGGACTTCTTTGGCTGCGTTGCACACAGATTCTTGACTGGAGAGGTCGACCTCCAAGAATCGGTAGTCTACATCTGGGAACTCGGCCTTGAGTTCATCGATGCTCTCCTTTGCCTTAGAAGGACTGCGACCGGCGAGGATGACATGGACTGGAGACTGAGTGGACTTGAGACAGTAAGCATGGGAATCTTGATCCAGGAGGGGGGAACTTACAAAAGCCTGTGCGGTTGTAAAGCCAATACCTCCACGGTTGACTCCAGTGATGAGGACAGTTCTGCCACGAATACCATCGGTAAATGCCTTGGCAACTTCAGCGGCTTCGGTATTGGCTCCAAAGTCTGGGTTTGTTGTTGACGCCATGGCGATGGATGAGAACATGTCTTGGGATGTTGGAGTAATAATCTGAGTATGCTGTGGATGTCCGTTGAGATGTGATATCTATATTGTCCGAGTGCGACCATCCTCTCTATATATACTCCAAGAACTCTTAATGAGAAGTCTGGATATTCGCAAGGCATTGACGCCTTGCTATCGAGCTGTCCAATACAAGACTTGCTACCCGATTCGGAAGCCATATCAAGATGTCAGCTGGAGATCCTCGCGCCACTATAGTCTAATCTGAGCCAATGAGAGACTTGCTACCAAATCTGGTTAGAAGGTTCTCGGCATATTTCAGAAACCTCATTGGTTGATTATCTTTACCTTGTATCAAACTTGAACGGAGTTAACGGGTTTCTTTCATATGAGCTTTATCTCCATGGGGTGATTACACGTCCATCAAGCGGACTTCATCCCAAAGCTTCCGACTCGGCTCGTCATGGATAGCATCCATCCACGGAAACCTTGATAAACGATCCTTGGCTTGTTCCCAAGTCATAATGCCAAGGATTGAAGCTTGCTCTCGGAGTTTCTCAACTATCCACCCACGACCATCGTTCGCTGGAACTGAAATTCCTCCCACGATGAGAAGCCAGAATGCAAACTCAACTTCGTGATCATTTGGCATAGACCCAATGACTTCCTTAACAAGGGCTGTGACGAGTCCTGGCCTAGCCATGCGATCTTGCTTGTTATGAAAGTAGATCGAGATCATAAATAGGGATAATCCGATATGGTAGGCAGACTGAATATCCTGCTTGAACCTGGACTCATTTATAGTTCGGAATCCGAGTAGCCGGTAGCAGATAGATACCAAAACTTCTTGAAATTCGAGTAGATTGAGAGGCTTCTCATCCATATGCTGGTTGAAGAGTCTGCACAATCCCATGGTGTCGGAAAATGCTTCTGGGAGGGTTGAGTCAAGTCGGCTGTGGCGGATGGAGTATCCATCCGAGTCGCGCTCCAGAGTGAATCCCTTATATGCCAAAATACCTTTTATGCGACATATATGATCTCGATGAAACAATGGGTGTCCACCTTGTTGCATGGCGAAGAGAATATCAGTCCTTCAAACATCAGCAACCCGCTTATTCACGATTTGACTGACATTTACTCACCGACAGATTTTAACGGCAATAATACCATCTTCAATATTCTCCAGCCCACCACGGAGGTCAACTATCTTCTTCAAACCCGCCATATGAGTCTCGGCTGCCGCGTAATGTTCTGCTGCTTGCTCTTGATTGATAAGAGCCATGACGATCGACATGGTATGGTCCGACAAAGCTTCTTTGCTATTCAATCTCACCTTGAGTTGATCAAGGGTCTGAGATATACAGTTCAGTGAGTTGGTGCAGTTGTAGCCTATGCCAAGATATATCTCGTTTGACGCTTGGATGAGCGCCAGAGAGCAGTCGTAGGCTTCAGATTATCAGCAGGGACAACACTTGCAGAGGCGTATAACTTGCATCCTTTATCATGAAACATGATCTCGAGCCATTTTACTTTATCCTTCTCAAGGGAAAAGCCTAGCTGAAATGGATAGACGAGTCCGACTGTCACATTGAAGACTTACATAGTAACATTATCAGCTCAACGAACCATTCTCAATAGGCTCCAACTCACAATCATCTATCGCTTTACCAGCAACCTTTGTCACGGGTACAGGAAACGGGAAGCTGAAGAATTGAGTCGCGAGCGGTCTAGGAATTCTTTCCATTGGCCGACACTGCACAACTTGATTCGTCCGCGATGGTCGATGGAATGTTTTGCCTGCATTTTTGCCCTTCATTACATGCCGTCGCATGAGCTTTTTCGAAGTTTTATCGGCATTTAAGCCGTCCACAAAAAAGAAGTTATGTTCCATCTGATCACTTGGTGGTTGCAGGAGTGAGATTCTGATGATGTCAACGTAAGCAAACTCCGCTTCAGTATTGGCGAGCCGCGTGTCCGTGTGCCTATTCAATACAACCTGGATCAAGAACCTGGAATTCTGGTATGATGAGTATATACAACAAATCAGCGCCTCGAGGCATGAGATAGAGAAATTTCACAATTAATCGTTCCTGGACCCAATTTCAGCTCATAATTCGTCTTCTCATTTTATCTACTCTACATAAACTCGCTCATCTCTCATAATACAGACTTTTACAAGTTATACATCCTAAACGGAAACAGATCCACAAGGACCTCCAGCATGGCTGTGTCCGCTAGATCGCTTCAGAACAGAAGCAACCTCAGCATCCCATCGTCGAGTGTTGTGAGTAACCTTGGGCAGGCTCTTCCAGGTCTTGGCATAGCGAGCAACAGAGTTAGCGATGGCCTGGGTGTTGACGAGGAAAGCCTCCTTGTTGAGGTTGTTGATGTCGTCGCCGATCTTGTGGTAGTTGATATCGTAAGCGACACCAGCCTCGCCGCCGAACTTCTTGGCCTCCTCCTCGGTCTTGAGCTGCTCGGCGCCGGTGAAGAGACCGCCGGAGGGAATGCCGTTCTCGATGAAGGCGGCGTAGTCGGAGCGGCCGCTGAACTCGGAGGGGACGTAGCCGAGACGCTTGGTCTTGAAGAAGCGCTCAAAGTCCTTCTCGATGGCGTCGGAGCCAGCAGGGCCGGTGAGGTTGAAGGCGCTTCCATCACCGTCGTAGATACCGTAGACATAGTTAGGGCTGGCAATCTGGTATTCGTAAGTATTTGATTTTGTCAAAAGAGTGGTTGGGTATCTCACCATATCAAAGTTGAGGTAGGCTCGGATCTTGGCGACTTCAGCGTCAGAACCGTTGATGCTCTTCATGTAAGCATATGAACCGAGAAGACCGAACTCCTCGGCACTCCAGAAACCGAAGCGGACGGCGTTCTTGACGCGGTACTTGGTGAGAGCCTGGGCAACCTTGAGGATACCAATGATACCAGAACCATCATCACTAGAGTCTGTTAGCATTGAGTAATTTCAAAGTCATATATGGAACTTACTTGATACCGGGACCGGCAGCAACAGAGTCAGAGTGGCCTCCAACGACGAGGACGTTGTCGTGGTCACCCTCCTTGGTCTCAGCAATGACGTTGAAGGTAACGCGGTTCTCGACGGTAGCATCAACCTTGAGGTCGACAGTGACCTCACCAGCCTTGGTCTTGGCAAGGATAGCCTGCCCGTCCTCCTGGCTAATACCAACAATGGGAGCAAACTCGCCAAAGGGCTCACCAAGAGTACCAGCCAACTCGCCAGGAACATTGTTGTAGACAATGACAGCAGCAGCTCCGGCAGTCTTACCGTTGGCAGACTTCTGAGCGAAGGGGCACTCTCCTCGAAGAACGAGAACAACCTTGCCCTTAGACTCAGCGGGGAAATCACCAGCCTCACAGCCAAGGTTCTCAGCAACGACAAGAGGGCCAGTAGCCTCACCAGCAGGAGTGTAAGTCATGATGGCAGCAGTGATGTCGTCGCCGTCAACCTTGAGAGAGGCAGTACCAGCAGAGTACAGCTCAGTGAAGGGCTGCTTCTTGACATTGTAGTAGCCAGTTGCCTTGAGGGTCTTGTAGAGGTAGTCGACAGTGGCGTTGTGACCAGCTCCGCCAAAGACACGGGTGTTGCCGTTGGCCTCAGCGATGTCCTGGAGCTTCTGGGCTCCGGCCATGAGGTCCTTGATGTTGATGTCCTTCTGGAGCTTGAGCTCGTTGACGAGGGGCTTCTTGGTGGCGCTGGCCGCCAGGGCGAAGAGGGGAAGGGAGAGGGTGGTGAATCTCATCTTGGGCTGGACTGGACTGTGAGTAGAGGGATGAGGAGTGAGGAAGGGGATTGCTGAGGGTGGAAATAGTTCATATTTATATGTTGCTGATCGTACGAAATTAAGTTTATTGTAATCTGCTCGTCACAACCCCATACCATTTCGTGATAGTACAATATCCTGCACGGCACTTCTGCATAGCACGGAAATGTCCCACGAACCAATGACCCTCTCACGGCCGCGGATCCAAATCAGGCAGTTCCAGGGATGTTTTGGCGATCGAATCTTGGCGTTGTCTTTGCTTCCCCGCAGGAACTGCCTGTTCCAGGAACTAGCGCCGACTCAGATCCCACGTCGCCTGGAACTTTTGGAGTATTCGCCAATCCGACCTATGTTGATAACGGCAGGTCGCAGGGATTATCGACCGCTTGGCCAAGCACAAAAGATAGGCCCCAATGGGTCACGAGAGATAGAGTAATAACTAGCGCTGTGATAGAGTTGGCGCTGGGCATTAAGCATCTTTCTACGCTTATTCGTCGTATCGACAGGGATGTGAGATAGAGATGTGGGTTTATCAGCCACCGCAAAATGACATGATGATCTTTTCTGGGCGAAAAATGTCTCCATCCAAACGTTCCCCCTCTTTCTAGCCTCGGCGGACTTTTGTAAACGCTTAGAAAAAGCCTGTTTGGATAATTCTTGGGCTCACCGGTTCTTTTGCCATCCACATGGGTCAGCGAGATAAGAAACCTTGTAGTCAATTGAGTTGTGCCACAGGCTAGTTTATTTCCGAATTAGTAGTGTTTATCCGAGTGTGGCTGGTAACAATGACGATCCGCACTGTTATGAGAAGTCGATTCTTTCACGATGCAGTGTTGCAGTGCGTTGGAGGATGTATCTACGCATTTTAAGGAATGATCTACCGGTTTGTTGAGGCAAGATGTAGTGTAACCCAGCCTTGTGAGGCGAATTGACTTTGTGGATGCAAACTTACAGGAATGTGCACTAGATGGGAGAAGATCTGGCTGTACCCTGTAGTTGAACGCATATCAGAGCGTTTGAGGGTATCGTGGTTTACCGGCACGACGGGTGACTACCCGCAGTATGGTTTCATTGCATGATTAGAGTGACAACATTATAATATACCTGTTAAAGTGAAGCTAAGCGGCCTGATGGGTTACTGGACATTCGTAAGCCTCATGATCCCCTTAAATACGTCGATCAAGCCTTGTCTATTCTCTGTCCAAAGACTCCTGTTCATGCTCAAGAAGTCGCCTGTTCCTGCCCACTTCTGATTTCCTTCATGCAAGATTGTGTCTCCTTCGCTGTTCAAGATATTGACATCAGCTCTCCTTTCCATCAAAAGCTTAGTTGAGCTAGAGTCTTCACATCGAGAAAACGATCAAAATAGTGGGGTTTCGCCATTGGCATCCTGGACGTTGATATCGGCGCCATGGTCTAGGATAAGCTCGCTCGTGTATGGAAATTCCGTATTAATAACATGAGTAGCAGCATAGTGGAAGGCTGTACAGCCCTGGTTGTCTTGAATATTGACGTCCGATCCAAACTCTATAAGAGATGGTACAGCCTTAAAACTTGATTTTCCTTCAAGCCTCCCATGAAGGAGGAAGTCATGAAGGGACGATCTTCCTTCATTGTCCTGCGCGTTGGTGTCCGCTCCCCTTGTGAGCAAAAGTGTACATGCACGCCTCACACAGGGCTTTGTATGTTGAGCAGCTATCCGGCTTGTCGCCAAGTAGTGCCTTGATAGTGGTAAATCACCAAATAGAGCAGCTAATTCTAAGAGGTCTTGCCAAAATGTTCCATCAGGGTCTCATTTACTGAGAAGCTTGGCGACCTCGAAACTGACGATGTGAATTAGCCTGTGACTAAGGTTTTTTGCGACAGCTTCGAGTGCAGATATCTTAAACACGCCAAATGTATACTCAGTAACTGCCATTGTAAACTTGAAAGCAAAGTCAAATCTACACTCATACTCAATAGCTTTGAATGTAGACCACCCAGCAAAGCGGCATGCACCTTTGGATGGTCTAATTCCAAACTTCTTGACAAAGCCCTAAATATCAGCGCCAGCTTGTATCAGCTGTCTTACGGTCGCTGCCCTGCCTTCTACAAATGCGTGATGCATAGCAGTGGCCAATATGTTCGACCACCAACCTTGGTCATCGATATCAGCTCCAACTTTCAATAACAGCTCAAACATCTCCCTGAATGCGCGTGTTAAAGGTTCACAGAACAAGTGTTCTGGCCTGGGGCCCATAGCAGTGAACGAGTAAGTTTCTATCTTCATTCTCTGGAATTTGGGGTTGGAATCTTTTATTAAACGTCTCACAGCCTCTGTGAGTCCTTGAAGACAAGCGTACTCCAGGCCAGATGCTGTGGGCGAGTCTGGCATAGGTTCCCAAGCTCCGAATCTGTCAACTGAAGTCCCGAAGGCGGTCTCGTAACCTGCAGGAGATTTTTGCGCTGTGAGGTCTCGGAATTCTTCGTGCCAGATCCGATGCCATCGATTGAGCATATTGGGATTCGACAAAAATTCCACTCCTATTCTGACTGTGCTTTCTTCGGGTCCTGCAGCGAGAGCGAACCAGGCCCAATCGAACGCAGCATACTTTGCCAAGGGGAAATCAAGGGACATCCGGTAGAACGGCCCGCCAATATCGGCTAAATAGGCGAGCAAGGTATGAGAGATGACAACTGCAGACTTCTCTTGGCCGAATTCCTCGTTCTGCAGAAGGTATTCCTGCACTGAGAAGTGCGAGATATGGATCTCTTTGTGTCCTTTATCCTTGATTTTGATGGCAGATATTAAACCAGGGCAGTATCGCTCAATGCTCAGTGGATTGAAAAGCCGGTCTTCAATGTCGAATCGGAATCGACTCTGGTGATGATCCATTCGTGTCGCTACAATCTCGACTGCATGATCCAAGTAGATGGGTCGGCCACAATGAACAAGGAACTGCAACAAGCGAATGGAATCACTTTTGTGATCAGGGTGTATTCTCTCTAGCATACGGTCGTACGTCTCTTTCAGATCACGAGGAAGTGTCATCAGACATTTTCAAATGTCGTTCGGACTCATACATTCTGCAATACTATCTATCTGACAAGCTGCCCAGCGAAACCTGGTGGAAGTCTTGTCAAGACTTAGACAGTTCTCTTCACCCAAGAAGCGAGAAAGACTTTTCTGAATGTAGTCTTCTGGTCTAGTAGTCAGAATGAATTGGATGCTTTCTGACTTAGCACGCCCGATCCATGAGAGAAAGGATTTTCTAGATGTACACTCGTCCAAGGGATCGATCAGGATGAACACCTGTCCCGTTGCCTTGACCATAGCTGAAACACAAGATTCCAGCTCCAGATCGTCTGGGTCCTTTGAGCCGCCTCCACAGGAGGTAAATAGCTGATCCAGATGCGACGAAGTAGCCTCGCCGCCACGTCGATAAAGCTGGAATGCCAAGGACCGGAGAAGACCACCAAGAGACTTTTTCTCGACATCATTGAAGTCTAAGTAGTGTGCTAGTATAATAGTGCCACTAGTATTGCTGAGGTCATCGAGGATTCGAGAGCTTAGTACCGTCTTTCCGCAACCAGCCAATCCATGGAGCCATAGATGCTGGCGTGAACCAGCTTTGAACTCTTGGAAGGTTGAGCTTTCTTTGGTCTTAACTCTGAGATTTAAGAAATGGTTTGACTTCTCCTAACTAATGGGAGGAAGGGGGGATTATATAGCCCATGTTGAGCTCTAGAAGGTTCTCTGCTTGTTCAAACAAGCACCCGCATGTAAGGCAGCATACAAACATAGGATAATAGATGGCTGTGTTTGAAGTCTTTGTAGATCAAGCAACGAAGAAAACTGTGCTTTGCTGCGAATTGGACATCATTCAAAACACCTCGTTTCTAAATGACAAACAGGCAGGATGCCCCTGGAGCTTCTAACCTGTCTGGTGAAGCCTATGATGTCTCAGCGAGATGCTACTCCAATGTAAACACTTGAGACGATAAGCGATGTTTACCTTGCTCAACCTTCAGTCTCTGGTTACATGAGAAAGAAAAGCCTACTTTAATCGGGGTGATATTAAGCGCATAAACAGAGTATATCTAGAGTCGGGTTGTTGTTTAAGCACATTCACATACCGGGGCGACTTAAGCGAGCTGCTTGTCGGTTAGTAGAATAGCCTCAATGCGCAAGGCAACAGCAGACCGCAACAACCAACTGAAAACATTCCAGTTTTATCACCTCCATGAATATCCAACATGGAAGCTGAACATACAATTGCTTCTAGTAGTGCCAAGCTCCCAATCGAGATTATTTTGTTGATAGTTGAGAGTCTGGTCCCTCAGAATGATGCAGCACCGCCAATCCTCCCCGCACCACATCCTATTACGAAAACCCTCTTGTCTTTGACGAGAGTTTCCAAAGCAATATCTCCCACTGCCTGCAAGCTCATCTGGCAAAACTGTCTCTATATTGACAGAAAGTCAAAACTCCGCAGGTTCAGACGATACATCTCTCAGAAGAGCCTACTCACCGGGCGGTCACCATGTGAAGCTTATGGCTCAGCGAGACTCTATCTCAGCCCATTGCATTACAAGTTTGATACTGCTTCTACATATGAGACAATTTCCCCGTCGGCTCGTCGTGGTAACCGAGGGTCTGGCCGTATCAATGACGGCTTGGACAGTGACATGGCGAGTGACCATAGCGATGAATGGACCAATGGATCACAACTTGGCAGTCATGGCGCATCTCGATCAAGGTCCCCTGTAGATGATGGTTATTCTCAGTATTCAACGCACAACTGGAGAGACGCACCAATGCAGGACCTTCGAACGATTCACATTCTCAAAGACGTTCTCATTACTCTTGCACCAGTCCTCAAGACCATCATCGTGGATATGCCCTTGAGAGATTTAGATCCTACAGAAAACAACGACATCCTGGAGCCACTCAGACAGGGATTCGAGGCTCTGGTCAACGTCGAAGAACTTACCAGCGTCAAAGACGAATTATACGTTGACACGGACGGTTCCATTTTGCAACCTCATGTCTTTACCAAATGGCCAAAACTTCGACGTTTATGTCTATATAACGTCATGGTTGAGGAGCAATTCTTCGAATATATGGCCGCATGCCCACAATTGGAGGCGGCTGTTCTCGTCAGACCTGATCTCGCCGACGATGTCAAGGGAGATTGGGCGAGGGCATGGGCCAAGACAAATCCCAGAGACACGAGGAATGACGGTCTTGTGTATGAAGGGCCCAAAATAGCAATAGCTTTCTGCGACTGGCCGCCCTACCTGTACGACTTCAATGGTATGATACCTCTTTGGAAAGAGATTGACCCAGACAACAAAATCACTGTTTCGACTGTGGCTACGCATAAAAGATATGATAGAAAGGCAAGGAGAAGGGGGCCCATTGCCTCATGTCAGGATTGGATCAGGGATCACGCTTTGCTTGGTACGATATGGAGTGAAGTCGAGACCAAGTGCCAACCTGTAACTCCTCCAATAATGTTTGAGGAGGGCCAGGTTGAAGAAGACGATGATGAATGGGTCGATGATGACGATGGTGCTGACTGGAGTGACGACGACGACGATTTATGGTGATAAGTCTTATGAGAGACTTGAAGAAATTCTCGCTGACTTCACCAATCCAGACTCATTTTGTTGGTCAATTGGCAAACAAAAGACTGTGTCAATTTTCTTGATATGTTTCAACACTACCTGCTCACTGTGGCTTGTCCTTGGCCTCGTCAACCTGCAATTCAAAGAAACTCTCAATCAAGCTCAACGTGATCATAGCACTCGAGAACAAAAGCGAGACCTCATCACCAAACTTGACATCTTCCAAGGGATCTCGCACCAATTTTGCATCACGATCAGCGTCCAACTGTCTCTTGGGCATCTCCTCAGGCAGAGGATGGAATGGAAGACCAGATGGTAACTTCTGCGGCTCTTGGGGTTTATCACCCGGAAATCCACCAAAGACATCACCGCCTTCTTTGGGGGTCTCGGGTTCTTTACTCAAGAGCTCAATGGCCTTTTTGTAAGCTGCGTTGTCAGGTTCTTGCTTTTGAAGACCTTCGAACATGAGATATACTGCGCGGATGACGCTCTCGAGGGCGCCGACGATCCATGCATGGTGGGAAGAGGAGGCTTCGCCGATGAGGTACAGTTGGCCGTAGGCGTTGGGCTTGATGATCTCTGACCACATGTTGGAGAACTGACTCGGACCGAAGTACGCAAAAGCACCAGACATGTTCTCGTCTCTGTACCAATCGTACGCATGATGGTCCTGGTACTGATCCTTGAGAAGAGCGAGAAGCTGGTCGTACGAGTAGTCGCTCTGCTTTGAGTGCAAAAGCGCAAGGTCATGGAGAAGAACGGAGAGAAGCTGCTCTTCATTCTTGGGCGTCTCGGGTGAGATCAGAGATCCAATACGCTGCGCATCCTGGCCCCAGGTGTAAGAGCACAGAAGAACAGCGGGCTTGTTAGGATCCCAATCCTGGCCTTCATTGGACTCGATGTTGTAGGACGGATACACACAAACCCGGAGGGGAAGATCAGTATGCGCGATACCACCCTTCTTGATGTTGAAAGGAGCCTTCTGCCACCACGCAGTCTCAAACTTGATACCAACCTTGCATGAAGCACCATATCCCAAAGCCCGAATGGCCTGCTTGGTACCCCATAGAAGACCAGCGTCCTTCAGATCCATTCTCTGAAGAGCACCGAGCGTGGTACTATTGAACACAGCAAAGTACTCTTTCTCTTTGACAACTTGGTTCTTGTTAATGCGGAGTTTCATCGACGTAAAGTCCTTGGGCTTGCGCTTCTTGCGCTCTTCGACTTGGGCGTCTATAGCAACGACTTGGCTGTTGTATTGGACGGGCTGTTTGATCATTTTTGCCATGCGGTGCGCGATGGTTTGGGCGCCACCGTCGATGCACCACCAGTAGTTGGTGGGTTGGCCATCGATTGATTTGGGAGTTGCGAAGTCGAGTTCTTCGAGGACACATTCTGTGAGGGATTGGTCATACCAGCCAGTGCCGCTGGGATGGTCAGTACAGACGCGAGTGCGTTCTTGAGGGTCACTTACTATGTGGCTGACTCGAGCCACTCGATGGTGTTGTAGTTATAACCCGGCCCTTCGGGAATGGGACCAGAGTCGTCCTTGGGGATGCCCTCCCTCTTCTTCCTGTCGCCATCTCCCCTACCAGGGCGTCAATATACTACAAATCTCCACTGGTGCACTGGAGTACTCACGAAGCGAGGAATTGACGAGTGCTCAGCTTATCAGCTTCCATGAGAAGGGCCCAAAGCTTGGTCGTTTCCGGTCCCTTTTCATCATTCTCATCGACGGCTTTCTTGAACTTCTCCGCAGCCACTTTGATGAAGTCCTCCAAAGCCTCACTGACTAGGTCTGAAGGGTTCACTTTGAGTAGGCTGTGTTATTGTTAGTGACCTGCCGGGGATGGAAGGAAGTAGACGTACTGAACGGGGATCTTGGCTTTATCAGGAAGACCCTCGTTGATCTTGAATGGATCATCCGCTTCGGCTGTCCAGACGTTTCCGACACTAGAAACATCGTTGAAGTACGTGGGGCAGACATTGTCCTCATCTCCAATGTAGTATGGGATCAAGCCGCCTTTTCCAGGCCTGAGGCCGATGTAGTTGAACAGCTGAAAGGTCCTGCAACATGTGAGTAATTGCAATACTAACGATCTCTCGGGTACTTACCTCTTCATGATGGTGTTGTTGGGGAATCGCATAGCTCCAACATCATAGTAATCATGCTCACCATACGAAAACCGATGCGTGTACAATCTTCCACCCAACCTGTTCATCTTCGCAGCCTCCATAATGTCATATTCAATCTTCAATCCCTCCTTTTCACACTGCTCATTCAGCCAATCGAACACCATCGCCGTGAAAAGGCCAGCAACACCAGCACCGATGATTCCAATCTCAAGATGGTTGGACTTTCTGGGGACGAATCCAACACCAGTGAGCTTCTGGGTCTTGTCCAGGATCTTACTGACACCTTCATCTTCATGAACTTTCTTTGGGAAAAGCTCAGGATGCTCTTGTTGAGCTTGGATCACGCGCTTGGCTGCGGCTTGGACATCGTCTTCGAAGCCTTTTTGGGCGACGTGTCGTGCCCACATGTGCTTGAAGGCACGGGTATGGAGGTGGTGTTCTTCAGCTGGGAGGGACATGATGAAGACAATTTATATATATTTGTCTGCTTCAATTGAATGAGACTGGCTTTCTCGCTGGGAACGTGCGCTCTATTTATGCAGGGCCTCTGGCTAGTGACTCTGGCCATGGAGGTTCCCATCCGGAAAGCTCCATCACAACACCAACAAAGTGGCTAGCTGAGCCAAGCAATGCGAAAGCAAACGATGAATCGACTGCATTATAGCAAACCCCGCTCCAATTGATACTTTCATCAAATACCGCGATGAGCTTTCCCCGCAGATGACTACGCGTTTTCTCACCGATGAAACTATCGATGCAGCCCATCCAAAGCCTAGAACACCAGATCTCACGGGCCGTAGCCGTTCCTAGCGGCATCAATACGAAGCAAACGGCCCTTCAGCTCTCGGAATAATTGGGTGCTGTCCAAATGTGGCTGGCCGGCATGAGACTATTGGCGACTAACGACTAATACGGCCATTGTGTCTTATATTGGGGTTAGTGATGATGATGCTTCGTCTCAAGCGCATTAGACTGCTGAGGCTGAGAATGGAGGGGGATGCCGGTTTTGTTGAAACGTACAGATATCGAGACGCCCGTGGCTTTTACGGGAATATGTGATTGTTGAGAATTTTGAAGTATGGTCAGCAATGACATAGCTTTTGCATATTGGAATGGTTTTCAGTTCACCGCACTTTCAGCTCGGCATATCGATGATGATAGAGGCTTATATATTGCTTGCGGCTGAAGCTTCGGACACACAGAAACGTAACAACATCGCTGGCACAAACACCATATTTAGTTATACACCAATGGCGTCAATCACATTCCGAAACATGCATTTTCATTACTTCAACTACCTACGCCTAAATCCTCTAGCTCCTAGTCGCCAAGCGGATATGCATGAAGAACCTGTCCATGAAACAAAGTCGCATCCTTCGAAGCCAAGAATACATAACTCGGCGCAATCTCACTTGGCTGTCCCACCCTTCCCAACTGCGAATTCTTGCCGAATCCCTCCATCTGCTCCGCCGGTCGAGAAGCAGGCTGCAGAGGTGTATGCACAGGCCCTGGAGCTACGGCATTGACTCTAATGCCCTTCTTGACGAGTTGCTTTGACAGCGATTGTGTGAAGGAAGTGATGGCGCCCTTTGTGGATGCGTAGTCTACCATATGCGCTGTTCCTCTGAACGCAACGGTAGATGTTGAGTTGATGATACTACCCCGTTAGCCAGGTTCACAAAATGGGGTGTAGACTCACGAGCCACCCTTTTCCATATGATGAAGCGCATACTTCGTCATAGCAAAGATCTGGAGGATGTTACTCCGGAAAGTACTCTCGACATCATCTAGATCAATGTCCTTGAAGTCCTCACACATGAACTGCTTCCCAGCATTATTCACCAGGACATCGATCTTGCCATACTCATCAACGTGCTTCTGAACTGCGTTCTTGCAAGTCTCGTTGTCCATGAGGTCTCCAGCGAAGAGAAGACATTTTTGGCCTTCTCTCTCGACCATGCGCTTGGTCTCTTCGGCGTCTTCTTGTTCTTCTGGGAGGTAGACGATTGTTACGTCTGCGCCTTCGCGGGCGAAGAGGACTGCTACCGAGCGGCCAATGCCAGAGCTATAGGGATCAGTGATGGGCTGTTATGCCAGGGACGAAATGTCTGCTTACTCTCCGCCTGTGATGAGAGCCTTGGCACCCTCGAGCTTGTTGGCGGCTCTGTACTCGTGGAACTCATTCTTGCCTTCGAGTTTGGTCGACTCGCTTGTAGGGTTCATAGCCTTTTCAGTTCTGTGATCCGATGTTAGAAGTGCATCTGAGACAGGTCAAATGATCGCATGCGTACCCTGGAAGCTTCTGTGCCTGAGCCTCAGGAACAGGGTGGAATGAACCATCTTTTCCAGCTTGAGACATGTTGTTTAATTGTGGTCAGTCGGTAAATACAATTCTCCTATAGCAGATTTTCAGTAGATGTGAGTGAATGAAGAAATTGAAGTGATCATGACATGTTATTTATATATCTGAGCAATGATGTCAGTGTGCAGTGCATCCATCGAGATTGTCCTGCCCCATCGGCGGGTCACTCGGTGCATCATGATGGCATCACGATTTAGACGGGCCAATTGCTTGTCCAACCCTCAACGAACCTACACGTAAATTAACAAATCCTCCAAAAGCAAACAATCTTAAGGCCTGTAATTAACCACTGATCCAAATGTATCGGATTGTCCCCAAATTCCCTCCCTCAAACACGACAACTGCACAATTTGCGAATGATCCACAGACAGATTAACGTCAGTCCCAAACTCTCTAACATACCAATTAAACACCTTTGGATCCGCCGCCTCAAACATGACTTTCTCTTGTGGTAACTCTCTCAAAATCTGCTGAATCACATCCGTCCTCCAACTCTTGACATTTTCTGTGATACCCTCGCTCTCGATCATGATCCGCTCTACGCCAGCGTCGATGAAGCGCTTCCCCATGTGGATTATCTTTGAGGGATCGGATGTTCCTAGGGATGAAAGCTCAGATGCTTCTGTGTCGCCGCCAGCGCCGAATTGAATGCCGCATTCGGGTTTGGCGATTAGACCAGCCGAGTGCACTTTATCGACGATGCGGAGCCAGTCGTCTTGGGGGATAGAGAGGAAGCCAGATGAGATTTCGATCACGTCGAAGCCGAGTTGTTTGCACTTTTCGAGGAATTGGTCTACGGCCCAGACGGGATCAGATTGAAGAAGGACGTGCTCCATCCATCCGCCCTGATATTGTGGTCAGTAAGGCTTTGAGTACACAGGGTTTCACTAGGACGTACAGTAGAGACGTAGAAGTTGTACTCGTGAGCGAGGTTGATGAGCTCTTTGAGCTTGTCCTCTGGGAACAGGGAAAAGGAACCACCAGCGAACTTGAGTCCATCGACATGATGGTCCATCCTAAGTCTGTCAGTACTTTATATCTTACATGAGCAGGTAAACTCACGTTTCAAGGACATCATGTAGGTATCGTTTTCCCATCACTGAGTAATATGGCCCCCGAATCTCAGTCACTCCGGCAGACCGAGGTTTCGGTGGACGCTTGTTGTGGCGGATAAACCCGAAACCTTTGTCTTTATCTTCCAACAGAATCGGAGGAGTCCCAAGTCGAGGGGATACTGAAAAGGGCCTGATAGCGGCCTTGGGAGTTGCGGTCGAGGCTCGCCATTCTGGACGGGCGACTCTGAGTAAGTTAACATGCGACATTATAGTAGTTATGACGACGATTCTGCTAGTCAGGTCTCTGACAATATTTTTCTTCTAGTATCTCAAGCTTGCGCAACATGGCCTCCGTGGTCTCTTAAACTATCACGTTGTAGCTTGATATCACTATGATGCACTCGTGAGTTGCTGAGACTGTAACATAAACTCCAGGTTTTGCGTCATAACATCTATTTACCGAGGGATTATCATGCAGAATATCACTGATGATACATGCACAATGTAGTGGATGATACATTGGTAGTGCCGTTGGTTCAGAAACCGGCCAGAAAACGACACCCCGTCCTAGACGGAGCCCCGGTCGCCGGATTTGTGGAGACCTTCCGGCCGTCGCCGCCGGAATGCGATACGGAACTCGTTTACCTTCTTGTGAAAGAGACACTATGCTACGAGTGTGTAAAGACCTAGTCCATGCTATCTGACTGTTCTTCGGTCTCTTTTTTACGCTGCGTCATAACCAACAGATAGCTTGAAACCTCGACGACTGACGCGATGAGACGAGACCAAGTCTTGAAGAACAACCTGGCGCTCTATCCAACGTGGCAGGAGGACAATAACCTCAGCATCCAAAACCGAATCTCTTACAGCTAATTATTCGGTGAAATCCCACTAGCGATGGACGAGGAAGTTTTACTGTGCCTAGGGTCAATCACCCCAGTCGGGGCAGTCAGCCAAGTTGGCGAACATATACCCAAAAAGCACCCTAGCGTTCAATAACTTATCTAGCCCTCTTGGCCAAGTGGTAAGGCGTCGCACTCGTAATGCGAAGATCACTGGTTCGATTCCAGTACGGGGCAAAACAATTTATTACTTTTGCGTATCATCACAACTTGCATTATAATCTTTTTGCAATGACTCCTCGTCGTCGGAATAGAAACTTGCCTTTTTGGGGAGAATTTCCTTTTTTTTTTTTTTGGATGTGCAAGACGGGACGGGACGAGAGGAGAGCGCAGACCTTACCGTGACTTCGGGTGATTGCATAACGGAGTGAGAAGAGTGATTCTCATGGGATTGTGCTCGGTTCCGCCAATTGACTTTGAGAGAGATTTCCGTGGTCTTGGCATATTCAGTCAAGACATCACATCGAAGCACATGCAAGTTGAATTGAACAAAGAAACAAATGCGCATTGGTATCCATCGTTATGCTATAACCCATCATCCATGACCCAATAATGCTGTCCAACCAACACCTCCATATATCAACGCCCAAATCATCATACAAAAGAAATCCATCGTAAGTAGTATCCCTATTCCTAGACTCCATGCTTCATATCTTCATTAATCCTCTACATCCGCCGCACACCCCTCATCCTCAACCCTCTGCTGCTGCTTCTTCCTCTTCTCCATCGCCTTGCGCAGTTTAATAGCAGTCTGTATATCAACCTTTGCATCATCCGCTTCAGTAAGACCATACTGATCCCACCCTATTTCATGAAGATCAATGCCCAAGTCTGCGAGGGACACAAAACCTGGTGCGACGGGTGTGTCGCTCTCCCAGAATGAATCGGAGTCTGGGTCTTCGGAGGTAGAGACTTGGCGCGTTCGACGGGGTGTTGTTGTACGGCTGCGGGATCGGCGAGTGCGGCGGGGGGTGGATTTGTTGCTTCGTGTGTGCGGTCGTTGAGGACTCTTTGGACTTTTTGGTGTTTTGGGGCGTTTGGAGACTGGTTCAGAGGGGATCATGGGAATTGGAGGAGGTGAGGCGGGAGCTTTGAGGATGGGGAGGGGTTCGTATATCCCTGGGAGACCATCGCCCGACATGCCGTAGCTGTCCTTCATTAGAAGACCTTCGCCATCACGACGCTTCTCTTTCCATGCGACGAAGGAGTCTACTGAGTCTTCACTTGCATCGGAGAGGTACAAATCCATGTCGTGCCTGGCTGTCATAGGGTGACCGAGATGTTGTTCGATATCCATCCGTGATGGAACAAGCGTCTCGGTAGAATAGTCATCCCCAGGTGAGTTTTGCCGCGTATTCTGGTTAACTGCAGCACTCTGCTCATGCTCAGGTCGCATCTTGATCGAAGGTGGCAGAGATGCATCGATAGATGTGCTTGGCGTATGATGGCCAATGGGGTATTGGATGCTCGAGAAACCAGAAGACTGTGTTGTAGGTGTGATGTTTGCTTGTGAATTGACGTTTAGAGAAGATGTCCGCACAGGAATGTGTTCGTTGATATCATCCAGACGTTGATTTCGTAAAGCAACGCTGGCCATTGTGCGGGATCGAGGAAATGGTTTGTCGATTGATGAAGAGCTCGAGGGACGCGATGGTTGTGACAGTTCGCTTCGTGGATAAGATGAAAGAGTTGGTCCTCCGTGATATGACTCTGGACGAGGATGATGGACATCGTTTCGATCATATCGGTAATTTGGTTCAAGATATGCACTTGCTCGCTTGTCTGGTCTGAATTGCGCTGGAATGATTGGGCACGGCGCAGGTTCATCAAACGCCCCATCAACGGTATCAATCTCAACACGGCCAAAACTCCTTCCTCGACCTCGACCTCGACCTTCACTTGTCTTTGGTCGAGATCTTTGAACTGGCGGTGGTGAAGATGAAGTTTCGTATGTTAAACCACCGGACAGTGAAGGATGTAGACTCATAGGCCTAGGCTTGCGAGGTTGAGGTTCGGGTTCTGATGGAGAAGCAAATGCGTTGAACGACCTTCTTCGATCCCGCATCGATAATGTTCCTGGATTGAGATTCGACTGCGACTCTCGTCGATTTGACTTCCCTGATCTTAGCAGATCGTTACCGATTGATCCAGAAAATGATCTCCATGCTGATGAACTTGAAGGCCTTGACCAAGCCTCCCGTATCGTCCCCAAATCACCATGCGGAACACCCGGCGCCGGCGCAGAATCATCCTCATCTTCTTCATACTCAAACGATTGCAACTCCCGTCCACCAGAAAGTCGATAGAAGGCCTTCGCAGCAGCGCTATTAAGGTCCACGCCATTCTCGCCAATATTCCTCTCCGCAACGTCCTCCCCATACTCCCTCGCCCCCGAAGCAGCCACCCGCGATCGAAAATTCGAGGGCCTAAATTCTCCCTGCGCATCGAGAATGTCTATAAATGAATTTCGCTTATCATGCGCTGAATCTGTTGAGCTCTCGCGTCGATGGTGTGTGGGAATTGAAGGTACGGGTGGTGGTCGTTCGCGACCTCGTGTTGGTCGCTCTGGAACGCTCCATGCTGAATTGGAGCTTCGGATACTGCGTGAGAGGGAGAGTGGGCGGGAGGAGAGACTGTTGGCTTGGTTTGGTGCTGTTGTTGGGCGGGAGGGAGATGGGCCTCTGAATCGGGGTACCATGGGAGGTGGCGCGGCTGGATCTTGTGATACCGTTGATAATTGGGCTTGGCTGCGTTTTCTGGCTGCTCGTTGCAGCTGATCCAATACGTTTGGTCCATTTCCAGCGACTGGGTATGTTCCTGATATTGTTAGACAGGAGAACCCGGGATATCGATTGTGGTGTTTACCTTGAATTGGTGGGATCGAAGCTACAGTCGAATTGTACGCTTGACCCTTGAGTGAAGCCCTGTTCCCATTCTTTCGCGCAAAGATATTGCTAAAGAAGCCCATGATGTTCGCCTTACCCTGCCATGCGGCAGGTCGGCATCAAAGAAAATATTCGCGATATTTTGAGAACTCCAAGTGAAAGGGACACCTCAGCACTTTTTAAAGATGAGATCTTCGCATTCCGATCTGAAATGAAAAAGAGTACGCACAATCGGAGCGCAAGAGAAAAAGGAAAACCAAGCGCTTAAGTACCGTATCAAAAACACACAAGGGAAAACGTGAGACTAGTGCAAGCCCAGTGAATTGGAACCTGTCTTTTTTCAGTGTCCTGTGGCTTTAAAGTTTAGGAGGTGGTGGTGGGAGGTCTGGTCTTTTGTTTTATTCCTCACTGTTTGGTTTGAGAAGCTTCTTTGGAAGAAAGGTACAGACATGATCCTTGGCCTAAAACAGACAAGACGCTTGGTTTGGGGGGACAGGGGTGGATGACGCCAACGAACGAGAGGAAGGGATCCGTGCAACCATGTTTGGAGTGGAGGGTGCTAGCGGAGAGTGACAGGCCACGATGGATCTCGGGGGTTGAAAGAGTGAGGGGGATGATGGGATGATGGGATGTTGTGTCTTGGTCATGAATGAAGAGAATACCTTGACGTGGAATTGTCTCTGCACTAACTCAGACATCTCATATCTAAGTTGAGACATCTTCACTTCTTTACAGAGTAGATCGTCGACGGGAGAGTGGCCGATTAACCCCCAGGATCACACTCAGGTCAGGGGGCGTCTGACTTGCATCACCCCTGAACCTGAGCCGAACTCTGTATCCCTGGAACAGCCTGGACCGATATGGACGGATGCAGGGACCACTATTCTTCCCACTCAGGGGCTTCAGAAGTGTCACGGAAAATATCATCAACAAATGAGATCTAAACATGATGAACAGTTCAGAAAGAGTGCTTGTTTAACTGCCATCTGGGGTTTAACCGACTGACGCCATCAAAAACGGCGTGGCGATGGCTCCGAATTAAGCAGTGATGGACCCAAAAGAACGAGAAGATGTATGCTTACCTGATACACAGCCTGGAGCACCAATCGAGTCATGCCTCTGTAGAGCTGTATAATCGATCAAAAGGAGATATCCGGTGAGGATAGGCGAACTTACAGATCCAACGCGAATAATTGCGCTGTAGTATCGCATTGTCCGAGACAGAATGTCGGCATCCGAGTCATTGGGTCGATTATCACAATAGCCTTGTCCATGTTGCAGTGGGAGTATAATACGGTTACATTCTACGGACACGGGGACGGGCCGCTGCTGATTTTTGAGTTTGATGATGCTCGCGAGTTAAATTGCCGTCTTCTTTGTGTATGCGTTGTGTTTGTGTTTGTATTAAATACTACCTTTGTGTTCTGGTCACTATAGCTTTGTGTTATGGAGACTGAGTCCTTGTCGTACGGATACGGACGGAGAAATTGACGGATTATTCATGGTGAGGTCACATTGTACAAGAAGATCTCAATCATTGACTTGTTAGTACCCTTAGTACGAGTCCGGTTCCGCGCGTCGGGGCCAATCTGTGATCTTTTTATCTCTGTGCACACGGGACAAACCCTTGATCAGCGAGCTCAAAAGTGTCATAAATCTCACCAGTTGTTTACAACATGTGATGGTGTCATTGATGTTTATATCGTTTCAATTATGTTTCTATAAGCCTGGGTTACTATAACAGAAGGGTTACATATCATTTTGCTTTTTCTGAAATTGACCCATGTAACTCTAGATCGTTTCGGATCTGTTTCTCGCGTTGAGGTGACACAATCAAACTAGCAACAGACTAAATGTGGCAGCGCTGATCAAGAGACTAGGAAAATATTAGGAGAATGGGATCTGCAGTCAAGGCTGATGATTGTAAGTGTCTTTAATGGGATTGGAGGGACTAAAATGCGATTAAATGAAGGTGAGATAAGGCCTTTGCTGTTTGGTGATGGTTACCCTATAACTGTGCAAGAAACTCGGTGTGCTCTTCTATGACGTTCTATAATGCCTGATATTATAGCTGAGAGCTGTTTTGATAAGAATTACTTCTTTTATTGACCCTGAAACTGTTTGTATGGGGGCTTTGTGCATAACTCAAACAATAGCGCAATCACTGTAGCTGTGATGTTTGTATGCCGAGGATGCCATACAGGCTGTAAGGCTAGTGAAGTGTTTAGGCGACGTCATCAGTAAAGCCACCCCGCCAACCTAACGTGGGGCATTTCTTCCCTCCATCATCAGCAGCTTAACAATCACCAACACATCTCAGCACCCAGTACAACCTCACAGCATACAACAGCAACCGTCAAAATGTCTTCAACAACAGACCCCAACCCCTCCGACTCCCGCCCCGCCTTCATCCCCCTCGAAGCCAACCCCGAGCTCATGACAACCCTCATCCACAAACTCGGCGTCTCAAACGCTCTCGCAATGCACGACGTCTACTCCCTCACCGACCCAGACCTGCTCGCCTTCATACCCCGCCCCGCGCTCGCTCTGCTGCTCGTGTTCCCTGTTAGCGCTGTATACGAGAGTCACCGCATGGCTGAGGATAGTCTGGCGGACGAGTACAAGGGCAAGGGGGATACGGAGCCGGTGCTGTGGTGGCCGCAGACAATTAGGAATGCTTGTGGGCTCATGGGCTTGCTGCATGCTGTTTGCAATGGAAGTGCTAGAAATTTCATCGGTATGTTTATCTGTGGGAGGGAAAGGATGGATGGGGCTAATATCTGGTAGAGGAGGATTCTACGCTTGATGCGTTGATCAAGAAGAGTATCCCTCTTGATCCCCACGGCCGCGCAAAAGTTCTCGAAACAACACCTGATCTCGCGACAGCGCATAAAGAAGCTGCTACACAAGGCGACACACCGGCACCGGCTGCAGAAGACGACGTGGAGCTACACTACGTATGCTTCGCCAAGGGCACAGACGGTGGATTGTGGGAACTCGACGGACGACGAAAAGGACCTATTCGACGCGGTGATCTGGAGGATAACGAGGATGTGCTAAGTCCAAAGGGCTTGGCGCTGGGTGCGTTGAAGTTTTTGGAGAGGGAGGGTAAGGATTTGAGGTTTAGTGCTGTTGCGCTTGCTGGGTCTATGGACTAGGATTGATACCCAAGTGGCTGGACGGGATTTACATGTGGGATGGCATTGAGGAATATAGCTTGTGGTAGGCTTCTCACGAAGACCGTAAAGCATCGCATCAATTATGTTGGAAGTAGAATGTGAGGGGCTGAGGTGGACACTTAGCGTATATTTTGAGAAGCTGAAGAGCAAGGCAGATTCTTGAAGCCACGTCTAATCTCAGCTCCCCACTTCAAGGCAGCGACTTTGAATAACACATAAAAGAGCCTGTTATTTCTGTTTCTGTTTAATCCTCAACTCAATTCAATCCTCAATAATCATGCGTAAGTTTTATTGTAAGCAGTGATCATTTCAATGCTAATGTCCCAGGCATCGCTCGTTGGCTCTTGGGCGGAGGCCGCGAACATGTCGGCCTCGTTCTAGGCAGTGACGCATCCGGTAAAACAACATTTCTATACAGACTCAAGTTTAATGAAGCTGTACAGGCCCTTCCGACAATTGGCTTTAATGTCGAGACTATAGACTATCCTGATGGAGAGAAAGTTACCCTCTGGGACGTTGGAGGTAAGCTATCCTCTGTAGCCCACGATCTCAGCTAACAATCTAGGCTGTGATGCCATTCGTCCTCTTATACGACACTACATGACCCAAGATCGCTTCCTAATATTCATTCAAAGCTGCACCGACACAGATCCTGATCGTCTTGAGTTCTCGCTTGAGTATCTCCGCATGGGAATGAATATGATGCTTGAATACGAGGCTAAGCACATGTTTATCATCTTCAACAAACAAGACCTCCTCTCGGAAGAAGAACGACCAAAAGTCGTAAAAGAACTAATGGTTAAGATTGAAGCTGAGATAAAACCATATGCTGATAAGCTCGATATAAAGATCTTGGATAATCCTGGTCTAAGTGCCCTTTGGGGTTGTCAGGTTCATAAAGTTATGGATGAGATACGCAAGACGTTGAAACCGAAGAAAGAAGCGAAGGACACGAAAGCTGAGATTGAGCAGAGGGAGAAAGGGCCGAGTGAAGAGGAACTTCGCAATAGGATCAGAACGGCGAATGCTGAGAGTGCTGATGCCAAAACATTCTGGGAGTCGTTTCTAGATGGGAGTTTGGAGGAGTGGGATCATTACACTCATCTCAGAGCGGGCTTCTTCGTCATGCACGATTGTTTCGGTAAAGGATTGGGATTGCTGGAGTGTGCTGATGAGTTTATGAAGCATCTGAATCGGCTGCGGGAGGGAAATCCTGAGAGGTTTCGCAACACGGCGCACAAGTATGTCACCCACCCACTCCTTGTCACTGATAACTGACTCTTTAGAACAATGACGATATTCTGGCTTCATCAAATACAAGTCGCTGGGATAGAATACCAAGCAAAATCACACCTCGACAAGTTCCCCTCGCGAGAAGACTACGCCGACATCGTCTTCTCAGCACCTCATCTCATGAACTCCGGCCTCTGGAGATCATACTACTCCAAAAACCTGCTGTTCTCGCAGCTAGCTCGGGATCAGTATAGTCTTCCTGATTTACAGCCTCTTCCCACGATCAAGCAGGTCACTTCTACGCCTTTGCAAGAGAAAATTGTAAACGATGTTGATCGACTGCCTCGGTTTGCTTTTTCGGTGGTTCAAAAGACTCTTTCGTCAAAGCTTAGACGGGGAGGTGTTGTTAAACAGGCTCTTGAAGCACTGCAGTCTTCGACTATGCGTTTGAGAGCTTCGGATTCTTCGGTTCCTCCATATTCGGAGACACAGGCGTATTTCTGGATTCAGATCATTCACGCTTATACCCGCTCCTTGGAGGTTGAATCGTCCGAAAGTCAATTCAGCACTTACAAAGCATTCAAATCTCTGTTCGACATCAAGGGTGATGAGTGGAGGGAGTATTACTCCCAATCAACGTGGGAGAGCATCGCCGCTCGAATGACATTCGTCAACCCCGACAAGAAACCTCTCCCCAATATCTTCGGTTTACCATCACAAGCAAGAAAAGACCTCGCTCGCTCACAAATGATAAACGCTATGAATCATCGCTCAACAAATACAGACCTTCCACCCTCCGAAGATCTAGACTTCCTAGCAGCGATCCTCATCGACGAAGCAAAACTCATCCCAGAATCCGAACTCAACGTCGCCAGCCACGCCAGCCTCATAAACTTCCTATTCAACCGTCTAACAGAAAAGACCAAATCTCCCGCTACGAGTACAAAACGCGGTGATGCTTCGCTCGCTTCGTCGACGGCGCTGGAGATTGCGAAATGGACGGGTCTGACACAGGCTATGTTCTGGGTACAGCAGATCCAAATTGCGCTTGCTGGACGGAAGGAAATGGGATTTGAGGAGTTAATCAAGGGGAATTCGGGTTTGGCGTTTGAGGATTTGCCGTTTGTGTATTATTCGCCGCAGTTGTGGGGGAGTGTTGAGGCGAGGGATGGGTATGTGATGCCTGATAGACGGGGGCTTTCTAGTATTGTACCTGGGAGGGCCAAACAGTGATATATGGGTGAATTTACAGGTCGCAATGGATTAATTCTTATGATACTTTGGATATGAGATATTTTATCATGTCTGGAGCCTTGGTCGGAGGAGAAGCTAGCTCAATCAAGTCTCTCAGCGATGCACTAGGGGGACCAAGAACACATCAACGCAACATTTTAATTGCTCTATGATCTTTGTTTACTCTTCTAACGCTATGACGCGCTTTATGTCTGAAACACGTGTCCTCCAATTCTAGTGCCAACTTCAGCTCAAACAGCTGTTCCATGATCAACCTCAACATCCCCCCCTCCAAGTTGACAATCACACCCCAAAAACCTCTTCGCCGCCTCAGAATCCTCACCAAACGAATCAAGTATCTCGAGCACTTTCGCCGCGGCACGCTGCTTAGAATACCTCCCACTCTCAGATGTGTCATCCGCGATAACCTTTTGATGCACCATGAAAACAGCGCACATTTCGGTATCTTTCAGCGCCGCCATGCCTTGATCTGAACTGCATGGTACAGCCTCTGCGCTGATGCGCCAGTTTGTGCAACCGAATTCCTGATGCATCTTCTTGGAGAGAAAAGTGACTGGGTGTTTGTTCGCAAAGGTGTCGTATAGTCTCATGTCTTGGAAATATGGCTGGATGAACTTGGTGAAGAAGTTCTCGACGACCGAAAATTTGTACTTTGAATCGACAAACATGGCTCCAACAAGAGCTTCAATCACATCGGCGTAAACTTTGGGTGCCGAATTCACTTTGAGCCAGAAGTCTTTGCGCATGGGAGTTCCCTCTTCCTTTGCCTCTTTACGAGCAATCTCTTCAGCAACCTCAAGTTCCGTGACATAATCGCGAATCTGACTAAGTAGGCTGGATGTACTGGAAAGTAGGTGTTGGTGCAGACCAAGCTTAACGCAGAGGCATCCGAGGAACTGATTCGATACCATGGCCATCTTGTGTTCCGTCAGCCACTGAGGGTCTGCTCTGGGGAAGTTTCGATAGAGATAGTCAACGATGGCCATGTCGAGGAGTGAATCGCCCAGAAATTCGAGTCGCTGGTAATCTGGTACAGACTCATAGGGCCATGAAGGATGTTTGAAGGCACTCTGTACAAGTTGTACAGACTTGAAGCGATATCCTGTAGCTTGTGCCACCTTTTGTACAAGGCTGCGCTGAGAGGCGGATGCATTACCTTCCTGCCACTCAGGAACCTTGTAAGCTTTATAATAATCCTTGAAAGCCTTCATCCTGTGGTTTTTTGACTTGGTCATTCGCGTCACGGCTTTGACAGCCAGATCCATGTTGCTGTCCTTGCTTGTGAGATATGCCGCGCCAATGAGAGCTTCACACACATCCGCAATCGTCTTGTCGGCCAGATTATGCTTCATCGAAGTTTTTGGTGCCTTTCCTTTCTTGAGTGGAAGATCAGGGTACCATGTTCGCCTGTCAAAAGCCTTGGATCGGACGAACTCTTGGAGTTTGCGATCAACCGCATGATTGAAGAGGTTTTGGTTGCAAATGAGAAGCATGCGCTCAACGTGGTATTTGCACTCATTTCCGTCAGGCATCAGTGTATAGATTGAGATCGTGGTGGCCATCTTGAGAAAACAGTCGCCGAGGAACTCTAGCCGTTCATAGTTGTCGCCCATGCCGGTTTGGAAATTGATCTGATCTGTGTCATGTTCTCCAGAGTTGTCGCTGTCTTTCGTCATGGCCTCTAGTGCTAGTTCCGGTGGAATTTCAAGGTCAAGGAGATTGCATGCATCCAAGACAATCAGGACGGAATCTATTCGGTGAATGATTGCTGGAAATGCCATGGCCATAGAGACCACGTCAATGGGTAGCTGGAACAATTAGAAAAGCTTTGAGGCAGGGATTCAACTTACAGGAGACACGTGGAGAGGTTCCAGAATGATAAAACACTCCATGTTGACCTTCTCGTCAACCTCAAACTCATCCAAAAGGTTTCGTCGTAAGGAAAGAAGCTCTGCCTTGACCACAGGCTGATCATCTCGCCACTTCACCTTTTGGCGAGATTTATAGTACAAACTGTTACTGTATTGCATGATTGTTGGCTCCACAGACCTATAAGATCTGCTTCTTGATTCGGGGACTCCCTCGGGTGTTGGGTCGGATGGCTTCTTCGTTTTGTCCATACCTTTGATGACAAGCTTGCGACCTCCATCATATGGATCAGTCACAAGCTTGTTGACGAAGAAGTCTTCTGGTGCATTCTCCCATTCGAGCACTTCGTTGGTCCTCACAATATGGACAACATCCCAATCAATGTGTGATCGAGCGTCCGATTGAGGATCGTGGGCGCAAGGTGCGAGGAGGTATGGATATTGGTCGGACGTGGTATCGTATTCTTTGCTGAACACATCGGCAAATACCCGATGGGTAAATTTAGTTAAGCCATCAGCTTCTTCAGGGTTCAGTCGAAGAGGCTCCTGGACAGGCGTCAATTCAGCGATGGAGGAATGCCCATTGCCAAAGAACAGAGGAACGCCTGGCAGTTTCGGGATCGGCTTGCGCGAGAGAAGTATCAACGACCTTCCGGCTATTACCCTCCTAAGGGCGCCCCCGTCTTTGATGGTGATTGTAGTCGCAAAACATTCACTCCACTCCCCTCGTTCAGCCCAAATCTCTGGCCGCAATCGCATGTCGTAGTCAGCCTTCTTGTTTGAACTGACGGCTAGTCGTGCGTTCCGCATAGCATGAACCTTTTTCTTGAAAGTCGGCTGAAGATTTCCGTCCACGTGCTTGTCTCTGATCAGTATCTTGCAGGCTTCAAATGCTGCAGAGCACTTGGCCAGCAATTTGCTACGCTGTTGCGTACCCTTCACAAAGTTGACCGGGGACTGGAATGGCATGACCACATCAGCTAGATATCGATCGCCAACCTTCTGTACTTGGTATTCAACTTTGGCGTAGCTGTCGGTTGACAAGTGAGAAACAAATTTGGCCAGTATTTCAAGGCTGGCGGGAAACGTAAGGCGTGCGCCTGTCGAAGGTATCTCGTACACTTGATGCTGCATACGCTCGACCATCATCTCCATGTCCTCGTCTATCAAATCATCATGAAGTTTACGGTCAGCAGAAAGAGAGAGACAGAACTTCTCCAGGGCTTGTGAATCCCTCAATGCTTGTTTCGCACTTCGAATATGTGTCAAGTTTCCCTCCTCCATCATGGTGACATATCGAGAGCGTGCTTGTCGGGCGCGTCCTTTGGATTGCAAGTATTGAATGACGGAGTTGTAAAGATCGAAACGAATGACAAGGTCACAATCTGGAACATCGATGCCCTCTTCTGCAACAGGTGTTGTGAAAAGGCAATTGGTGTTGCCGCGCTTGAATTCGTGGAGAGCCAGGACTTGTTCTCGAAACGACATGGTGCCGAAGCTCGAATTGATTGATTGACAGCCAACCTGCAATTATTAGCATGGTTCAACCAGAAAAAGGCTCTTACTAACCATGTATGAAGCAGACATTCCTGGGATCCTCATGGAAGGTTGGCTATAGAGATCCGAAAGTAAACGGGCTGTGTATCGCTTCTCGACAAAAACAATGCACCGTTTGGTGCCATCCATTGTGAAAGCGTGCAACAAGATCTCATGGAGACTTTTCACCTTGGCCGAGAGTCCTTCGGCCTTTGGATCGATTGCACCGAAATTGTGAGCCCGAACAATTTCCTGGACACGCCGGACGGCCTCTGTTGCTTGATCTGCTCTTGTCACTGCAATGTCTCCAATAAATTCCCGACTAGTTCTTGCTGCGAGCCGTTCAGTCTCGAGATCTGTCATTGAAAGCTCCCAATACCTGTCCGCGCACCAAGTGCCGAGAACTGATGAAGCCTCCTTTGTGAACTCGAGCGACAACTTGAACTGTTCGTTGCGAGAAACGAGGGCAAAGATCTGGTCCCATAGATGCGTCTTTGTATCATCGGGGGCGTCAAGCATGCCGTAGTTGACAGTTTCTTCGGTTTGTTTCTTTCGGTGCATAGTTTCCATTAGCACCTCATCTGAAATCGTGGCGATCTGGCTGTCAAGAGACCTCTCAAGCTCTAGGGCCGTATCTTTCACGTCCTTGGTGCGCGCATCCACCGGCGAAGCAGTCATTCCCAGTATGCGAGGCTTTTCGCCTTCGTGTTTGTAATAATACCCGTCCATGATACGGGCGTACGGGTGCTTCTTCTTTGTGTGGTGTGCTTCGTCGAAGATGAGGAGATTTATCCGGGACATGGTGATGAAGCCGCAAGTGAGGCAGTCGAGAAGAATCTGGGCAGTGCAGACCACAACCATGTTTTCTCCAAACTTCTCATCCCAGTATTCTTTCGTCTTCGTCATGCCTTTCATATGGCCCACGAACTTGGTAACTGGGTGGGCTCCGAGGTTGCAGCTAAGAACGGCATGTTGCTGAACACAGAGGGCGACCTTTTCTACAAGGAAAAAGGCGACTTTCTTAGGTTTTCCGATGGCTCGAGCTTCAAGCTCCTGTTCGAGGTGATGTCGTAGCAGCAAGGCGGAGATGAGCGTTTTACCGGTACCTGCCCTGTTAGCGAGCCTCCAGATTGGTAAGGGGAACATACCTGTAGGCAATACCACAAGGAGGTTCCTCTCTTTAGCGCGCTCGAACAGTTCGATCTGGTATTCTCGAGGTGACGCAATGATCTTGTGGCTCTCGTTCTGGTTCATGAGCTGGGCGAGGGATTGTTTGCTAGGATCGCTGTAAGGAACGGCACTCCTCGCGGCATCTCTCTGTGTCTTTTCTATGTGCGCTTGTAGAGCAGCTTGGTCTCGGAGCTTCTTTTCCGTGATCTTTCGCGGCTTCGACGGGTTCAAGATGAGGCGATATCGATCGTCTTCGTTATCAGTGTCGATGTACTCGTGATCCGACATGTTGAAGCGCAGATTAGTTACTGCTCAAGGATGAAGATACGGAGGCTGTAAACATTCGCATTGCGAGAGCGATCAAATGAAGAGAATAAGCCCTCTATGCGGACATTCACGACGAGAGAAAAAGAGAGAGACAAGAAAAGGACTGTCTGGAGGTGGAAGGTGCCTTGAGGTGGAGGCTGCTGAGGGATGTTGTTTGCGCGGATGCCTGCATTAGTGTACCAGCAAGAGTCCGCAACAATTTCAATCACGGATCACGTTGTCTTTATTTCTTTTATTCTCTCCCTAACCACAATCATAGAGCAAACACTAGGCAAACAAAAACAAGGCACACACAGACACTGTTTCGCAGTATCAAACACTCACAGCACAAGCACCTCGCGATGCTTCTATGCAAGTTTATGCAGATGTCGAATAGCAGTTTTAGTAAGGTTTGGTACCTGCATGTCCCGTCGGGAGGGAGCCACATTTGCAGAGCCTCATACACCGTTCATCGCTGGGACGCATATCCACTACAAGTGTAATAGGAGAAAACATGAGAGGCTCTCCCGCGTATCTCGCTGCAAATCATCCCAACTTCTCTCAATATCTAGACACTATTTTCTTGAAGTGTCTACAAGGCCTCATTCGAGTGTGTTCTTTAGTCTCTACCGTTCGCCTTCTCCAAGCAGGGTGACTGCTCATGCCTGAGGCCCCTTTGGCGAAGGTTAAGGTTGAAATCGCATGTGTTGGACATGCAATTCTTCACTGAGAACCCATGACGTCAAAGAAGCCCGTAGAAACCCTCTCGTGGTTCATTACTGCGCTCGCACCAAAATTACTTTCAACTCTAAGCAGGAAATGTCATCCCATACAATTATCAAAGTTGCCTGTCACCGTGCATTCTTATACTGGCCTCAAAAAGAGTCATATGCTTGCTTGGGTCGATATCTACTCTCGGGTGTATCTATGTAGTTGAGGCGGAGCACGTAGAGTCTGATTTGACGAAAGTTCAGCTGTTCAAAAGTTTAGCAAGTCGGGAAATTCACGCAGGGAACTTTATAGCATGTAAGAAACAAATAAACAGCCCTGATTCGTTGCCCCCGTATTAAGCTTCCCTAACATCTTATAGAAGTGAGGCTCTAAGAACATTTCTATACCAAGAATGTTTTGAATGTTATTGGCTAGAACTCTCAACATCACGACTGCAGCCAAACCACACCTCGTAGTGCCTCACTTCATGACCTGTTGAATCGATTTCTGTCGATTCATTTTGATTTCCATTCATTTCTACAAGACTGTGGTATGTTTGTTTATCATGGTAGATATCTGTAGATCTCCTTTTTGTATTAATGTCAAGCTCTTATCAAATTGAAATCATGTTGGGAGGGCGCTTACCTCTGTGATATCCAGGGCGAATTATTAGCCTACCATCACGCATGAGGTTCACACTAGAGACTCTCTGCTCCCCGTGTGGACTCATTCTCTCCATTTGCTCAAGGTAAGAGAGTTCAGCGTAGAGTAATATCCCATCATCAAAAACTCACCCACGTAGTCTGTTTCGCCCTCTCTGTTTCATCATTATGGCTCAGGGTAAGGGCTCAGGGCGTCTCATTACCATTAGAAAGACACCCCAATACATTGGCTTCGCCTACTTTGACCTCTCGATGCTTCCATCAGTGACTCAACACAAGAAACTTCACCGTGAACGAACAGATGACATTCTTGGGACCACAGCCTGAGGCAGGTGACTCCATTGTCTGTGTTCTTTGCTCTTCACCTAAGGGGCCAAAGAAAGAGAGTTCTGCGTGAATTAATGTATTGATGTTATTGGAACAACGCAGTGGTATCGTAGGTTTTTGCCATCCATTTACTTCCATTTCTACCAGCAGTGACTCAAATCAATAGACTCAAGCTTGAAATAAAAAAACACCATCATTGGGCTACAACTTAATGAATATAGGGCATTGTTCTCAGAAAGTCTTCAATTCTGCCTATAAATATCCCTGTGTCCCCCTTCTCGACAGTCTCATATTCTTCCCCTTTAATATCTTCAAGTTCATCTCTCTACTCTTTCAGACATCACTTCAATCCTGATAAGTGTATTACAACTTGAACCACTTCTACTGAGTATTTCCTGACGACCAAGACACTTTCAACCTTTTCTTTCTACTTATACCCAAGTGTCATTCCTTGTTTCAACTTGGCAAGATGTCGACACCTCAACCTACGCATACACCTTCTTCAGACATGGATGGGGAGATGTATGTTAAGAACTTCTTGGATGAGTTCGGGCGTCTTCGGGAGATTCTTAATCTGGCTAAGCAAACGGAGCAAAATCCTGACTCGTCTGGTGAGAGTCCAGAAGATGAAACTCTTTGGGGTTCACCCCCATCCCCTTCCCCCTCCCCCAATGTCAGTGCCAACATGACTCTGGCTTTTCCCGTTCCTGTTCCTTCGGAGGTGTTGGAACCAGCCATCCCTGAGGAAAACAATACAGTTCCTCAGTGTAAACCATCCGACGTCGATCCCAGCAAGGAACTGGCTCTTTTTGAAACTCTGAAGCAGAGTATATCTGCGGAGGCAAGCAACACAGTTCCTCAGGATGAAACCAGCACGTACAACTTCAACACATCCCTGGATCTTCCTGTCTCTTGGGATAATCTGGTACCTCCCATCCCTGAGGGAAGCAACGCGCTTTATCAGGATGAAATCGCCTGGGATATTCACATGGAAAAACTACTCAATCCCAATTCCGACGTCGTGGGTCCGTATGCTGGTATGAGCAACAACGCCTCTCAGCTTGGAGGCATTCCTGAACAGCAAGCGCCTGGCCCTGCCCCAGTCAATGAGTCCTCTTCTCCTGTGTCTACTGAGAGCAACACAATGCCCCAGTCCCAGGATCCTCAATTCGACGTGGATGCGGTCGTCAATGATGACCTCACGAGTGTGTCTCCTGAACTCAACGAGGCATCTAAGCCCAAGAAGTCCCGGGCTGCCGCCAAGAGGAAGCCAAAGCGAAGCCCCAAGCGTGTCGCCAAACCGCCCAAGCCCCTCTCTGCACACAAGTTGCAGCAGCAACTGGACCGAGAGGGGCTTATAGAGAGGCGGAAGCAGTGGATAGCTGATGCGGAGGCTGAGGAGGCTAAGGCTGCTGCTCAGAGGGCTGCTGCCCAGAGGACTGAGCAAGTCGTCGCTGATTTCAGGGCTCAAGCTCCATTTTACGGAGTTACTGGTCTACATTACGGCCAGAATCCATTCCAGACTCCAGCCCTGAGTCTTTATCCTCAGGCTGTTCCCGTTTACCAACCCCCTCCCCAGATCCCCACTCAATCTATGGATCAGGGGCTCTTCGGCCAATCTCTCCCAGCGGCTCAGTATCCTTTTGCGATGCCGCAGTACCAGTGCCAACAGTACCAAAACGGGTACAATTGGTTTTTGAGAAACTTGGAGGAGGTTCGAAAAAGCTTAGGACCTCAATCCTAAGTCGCAAAAACGTTTAGAAAGGTTGAGATAAGTTTAGGAGGCTGTTTTGTAAGCTTAGGAGGATATTTGATAAGTTTAGATTTACATGCTGTTTTAAGATCCGGAGTTTTGTTACACAACATTTATATAGATAACCAATTCATTGCATTCTTGCACAAAGCTATCTAATCACCAAGTGACGTTTCCCCCTGAACAAAAGCATATAGACCAATTCACTCACTTGCCAAAGCACGTAATCCAACTCCCACATATCCTAACTCTCCTGTGAACCATCGCCCCAAATCTACCGTCACCAGTACCTCCAACTACATCCCCCCCTCACTCTCCCTCTTCTTGAGACTAGCCTTTCTGGGTCCAGCCTTCTTGGGCATTTTCTTCTTCGGATTGTAATCGCCATCTTCCTCAGGCTCCGGGAGGTCAATCGGCATGGTCATGGGATCAGCTTCTGCGTCGCTTTCAATGTCTTGGGATGTCCTTGTCTGTCGGGTAACAGAGTTCGCTGTTGATTTACTTCCCTTCTTTTTGAGAAAGCCGGACCAGTTCGCGTCGAGCATCTGGCGAAGTTGTTCAGATGGTGTGGAGTTGTCGATAGGGGCTGTGTGGCCCAGGATGGTGGGGGCAGAGTATTGATTGGGTTGGAGTGTCGAGCCACTTGCTTGGATGAATGCTAAAGGTGCTTCTTCAGGGGCGGGAGTGAAGTTCGGATATTGTTGTTCATGTTCCATGTCATGCTCAGTATGCGGAACTTCCTCCAAATAGACTGGCTTCTGACGCCGATTCATGATATAGTCGTACCGCGGGTCAGTCAGAAACGCATCCTCAAAATGAGATGTCAAAACTATCTGAGCCTCCAAGCCCCGTCGAGAAAGTCGAGACGCACCAGACGCCCTTCCAGCAGTCGATGAAGCACTCCATTTCACCTCCTGCCTCGCAGACCCCTCTCCGCGCTCAACATCACCTCGCAGCATAGATCGCCTTCCCACTTCTTGACCCTCAGGCCCTATAATACCACGGACCTGCTTTTGCTTTGCAAGGAAGTGAAACCCCGAAGGACAATACGCTGAGGCTTGCGAGTGCGGTGGTCTTTCTTCCTCTACAAGAGTAGACACTGCTCTTCCGAGCACATTGGTGTAGGCTTGGTGATAATATCTCTGAGATGCCATTTGTAAGATGTTTCGTTGATAAGGAAGAGGTACTTCACCGAGTGGTCCTGGGATGAGGGACGTCAGGGGGCCGGGTCGAGCATCTTTGGCGGCTTGCTCGTCCTGTTGGTCAGGGCCTGCGGGCTGTTTTCCTTTGTCGCGTGGCTTGTTGTCTTCGTTTTTGTCTTCAGTTGCATCATGTGTCGCATCCGTATCGTAGCCATCATCTATGATCGGAACGTCCTCGTCTGGGGCATCTGCCGGTGGAGGTGTAAGTCTTCTCTTGACAGTGCCCAAGAAAGGATCTCCCAGCTCAGGATGCAAGAATGGGCCAGTAGGTGGTTCAGGAGCGGAAATTTGAGCCATGAGTAGCTCGACTTTCTCTGGGTCAAGCCAACCAAGCTCTAACGAACCCAGTATCTGTTGTTTGTCGATAGCATCCTGGAGGAACTCCCACTCTATATCCAGTCGAAGAAAGTCAAGCAGACCATTTCCTGTATACTCAATAAATTCATCAACTACACCAGAGATCTTCAAACCCTGCAGAAACTCGACGCCCTTTTGTTTGTCGTCGTCTGAAACTTGGTCGGTACAGAGAAGAGGACGATGTTCACGTAGGAGCTCTGCGACAGTTTGTCTCTTCTCAAGAGCATGTGCAAGCAGCTCAGCGTTGGGGATATTCTCAATGCCCTCTTGCCAGGCCCGCCACATGCAATATTCGCGGAGGTAAATCTCCATGAAGTCCTTGACCTGTTGGTTGCCGAGATGCAAGATGAGGCTGGTGACTTTTGCGAAGCGGTTGTTGTTGCTGAAGACACGGAGAATAATCCACTTCACGCCCCAAGAGAGATCATCCTATTGTTTTTCTTGGGGTTGAGGTGTGGTGTTGTTAAGATGCTCCATGATAGTGGTGTCGAGGTTGAGTATTGAGGACGCGTCGTGAGATCAGTGCCAGGTCGAAAGCAACTCAGTATTCAAGGTGAAGATAAAAAGCTCTGAGATCCAAGTACCATTTCTGTAGCTCTTGGTGTAAGTGATGAAAGCAAAGTGTGTATCAAGAATGGGTGAGAAGAGGATGAGAAAGTGTTGAGTTGAAGTGTGTGAATGAAGGACGCGAAGATGGTAGACAATCAGGGGATTAAAAAGACAACTGAGACAGACAACTGATAATCCTGTGCCAATCTTTAATTCACACCTGTTTCCTTATAAACTGCGATGATTCAAGAACTAGTTGCCTCATCAGGGTCGAGTTGTCTGTTCACTGCCAGGTGTCTACAGCTGTCAGTCGCAGATTTAACAGTGCAATCATAACATGTCAGTAAGCGACTCTAGATAACAGTTTCGTTTATCTTTCATAGAAGAAGTGATATTTCTGCTTTATTTCTTACAACAAAGAGTCTTGGTTAGGTAGATAAAGTCAAGCCCCAGACACTGTCGGCTTTCAGGCATTGGTGAAAGGGATACGAGGGATACACGATTCACTTCTAATTATGACTTCACTAAGCTTCATTGGCTCAAGAATCTTGTATTTATTCTGTTTCTCACTAGGTAGCAATACTGCAAGAAGTGTGCCCGGAACTCATTGGTTTGAGGATTTGTCTCATACTTCAGCAACCCATTTCAAGCCGAACAAGGCACACTTCCCAGACAATATTATGAGACTGAAGTCTAGCTCTATAAGCAATACATCCGAGGACCCTTCGACATCTTTGAGACCATCGAGAAACAACGAATACAAAACAAACAATTCCAAGGCCGTAAGATGCATCAGCTATAAAAAGCTGCCATTGCCAATAAGCATACAGGGTATCTAAACCAGTCCAAAACGCCATACCTCTTTACTCTATCTCGAGTGAATCAACCCGTGATCTCTACATATCCACGAAAGGCGCAAACGACCCTCGTCCATTGAACCGATCATGATCCAGCGCAAACTCTCCCTTGTCGTTAGGATCCTCACTCGTGTCCATCAAATCGTCAATGTGTCGCTTCGTGTGTGTGGCGTTGGGGGGTACAGCTTGCTCCATAGCGACTTGTGAGCGCGCCCGTAAAATGTCCTCCCAGCACTGCAGCTTTCGCTTGATGTCCTCGTCGAAAGCGCAGCAAAATCGTTGGATGCTGATGAATTGAACTGCGGTGATCATGTCCTTTCCAAAGACTGCCATGATGTAGGCCGCGGCGATGGCGGCTGATCTGTCGTTGCCGGTCTCGCAGGTGATGAGGACTTTGCCGCGGCGGAATGAGCTTGGATCAACGAGGAGTTCGCCGTTCTTATTCCGACCCTTGGCTTGGCTGTGATACACGGATAGAAGATGGTCGTTGATCAGCCGAATAATGTCGGGGAACGAACTGATCAGCTTATCGTTGCCTTCCAGATCGACGTATTGGACCTCAATGTTGAGCGTCCTGGCAGCCTTCTCAACACTCATGAGCTTCACCCCCGCCATGCGCGCATCCCTCGCAACAGCAATCATAGTGATACCCTCCTCCTGCAACCACTTGATATCCTTGGCGATGCTATTGGGACCAAGGTACAAAAAGTCCACTAGCTTCTGGGCGTCACGTCGCTGCTCGTAGGACCAATCTGCAGCGCGATCTGTCGCGATTTGCTGCATGTTTTGTGTGATGATCCTGACATCGTGGGCCGTCAACTGACTCGAATCGACATGTTCGTACGATGGGAGGAGGATGGGTGCAGCGGAGACACCGCATTGTCCTGTCGGTGGGATGTGAATGAATGGCGGGCTGGGTGCTCGACGGACGTACGGTGCAGATGGCACGGCGTTGTTGACGAAGGAGGGGTGAGAACCGCTCGACGTCTCCATTGTAATTTTCGTGACGAAAACACGATCCGAGGAGTTTTGTGTCGGTTTATGAGCGTAGAGTCGTTTGGCTGTACGAGAGAGATTGTCTACAGAAGCAATGAGGAGTTGGGAGATTGAAGTTAAAGCTTGGAGCTAGAGATGTCAGCGTGAAAGAAAGTGGAGAGCCTCGCTCAGCTGGGATGCCCACTCTAAATAGGCTGCTGACAGGGGTCAGCACCCTTGAATGACGACAAGTGGAGCAATCCGGGAGCCCTACGGTCCCTGAATTTCTAGATTCAGGAGAGAGGTTCGATTGGCTACAACTTGGACAAACAACCGCAACCAACAATTAAGGGAGATGATCTGACTCATAGGTCAAACGAAAAGTCAATTACGAGTGGAGGACAAAGGCAATTCATAGGCTGCTGCCTGAAATTGTAGGCTACCTTTTCAAAATTGGCGAATGAAGACCAGCTGCCTAAACTCCAAGGTGCATACACGCACTGCATGTCTCAGAAGCATCAGACAAAGATGTTGCAAAACACTCATATGAAACAAAGGCACGTGCAGAAATTTACCATGATATTTCATGTACGCATCGTCTATTGTACAAATGTGGTGATACATTGTTCTAATAATAAAGTTACATCCAATCCCTCTCTATACAGTCCCAATCCAACGCCGTTCATATGCCATGTCATGTACTATACAATCATCCTGACGTCGGAGCAGCTGCCTTCCAGTCCAGCTCATCTCCAATAGGTGTATCATCCGACTCTTGCTCGAGATTCTTAAGATCCGTTTCTCCCAGCTCTTCACGCGACGTTGTTGTCTTGCGCGCTTCCATTCTGTTTCGAGATCGGAAGCCCTTGAGGTCGGATTCTGTGAAGTCAAGTCTCTCCAGTGTATCGATCAACTTTTCTTCAACGAGGGATCGGACGTGGAATGCTAGTTTTTGATCGCGGAACATGCCGCTGAAACGGTAGGATAGCCAGATATACTGGTTGATAGCAGCGTGCAGTGATTCAAGTCTGTGAAGATACTCCATCGATGTGCCCTTGAACGTCTTGAAGTCGATCTCAAGGTTCTCCAGGGGAATTTCTTTAATTTTGAGAAGTCCGCCGTCTTCGCTGTTAGCGACGATCCTGGCGAGGGCTCGAAGAACAGGTACTGCGTTCTGAGCTCGCGTATTCACGGGCAAGTTGGTGAACAAAAGTCGATCATAGATCGTCAGAGGGATATCCTGGATGTGATCGGCAATCTCTAGCTTATCTGGGGAGATGTGGATTCTGTACTGCTTGCTCACAGACGCTAGCTCTCGAATGCGCATGAGGATAAACGATAGAGGTGTCCCCTTGGGGAAGTATGTTGAGAAGCGCTCGATAGCAGCAGCCGGGGGTGAGATGTACGCAGCCTCGATATCATCGACTTTGGCGCCAAAAGCTCGATGAACCGATCTGAGATCCTGGGTGTCCATTGTCGTGACATAGCCAACCTTTGTCTCCTCCTCAACAACAACGTCGGCATCTGTCCCTGCCTCGGCAGCGTTACGAACAGTTCGATACCGCCCAGCTCGACCACCAATCTGCTTCAGCTCAGGGTATGTGAGCATTCTGTTATGACTTCCGTCAAATTTAGCGACTGCTTCGAGAATAACTCGTCGAATCTCCAGGTTCAGACCCATGCCGATAGCATCACTGGCAACGATAAAGTCGTAATCGTTGTCGGGGTCATTGAAGAGCGCTGCTTGCTGAACGCGCACTTCAGGTGGTAAAGATCCGTAAATAATCGCACATCGTCGTCCGGTCTTCTTCTCGATCGTTCGTTTCAATGCGTGCAAGTTCAGACGACTGAATGCGACAACCGCATCTCCCTTTTCGAGACGGCTGTAATCACCGTCTAGGGCCTCATCCATGGGCTCCAGAGGACTAAGACGATCGTATCGGTGCACAATGCACTTATCGCCAATACCTGCGCAAATACTCTGGATCAGACTCACAGTTCGCTCCTCACCACAAAGATGAACTTCTTTCGCTTGAACACCCAACAGCGCAGTTGTCCAAGAGTTGCCACGATCCGGATCGGCCAACATCTGAATCTCATCAATGACAGCGACATCGAACCGGTCATTGAAGGGAACCATTTCGACTGTACAACTCGTGTGGTACGTATCCGTATCTTCCGGCAACCGAACTTCCTCTCCCGTAAACAGCGCACACGGCAACCCCTTAGCCTTAAGTCTCTGATAAACCTCGTTTGCTAGCAAACGCAATGGCCCTGCATAAACTCCTCGCTTAGAATTCTCCAACGCTTTCAAGGCTCTATACGTCTTTCCAGAATTCGTCGGCCCAACGTGAACATGGATCGTGCGCTGCATGGCTCTCGTCGCAGGGAACCACTCATAGGGGAACCGAAAGTCCAAAAGTCGCTTATGGCTCTCCTCCAAGCCCTTTGAGAACCGCTGTCGGATGAGAAATGATTGAAAGGAGTACTGAATCTCGTTTGTGAGACCCTTGATATCCTTCAAGATGAAAGCGTCGCGAAGATTCCAAAATAGGGGGTTCTTGACTCGGTCGGTGATGTTTTGCTCGGCCATATCGAATGCTGAGTCTAGCACGTTCATAAACATGGAAGCTTGCTGATGAAGTTCATCCTCTCCTACACCCGCAGCAGACACGGCTGATTTGCTAGTATTTTTCATGACGTCTTGAAATTTCATCAAAACAGTTGATCGGAACATTCCATGTCGGCCACTTGACTTTTTGTCCATGCCAAATCTCATTCTTTTCTTATCATTTCTCTCATCAGTTTTGGTCACCTAAGATTGGTAAGTACTACCTCTAAAAATAAGAAAATAAGAACATACTGGCTTTAGAGGAGGTTCAGACTTCTTCTCTCCAGCCTTTCTCGTATCAACCTTGTTCGGTCCATGTTTCCTCTTAGCTGTTGCACCGTGTGGCACTCTTGAAAGTCTTGGTGAAGTTGATATCGTCCTTCTCGTCACCGGAACAATAGGAGCTCGTAAAGCTCCAGCCCGGAGTAAAAAACTCATTATTAAAACACAAAGAGTGAGCCAAACATGCTCCTCCTAGAAACGAAAAAAAAGAATCGTCAAATGACCGTGTCTTTGCACGATGGCGAATGCGACCGAGTCTTGCCATCATATGAAAACCCGTCTCAAAAAATTCCCATGAGACGGAGATTCGTTCCGCCGGCCTCCGTAGGTTCGCATGAGAGTGGGGAATGACGATGAGACGCCGCGACCAGAGTCGTCATTGTAGACTTGTTACTTGACTCTAACTTGACTTGACTTGGGTAAATTATCTTGGTTACCTTGCTTCCATTTCTTTCTTCAGCCTCGTCTTGTGGGTTTGTCTTGAATCGCCTTCATCTTCAACACCACTCAATCACTTCATCAACACTCAGACGCAGACTCGCTCATCATGGCGTCGTCATCGACTCCAGCAACTCCCCTACTCTAGTCCGTCAATCATCATCAATATTGACAATCGCAGCTAACAATCTTCAGCTCCTGTATCGCGCACAACACTACAATCCTCTCAGAATGCACAACATCGGCCTCCTCCCAAACCTCATCCCTCGCCTCCCTCATCCTCCCCAAAATCGAGCATACAAACCCTCAAAAGCTCACCTACACCCATGGCCAACACCAAATCCACTATGTCTCTGAATCTCCATCTGAACATCGCAATTACCCTTCCGCAGGCGGTCTAACATTCCTCGTCATCGCCGACTCATCCCTCGGCCGTCGCGTACCATTCGGTTATCTCTTCGAAATCCGCAAGCGCTTCCTGCAGCAATTTCCCGAGAGCACCGACTTCTCCGACATGCCCAACTACGGCGCAGCATCGTTCAACTCGGAACTTAAGTCTCTTATGATCGAATACGGTACTACAAGCGGAGGTCGCGACGACGCTATCGGAAACGCCAAGCGCGAGATCGACGATGTTAGGGGGATCATGACCAAGAACATTGAGAGTCTTCTTGAGCGCGGTGAAAGGCTGGACTTGCTGGTTGACAAGACGGACCGTCTCGGTGGTAGCGCACGAGAGTTCCGCGTGCGCAGTCGTGGCCTCAAGCGCAAGATGTGGTGGAAGAACGTCAAGCTTATGGCACTCTTGGCACTCGTAGTATTCCTCATCATCATGGCTATTGTGATCGCTGTCAAGAATGGGTCTGGTTAAGGTAGGGTTTGTGAGCGCGGAGCCATTCCTTTTAATTATTTCCTTCCTGTTGAAACTGTATTTTTCCTAGGCGAACAGATGGGACGGACAACCCGGGCAAAAGGGTATAATTATGCAACAAAGTCCTCTTTTCAATCAAACTGATACCCAATATCAATCCATCTCTCAACGTTGTCGTAATCGTGTAAAAGTGTCGTAAGCATCCACCACTTCAAACTCTTGGCGTCTCATCCTTTGTCGCTGGGTATTTCATCACCCAAATGTGTAAAATAATTCGTCGGTTTTGTCTCCGATCCTCCATTTATGGTCTCATAGCTTCGGTTTCCTTCTCTCACTTTCCTGATAAACATATCCCAGCGTCACAGGACTAACAACCGATCCCGTAGCCAAAGAAGTCGGCGCTCTTCGGAACTTGTCTGTGAAAAATGCCGGATGTAGCGAAGAAGCGCAAGGAATAGGTTTCAGCGGCGGCGGTTGTGTCGCCGGAGGACAAGCAGCGCCCATTTCGATATTTTTTTTATGGCGAATAAATGAAAACAGAGACTAAAATGACGATGAGTTATCACATTCTCTGAGATTTGGGGGATGTAGTATCAAAGAGGCACAGTAGATATCTTACCTTGCGCCGAGGTCACTGTTGATCTTTCTCCACGTGCTTCGGTAATCACACCGATGACCTTAATTCTAGCGGCCGGAATGGAAGACTCGGAATTGATGATGACGGAAGTGCTCACCGTAGCGTGTCTCATATAACAAGGACCAATTGATAAGTCCGGGGACTCGGGGAGACATTTACCGAAGCGGGGAGCCCTGTACCACATCGAGATATAGCAAGCCTTGGTAATGAGAGATGGGCTATTCATTCATTCATTCGATACACTATAATAATGCAATAATACGTCATACGCACGCTCACTATAACTAACCAATCCGCAATCCCATTCCAACTCCAGCGCCTGTAGTCCAGCCATTCCCGTAAGAGGCACTTTAATCATCCATGGATATATACCTAAGCAAAAGAAACTCCTTCATCCCCGCCATCGCTCCATTGGGTTCTCCCTCTCTTCTGCAGTCGCTGTGAACCTCGGCTGATAATCATCGTGGCTCCCGCGATGCCTCCTGTCTTGTACTCTGTCAACACCTGGCGTTGGCTGGTTTGAGAGAATTCTCTCTGCTTCACCGTCGCCTTCTTCAGCGTCTTTGCCATCTCCAAAGACTTTGTCCACATTGCCATCTTTCTCAATACGTTGCATCAGATCTTGGTCTCCAGGGAAGTAGACTCGTCGAATAGCTTGAACAACCAGATCAATAACAATGAGCACGATAAGCTCAAGTAGTACAAGCGTCCACCATTGAAGGGTGCGACCAAAGTTGTCGATGAAAGCGTCGCGGACAATGTAAGGACCAAAACTCTTGGGTTTGATGCCTGATATGGCCAGCATCCACAAGAACCAGCCAGCGACAGATATCAGACAGCCACCAAAGGTAACGACAGTTTTGGTGTGTACCTCGAGGATCCTGCAATAGTTAGTACAGATCAACAACGCACATCGGAGAACTTACAAGAGTTTGATGTTGATGAAAATGACAGCAACAGTGAAACTAACCATGCCCATAGCAAAGATACTGGTATCCCGATCATAAAACGTCTTATCGTAAACACACCAAGTAAAGTACCATATCACAAAACTCCCTGCAGCACCCATGAACATCCATGCAAAGTACTGCGAGAATCTGAATCCGAGGTTCCTTTGACCAAAAGTGTACAACTCTGGCACTTTCATCAACGTCTCTGCACGAAGGTCCTTCTCGAAAATACCGAGAAGGATAACAGGAAGTGACGTAAAGGCACTGTTAAAGACGGTCAAACTCCATGATTCGTACAGTGACGTGCCAGAGTAGCCGTTGTAGCGCTGGTAATGAGCTTGTACAATGAAGAACAGAACTTCCTTCCAGAAAGTCGCAAGCACATACTTGCCGGTCCTCATATAGTTCCATCGGCCATGAACGAAGAGCAGCTTTTGAAGGAATCGGAATTGAGCAATTGAGTAGTCCGAAATTCGAGCGGCCTGTAAACCCTCGCGACCAGAAATACCAATGCCAACATGAGAAGCCTGGATCATACCGATATCATTCGCACCATCGCCGACTGCCAAAGTCATACTCTTAGGCACGTATCTTCGAATCGAGCGGACAAGATTTGTCTTTTGTGAAGGGGAAGCTCGACAGCAAATGACAGAGTCAACACGTACAACAAGGTCATAGAAAAGAAGGGAAAGCTCGTCATCTTCGTCGATCTTAGCGAGTGTCTGTCCATCGACAACCACAACAGAGTGCGGAACCATACCACGGCTAACATCATTGAGAGTCGCAGTAATCGTCTCCTTCAGTTCGCCCAAAGTCGCATCGAGAACGTAAACCTCTGACCAAGGTTTGCACACACGAGCAGAATGGCCAATATTAATAGCCGTCTCTCGCTTGTCACCCGTAAGCATCCAGACTTTAATGTTGGCGCGGCGCAACTTGTCAATGGTGTCTGGAACTCCCTCCTGAAGCTTGTCTTCGATTGCTGTCGCTCCGGCAAGCTCGAACCTCTGCTCAATAAGCTCTCCAGCGGCTTCGATGCGTTCCTGTCGATCGACTAAGCTTGTCTCGGCTTCTCGGTACTTTGCTTTCCAAGTGCGATAAGAGTCCTCGTCAATATAACGGTAAGCATACAGAAGAGTTCGAAGACCCTCGCTGGCAAAGTCATCGACGTGTTGGAAGCATTTCTCAAACACGGCGCCTTCATTCGCAGCCATTGATTCGTCAATCTTACGCTCAGCATCGTCGAATGAGGGCATTTGGGCAAGACTCTGTCGAGGGCTCATCATTTCGGTTGAAGTGCGAGGTGATCGAGCAAGCTGCTGCGACAGGCGCTTCAGATCTGTTGAACGTCGTCCCAAGCTCAATCTGAGGCCTTCTCGGTTGGACGATTCGCCTCTGGAGAAACCAAAACTATTGCGAGGGCTTCCGTAGGGACTACCGTAAGGACTGACACTCTTTTGGGAGTTGATCCGCTGCAAAGCCTGATCCTGCCGAGAAGCTCGTCGCTGACTTGACCGACGGCCGATATTCTTTGCAGTTTCTTCGGCAAGGTTACTCAACTTCAAACGCTGCATGATGACATTGTCGGCACCCTTGCAAAAGACACAGATACGTCCATCAGGCATGCGAATGATGATCGACATTCTCTTCCTCTTACTGCTGAACTCAATCACATCCAGCACCTGATACGTCTCGGTATACAGAGAACCATCTGCATCTCGGGCCTCCAACTTGATAGCTTGTGCAGGACGATCAATGACCAGATATCCCAGGTCTTTAGCAGCTTCAACAAGAGCAAGTTCATCAGGCGAAGCAGCTTGAAATGTGATGTCGCCATCATCAGTCTTCTCAGGAAGACAAGTGTGGCAAAGAGCGATACACAGCAAAAAGTGCTTTGCCTTTCGTGAGAAAGCAGTGTTCGGCTTCCTCTGAATGTAGTCCAGTAGATCTTCCGTCTTCATGTCGGCGTTCTCAGCTGTGTTGACAGTGGATTGCCAATGGCTTGCAGATCTTGTCGACATGGTTCGGATAGGTTCTGGTCGAGATCCGCTTCCACTTGTATCATCGTTTCCGTCGAAAGTCTTGACATGGCCTGTATTCTTTGCCGCAGAAAAGTTTGCCTTGCTTTTACCCTTTTTCGGTCGTTCCGACTCTTCAATTCGTCGGCGCATCTCCTCCTGGTCTCTCTGCACGTCCATATCATGCAGACAAGCAACACCAGCGACCGACATTTTGCGAAAGCGCATGATGTTCTCCGTCAGAGTACCCGTCTTGTCAGAAAAGACATAGCTGACTTGACCCAGATTCTCGAGAATAGTGGTCGTGTTCGCAACCATGGGCGTATCAGATATCGGGTCATACATGTCCGCATCCTGAAGCAAGTATAGCTGCCCCAGCTTGATAATCTCAAGACTGATATACAGCGACAAGGGAATCAGCGTGTTAAACATAATAATGAACCCAAAGAATATTTCCTTAAAAGGGATGCTGCCATTATAGAAACCAGATCGCTTGATGTACCAAGCGAAATCCTCAGTTCGATCTCGCCACAGGTAGTAACCAATGGTTAGACCCATTGTGAGCATGAGAACGATAAAGATTTGGACCATAATCATCCTGTTAATAACTGATTGCATAGCGGGTTTCTTGGCGCGGACATTCTTGTTGGCGTTCATTCGAATCTTGCACTCCTCGCCTGTGTTCACAATGATACCGAGGGCCTCAGCCGTGTTACGGAGAGTGGATCCACGGTAAACGACATTGTTCATGGACAGTGGTAGAGTTTCGCCGTCGACAGTTACTCGACCATCGTAGCTGTAAAGGTCCAGGTTGGGATTTTCGGAGATGACAGTAGCTTGTGTCGCCCGTAGTCCTTCGAGGGTGTTGCATCGCTCAGCGAGCAAGGGACAAGCCTGTTTACTCTTGAGATTCGTCTCACCATCAAGAGCCATGGTGTCGATGTACGCAATGCCATTCGGTCCAGTGGCATGCAAAAGCACAATATCCGCAGGAACAGGATCATCTCGGCGCAAACGAATGACATCGCCGACACGAACATGTTGCCATTGTACCGAAGTCCAGTCTCCCTCTCCACCCAATTTGGCAGTGCCTGTAGTGCCTGACTCAAGATCATCAAGCATATGCTCTTCACCACTCTCAGGCACTTTTTCCTTCTTCCTCCTCATTTTCTCAGCATGTCTGACGCGACCTTTTTCCGCAGTTCGGTCCGTCAAAACCCAAGCCTCACTTCGATTTTCCACACGATCAAGTCGATAGCGCCTATAATCATCCCATCCTTCCTTAGCCATACTGAATGCGACAAATACGCCCAGAGGTGCAATAGTGGTCCATCGTCCGACAGTACTCAGACCAGGAATCATCTGAATAGTACCAACAACAAGGAAGTAAAAGTTTCCAAGCTTGCTGAACTGAAAGATGAGTTGTTTCGGGAAGAAATCGTAGATAGTGTAGCGACTTGATCGGATGAAATTGCTGCAGTATGGCTTTCCTGCACGCTCATCGATAAGACCATTGGCACTTCGCTGCGGCGGATTGAGTGGAATATGGCGACCATCAGGTAAAGGTTCGAGGGGTTTTTGGCGAAGAATTGTCTCGAGAATCACCTTTTGGTGAAACTCTCCAAGCTGTTTTTTGGTGCGATCTTTCCATGTTGGTTTTGCGCCAGGACCAATTCTTCGCTGACGTCTTTCTCGAAGATACTTTTTAATATCGGCGCGCACTGAGGATTTGGTACCGTTTCCGCCGAACCCAAAACTGTTCTTGTCAACTGGCGAAGTCAATTCCTTATCGGTTCGGTCCGCAGAATCGGGAGGTTGGTCAGTTGACAATTCCGTCCTCGAAGGAATCGGTCGCAATTCGTAAGGGCCACTCGCTCGTGGACGAGAACCATCATCGGGTCGTCTAGTTCTGGACCTCGATCCAGATCTCACATTTGTATCATCGGCGGAAGATCGTCGCGGGCGATCATTGTTGGGGTCTGTGTAAGAGCGGCCTGTATTCCGTGGTCTCGAGAAATTGGTCGAAGTTCGAGGATATCGCTCATCGAGAGCAGCGAGATCACGAGCTATTTCACCATCGGTGTCATTTCTCGGTTGCGAAGGACGTCGCCCGCTATTATCGCTGGGGTATGGAGGAGCCATATTAAGGCCGTTGAATCGGCGGTAGCATCTGGAATAAACGTTCGAACTGTGGAGTGGTCGTGGGGACGCGCCGGGTTTAGTTAGATTGGAGCGGTATTGAAACAAGATGATAACCTAGGAAAGGTTTCTGGTGCAATCAAGGAGAGAAGAAAGAAAACGAGAGAATAAGACGACTTGCGGAGGAGTTGGAGAATGTGGATGTTTTGTCAGAATTGAGTTATTAGGCTGGCTGGGCTGGGCTGGCCTGGGGCTGGGGCAACGGGGATCGTATACAGCCCGAAGCGGCCTTTACTCCAAGCCAAGGATGGTTCTGTAAGCTACGCCTGCCATTCGTAATCCTTCAATCTCCGCATAAAAAGCGTTATCACCCATTAATTCACTATGACTGCTGCTATTCTTCACTAACAATTCATCCCACCCGGATCTTCGGAACCTCTTCGAGTCTCGATACTCCCCTTCGCGAATTACACTTTGCAAGCATGACGATGTGTATTGAGGCGCAGCATGTACTTATCATCACTTGGAATACTCGCAGCCCGCGGGTACTGTAACAGACTTTGCGTCGTACAAGCTCGCCCTGATTGGCACCGTTAATTCCAGCCAAGTCGCTAACTCGTAGCTTAAATCAAGCCATCTAATCTGGCGACAAAATAAGCTCATGCATTGAATCCGTTTCATCTAAAAACACTGGGGATTGAAGACCTGGGGAAATAACACCGAGTGACTTATTCAAGCAGACCCCAGATTAGTCTATTCTTGTCTTTAAAGGCTGACCAACACTTATCACACGTGCAATCCAAGTCCAATCATAGCTCGCTGCGCCTCGAAATATACGCAGCTTAATGCGCAGCCGTATGAAGACAGTGAGGAGAAGATAAAACGGGTGGACATCAAGACTCGAAGGTTTGAGTACTCGAGGATACGCGGCTCAGCCCTGGTGGTACAAATCTCTTACACGGTCCGTTGTTACTCGCACATCTTCCGAGTGAGCCGAGTCACGACCTGGGTTATAAGACATTGACCAACCTTTAATCCATCCATCTTGGCACCTCATTAATATGGGACATGCTCTGGCTAATAAATGTGGTAATTATAAGACGATCTAATACACTGCTTATTTATATACAAGTCCTCCTCCCGTGAATCACATCTGCATCTGTCTTGTCCAACTTGCCAGATACTCAGCCATGCTGATCTCCGTACCTCTCTACCCATCACGGTCCCCTCGGAGTCCGTTCATGTCACCCAAGACTGCGCCTTGTAACATTCTCTCACAACGATCCTACCTCCGAGTCATCCGTCCCTGGAATTCACAACTCACACAGCCTGTCACTACGCGCCTCAAGCTTCGTCACACAATCACAAAATTCAGTCACACAGGCAAACTCAGAGTGAACATAACCCCATTTTATTCAGCAATTCCACCCTATAAGAATACCCATGCCTTCGTGTCCAACTGTAGGCTTCCCTTGAAGTACACGTCTCAATTGACGCCTACCGAGGACAGCAATCCAGCTGCTCATAAACTCCAACGTGCCTCAAAGCACAAAAAAGACGAAGAAAAATATCCCAAAGCCCACCATTAGAATAATGAACCCAACAAAAGCCGCCGGGGCTTCTCCCCAACTTTCGACGTGATACAAAGAAAACAAGCTATCGAGATATTAAACAGCATCATCGGTGCTTTTACAAAGACAATGTGTATGCAGATTAAGTCCAAGACAGCGTGCGGTGGTCAAGCAACGCTGCTCAAGGAAAATGAAGCCGAATGACAGAGTCGTCGGTTGGAAAGTGTTGAACAAGACCACCCAAGAAATAAACAAGTCGCGGTAAAAGATTCAAAATGAAAGTACTTCAACGCGGGAAAGAGTTATACGATCGCTGTGTTGTGCCCGACATACATGACCGATGTCAAAGAAGTGTATCGTCATGCAAGTTCATTCATGGCCGTAGTGGGGAGAATCGACCAAACTGACACCATCGGTATCAAAACTGGTTTGGTAGAATTGAGAAGATGACAAGGAAAGTCGCCTATATGAAGCTGGCGGAAAACAAGAAAAGGAAATCCCAATGGTATAATTTGCCCAAACGCCCTGGTATGATTGACATACTATAAAACACCACCAACACCTGTACCCGCCCTATACTCTTTTAGTTTCCTTGGTGAGCTTGGGGCATTGCCTCGGGAGATAGGCTTGAGGGGTCAACTGCGTCAAACTGCACAAGCTGATCCATGTCGAGGTCTGCTTGTTGGTGCTGCACGAAACCAGGCGAGGTTGTGTGCATGGGCAGGTTGATGGTGTGCTTAGAGTACATCTCATTCAGGCTCGCTCCATCCTCCGAAACAGCACAAGATCCGTCGTTCATGGGATACAAATCAGCTGAGCCAGGGCGGCCCATCATTGACATGGGAGGTGACTGCTCCAGAATGGAAGGCTCGCCAGGGCTGTTGAATGGGAGAGGAGAAACAGAAGTGGGAACACCTGTGTCGGGGTTAACCATTGGTGACAGGAAACCATTGCTATAAGGTGTGTTGTAGCTCGACTGAGGAACCTCGGGACCAGGGGGGAAGAAGCCTGGGCTGGGAGGAAACTCGGCAGGAGAAGCAGTAGTGGCAGACATGGGGTATTGACGCATGTCGAGGCCGAATCCTGCCTGTGTATCAATGCGCAGATTAGGAGCCATATTGTTTCCAGGAGGCTGAGGAATTGGCGCAAAGATGTGAGGGTTGTGCTGGGGAGGAGGAGGCATCTCTCCAGGAGGTTGGATGTAGAAGGAAGGCATCGGCTGGTTCTGGAACATGGCGAAATCAACAGGTCCAGGAACTGATCGCGAACGTTGACGCTTGTGGCCAGGTCCAGGACGCATGCCAGAGTGCATCTGGTGAATACCCCACTGCTCCTGGTACATGCCGACATGAGGCTGAAAGCTGGGCTGAGATGAGGGTCGGGCGGTCGGGGAGACAGGAGCCGAGACGGAGAGGACGTGAGGGTCGTTGTAGGGGTGAGGGTTGTGACGGTTCATGAAAGACTCAAGCGAGACCAACTTGGCGAGCTGACCACTGAGAACCTTGGGGTTTCCACCGAGGTGGTGAACCAAACACTGGGTAGCTTGAAGATCCTCTGTGAAATCACCGCATTGGAAAAATCCGTTGGTGGTGGGAGATGAGTCCATGAAAAAGTTCGGGGGCCTGTTCAACTCAATGACAATCCCTCCAAGCTTGGTTGGGTCTCCTTCGCCATTCTCGAGGAAGATGTTCTTGATGGAGGAGAAGGGGTACTCGATCTTGTAGCCGGCCTGCTCGTTGTTGATGTAGTAGGTCATGGTGCACTTGTCGGGTGAGTAGAAAATGATGAGATCCATCGTGTTTTGTCCAACTCGAGTCCACTTTCCAATGCTGAGGGATCGGCAGGTAAGATGATGAATCACTGCTGTTCAGTTAATACACCGTTTTACGTGGCGGGTCGATATACTCACAAACTTTACCCTGACCTCCCTGGTCGCCACCCAGCATCATGTTACCATGACCAAAGGGTAGCAGTCCAGTACGGCCGAGATAACTTCCGCCGAGACCCTTGCCAGATTCCATAGCCTGCATAGCGAGATAAGCTCGCATTGACTCGGGAATTGAGTCAATGTCTTCACCAGTCTCCAGACTCTTCTTGGCCAGCAGCTTGATCTTAGCTCGTCTACTGCTGTCAGCGAAATTCTGCGAGTCTCCATTCTGTCACATACCTGTTCTGGAACCAAATCTGAACAGACCTTTCGGTCATGTTGATTTCCTCGGCAATTCTCTCACGGACGGTGGCAGTGGGTGTGGGGTTGTTGTTGAATTCCATCTCCAATGTCGTCAATTGATCTTGCGTAGCACGCTGTCGCTTCTGGTTCTTTTGCTGTTGAGTGAGAGTACTCTTGCGGGGAGGTCGTCGTGAAGCATTGTTGGCGGCTGAGGCAGAGGGAGATGGTGTCTCTTTTTTCATGGAGGCTGAGACAGGGGTCGGGACAGATGGTGAAGATGTTGAGTTGGGTGTGGTGACCTCGGGGACATTGCCCAAGGCCATGGGGTGTTCAATCTCCGTGGCCATTGCTAAAAAGTAGATCGCGAGATGCGATCACTAGATGCAGGTTGAAATTATAAAATAAAATGAAACTGGTCGAAATCGGATGCTGTGAAGCGGTTGTCGTCGATTATACTTGATGCAGACGCGTTCAAGTGAGCTGGATTATCAGACAGAAAAGACGGCGGTGCCAAAATCGACGAGTCGGTAAAAGAGCGTAGTGAACGACGGTTAATTCGGTAGTCAGTTCAAATAAAGAGTGTATTCCTTGATCTGCAGAACAGAAAAAAGGAGGTAAGAATAAAGTATCGTGATGGCGGATGTGCCGGTCTCGAACGGTTTTGGGCGTGTTAAAAACGTTGTGGACGTGGAAACGATCCTGGTGTAAGAACTGTTTGAGCTTGGTAGAGCCTAAAGAAAGGAACGGACCCGGAAAGAGTGACGGGAACCGAAGATTGGCTTGAAGATTGAATAATTCAAGAGAGTGACTTAAGGAAAGAAAAGAATGAACAAAAAGACGAGGGAGAAGAAGCGGAAGAAGCGGTCACAAGGAGTGTGGACTGGCGATGCAAGATGGAAAAGAGAAACGGACGGGGCACGGGGACGGGGATGGGGGAAAGTCTTCAAAGGAGAAGAGCCGTTGCCGACAGAGTCTAGAGGCCTACCTGTCTGTACCTAGTGGCTAGTCCTGCACCTCTGCCTGCACCTCTTGCTGCCATCCCCTCCACGGGCCGGGCACCTCGATCGGAGAAAAGGTACAGGACTCAGACTGAGGTACCACCACTAGCAGGTAGTGTGGGGACACGGCGCGGTGCTAAAACGCTCAGAAACTGGGAAAAGGGAAAAAGGATGGAACCTCGACTCAATGTATCCTGGCGTCAAAGACAGAGGTGCGGGTACCTGAGCAGTGGCTTGACAGAGTTACCTAGCCCCAGGTACCTCCGTCTCCTGACTGGGCGGGCGTGGTGCGCTTCGGTGGAGGGTAGACAGCAGCTAAACGCGCCAAGGGGCAGCGACGGGACCGTTACAAACTACAGCGCCGCCGTGTTTGGTCTGCAGTTGGTGAGGACGACAGGGGGTTGATGCATTGCAGCCCTGAAGTCGCCCGGGCCCAGCAATGGATCCCAAGCCTAGCCAGTCATCGTCTCTCACTCTTTACCCCCTGGTTCCGCTGCCCCCAAAGTCAGCCAGTCCGACTCTTCTCAACTTGAGAGTTTCCTTCAAGAACGAAGGCCTCAAACACGTTACGCCCCGACGCCAGCATGTGCCCAAGTTAGCACAAACTAACCAAAACTTGTGAGATCAGCTAGCAATAGCTCGTCGTGTTGCCACAAAAGGTAACTCACAATTGACCTCCTTTTCAGCCTTGTCTCTTGGTTCGACAATTGAAGTCAGCAGCGTAACCTCCAGATAAGCGATCTCTTCCAGATGAGGAATTTGTCTCTCGTCCTTGTTCGTCCATCACATCAGATTCTCAGCATTGGACAGGCCCTTCCTTGTGGAAAAAGCCAACCGTGTCACATCCAACCCGCACAATGTGTACGAGGGAGGGGCCTGTTGGCGAGTAGCAAAGCAGGCCATAGCGGGCCAAAACTGCACGAAGACTTTGCCAACGAACCACTGACGAGTGACTGACGAGAACCACTGGCGTGCACACCCACTCAAGCCGTGCTTGGAGTCCACATCCGACACCACCACAAACATCCCAGCTCCCAACGCACAGCACAAAGACATCCACCCATTTGTCCATTCATCCAGCGGTCGTGACTGGTTCGATTTCTCTTCGTATCAATTGTCTCTTGGCCCAGACTTGTCCGGACTTCGGTCCGTCAGATAGTTCCAAGATATGCTAAATCAGTGCCGTCCCTGGATTGGGTGACATTCAACCGTGAGCCTGAAGGAATAGACATACCACAATTGGCAAGTGTGGAAGTACAGAGGCCGGGTAGAACTTGTGGTTCAAACCCTGGATCAGCATCCAGGGGTCCCGCGAGACTGCCGCTGTTGGGGAAGAATTAGTCCTGGGTGGTCGGCATCTTTACCTATGCGTTGTTCTTCGTGCTTCAGCTTCCATGACGTGTGATCAATTGTCAATCATAAACCTCTGATTATTTTTTGCTTCTCTTGAGTTCATCTTGTTTTTGCCATGTCACATTGGCTTCGCTACTCTGAGTCTGTGTCAAGTTCGGTCCGTCTGACACTGGCACTGGCATCGTGAGAGACGATCGGCGTTCTCGTCCCAGACATCAGACCAGGGTATCCATCATGCAACAAAGAATTCAATGTGGCTGACAGCTGCAGTAAACGTACGGATACACCAAAAAGTCACGGCCAAGACCAGGCGCAAGGACGCGGCGAGGACTTGAATAAACGCACGGTTTGAATGGTCGGAAGTACGGGAGTGGAGTTGAAGCGTCAATGAGAGTTTGTCTATTCCTCAGTTGGGTAGTATCGGTAGGGCACGGTACCTGCATCAGGGGTAAGGTCCTTGCTGAGGTGGGCTCTTTGGGTGAAGTTGTGCAAAGATGAAGCTTTTCATAGACGTGCGTTGTGCAGATATGCAGAATCCATTGGATCATTCCTCTATGCACACTAATGCAAGGTACGCGCCAATGAAAATAGTGGGGTTCGTTTTAGGGGACGACAGGTAAACGGCCCCCAAGACGGAGCGGTAAAAGGGTGCTGTGCCCTCCATAGCTTGACTCCTTATTGGCCGCCATTCCTGACGTTAGCTCTTCCTGCCAAAACAGGCAACCCAGAAACGGTCCGGTCTTACCCTATCGAACCGTTGTCTGACGAGGAGGGAAGGCGTCACCAGATAGCTTCAGCTGGCGCCACACTTCTTTTTGACCATCTCGATTCTACTTTTACATGACGTTATCAAATCATGTTGCTCTATTCAATACCGAGATTGATATTGGTCAAGTCAGCTCGAATCAGACCGGACGAACCTGTTTGTCAAGGTTACAGGAACCAATACGACATGACGCGCTTGATGGTCGGAAGCACTTGTCATGATGGATGCTGATCATCAGACCCGCAACATGACTGCCCGAAGACTCAGCCAGAACAAATGTCAAGTTCCCGGGCCATCGGTTTATCAACCCGCAAGATTTCGAACTGGTCCCATGACTGCATGCTGACTGGTAGTCAGCTGGCAATTGACGTCTCGAACAGGCCCCTGCTGTTGGTCTGTCTTGTTAGTCCTAACGTTCTTCAAGTCCCGAATCCTGTCCTCTCGCAATGCGAATATCCCAAACTTTTACCAAAAGGAAACGTATGAGCAATGCGAAGATCAATCATATGGCACGTGTTCCCACCCTTCCCTCGATTGCGAATAGCAAATCCACAACTTCGGGAGGTTTCTGTGCCTTCAGCCACATATCTCAATCTCGCACCTTCAAACCGCCCTGATACTGTACTACATCTGACGTAATGTCTTCGGTTGACGAAGGGCTCCGGTACGCATGACTGTCGCCGAAAATCCGTACCGTCACTCCAGTCTTGGAAGGCCAGTATTGACTCGGGGCTTCAGCAATATCATCCGGTACTCCATTATGAGGGTTCGAGCAGTATGGGTTCCCTTCAATTACCCGACAATACTCTATTTCATGGATTTCACTTATTGTCGCACTTCTTTGGGGGGTTCCTAACAGGTTTCAGCGCTCTCTTTACAGAAGATGCGATATCTTTCCCTGATGCTGGCAATTTTTGGTTGCATTTGTTGAATAGTAAGTGGCACAGCCAATTGACTCTTCCCTTGATCCACAATTGGTTTCGAGAATTCGAGAAACACAACCCATGGTTTTGAGTCATTGCTTCTTTTCGTTATTCAGTTATGAAAGTTGTTAGAACAATTGCATCTCCAATTCCCATCAAGATGCTGATTTATGCTAGTCAGCCTCACCAGTCACATCGTTAATCCTGACTCATCCTTCTTCAACAATCTCGTCAGATCTACTGGCTCCACGTTCCGACAACTCCCATGTCGACAGTTGCAGGGGTGATCCAAAAAGGGGAACGCGATGACATTCTCTGCGGAATCTTTGGATCCATTAGTTCTTTTCAAAGAACCTTTTCTCAAAGCAAGCTACAATTTTCGATGTCAGGTTTATATCGTCATAAACTCTGTCTTTCGTTTCAGAAATAAGCCTCCGCTATCATCGGTAGCTTCAAGTATGACACGGATTTCCTGAATTGTACTCGTACCTGCGTCAAAGGATCCAGCGAAGGATCGTACCACAGCAATGCCACCACGCCACGGCATGTCTCGTCGGCGTGAAAGACTTGCATGTTCGGGATCTGTTGTGAAGGGTGTGTATGCTGAGACCCTGTTCCTGCAGTAGCTCAATCCATCGTCATCTGGTGGGCCACAACACGGCTTACTATGTGATCTTTTTTTCTTAACCCCTTTTCTCGTGGTTCTCTTGTGCGAAACACTTGCGATCGACGCTTGTTCAAGCAAAATCAGCCTGACGTTGGGGCCAAAAGTCGGTCGCGCCTTGGCAACTTTAGCGTCTACCAGATTATTCCGACTTGGCTAACAATGAATAGGGTATTGAAGGGAAGCAGAATGAAACTATTCAGAGACTACCGGCTTCAGCGATGAACGGTCCTGCGGCCACCGCCATCTGGCTCTGATCTTTGCAACTATAACAAAGCCTCAACGGTTGTGGCTGTAATACGAAAAGTCTCGCCCTTACTACAGTAAGCATGAAGCATTGACACACACAACATCCTTTGATGGACGACAGGAAAATGGTGCTTCAGAGACATTGATTCTTTTCTTTTGCCGGATCCGAGTCTTTTCCCGGGCGCGTCCGGAGTGACATAAAAGATCCGACATGATAGATCAGAAAACACGAGATGCATGTCGAATTGTTTTCATCGTCAGCTTGGTACTTACCAGTTTTGGCACCGTTACCCCTGACTTAGACCCCTGGAGGTGCATTTGGGGCATGGTACCTTGCAGGATCAGCATAATACAGAGCCAACCAGCGTTGAGCCATGTCTCCGCCAGGCGGCCACATGCCATTGGGTCCACCAGTGTTGGAGTTTTACCTCACCCGATCAAGTCTAGGGGGTCAATCGCCCTAAACTCGCTCTCTTTTTCTTTGAGCTCTGGGGTTTGATTCAAGGCAATTGTGTTCACCAAGTAAAGCTGAGGGCATCCAGCCATGAGACTCGCAGTCGGTGCCCACTGAATTGTGCTTGCATAAATGTCGGAATATCACTCGAGAGCTTGTGGTTGGTGGATTTGCGTTCGACAACAACACCACGAAGTAGCTTGAGGATTCTTGATGAACAATTGAACCAATTGCACCGCGAAAGAACCATTGCTATATTTATTCGTCTCACATCATCACCAGAGACTTTTGCTCTCATACTCTCAGCTTCTGAGGTCAGAAAGCACAGACAAGAATGAGCACCGTTCGACAAACCCTACTGTCGATCGAGTTTGGCCGACCCATGGCCGCAGTCAAACTGACTTATCAATCCTCTGACCAAATCCGAAAAGTCCAACCGACAACCTGCATGACGAATCACGAATCCTACCAATGGCGGCAAAGTTCATACTGGAGACGATATGCATATGCATCCATGGCGGGGATGGCAGCGCGTCGAGCGCGTTTGTTGACCACTTGATTTCAGTCCTCACCATCTGTTGCAGAGTTGGCATGCACCACTCAGGAGATATCTCCCTTCAGAGCATCCCTAGATCCTAAGAATAACTTGTCCAGACATGGCATGACAATGATACGAATTCTCAGACGCTGTTGGTAACATGCCAAGCTTGGCGGCTCATGCTAACTAACCGGTATGGGGCTCTCAGCATCATGCCCTTCAGCTGCACCGCTTTGAAGGACAGCTGAAGCCCGGGCTGAGCACGTTTGCGTTTCTACCTGGCAAGACGCGCTGAAACGTGAGTCGCTCCCCTGTTTGGTCAACATGCGCCAAACAAGGGTTGTGGGACGGACCAGACTAACAAAATGGGGCGTCTGAGATCTTTGACGTCGTCTATCATAGCATGGCTTTTCTCAGGGGATTCACTATTGACTCAACCGCAGTCTCAATCTGGCTTAACCAACATCACCGGTGGACCCTTGGACCCGGGGGTCCCTTCTTTCCGGCCTCACTTGGTCTCTGACCCCGTTTAATCGATCGTCAACTCCATGAGTCGAGTCACGTCAATTCAAGCGGTCGATTTAGATAGGGGACAAGTTTATTTACTAACAACAAGCTATGACATATTAGTCGACGCCCGCGACTTTTGGAAGAATCTCAGAATCTCTCCCTTGCATAAGCTACGACACCGCCCAAGACCACCAAGTTATCTACGGAGCTATTGAGCATGTCACCGCGGTATTGAGTCCGGTGATCTGGATGTCACGATCCATGCCGATCTACAAAAACTTTACCATAACGGCACAAGGTTGAGCGGGTTACCTGATGCCACGATGCGTTGCATATTGTCTAAATTGGGAGACGTGTCTGTGCTGGAAAGACATGTGGGATTGAGACTGCAGCATGCTTTGGCTTTTCAACTAAGTGTTACCACTGTCAGTAAGTTTGTACAGACCATCGAATGGACCGAGGCGTGTCTGAACTTCGGGTTACCAATATCATGGTGCTTGTCGAATGCCATGAGACTTGGGTCTCATACATACCAGCCAAAGGGTCTCGCCAGCGTTGGATATGTACTACGTAAGACCCGGTCCGTGGATCACGATTTGAGTTGTACGATTTGACTATGGTGCAACGGCACGGTAAGCGAGCCGTGCTATGTCGATGCCTTGACGGCCGCAGAGGACTCGGCATATAGATCAAGGTTAGCTATCGTGCCACTCGTGGGGTATCAGCTTTGGCAGGTATTCAGACTGGCAGTCGGCGTGGTGTATGGGCATCATTGAACTGGTACGGGAGGTTTAGAGTCCACCATGATCTGGAAATGATGCGACAAACATGTTTTTCAGGAATCATCTCGTCTTGAAGAGATTCGCCTGATGCCTATCCAGTTCAAAGATCTCTCATCACCTCCTCCACAGCCCTGGCTGCCATTCTCTTCCTCTGTTCCTCTCCCATCCCCTCGCCGGCTTCCCTCACGGCTTGGAGTTTTCTCATCATCTTCTCGATCTTGGCGATCTCGTCCTCATCCAGGTCTTCTAACCCAATGCCCCCAGAAGCACCCTCCTTGCTAGTCTCCGCCTTGCTGGATTGTGAGGGTTCTTCAACATCCTGGCTGGACTCCCATATGGCGCGTCTTAGACCTTCGAAATCTGTTTTGTCAAAGCCAAATCCCATCTTTTGGGGATCTAATTCTTTGTCGTCTTCGTCTGCTTTGGCTGAGCTTGTTTCAAAGTCGCCGAACTCAGAATCTGAGAGTGGTGCTTCAATTTGAGACCAGTCATTTGCTTCGAGGGCTTCTTTTACTCGTGCAACTCCTGTTTTTTCTTGTCCTTGTTAGTAACTTTCTGTGAGCGACAGATTCAACATACCGCCAAATTCGTTACGACCAGTATCGCCTTTTCCACCAAGAGACACAAACTCCAATCCAGCCTCTGCGCAGATCTCATCCCATTCCTCTTCGTTGCCATCTCCTCCCACGCCGATAGCTAGTCCTACGCCATCCCACTCCCACCCCCCTAGTCCCTTCTTCAGGACTTTGCCGATGTGCTCTACTAGTTCCTTTGCCGGGTGATCCTTGGACGACGAAATCGGACCTGCGGTGAAGACTACTACCACACCTCCTAACACAGCGAGCACTTCGGCGGCTTCGGGAGAGAGAAATGACTCAGACCATTCAGCAGGTGAGGCGATGAGGTCAAGCCAGATGGGAACTGTGGTGGAATAGTATGGTGTTTTGAGGGCGAGGCTATGAGTTGTGCCTGCGATGCCGAGGGAGGGATCTGGTGATTCTGGGGCTGATCCTGTGAGGTCTGTAATGTGTGAGTAAACGTTCTTGTCGTGAATTATGCCAGTGTATATTTCGTAGACATGGCCACTGGAATATCTGGATAAAGTGAACTCACCTTTCACCAACTTTGACAAAACTGCTGTCTCATTCTCAAGGGCCACAGCCAGTATTCTTCTTGAGCTGGAACTCATCTCCGCTTCAGTCATCGTGGCGGCTGTAAATGCAACTCTGTATCTTGAGTGTATGAAAGAAAATGCGATGAATGTTGAAAGAGAGAGTGACTGCAGTATAAGTCGGCTTGAGCTTGATGAATGAGATTGGTAAGGGATGTGTAGATGATGAGTGAGCGACATTGGTGGGGTGGAGGGGCTGATAAGATAAGAAAAGAGTTACCCTGTACCAATACTCAAACATCGAATTTTGACAGTAATCTAATGATGAGCTGAAAATATCAATTTGGCTCTCAGATATTTAGATTGTGGGATAAGAGGCCATTTGACGCTTCAGTCTCTTATGTGTACCTTGAAACCTCGCGATGTCGTCTCTGTGGTGATTCAATTCACGATGTGAGAAGTTCATATCAACACAGCACAATAATCTCAATGGGACAGCTCAAAACATGAACGAATAACATTCTGAGTTGGGAATAACTATCATGAATCATAACTAAAGACCAATGCAAGGCAATGAAATCATAATACGCCAACGCTTCCATGCAAACCCCAGGAGCGAGCTCAATCTAATGCCCCCAACACCAACCCAAACACCATCAAATAGACGGCGAATGTCTTCCGCTCGCCTCTCCATCTCCTCCCCATCCAAAGGTCCGCTGCAAAACCTCCAATCCCGCTCTCATTCCCCTCGCGGAGTCTTCAGCCCCAGGCGCCACGCACTCGTCCACTATATCATCACGGCTCAACCGTCCTCGTCGCCTCGTCTGAATCGCCTGCTCAATGGGCCGTCGCCAGAGTCTGAACCACTGATCTTCACTCATACATGCATATCGGAGCGTTCCCTGTCTGTCAGGTCGACTCAACGACCACTCCACGAATACCGTCTCGTACCACCTCGTTCGCAGCGATACCCACGGCCAAGTGAAAATCCACAGGAAAGTAAAATAAAATAAGAGGGTAATCCATCGGGTAAGGCGCCATCGATTGGTTAGGCAGTGGTTGTATATCTCAACGCGTGCATTCGTCGTAGGAAACGTAATGTTGACTTCCCCACGATATCCCGTCCCCCGCACCAAACTCTCCAGTCTAGACCCCACGAGGGCGAAATCCCAGCCCGTCAAGCGCCGCTCTAGAACAAACACCTTTAGACCGGCTTTGCTCGCACAGTATCGATAGCACCATTGCGCAACACCCGGCGTGCCCTCCTCTGGCGGTCCGCTGCCTCCGAATCCCGGTGCGCGTGTCATAGTCGCTGTCCCGCGGCGCACTTTGTCGAAATTGTTCACGGCCCGTATGCGTCTCCACGAACGACGAGTTGCCATCTCTTGATACAGCAGGGGCGTGAGTTCAATGTGGATGTCAAAGTCGATTCCATCCTTGCTGGACTTGCGGTCTAGACCTTGGATGCGAACGTAGGGCCTTGGTGGTTCCTTAGCGAGTTCTGAGATGTGCTGTTCGAGAAATTCAGGGTCTGTATCAAGACGCTTGTCGAGATAGTAGACTACTTTGTCGTTGGAAGTTCCCTTGAAGGGATGCAGACCAAGGGAGGATGAGCTGGTAGGCAAGAGGTCAAATGGATTCGCGTGAGGTCCTTCATTGTCGACTACAGTGTAACTCGGAGGCGGATCATCCTCTGAGCGGTCCGTATAAGGCGTTACATTCTGCTGTTGTCGTTGATCCTCTGGGTAATGATGCATCGGCATTTGCGAAGTTGACGTTTGCCCACTCGTCACGCTCTCCGAGCCCAAGTGCGGAGGAGTCTGTGACGTTCGCTGCGATGCCATACTAGACGATATCCCCACAGCGAAAGAGTTAATCGCCCTTGACGGGTTGATGAAGAACGATATAAAAAGTCGGAGATGTTGATCAAGTCTAGATCTTGATGGAGTGATGAGCACGTGCCCAATCCGACCTCGCCACAGCGGTACACGTAAGTATTGGCTGTGAAGCAATGCTAAAAAAAAACCGCGGTAGAAAATGAGGGGTGAAGGAAAATACAGTAAACAAGAGGGGGAATACGAGCAAGCGAATGAAACTATTTTATAAGACAAGAGCTAGAGTTGATGTTATGTTGTCAAGTCGTCAAGGCCAACGAATTGGTCTGTGACCCAGTGACGAAAGCAAAGATACGTACCCTTGCCAGTGAAGCAGGGTGCTGCCTGAGAGTCATGCTTGCCCTGCATTGAGTGAGCAGGGGTAATGCAGTTATTGAAACATTTATATGAATAGACACATATACTCTATACAGTATCAATGTGATAAAATTGTATTAAACTGTATTAAAGTATCAGGGTATATACAGTTCATGCAATCTTGACGCTGAATTGCGGAGAAGATCTCATCCACTTTCCGGACCCACTTTGGCATTGACGATGGCTTCATTTTGATGACATTGGACATTACCACAGTATCATGATACACTTAGACACGCGCCACACAATATTTTAGGCATCACCCAGCACCAGTCAATGCTCAGAACTCATAATTATAGGCATACGCCTTCTATGCTTTTATTCGAGTCCATGGCTCATCACCGCAAATATACAAGTACTGAATCCCGGAAACCGTTCCTCTCTCACACTTTTAATCCTCCTCTTCTATACATGGTAGTTTCTCTTTCTCCCCCTATGGATCAACATCCACCAAACGTCCAGAATCCCACTTCCTCTTCGCCGCCTTGAGGAGAACATCCAGCTCACCACTCATCTCGCACATACTGCGGAATGTACCATCCTTGTTGTTGATGAGTTCCCAAGGATGAGCATACTCCACCACCTGGCCCTTATCGAGAACCAGCACCTTGTCGTAATCTGCAATGGTTGCTAGTCGATGGGCAATTGTGATCACGGTGCCTGTGAGCTCGCGGATTGTTTCTTGGATCTTGGAGTCGGTGGCGTAGTCGATGGATGCTGTGGCTTCGTCCATGACTAACACTGTGGGAGACTTGAGCATGGCTCGAGCCAGACACAAAAGCTGGCGCTGTCCTTGTGACAGATTTGAGCCGGATGCTGCAACTGGTGATTGAAGATTCAAGAAAATGTTCTTGTTGGTCTTGGCAGTTGGTGAGTTTGGTGAGCCAGGTGTTTGTGTAGGCGTAGGTGGTGATGTTAGAGGCTCATCGGGACCAATGAGCTGTACTCGTCGGAGTGCAGCAAAGATCTGATCATCTGTGTATTGATCGAATGGATCCAAGTTACTCCGAATCGTGCCGTGGAACAGTGTGGGATCTTGAGGAACAATGGTGATGTTCTCTCGGAGATCCTGAAGACCAATGCTGCCAATCTCGAGTCCGTCGATGAGAATCTTGCCCTTGTCTGCCTCTAGCGCCCGGAAAATTGCCAGAGCCAAGGAACTCTTGCCTGCACCTGTTCTTCCAACAATACCAACCTTTTCTTGCGGCTCAATTTTGAGTGTAATGTTTTGCAGGACAGGATTGAGCTCCTTTCGATAGCTTGTTGTGTAGTCCACAAACTCGACCGATCCCTTACGAGGCCAGTCTGCTGGGGGTCGGCTGTCCTCAATAACAGCTTCCGCCTCTTGCTCAACATCGAGATACTCCTTGATACGTTCCATAGAGTTCATGTTTTGCTCGTTGATGGCATAGAGACGTACAAGCCACAGAACGCTCTCGGTGAAGCTCAATGCGTAGCTCAGAGAAATACCCGCAGCACCTGCATCGGTCTTCCCAAGGTTGAGGATAAGGAACATGCCAGCAAAGAAGGCCACCAAGTCTCCCACAAGATCAGCCCTGAAGGCCAGCCATCTATTGCACGCCCACAGGTAAATGAAGGGTCGACTCTGAGTGTTGATCTTCTCCAAATTGTCTCGGATGAATCGTCGCTCGTCACCATAAGCTCGAATGGTTGTCATACCACTCAATGTCTCTCCGAATTGCTGGAACAGAGGACTTCGCTGAACTGCCTCAAGACGCTTCAGGTCACGAGAAGCTCGGAGATAGAAAGCGGCGATGAGGTAGAACAGAACAGCAATACCAGCAGCGGCATACAAGAATTTGGGTGTGATGTATGCAATCAGGCCAACCGTCATCATGAGAGAAATGCCACAGCTGATCACTCCAATTGCCACAGGTGCAATTTCTTGATCGACCGCCTCCAGATCTTTACTGAATCGGTTCATCAATTGACCAAGCGGCGTAACATCAAAGAACTTGAACTTAGCTCGCGTCACAGATGCTATCAACCGATCGTGAATGCCCTTTGATGCCGTCAACGATCCCAGGAAGATCCAGAGATCTCTGAAGAGAGCTGCCAGGGCACCGGCAATTCCAATAGCAGCGAGAACGCTCAGGTAGTACATGGCGTTGACCCCATGCGGGTGGTCCTGGGCAGAAATGGACCCATCGAGAGACTTCATATCTTCCACAGAGCCGAGTCGGACAACGTTGGCAAAGCCGACAGCGTTGAATTGTGTAGAAGAGTACATAGCCGGGATGACCTTTGACTCTGCTGTACCATTGACGTATTGGTTCGCCCATACACGGACCCAGAGGTTGGTGGCCAATCCAGAAACCTGCTGAGAAATAAAGACGAAGAGAGCAACAATCCAGAACCACCAAGGGCCCATAGACTGAAGGTACAGCTTGAGAACGGGCCACTTGACTGATCCAGTGGCCTTGGTTTCTTCCATAGCATCCTTCTTGGGTTTGTCCTGAGCGTCCTTCTTAGAGCTATCCACGCCATCGAGAGCATCGCCTTGGCCGTTAACAGTGGTTTCATCATCACCGACGCTTGAGGGAACACGAGAAGGAATGCGCGAGGGGTTGGCTGAGCCGGGATGAGACTTTTGAATCTCCTCACCAAGCTTGCCGGAAGCAATAACCTCAGCTGAAGGACCTTGAATATCAACCCGACCGTTCTCAAGCAGGACCACATAATCCGAAGAAGGAACACAAAGGGTCGTGTTGTGTGTGACAAGAACACAAGTACGGTTTCTCATGAGGGGTCCACGAATGCAGTTGCTAAAGATCCATTGCGCGGTGTGCGAGTCAACAGCGCTGAGACAGTCGTCAAGTAGTAGATGGGCAGAGTTGGAGTAGAGGGCACGAGCAAGAGAAATACGTTGCTTCTGTCCACCAGAAAGTGTGATACCCTTCTCTCCGACCAGTGTTTCGTCGCCGTGGTCGAGAATCTGGAGATCGCGTTCAAGTGCACAAGCCACAATGACATTGCGGTACCGTTGCTCGTCAAACGGCGCAGAGAAGAGAATGTTTTCGCGGACGTTTGCGTTAACCAACCAAGCGGATTGTGCGACGTAGGCGATCGTGTTGGCGAGACCAGTCTCAGGGTCGGGATGAACATCTTCTCGGCTGCGGCCACCAGGACAGTAAACGCCTCCTTCTAGCAAAGTCATTTCACCAAGAAGACCCATCAACATGGATGTCTTTCCAGAACCTGTAGGGCCTGCGATGATATTCAGTTTACCGATCTTGAAATCAATGTCCAGATCCATGAGTCGGAAAGCACGGGCACTATCCTCAGCAACAGTGTCTTTGCTACCCCACGTAAGAGTAGCGTTGTTGAAACCAATTCGCCTGACACCCTCGTCATCCACATTATCCAAGCCAAGCTGAACATACTTGTCGGTCTCCTCCTCCTGAAGGAACTCCTCCACACGATCGATAGAAACCTTGGTTTCCTGGACGTGGGCGAACATATCACCAAACTGGTCCAGCGGGACACGGAGGAGCATGAAGAGTGACATGGCTGTAAAGGCAATGGATGGCTTCAGGGGCTTTTTCTCGACGACCGTGTAAACAAGGAACGAGAAGAAGGTAATGAGAACGGGCACGGAGTTCCAAATAGCTACAGCCAATGCCCAGACCATGAACCTCGAACGCAAAGCCTTGAGTTCCAGTTGACGCTTCTCGTCGATGATACGGCCAAAGCGTTGTTCCCAGGCAAAGTACTTGATGATGCGAATGTTTTGCAAGACTTCATTGGTAACGTTGGTACGCTTGTCGGTGGCTGCAAGAATTCTCTTCGAAGTGATGGTGAAACCTCGAGCAAGACCGTAGTTGACAGGCAGGAGAAGGACCATGACGATGATGCCAGGGATAGCACTGAGACCCATGACCTGCCAGAGCAGTACAACGGCAATGACCAGCTGCGTAGGAGCGGAAGCACACAGAAAGTGTAGGTACGCAGTGACTTCGGAAATCTTGAAACTGTCGATAGACATGAGGTTGATGATAGTACCCAGATTGGCCTGCTCGTCAGCAGAATCGTCTTTCTTGTCGTCCTTGATACTCTCGTTGGCGGATTCGGCATCGTTGGGAGAAGCTTTCTTATCGTCCTTCTTCATGCTCAAGGCTCGCTTAATCTTTCCAACAAGGCCATTCTGCGTCTCGTCTTCCTTTGGAGGGCTAACTTTGTCATCAAGCAGCACCTTGTCCTTGCCTGTGGAAGCCTTGCGACGAAGTGCTTTGGCATAGATGTCGCCGATAATAAGAGCTCGGACACGGATGCAGATCTTTCGGCCAATCCAGAGAGCTTGGTTATCGGCGTATGAACGTATTAAATCGACTACAGGAAGGCCAATGACATAAAGCCAGATGACATTGATCGGTAGGTTTGTACCCGATTTTCCTGTATTATTGCTTTCCCAGAATTCGATCGTCTTCTCCATTCCTGCGTTGTAGTCTTCCACGAATTCGAGAATCACCTTCAGAAGAAGGGTTGGCGCAAACGTAAAGAGGCCAGCAAGGACGGCGAGAGCGCATTGGATTAGCAGGTCCCGCTTGAAGTACTTGAGCAGATGCACCGCGAGAGATCCAGTTCGTTTCATCTGACGGTAATCAGCAATAACAGCAGCGGCCTTGTCCTTGGGCAACAAGTTCCAGACATGCTCCATTTCCATTGGAGCCTTCCAGCCCTTGTATACAATCGCATCAACCCAGCCAAACACAGCTAGAGAAAACAGACTGGCCAAGGGCTCACGCGAGGGCTCAATTCCGTCCTCCCATTCCAAGCGGACTGTTTTGTTGCCCTTTCTAGTGGTCATTGCCATTAAGAAAAGGAGTGTGATGAGTGCAAACTCCACAATCGTTGTGTTCTTGTCGGTTAGGCTAATGTCATCTTGGAGGAAGGCGGATCGGAAAAGAAAGACTGAGAGAACCCAGTTGAAGCCGTAGAGGAAAGCCGTGTGGTTCCAGAGATGAGGACCACGCCATTTCAGAGCACCGAGCACCAGACGCAGAGTCGAGAGGATAAAAACGTAGATCCAAATCAGTAGACCAGCAATAGCTGCAGGACGGCTATGACGCCCCTTGCTGCCTTCAGTTAGCTGAAGAATATTTACAGCAATGAGACCAGCGATAGCAAGTTCCTCGACGACCTGCGAAACCAATTGTCCGGGAGGTGTGTCGGCTTGTACAATAGAACCACGAGTAGTAGTCTCGACAAGGGCCAGTCGACCGCCGTTAATCTCAAGCCCATCATCGTCATCAGAATCGTCAACCTGCTCGGGAGGAAGATCGGTATGGCTGTGGCGTCGGTCCTCGCTTGCAAGCTGTTGATACCTAGCCTTGGACTTGGACCAGGAGCTTAGAAGGCGGGAAATGCTTGTCCAGGCTAGAAGCGCAACGGAAACGAACAGGGCGATCAGAGGGAACAGAGTCTGCAGGTAGCTAGAGTAGTACAAGAAAAACGGTCAGCCAGCTTTTCAGAGCGCAGGGGTCAAGACAAGGGAGCACAAACTCTACCCGGAAGCAGGCACTGAAGTCATCAATCTCCCATATAGTTCCATTGCACTGCGCAAACCCCATGGTTTCAGAGATATTGCTCAGGTCGAGCTTACTGGTGTTGGGGACTGCCGCAGAGGCGGAAAGCAAGTAATTCGAGATGTCGCGACAATGAATTGGCGGGATTGTATGCGTCAAAAGAGTTCTCAGACAACGGGTTCGGGCAGATGATCGTCAAAACCCAAGGTGGGTTGCACGCTTGCGTCGGACCGGCTACGGCGCCGGAGGTCTCGAGGCAGTCAAGGTATTGTGCAGTCTTGTCGGAGCTTTGTCGCAATGATCCCGGTCAAGCGTCACTTGCAAGCACCATCGAGCGCGGCGTGACGTGAGCGATTCTGGTAGAACCCGGATGGTCGAGAAGAATTTGTATCTCAAGACCGTGATTGCGCTTCTTTGCGATCGCAATTTCTGAGTCGTTCAGCACTCAATCGAACCGTATGATGATGCCGAGGTCGCAGGTTGTCGTGCTGATCATCGATCAGATGCCGTCAGAGTTTGTATGCGAACTCTGAACACTCTCCGGCGAATGACGTCTTTGTAGAGAGCGTGAAGGGACCAAAAAGAATACTCTGCAAGAAACTAAAATGAAAGAGTATCGGTAACGATGTCAATAGAAGTATTAGATGAAGAATGCAGTCGAAACAAAAAGTTTTGACCGTGACTTGCAGGAACTGAGAAAAGAGGAGGAAGAGACGAGGAGTGCGGCGACCGTTGAAGAGAAGAACCAAACGAACCGACCAAACAGGGAAGACTAGGCCAGGCCCAAACAACACAAGTCCGAGATACGTTATGGATTCACACGCACGCAAGACAAGACAGGACGAGACTTTACTCTTGTTGGATGCACCGGGGGGAGAGGAAAGTGGAGGGCATGTGTCGGTGTCCAGGGAGTGAGATGCGAGCTATGAAGCTTTAGTGGGGCAGTGATGGCCTAGGCTAGGTACAGTTCAGTAGGTGAGGTAACGATGGATGCGATGCGATGCGATGTGATCCCTACAGATGATGAATGCAATGTTGCCCTGCTCTGTAACTTTACGAACGCCTTGAGTTTAGTTGGCGTCGGGTTATTCCTTGACTATTTCTTCGTACAGAATTAACTTTGAGAAAACCTCTAGCCTCAACAATCCTTTGGACCCATTTACCCACTACAAATTTCTCACAAGTCGTCATGACAAACATTAGCAATTAAGGATGTGAGCAATCTGTATGTTACCCCAGTTCTATACTGTATGGCGGGGCTGCGGGGACAATCACCTCGTCTACTCCGTTTCAAGCAGGTGTCAGATTCCTCAATTCAACACAATCAATTGAATGCTATAAATGTTTTCATGTTCAAATGCTACTGATTGATAGCAAATGATCCTTGTAAAAGGTCACAAGGATATCAACGTTGAGCCAAAACCCAGACATGTCTAGACAAGGTATTCTAACCACAGAGACCCAGTTAGCGTTTGAACTTGAAGATACCTAGCCGACCGCTACAAAAGTGCCCTTTGCATCAGGTAACTCGCTCCGACAGCCTTATCTAACAGGTATCGGTCATGACGTTATGAGACATTGGCTCGGAATTAGTACCGACAGACTGTAAAATGATGGACTGACTCGAATAAACAAGGGGGAGGTTATAGGGCCAAAGGAGTGGTAAACATCGTGGGTTGACGCGTAGGAACGTGCAGTTATTTATGAATCAGTGAAATGCCAGTAGTGTTGACTAATTTCCACGCACGTACCTGTATTTGGTAGATACGGTGATAATTGGGATCGTGGTCGTTGTCAATTGAAGTTTAATTGAAAGAGCCTGATTAATACCTAATTGATTACATTGACAGCTATCAAACATCTGGCGATGATCCTCTACCTGTATATACCGGCGGGTTATGGAGTGTCCCCATTCAAGAGGCTCGTGATTGTTCTTTTCATCCACCCAGATGGATTGTATCTGCAGACAAAGATCATCCATGAAGGTCAAACATATTGTCCTTCTTTGTTTGATCAACAATCACCAATTGCATCCTAATCATATCATGCAATTCACGACAAACGTTCCAGTCAATCACCATCACAAGCTACCCTAGAAAGAACCATCTCCACAACACCACATGAGCTGAAGTCTTGCGTCCTCTTTAAACAGGTTACATGCCACCCTGCGGTCTGAGCGCACCCATCACAGTTGTGTCCGTAGCTCTATGATATGCAGGAAATACGCCTCGTCCAATCGCTTATAACTTTGTTTCTCACCTATCAACCGTCAAAAACGCCATTGAGGCTCTATATCTTCCGTGCTATATCATCACAATCTTTGCAACAATCACATTGTCAAGCAACACAACCTTCAAACGTACTGTACGATAAGAGACATGTGTCGTGCATTCAGCCTCAACACATGCAAACCGTCAGGTTGATCACAATCCCCTCTTTCGTGATTCGCTATCTCTCACCGCCGGCTAATACACTCATTCCTTATCGTTACTCCAGGTCCCTGGGGGAAAACGGCTCCCCCACGTTCTAATGCCGTGTAGCGGTTACATTCAACGTCTTTGACCAATCGATGTCTGATGACCTTGCGGTTGAACTGGGTGTGTTCCTGTTGGACCATGACGCGAGGGCCTCACTTCTGCAGGACCGGTGAGAACTGCAGTGCTGTGAGACGACCCGTGAACTAGACTCTGGCGTAGATATTTGTTTACTCTTGGTGTAACCGTGTAGGGTTACAGTCATCTCTTTATTCATTCCTATGTAAACTACCCTGCAGTTACAGTCAAGCGAAATCGGACGTTGCACAACTGGCATTAAATATATGTCATTCATAGATCGTTCTTGAGTTACAACGGAGCTCATCCGTACCACACAAGTGGCTTTCAGACATGGTGTCCCTCTCCAACCAACCCGTCATGACAGCTCCTGAGCTATTTTTGTTAATATTGACACGACAGCCTTTAATGACTGTCCCGATTCCCTTCCCAGCCAAGATGACATCACTACCCCGACTCCTCCGGCTTGTTGAGCAAAAAGGAAACAAAAACATGTTAACTATTTTATCTTTTCTTCCTCTTTACTGTTGATACACAATACGCCCGTCTTAGCGGGCCACAACATAAGGCTGAATCAATCGTGCCTTGTGTTCGTCAAGATGGCTGATTAGCCCATAATCATGCCCTTCATACCGGCCATGTCACCCTCCTTGGCGGCGATTTCGAAGTAACCGTAGATGATACTGTAATATGTTAGTATTGCGATTCAAGAATTGAAGACGAGATTCAACTTACGTGACAGCAAGGAGAGTACCGGTACCGGAACCAAGAGCGCCCAAAAGGTCACTGGTGACGGAGAGCGCACCAATGCAGGCACCACCAAAGGCGGCGGCAGTAGGAATGATGCGCTTAAGCTCCTTGTACATGGACTGATCACGGTGACCAGCCATGACGAGACCCTGATCCTTGAGCTGCTTGGCAACATCACGAGGGCTGGAGCCAGAAACCTCAATCCAGGTCTTGGAGAAGAGAGCGCAAGCACCGAGCATGTAGACGATGTAGGCGCTCATGTGGATAGGGTCGAGAAGAGCCTCCTTCAGGTTCTGGGGAGGAGACATGTAGTAGACGAGACCAGAGGTAGCGTGGAGCTGAGAAGAACCATCCTTAGCCTCCCAGACACCGAAGAGACGGACAAGGAGGTTCTCAGAGAAGCGGGAGTAGAGCATCTGGCTGATAAGGAAGACGTTGGAAGAAAGAGCGGACTGCAGCATGATGGGCATGTTGGAGGTGTAGAACAGGCGGACGGGGTAAGATCCACGAGCACCACGCTGGCGAGAAGACTTGACAGGGATCTCGACGCGGAAACCCTGGAGGTAGATGACAGCAGCGAAGACGGCAATGGTGGCAAGGAGGTTCATGATGTTGGGGAGGTTCTGGCGGTAGAAAGCCTCCTGGAGAGCACGCTGCTTGTTGGGCCAGGTCATGAGGAGGTGGAAGAGGGCAATGACAGCACCCTCAAACTCGGGACCACGGCCAGTGTTGATGGTGGTGGGAGAGAAAGCCTTCCACATGATGGACTCGCAGATGTTGGTGGCAATGAACAGAGAGATACCGCTGCCAAGACCGTAGCCCTTCTGGAGGAGCTCGTCGAGGAGGATAACAATCATACCGGCAACAACAAGCTGGAGAATCAGGAGGAAGACGATACCAGCACCAAGGTCGGAGGGAGGTCCATAGAGACCGGAGAAGACGTAGACAGTAGCAGTACCGGCGGAGAGGATGAAGGCCAGAAGCTTCTGGGCGGTCTGGTAGAGCTCGCGGTCGGACTTGAGGTCAAGGTTGACATCGATCATGTGGGTGCCAGCAAGGAGCTGGAAAACCATGCCAGAGGAGATGATGGGAGTGATACCCAATTCCATCAGTGTACCACGGTTACTCGCGATAACCATTCGCAGCCAGTATAGAGGATCCGAGTTGTCGGAGGAGACGATACCGTAGAGAGGCATCTGGCTCATGACCAGGAAGATGAGGAGGGTGAGGGCCGTCCACATGAGCTTCTGGTTGAAGGGAATCTTGGTCTCCGGCTGCTGAACCTCAGGGAGGAACGGCACGAACGGTTTGACCAGATCGAGGAATCGTACTATCGAGCGCAGCCACTGTTAGCTTTTATCTGATGATCGCGATGCCAATTGGCAATTGCGCGCCATTTTGTGATGTCGCGCGAGCTCAAAAGTTTGAGCTTCAGCTCCAGACAAGGAGAACAACTTACGGGAACTCATGGTGGGCAACGATACTAAAGGGACAGAACAAGAATTGGACTATTCATCCAATGAGGGGGAAGAAAGAAGGAAAGAAAAGGAAGATGCTGAGCTTGAAGAGCCCAAGCGATTTGAAGGGTCGATGGGAGAATAATTAAAGGAGAGCTGGGGGGGGCGGAGGTTGGCGATCTGGCTTCAATGAGCCCAAATTGTAGATGTGTCCAATATTGGGAGTGGAGTGGCACGTGACCGACCCCAGCCAGGGGCGACTCGAGATGGGAGCTCCAGCTAAGGTTCCATTCCCTGAGCTTCTCCATAGGTAAAACGTACCTATAGGGAGCTAGCTAGCTGTGAACAAAGGGGTTTCAGCCTCTGAGACCAATTGAAGCTAAGCTTTGAACCCCGCCGTAATTTTTCCGTCAAATGACTCCGCTTTGCCTGTTCTGGAACATTGAGGATTTGACTCAATATTGTTCATTAACACTGGAACAAAACGACAAGGGCAAGTATCGGGTATCAATATTTATGGCTTTATCATATTAGATGCTTCGTCGCCTGAGTCCTCTTCTCAGGCGCAATGTCACTACAATGTCTAGAAAACCTCCAACAGAACCCCTGGTGGTTGTGCTAGGATCAACGGGCACGGGCAAGTCAGATGTAAGTGTGGCATCACCCATGATAGAATGGCACTGACGGATATAGTTGGCAGTTGAACTTGCAACTCGGTTGAATGGTGAAATCATCAATGCCGATGCTATGCAGTTGTACAATGGACTACCTATCATTACTAACAAAATCACCGCTGCAGAACAGCGTGGTATTCCTCATCATCTTCTTGGACATATTTCTTTGGATGAGCAACCTTGGGATGTTGATGATTTCAAGAGGGAAGCGACTCGAACAGTACGAGAGATTCGTGGCCGAGGACGATTGCCCATTCTCGTCGGTGGCTCACAGTATTATGTCGATCCTATACTCTTCAAAGAGGTTATTCTGGATGACATAGACCTGGATATGTCCAAGTCATTTCCAATTCTGCAAGAGTCAGGCGAAGTTATGCTCCATGAGTTACGAAAGGTTGACCCTGTCATGGCCGATCGATGGCACCCCAAGGATCGTCGCAAGATTCAGCGATCTCTGGAGATTTACCTAAGGAGCGGCAAAAGAGCATCCGAATACTATGCTGAGCAGCAAGCTAGAAAAGAAGCGGCACAGCAAGACGCCAACAAACAGTCCTGGGAGAATCTGCTATTCTGGGTCTACTCGGAACGAGATGTCCTGCGAGATCGTCTCGATAAGCGAGTAGATAAGATGCAGACGAGTGGGCTCATGGATGAAGTCCGAGAACTTTACGGATTTAAGCATAAAAAGGAAGCAGAAGGCCAACGTCTTGACATGACAAAGGGGATATGGCAGTCAATTGGATATAAGCAATTCGAGCCATACTTGTCTGCTGTTGAGGAGGGGCGAGAGGCTGCAGAGCTCGAGAAATTGAAGAGCGCAGGACTTGAGGAAATGAAGTCGGCAACGAGACGATACGCTGTCTATCAGACCCGCTGGATCAGACTGAAGCAGATTCCGCGGATACGTGAGATTGGTCCAGAAGCTATGAACAACATGTATCTTCTGGACAGCACAGATGTTTCAGCATATGGACAGAACGTTGTTGAGCCGGCTGTAAAGTTGACGGAGCAGTTCCTCAAAGGTGAAGACCGTCCATTACCGACTGAGATTTCGTCACTTGCTAAAGAGGTTCTCACACAAGTTGGGAATCCTCCACCCAAAGCAACACCATGCAAACGTACATGCGAAGTCTGTCACACGGTATTAATGACAGAGGAAGCATGGAAGCAGCATTTAAAAAGTTCAACTCATCGACGTGTTGTTCGCAAGAAAGCTAGAACGTCTTTGGTGCCTGTGGAAAAAGTGCCCGAGGACAAAGATGAAGGAGACTCTGGGCCAGAGCTGGGGTCCATGTTTTCAGAGTGATCAATACAAACAGTCAAACCTACCATGCCACGATCTGAGGTCCGTCCCGTGCAGCCGGTATTTGACAATCACGTCACTTGCAATGATATGAGAATTATGGTTACGCGTAAAGTTGGCTGCTGAAGGCCATCGCTCTTGAAACAATATACCGACACTGGATGCCGTCATCGGATCGACGCGGATGCTAGCCGTTGACCCGTCTAAACGAATAATGGAGGCATCATTCGATGTTTCAATCAGGTCTGTTTGACATGCCATGTGAATCATCAAGTCTGCTTTACAAATCGAAGTGACCCTGAAGTCCTAACCGGGACTCCGAAGACGTCAAGAGTAGACAACTGCCGTTGAACTCTTTCATAGGGCTTACCGTAATTATGATGAGTTGGCATTGAATTCAGCATACTGAGACGATCTATGCGACGTCCTTTTGCTTAATCAAGGATCATGCCAGTTTGCATAATGGTCAGCTGGTCTAGGATAGAAGGACGATAATAACCCGCTCACCCGAATCAGGCACAAGACCTTCAATGCGGCAGATCATGATAGAAGTCAGTTTTGATGAATCGCTACTCTTCAGAGCCTGATAGGTTCACCGGACACTCGGTGATATCACGTCCGTGGGGGCATATCATCAGAACGCGAAACATAGACAAGGATACGAAAACCATATGGGGCCGGGCTGTTGCCATAACCCGACGAGTGAGAGCAACACAGGGAGTCATGGAAAGACTGCGGAGAGGAGCTTATAGGTAATCATGGACCTGAACTGAGCGTTTGGGTTTGAGAGGCTAGGTGGTCTACCTAGTTTAAGTGGCTTAACCTTCCGGAGCTTCCGAAGTTTACGAAAATATTGATCAAGAGTTTTAGACGGTTGTGTATAAAGGTCTGACGTAGAGTGCTAAACTACAGACCCTTTGGGATGGTATCGGATCAAGGTTTTAAGTATTTAATGTCCGTCAGTCTGCATACGGTAACTATTCTGATACAAATTGAGTCATCGGGCAGGGCTGGCGCTTTGGTCCGTTGCGGCGGACTTGGATGACAAAAGTCCGCCACTATCCAGCTAGACGGGCTCGAGTTCGGGTCCAGGGGGTCCTCATTGGTCAGTTTCAGCTAGAAGATTCGATTTTAGCATATCGACCATGTGAAACTCAAAGGAATGCATCAGCGATTTTCCTGTCAGGCAGCTTTATATCAACCTTGCCCTTTGGATTTTTGAGGCCAGGTCTACCGTCTATTTACGGTATGGAGAATTAAGGCAACAAGATATCTGCCTGAACCAATACAGCCCTAAGAACAAAGGGGTATTCCATTCATATTTTTTCCTCTATATTTACTTCCCTGAAACCTACGTCAACTGATGTGATTAACGGAATACGCGGATTCCGGTATGCGCGTTTAATTATTCAATCCTTTCATACCAACTTTTATGCAGAGGCATTGGACAACTAGCACAATCTTCAACAACCACTGAACAATCCGACAAGACCAGGAAAAAAAAACCATAAGCCCCTGGGCTACCTCCCAGAAGAGACAAGACAAGCAAAGCACCTCAGCCAGCCATAACCGGCTCTACATTATACCGGTAGACTCGGCATCTTACGGTATCGTCGGCTGCCCTGCTTATCGTTTTTTGCACCAGGGAGTTTTCGAGTGTCTGATCGATCATATCCATTTCACATCATCATTTTTGTTTCTTTTCCTCATCTTTCAGTCCTGACGGATCCTTTGTTCCCATTTGCGTTTCTGTTCTGCTGCCCCTCCCCCTCACTCACCTGACCCTAGTGAAACAGACGGAAGCGGGCTTCTGAAGAACCCCAGCTACCCGCCTGCCTGAGCTGTACGTACTGTACGGTCTTAAGGTGGAGCTCACGCTGGCGTCATAGGATATTTTACTCAACCTTCAACTCTCAACGACGAGACTCTATGACTGTTATGTGAGGTTTTGCTCAATTCTGCGGTCATGTCAAACAATATCACTCACGGGCCGGGTTCTGTATCGCACAAGAACCCTCGTGTCTTGGCCTGCGTCTTGTGTCAGCATCGCAAGATCAAATGCGATCGTAACACGCCCTGTTCAAATTGTATCAAGGTGAGCATCTACAGCCGCAATCTCGTATCAGCTTTAGAGTTGTTAATGCGACTTTATAGGCAAATGTTACTTGTACTCCAAGCACTCCCGCTCCAGCAAGGAAGCGCCGGAGACCCAATCAGGACCTTCAGGAAAGACTTGCACGATGTGAGCAGCTCCTAAAACAATACGCCGATGGTTCTGTCCCATCTCCTTCTGCTGTTGGTCATTCACCTGCTACAAATGGGACCGTGGATACGTATCCTGCGACACCTACCAACATCGATGGTCAGTCCAAGTGGAAACCTACTGGCAAGATGGTCAAGGAAGAAGGCGGGGTGCGATTCATGGACAGCTATCTCTGGGCTAATATCCACGATGAGGTGAGTCTACTGACTTGACCTGCTAACATGCACTAATGCCATTCAAGCTCCAAGCAATGAGAGAAATTGTCGACACCGATGATCCAGAAGAAGCCAGTGTTATGGGTTCAGAAGATTTGAGTCCAGATTACAACATCGATCTTCTGATACCAGCCGATACAGCTACCAGATCATGCGAGGAACTCCAGCCTGAACCTGTTCACATCTTTAGACTCTGGCAGTTATTTGTCGATCGCGTCAATCCTCTGACCAAGATCATCCACGTTCCATCTGTGCAACCATTCGCCTTGGAGATGGCTACCGATATCAACAAGATCCCACTCAACTACCAGGCTCTCTTATTCGCCATCTTTACCATGGCCACAGTATCCCTTACCGAGGCTGAGTGTCTTCAGATGCTGGGAACATCTCGGGATGAAGCTCTCCGACGGTACACCATTGGAACCAAAGTGGCACTCACAAAGTTTAACTTTCTCAAAAATTACGACATGGTGGCTCTGCAGGCATTGCTGCTATACTTGGTAAGACATTAAACACCCCTGTGTAACTATCGCTGACGATTCCAGTTATCACTTCAGAACCGATATGATCGACATGCGGCCTGGATTCTCAGTGGAATGGTCGTGCGTATCGCGCAAAAGATGGGCTACCACCGTGACGGCGACTACCTGGGACTGAACGCCTTTGAGACCGAAATGCGACGACGTATGTGGTGGCAGATCATCCTCCAAGATGCCAAGAACGCTCTAGTTTCTGGTTTGAGCCACTCGCTTCTTCCAAGCAGCTGGGACACCAAGATGCCGCAAAACGTAAACGATGCCGACCTTTTCCCAGGATCAATCGAACCCGTTCTACCCCGCGAGGGTCCAACAGAAATGGCTTTCTGTCTAATCGGCTACCAAATCGCCAAATTCCTCGTCAACGCCGAATCACTCCACGGAACCCCCGGATTAGAAGCTGCCGTCATGGGACACGACTTTGAAGGCCAAGATCCTGCCATTCTACCGAGCATCCAACAGTACCGAGATTTAGTGGACAATTTGGAGCAGAATTTGCTTGAAGTTGAGGCTCGTTACATCGATCCAACGGCTGGAAACGTACACATCGCCGCACTCAGCATTCGCCCCATGATCTGCAGCAAGATGAGGGAGATACTAGTCCCCATGAAGGAGCAGCCAGAATGGGGAACAGAAATTCTCGACAAGAAGGATAACCTTTTCAAGATTGTGTTGATGAACAATGAGCACAGCACCGATGCATATAGCGTGATGGAACAAACTGGTTTCCTCTGGTTCCTCAAGTTTCATTTCCAGATTGATATCTTTACAGTCATGACGAAGCAGCTCTGCCAACGACCGACTGGTTCTCTCGCCGACCGCGCATGGAACATGGTTCAGAAGATTTACCACTATCATACCGAACTCCTCGACATTTCCCAAAAGACATACTACATCCAAGCCCAAACAGTACTGAAAGCTTGGAAGAACCGAGAACAAGCCTTCAGAGCAGCTGGCCAGCCCCTCGAGACACCAAACTTTATCTATCGCCTACGAGACGTCGTCAAGAGCGAGAACAGAACTTCAGAACCTTCGCCACAACAACCTGTCGCCCATCCTCCGCAAAACTCACATCAAATGACCGATCTTGATCCATTTTTGGGTAATTATCTGGATGTCTCGACGCTGAATTGGGATTTATGGGGGAACATGAACCAACCACCACAGCAGCAGCAGAGCCAGATGCCTGTTTCGTTATTTGGCAATTTCCCAATGGGCAATATGGGCTAGGGTTATGAGATTGTACTTGTGAAAAGTTTGGGGCTGGTATGATAATGAGCTGGGAATCTCCATGGAGTAGGGTGCATGTTGGATTTATAGAGCGGCGTTGGTAGGGTTGGATATTACCAGGGGAGCAATTGTATCAATATATTTTGTTAACAGCCACAAATCAAGAATCACAGCGTCTTGGGGTCTTTGTTATTGTTAGGACATGTCTACTTATCCATTGCCCTTTCCCCTCACAGGCAGTCCTTGATTCGCCTGCCCATCATTGCAGCCTCCATATCTCCTCTCACCAGACATCACTCAGCTCTGAGCATGAGCACGACGCTCACGAGCCAATTCAAAAGCCGGATACACATATCCCGCACCATTGCTCCCCGGCACAAGAGGATGGTTCAAAGCACCATCAGGCATGGCATCCAGTTCGATGTCAGAGTTTGCATCAGAATCGTCATGGTCGCGGCCACGAGTACCAGTAGGTGATTTGGGACGAGAGCGCCAGCTGCAGAAGAGAACTGCCGCGAGGAAGATGACAACGATGGCTGTGCAGCTGATAGCGATGGCGATGATGACGCTCCTGTCGCTCATGCGGCGCTGGATGGTGTTGGTCATTGTTGCGGTTGACTGAGATGTTAGTTGTGATGCGAGATAGGGGGGGTGACTTACCGAGATGGGGACTTGAGATTGATGAGGAGGTGTGCCGTGGATGATTCTTTACTACCACTGGGAATGACTTGAAGATGTTCACCAAGGGTTAGATGCGAGTTGGAAGCCGGAGAAGATGAGATATTGATATGCACTACTACTGAGTAAACACTGCAACGGATCGACGTATTAGGGGAACACTGTTTTTGTGTATTTCTGCGTAGCAAACGACAAGTGAAGAAGATAATAGAAATGCACATGAAAACAAGATAATGTAACCGTTTGAACTTGGTTAATGAAGGCCCGAGTCTGCAAACATGCCATTCCTAGATGACTGGCACTGGTAGCCACATACACTTAAAACCATCCCTAAACAACCTCAATCTTCCTCTTATCTAATCTACCTGAATATGAACAAGTACACTCATCGAACTTATCTAAACCTGTTCCGCAGCTGACCCATTACCAGCCGCCACATTGAGTCTCGCCGCTCTTTTAGCACGCTCCTGAGCCTCTCTTTTCTGCTCCTTCTTCTGCTGCCGATGGGCCAGATACTGCAAGCAACAGCACGGAACAATAAAGAGGAGAAACAGAACCGCCATGCCGACTGTCAAACCAATGATGGCTATCTTGTCAGAGTGGCTGGGAATGCCGTGATAGTGCTGTGTCGAGGCATCGAGTATTGCAGTGGGGGAGGTGATGGTGATGAAAGTACTGGGGGAAGCCATTTTGATTGTGATGGAAAGGAACATACCTGTTGGTGAGAATCTGACGTTTGTGGGCTTGGCAGATGGTTTGGGGGTTGGTGAGGAGGACGGAGTTATATAGATGAGCTATCGACATGTATGAGTCGACAGTAGTGAACATGGTGATATTTCAAGCCTCAGTTCTAAGAACAAGACATTGTTACAGCATCGGCCACGGAACGTTCAATCTCTTCATATCGTGGCGTCAATTTTTGTTTTCTTTGTTCTGGTGCCGGTTGAACATCTCTCAGCAGGTGAACTGGAATAGCTATGATGAAGACGAGAAGCATGCTTCTTGAAGAGAACGGCAATCAACTAACAGAATGGCGAGTCCCTGCGCAGTTCATTTACACATAAACTCAAACTCCTATGACATTGCTGTGCGGTGTATGTCTTTACACCTTGAAGCACGGCATCAAAGACAGGCTTTACGTATTCAGACGTGATGCCATGCATCGTTGTTCAGTGTCCAGCAGTATGCTATGGCCCTAACCAATTGGCCTTCGTCTCACGCGTTGAGCACCTCGAGTCTTCAACCGCAGCCACTATAGACGAGCAGCCATAATCACGGGCACACTAGTTGAGCTCGCCTTCAAGCGTCAAGCATCACAAGCACACATATACATCAGAATGTAGATCTCAAAAATGAAACGACACCTAGACGGGAAAACTAGGTGTCGAGATTAACGACGGATCCAATTTCCCAATATTCTTCTAAGAACTGTTCTCGAGTCCAAAGACCCTGCCTACAATGCTGTCCACTCTCTACACTAGACAGCGTGCGGCGAACGTTCTTGTCTATCTGAGGAAGAAAGGAAAATCGAACCGCGACAAAAAAATTCGCGATAACAAAACTCAAGATTCTGCTTAGTCATTCGAGCTATGCACGTGATGATCGAACAGAGTGGGTCACGTGCGTCCCGAGATGAGGAATTGACATCATCCTATTGGCTGATTGGACCGAGAAGCCGAGGAGGCCCGTTCCGATGTCTCGAGAATAGGAAGCCATCATCATTGATACCCAGATACGAATCTCGCCCTTGAAGCATCGACGCTGACGATATCGTTGACCGAACCTTGGCTGAACCCTTTCTCTTCGAAATCGATAGATACTCATAATCCGCCACGATGCTCGCTCAACGTGTTGGCGTCGCCGCTCTTCGTCAAGGTACTTTCGCAAAAACGATCTCGACATTCCGATATCTAACAGCTCTATAGGCGCGACCAAGCCCTTCTTCGCCCAGAACATTCCCAAGGTTGCTCTCGCTGCTGGAATCTCTACCTCTTCTCCCCTACGGTATGTCCCTAGCATCAATTGAGCTTCAGGCATCTCACATTCGCAGCGCTGTCGGTTCCACCAAGGTCTCTCAACAAGACGGCCACCAGATCCTCGTCAACCAGCGCCTCAACCGTCCCGTCTCTCCCCATCTGGCCATCTACAAGATCGAGCAGACATGGTTCGGTAGCTCCGCCTGGAACCGAATCACCGGCTGCACCCTCTCCGCGACTCTGTACGGTTTCTCCCTCGCCTACCTCGCCGCTCCTCTTGTCGGACTTCACCTCGAGAGCGCAAGCATCGCCAGCTTCGCCGCTGGTCTCCCCCTCGCCATCAAGGGTGGTATCAAGTTCACACTGGGCTTCCCCTTCGTCTACCACGCCATCAGCGGCTTCAAGCACCTCCTGTACGACGCTGGCAAGGGTTTCGCCAAGGCGACTATTATCCAGGCCGACAAGTACATCTGGGCTGCCAGTTTCCTCGGCGCCATTGGCCTGGTTGCTCTCCTGTAAAATACCAAAATTGAACAGAGATGGAAGGATATAGATGGTATGGTTCGTAGTGGATGATACAATGGATAAGGGAAGGAGTACGGCAAGGATGAGAAACTCGTGTACGAGTATTAGCCTGAGGGCATCCCTGACTTTGAGCAAAGAATTTTATTATCTGTACACAAGCGCCTTTAAATGCTTGAGCCTGTTCTAACCAATACCTCGTGAGGTATCGCAACCAAACGCCATTCGCCTGTCGTGAATATCACATGCCAAGTTTCTAATCCAAGAATCGAGCATCCAGGATTGTCCTGATCAATCTCCGATTCCCGGAAGAGGCAATCTTTTCCCCAATGATGGGTCCGATAAAGTCCTTCAGTTCGGATATCTCTGTCCCAACGTTTGCTGTACCATTGACTCCATTGGCATCTGATTCGACATGGTCGGCTAGTGAAGCCACAGCTTGTACTATGCCCTGAACCAGCATCTCATAGTCCATTGTACCCTCTGCCTTTTCCTTCAGAGGCTGTAGGATCCCCGAGTCAAAAGTCTGCAAGTTACGTAGCACCAGCACGCGGATTGCCTCTGGACCTCCTGCTTCCAACAGGCCGTGGATGGCACCGTAGAGTACCGCAGGGGGTTTGGTAGGGTCGAGAAAGTATTTGAGGCATGTCCTCGTCAACTTGGGCCGTAGGAGTGTGTTGGAAGCCGAGTATTTGCGCGCAATTCGTCCAACCAGAGATGCAGCCAGCTGTCGAAGATCATACTGCTCCTTAAGAGCATCTGTCCCCTCATCAGTGCCCAATTTTCTAGCCATAAGACAAGTAAGAGCGGGGGCTGAAAGGGGACTGGCGTAGGGATCCAGGAAAAGGCTCTTGTTCTCGATGAGAGCATTCGTCAACTCCATCATCTGCTTAAGAGTGAAGGTGTCATCGAGATGGTGTGTTACTCGGTCCATGATGAAGGTGATGAAGTATGGGATGAGCTGGTGCAGACCAGGGTCGTCTCTAACGGAACCGAGAGCGGCTTGCCGTAGGCGTACCACTTCTTCGTCAGGATTGTCGTCGAGAACAGCAGCCTGGATTTTATCAAAGTAGAGTATGAGCTCCTTGCTCACAATGTGCTTAACAGATGGTTTCATGGAGACATTGTCATTGCCTGCCAAGGCGGACAAGGCAGGGTTCGCACCAGGTCCCTTGGGGAGAAGTTCCTGCGATCGAGATTCGGAAGTCGTGGGGTTCTGAGGGATGGAAGGCTGGACACCTTCGATGGCGAGCCAGTGCGCTGAAGACGTTAGCATGGAATCATGCGCTGACCGGAAAACATACCTGTAAAACCCATGTCGCGCGGCACCTTGGGCAGAGGCGCATTGATGAGCTTTTCAAAATCGACCTCCTCATCTTCAATGTAGAATAGCGGCTGGCCAGGTCCAAGACTGGCCTCGCCGTATCGCAGCGGACGCGTAGAATCGTAGCCGTAGAGGGGCTCAACGTCGAGCGCCTTGAGCGCGAGGGAGATATCGTTGACGGTAAGGGTTGTTCTGCGGGCGGCGCGCATGAAGCGCAGAGACTCCACGATGACCTGGCCGATTCGGTATTCGACGTCCTGTGTCAAGCACTTGAGCGCCTCTTCGTTGAGAGAGCTGATGCCAACCGACTCTGCGACATCCTTGACGTTATCAGGATTCCAGAGCAGTTTGGGGGTATCGGTAGCCATGGCGCTGGGAGATGCGCAAGACGGCGCTGGTTTCGGTGATGCGATTCAGAGGACAGTGCAGGTGGGTTAAGACGGTGTCGAAGCAGGTGTAAGGTATATTTATTGAGTTGCGTGAATGTGAAGCTTGACGAGGCTGAGATGGAGGTGCGGATTGGGATAACAGTGTGGCTTGATCGTGCTAACGCCACACTAGAGATGTCGATTGATACCAGACAAGGGACCTCCATCGTGAGTGACAAAAAGACTTGGTAAATTTAGTACGACGTGGTATAGATTTGGTCGACTATAGACTAGATATTTTTAGCACCTCTATTTCACGTCAGAAGTTTTCTTGCTCCCCGGGGCCAGATTGTAGAGTTCAAGCATCCTTGGACACACGTATTTATGACGATTTAGAATGAACTAGTTAGTAAGATCTTCTGCAGAATTTATAAATGCTCTGGTATCTAGACAGGAGGCAACCATGATATCCTCTTCATTCACCCAGGCAATCCTGCTACTTGACCACCAAAGGTCGAATCAGGTAGAGCGATTCCATGACATGAAAACTTGAGATACAGTGTTTAGAGCATTCCTCCACTCCAAGCGAAAGAAAGCACCTATCAAGCATCATATTCTTCCCCAAGAGTCAAAGTAACTTGCTGGTTCCCTTGATAAAGCACGTAATGCATCTTGGTACCGTCCCAGTTGAAATTGAACTGCAAGTCCCCTGGCTCACCCACGGCATTCCAGTAGTACAGGGGGCGTACAATTTCAGCTGCTGCACCTTGACACGATACCAATCCACGAAACAACGCCCGTCTGCTGCATGACGTACTGCCTCTGGAGGAACAGGTCTTCGGTTCGGGCCCTCAGTAGAGAGTTCATCGCCCTGGGGAATAATCAGCCAAAGGTTCCACCAGCACATGTATGAATGAGATACTAACCCAGCGGACAAGCCAATGGATGGGTCCGCCATTGCCAATGCCTACGCCGTAGCTTTCTCCTGAGGCTCGAGCTTCAATCTGCACAATCGACGGAGTTGACTGGCTCTTTGTCTGAATGGCATGCAATACGGCACCTCGAGCTACTGAAGTCCATCTACAGAAACTGGTCAGTCGTGAAGCGCGAGAAGCGAACGAGAGAACTAGACCTGTGTCGTCTCCGTACTGATTGGTTTGGGTCGAGGGAGACGAGCTTTTGACCTTGTATTCTATCTTCTGTTACAGATAGTGGTTACGGCCAAGCCCTTCAGCCACAACGACATGCTGGAAATCCCAACATTAGCAAGTTTCACTTATATCCGGCCTGGAGACTACTCACTGTTGCCTGTTCCCTCCTTAACCACAGCCATTTCCGAATCTATCAGGTTCACAATCTTGTGTACGATTGGGTCGAACAACCCATTGATGTCGCCCCTAGAGTGCTCATCAGCTGCCACCTTTGGCCAATTTGGAGTGGAAGAGGAAATAATAGAAAGGGAACACCCGTATTTCACTTACGCGTTAAAGGCCATTGTGGTTCGATCGACCCAAGTCCCAAGGAACCTGGGAGGAAGGTCGACGATCTGGCCTTCCATATCGACAGAGTGATTTCTTTTCATGTCATTATGCCAGATACTGTCCGCAAACTTGTTAAAGTCCTCGTCAGTGAGAAGTTTGAATGTTGGCCTTGGACGCTCTGCCTTAGTCCTGGCCTTGAGCAGCTCCATGAAACCGTCATCCAGGAGAGCCGCTCCAGCATATATACATTTGCTAGGGGAAATCTCCCGCACGGCGAGGGGCCGCATAGACAGCACTTGATAGGAGATCAAGTCCTGTTGAGGAGATAAGTGTCACGACGGGAGACGGATGTTGGAGCAGTCAAGTTACTTACTGTGGTTCCTCCGCCGCAGTCGCAAATGATGACTGTGTCCTTTGCCTGGAAGTTTAAACCCTGACAGATGCTTTAGATGGTGTTCAAGATATACACATCGTGGGAGGATTTGCTTTCCCTACCTCCAAGTTGCCTGTGTCGGCCGAAGCCGATAGGAGAGCGATGGCAGCGGCTTCTGCCTCCGTGACAAGTTTCTGCGCCAGACGAACGTTTGCACCGAGAATATCCACGGGCCGGAGAACTTGAAGCAGCCTCTCACGGGAGTCTGAGGGCCCCAGTAACACTCGACTCCCCTCCTTGATGCCTTCGTACACGTTAGCCCGTCTTGGTTGAAGAGCATCGGACGTCTTCCAGGTGAATGTCAGTCTCATTCACTCGGCTGAGTCTTTGACTCCTTCTATGTTGAATCATGGAAGCCGCCTCTGGCGTGCAAATGCTCAAGCCGTTCACAAACTCGGTCACCCCTTGTGAAACAACGATACGGCGAGCTTCTCGGCTGGAAAGTGCAGTGTGTAAAGGACTTCAGCTTGGGACTCTGTAATTGGTGGGATGTCTGCTGATCGAGGGAAACCGCAGTAGACCGTGTATCGACGGCGTGCGTACTGAGTGACTAGACGCTCGGGATCCACGTCTGTGGCAGTTACACAGTCGAGGTTAGTCACTCTTTAGAAGCCCATGGCTCAGCCAACGTTCAATAACGTCAGGTAACGTCTTTGCCAGATGATTGTACACACCTCGACTGCTTGAGATAACCATGAATACCTTCAGTTGCTTCACCCAGCACAACCAGTGCGATTACATCACTTGAGTCAGTGTGAAAGACTTGTATCTCCGTTGCATATGCCAGCGTTCTAGTTCCATGGGTGTCAGCTTCAATGGTAACGTCTCTGATACATGCAGTTGCTGCATCCGCTTTCTTCCCAATATACCAATGGTCTCAGCGTCATTTAATTAGGGCAATATAGGAAGCAACCCCAGCGTAAGTGGTGAGGTTCTCTTCCTGATTTATTGGTCCACGAGACCACTGCAAACGACTTTCCTAGATGAATCTCACCAGAGACCTTGCAGAACTCGCTGTGGAGCTTAGACAGCGGGAAATAATTGTTGGGCTACGCACCAACGGCAAATTCAGAGCTACACGCAGCATATGCTCCCAAAACCTAAGCAAACACCTGAAATATTATCCGCCGAATACTTCTAATCCCTTACCTACTGTGACGAGAATACCTTCCTTGCAGCATCGCTAAAGACATCACACAGAAAGCACACAGGAGCTCAAAGCATTAAGGATAAAGTTTCCATAACTCTTTTCTCTGAGGTAAGAGTTTCCAAACCTCTAAATACTATACCCATATCTGCCCTTATATAATTATACAATACCCCCTTTCAAAGTCAGGCATAGCACTGCTACCTATAAATATACAAAACACCAAAACCCCAACCACGATATCCCATCCCCTTATGCAATAACAAAAACTAAATCATCCACAAACCGCAAAAAAATTCAATCTCGGAGTTGCAGGCTTTGGGCACCACTTATCCCCATTCCATCTTTTTCTGTCTTGCTGGTGTTCCCAACCCGCAACTCAGGCTTTCCAGGCAGTAAGGAGACCGGATTCGATCCCACATACCGACCCGGAAGCGGCGAGAGATCGGTCGTACACGCTTTGTTAAACCGTTAGGCCAAAGCGAGCTGCCGCAACATCTGGTGATAAGGGTTTAGTGTCTCTGACGCATAAGGCTATGGCTGGGGGTGCTTTAGGTTGTGGTTGAAGTGTTGGAGGTGGCGGCTGGCAGGTGTTGGCAGTGTCAGGGGCAGAGACTGGTGGATCGGCTGGAAAGGCAGGGCGTGATAGTGTCTGATGTGTGAGTCTGTTCGGACCCCGATAGTGTCTGGAACTGAAGGGTTCTGGCAGTTGAATGGTGATAGGTGAGATAGGGAGAATATGTTTGTGAATCCTCATGTCAAGTCACATCCATGACCACCTTTTCTAGGAAACACTTCCATGTAAACTGGTCCAAGTCTTCTCGATTTATATAAAAGGGTATCTCATAGATGAAAAAGACTGACAGAAATGGTATGTCACCCATCCAACTACAGAGGCTCGTAAACCAGCAACATACCCGCCGCCGCATGCTTCAGAATATAGGATGCCAACTTTTTATAGAGTTTTGGTCTGCAGTCATCAGACACTCTATGACAACTCTCAGCCTCAAAGGTTTCCTGATTTATCGCTTCAACAACGATAGAAAGATACTCTGCACACTCCTCCTCATCCTGACCAAAGGGAGCAAGACATCCCGCCCACTTGAAGAGTATGGCGTTGAGCAAAAGGCGACTCATTTGACCGTTGGCGGTATGAAATGGATGAATACTGAAGAAAATGTGACTGTATTTTGCTGCAAGCGCCACAGGGTCAACATCTCCTTTTATTCCAGCAGCCAGGATATCAGCTCGGTAACTGGCCATCATCTTCTCCATCGCAGCGGGAATCTTGTTGGGGTCCATGTAGGGACGGGAAGTTGCCTGTAGGGGAGATGTGCGATATTTACCGCTGTACTCGGTATCATATGTGCCTTCCGTCTGATTGAACTCATTTGTCAAGATGCGATGCGCTTCCTTGATAATATCCTCGGACAGATCGCTCTTCGTGGTTTGGCAGACGAGATATTGAGCAGCCTTGAGATGCTGGCCCACCTCTCGATAGATTTCCGCGTCGAGAACCAAGAGGTCATACGGATCACTAACCGAGCCTTCAAAAATGGCTCGACAAATCTCGATTGTGGTATTCAAGTTGAAACTGACATCTTCGATGTTGTTGGAGCCATGGACAAGGCGATAGATACAGTCCAGGATATGTCGTTGCATCTTGTCCGGATCAATAGTTCTTTCGAATGAGAGTGCGCGGAAGAGCTCATATAGATGCTTGGGGTCGTCTTCTGGGTTCCTTCTGAGATAAGAACTCTTGTCCATGGTGATCAATAGAGGGTGTGTTTGCATGGTCGTTGAGTGGCCTGTGGCGTTGTCTTGTAGAGGAGCCATGGTTCTTTGACACAGTAGACAATATAGATTAAAAATAAGGTCTTTTTTCGTTATTCTGGTGATGCTGAAAGCTCTTGGTCACTGGTAGATGATGATGATTGATCAAAATGGATGAGTGAAAAGGTATGGGAAAGCAGCGGCTTAGAAAAGTGAACCAACCTTCCTTATCATAGGTACCTTAAGTTCGCTGGGTCCTCTAATCTTCAATTCACTGAAGTTTAACTCTCGAAAAAAAGACCCTCGTAGTTTGAATCTATCTCAGTCACGCTCTTATGAAACTAAAAGTCTAGGTTGACACATCGCAGTCACTTAGAGCACTAATCCAACAGTAAACTTCTCCCATGACTCCTTAATCTTATCCTTCGCCGCCTTGAGCTCCTCAACATCCCACATGCACTCAACAAATCTCCCACCCAGAAACTTGGCCTCGTCACTAGCAGCCCAAACAGCAAAGTCGCTCGGAAGTGACACATCCTCTGGGACAAGTCCATAGTCCTTGACGACATCCACCAGAGGTCGAGTGATGGCTGTATCCATGATGAGTCCGGGGTGAAACTGTATAACGACCTTGTCTCGGTTCTCATTGGCGTACCATTCAAACACTTTATAAGCTCCAAGCTTTGAGCCGCGATAGGCTGAGAATCCAGGCATAAACTCTGTGTACATTGCGCTTGTGGATACGTGGATGACTGTGGCTCCGGGAGTGGCGAGAGGGTCGAATGCACGCAAGAGGTTAAAGTTGCCTTTGATGTTGATCTCAAAGGTGAGCCACCAATCGACAGGATCTGCCACGGTGACATGTTCGGTCTTGGGCATGTATCCAGCGTTTGCGATGAGAATATCGATCTTTCCGTTGATTGCAGTGGTGTAAGCTTCAAGGACAGACCGAGTTGAGTCAGCATCGACGATGTTGACTGTATAAGTCCAGACTCTTGTTTCGGGGTAGTTTTTCTCGATGTAGGCTTTGTTTTCGAGTAGTGTCTTTTCTGTTCGGCCAAGAAGAGCCAAGTTGGTGATACCTGATTTTGCGAATGACCTGGCAATGCTGGCACCAATACCAGAGCCACCGCCTGTGATTACAGCATTCTTTCCACTGGTAGAGAGCTCAGGACGAAGAGGAGAGATGGATGGGTATGAGCTTTTGTGAAGGGTATTGACTGGAGATGCCATTCTGGTGACGCTCAATTGAGTGGAGAGATGGATGATGAATGAGAGCGGTTGTGTTGCTCATATCCTACTTTCTTATACTCTATATACACATTGTTAACCCCAGAATCCTTCAGCATCTTTGTGAATATGCTCACTGAAGCATCGTGAGTTCAACGTTGAGTTGCGTTACACATTATTCATGCGCTGACGCCTCACCCTTGCTACATGACTACCCCACCAGCCACCATAACGCCTCATAACGTTATCAATCCTCTCTTGGTAAGTAAGCAACGTTATTCCTCCAACATCGTCATCACACTCCCCATGCCATTGAGATGTCACCTCCAGGCAATGGAGATAATTCCGATGTATGTGGATCTCACAATTACCAAGCAGAAATTTCCGAATTACGAAACACCAACTAACATGCATCAACAGCCAAAGCGAGAGCGCAGCAGAGTTGCACAGCGCGAGTATCGCAAAAGACATGCCTCAAAGTTCAACACTCTCAAAGATGAGAACCAGAGATTGAGAAATGCTCTGAAAAGAGTTGAGAAAGTCGCGCTGAAGCGTGGTGGAAAGGACCAGGAACTCGAGGCGGCGCTGGCTGAAGCGAGAGAAACTCTTGGAGAAGAGAGCGACAATCGAGCCTCGACAACTTCTGGTTCAATAGATACTGACCCGATATCTGCTGAGAGGTTATCATATCTTTCGGGGCTGTTGTCATCGGATATTATGATTCATGCGCAATCGCTTGGACAAAACACCGCGCCTCCTCGTCTAAGTCTAGAGCAGCAACTCTGGACTAACACGGACAGATTGGCACGTATCTTTGAAGCGCCATCAGATGCAGGCAAATATCTCGGCGATGGTCTTTACACATTTGCGGGAACATTGTACTGGGCATGTACAAGAAATACAGTATCGCTATGGGAGACATACAAGCTCAACATGATTGGTAAACCTGGACCGCCAGCCCAAAACCCCATGGACCGATTGTTCAACCACTCAAAGCACTTAAACGATCGAAGATTCCTGCTTTCACTCGCACTGGCTCGACTAGAGTACAAGCACAAAGGCTTCATCGATCTTCCACGTGCAGGAACCGAAATGGTGTGGAAATCAGTGTTGCCTGATCTGCGACGAAAAATGGAACAAGAACTAGTCGAGAAAGGACAGGGACCCGAATGGTGGAAGACTCCAGGGGAAGTTGAGAACCATTTGCGGAAGTATCTCGAACCAGCTGAGATTGACGAATTACAGGCTCTCGTGGAGGGGAGAGGGTCAGAGGAGGTTTTGACCAAGTATAAGCCTTTGGTTGAGATGATGATTGCTGAATTTGTCTGTTTTCCGGATGGACCGAGATGGAATCTTTTGTATGTTGCTATGGCTGTTGGAAGTTGGAGGAGTGACCATCCGAAACCTTCAGAGCTGGTGCAAGATTTGAGTGCGAGCGTTTAGAGCGATTTTTACGAACGATATGAATGATATTCCTGTTCCCATTGATTCCCGATAGTTGAGATGATATTGTCATGCTAAAGTCCTTACAAGACAGATCTAAGCTGAATAATCCCAGATCCATGGATGTCGACAATCGGGACCTGGCAGGTATCTCAGACTCCACTGGACCCTTGCGTTCGGACCCCTGTAGATCAACGCCCCACCGCTGCCCCAGCGACCACCCCAACTTATACCAAACAATCAATCCCAGCTTCAACATCCATCAGCAACCATCATGACAGACAACGGCCTAAAATCACGTCTGGCCTCTGTCCTCCCAAAAGGCCACGACTTTACAATCCTCCACATTTCAACACCCCCCACAAAGACCGACCCTCTCTACTCCCCACCACCAAACGAACGGCCCGAGCGAACGTACTGCGAAAACCATTTCCTCGCCGTTTCAGTCGATGCAGACGGCAAGCAGGTCTTAGTGTTAGGTGTCGAAGTCTTCATCTATACGACTGCTCGATCGACTACGTTGTTTGTTTCAAAGGCTGATTCAACGGGCTATCTGACGCTTCTCAATCTTCCCAAGGGAACACCGAGTCCTATTCGTGAGATATGCGCCACGTTTGTTGGATTCCTTGTTGAGAAAAGGAAGAGGAAGGATGTACAATTCATCGTCAATTTATTCGCCCGTGCGCAGGATCAGTATCTATTTCCTGGAAGTGTCGACAATAAGGGGAAACATGTCCTCGATGACCGCGGCCTTATCAAATGGTGGTGTCGCGTGCTCGATCCCTTACTCGGACCTGCGCCAAAGTCGGTAGAAGCACCATGGAAGAGTTCAAGGGGGTACATCGTCGTACCAGGGTTGGAACCGAATGAAATTCGAGCGATGACACCTCGAAGAACAGATTCTGCTTGGGAGTTTACGCATCCGCTTGAACGAATATCACATTACTATCGGGAATTCGACTGGGTACCACCGCGATGTCTGATCCCACACTTTCCTGACGATCCCAAATCACGATTCCGAGACGAGCTTGACGAAGAGGCTGCGAGTTCGCAAGCAATGAAGACGCAAGGCAGCTGGAAGAGTGTCAAGACTCTCGACATGTTTTGGGAAATGATGGCTTTCCGACAAGAATGCTCCAGCGGTCGTATGACAGGGTTTATCTGGTTGGTGTTTGACGACAAGGAACCAGAGCCAGCAGCAAACGAGTCTTTCCCATCGACAAATCCGCCGTCAACACCAAAGGCTCAGCGAATTACTCGAATAACACCAACCACAACACCTCGAAAACTCTTTCCCAGCAAGAATCAGCCAGACACCAGGCCAAAGAAGAAGAAGCAGAAGAAAAAGCTCACTGGTCCTATCATCCCTCGAAAACCCCAAATCAAGCGGGCCAAACACAATTACCTGCTTGATCGTCCTGCAAATACGGCGTACTACTCGTGGACACCTGAAGGCCGTGGTGAGAAAATCGTCGATGAGGCAACCTACAAGCGTATTGTAGAGTTGCTACTACACCTAGACTTCGCCACCCTCAACAAAGCGGTTGGTAGTACACGCCGCTGGTTGAGTGAAGGCGGAGGCGGTGGTAAATGGGGTGTTGTTATATCTGGTGCACGTGAGACGCCAACTCAAACGGTACACGACCGCGAGAATGGCGTGAACAATCTCACAGGTCTTGTCAAGAGGAAGCGAACTGATTCAACTGTTGATGAGTCTCAGAACAAGGTTAATGTCCTTGGAGAGGGCCTCGTCAAGAAGAAGCCAAAAGAAGAGTCCAAGGTTGTAAATGTGCTTTCAACTGGTCTGATTAGAAAGAAGCCCAAGGAGTAAGTGTATCTGTATAATTAGCGTTTGGTATTGTTAAGCCGGAGTTGGTATATGTATTGGTTAAGGTATTCGTTATCATGATTCTATGCTACCTGCTTCTATCCTCTATTCACACCTGCATTGTGCTACTTCTTGAGAAACTCCAGGTTCACAGGAGTAATGGCTTCCCCGCCACTGAGAACAGCCATGATGTTTCTCATGCTCAGCTCTTCAAAACCCTTGTGGGTGTCGAGTGTTCCACCAGCATTATGGCATGTCACCAACACACGGCCCTGTTTAGCAAGCTCCAACAGCTCAGGATGTATCTTTGGCTCGTTTGCGTGAACGTCAAGAGCCGCGCTTGACAGTGTACCATCTCGGAGGGCAGCAACCAGTGCCTCTTCGTCAACAAGACTTCCTCGCGCAATATTGACAAACCGTGATCCGCGTTTGAAGGACGGCAGGGATTTTGAGTCAATCAGAGTACCTTCACCAGCTGGTGTGCAAAGGACAACGCAGTCGCATCGACCGAGTAGACTCTCAAGCGTTTCATGGTGAGTAGCTCGTACAGGAGCAACGACAGTAGCAGGTTTGGGAAGCACATCATAATAGTGAATGTCCATCTCAAATCCATGTCGGGCACGAGCAGCAATTTGCTGGCCAATATTGCCAAAACCAATGATTCCTAGAGCCTGATCGCGAAGATTGTACGACTGCATTGTAGCATCGCGATGATTCTCCTTGAAGGCCTCCTCACTGCCGGACATGGCGGAGGAGATACACCATGGGAGGACCCGGAATGTTGAAATGATCCCAACAATAGCAAAGTCAGCTACAGCTTCAGCAGCTGCGAGACCAGAATTGCAGTAGATGATTCCTTACCAGTTAGCGAGTGCCTGCAGGAAGTTGTGTCAACTCACCTCGTTCTCCCAGTAGCTTCGTATCAGCCCAGTCAAAGCCAGCACCTGCACTTGCAAATACCTTGACACTCTGTGGCAGTAGACTGATCAGCTCTTGGTCCCATTTTCCCATTTCACCTCCAGTTCCCCAAAATGGACGAAATATGGCATCAAAATCACCCCATCTCTTTTCCTTGAGGGCCTTGATGAACTCTGGCCGTTGCCGCTCTTCAGTTGGCGGTCTGATAACCTCACACTGGATGCTGAAGCGGAGATATGTTTCAGGATTGTATTTGATAGGGTCTCCAATATGAAGAACCCGGGGTTTTGAGGATGTCATGGATGACCGTATTGAAAGAGATCCTTGAGAAATGAAGGGAAGTTGAGGAGCAGGAGATGTAGCTCGCGGTGTAGAAGCTGGCACCGGTGTATTGGTTGGTTCCGCCATTTTGATGGTTGACTGTCTTATAAAAACAGAGTATGAGAGAGAGTACACTAGATTGCCCAAAATGTTAGGTAGTCAGATATGTGTGCCTGATCAGATCAATGTGTCTCGGTAAGTGGAGCGATCGATAACACTCAGCCGCACGCTCACCTCCACTCGCCTTGTTTGGTTCGACAGCCCCCACGGTAGTGATACCCCAGTCTCCGGCCCGTGAGCTTGACGACGACCCCCCCTGTCAAATGACGGTTCCGAGCCGGATGAGCCCCAGTTTATGTTTCGATGTGGAGTTGTTTGCATCAAATCACTAACAAGAAATCGAGTCAAGGTAAATGTATCCAATTTGGTTCATAGGAGGTACCCTACACATCCAAATAGGAGCCTGCATAAGCCGGTACCGGGATACACAAATACCGGTAACTATCATCCGGGGCCCCAATCTCGTATCCACCAGAACATCGTGGGGAAATTTATTGCATGTTTTCACACCGACAGCCTTGTATTCAGGTCAGAGTGGTGGTGGAAGTACGGCATGGCGTGACTTTGGGGGAGGCACTTCTCACTGTTTTACAGCTCGTCCGACACATTCTGACCCGACAAGGGAGCTTGTACGTGATTGTTGACATGATCCGACTTCTTAATTGGAAACGTGAACCGTCCGACGTCGACTTTGGTGGGAATATGTCCCGTCTCAAGAGCCTTTTTGGTCAATTGAATGACCGATTTGTCATTTCCGTGGATGAGGACCGAGATGCAGACCGGCTGATACTCTGTCTCTCCAGAAACGTCAGACTCATAGGGTATCTGGGTGACTGCGGTTGGTTAGTAGCTACTGAAAGCCAATGCACTCAACTTACATGGAAACGATAATAGGGAAGCCCCCAATATCGGTGCCAGTGTTGTAGAGTCGATGCCTTTGTAAATGGTTGGTGGACTAATATGCTGTCAGCCGAGCATTACTGGAAGGAAACGTACATACGCCAAAGGATCGTTCCGATGCTCAACTTGAGAATTTCCACATGGAAGGATCACGACTGTGTCTCCCTTGGCATTGGGGGTAAAAGTGCGCACGATGTTCTCAAGGAACCATTTCCGATATACTTCGAGACGTTCTGTATCCTGACGGTTTTCTCCCTCCGCCACCGACTTGCATTCGTTCCTGGGAGGTCAGCTGGGTTTAACGACTGCGCAACGTATAACGGTCATACCAGAAGAATTGAGGCGTGGCCTCGATGAACGGCTTTTTGTCGAACTTTTGCTTATATTCATCTCGAAAAGTGTCAAAGGAATGGTAGTAATCATAACACCATGACCGGAAAGGTGCCTAATCTGTCAGTCAAGTCTTTCTTGTCGAAGCTGACTAACCTTTTGCATGTATGCTTGCATTCCCTCATTCGACGCTTCAGATGGGGGGCTTTTCTCCCAAATCTTGCCCACATTGACGTACTCGGCTTTCGTCTCCAACAGATCTTGTAGGATTGACACGAAAGTCGCAATGGCTGTTTTCTGTGACTTTTCAGGTGACGACAAGTCGTCTGGTACGATTATCCTTGTGGAGGAAGCTTCAGAAGCCCCGGTCTTCGCATTTGCCGTGAAATCGAGAAGTCCCTTGAGGCTTCGACTAAAGATTCGAGTTTTGTCGAACCTAGGGTGGTCAGTGTAGCTCAACGGTAGACCATAGTGCTCACTTTGATGCCGCAAATATGTCGGCTGATAGGTTTTCAGGCTGACTCAAAGAGTATATGCCACCCTCGGACATCACTCTACCATCTGTACACGGTCAGTCTTGGCTTCTCACGATGACCCGACTTACCGTCAACACCAATGCTGTAGTCAATCCATGAGTACCCAACCGAGGCAGCAGCAGCACCAACTGAACCACCCTTCATCCAGTGATACCCATCACCTCTTGCACTCCAAGGAGCTTGTTGATCAACCCATTCTGCACCTGTACCCAAATGCGATGTCTTTGTTTTTCCGACGATGACGGCTCCTTGGTCAGTCAGGCTCTGTGCATACTTAGCTGTAGAACTCGAGGCATTTCTGTAGAGAGATTTCCATGCCCGACTGGAAAAGGTTGTATGGGTTCCTTTCAGGGATATCGTGTCGCTTATAGAGACACGGACACCAGATAGGGGTTTCTTAGTAGAAGGTTGAGGATGGTAAAGCCTTGATGGCACAGGAACTGTAACTGAGTCTCCATAGATAGACGAAGAAGTCAGGGGTTGGAATCTGTATGGTCAGCTACGACTTGCACGGAAGATGCAACATACTCGTCTGGTTGGTTCAGATCATCAGGTATTACACCAGAAGCAAACGCTCCAAACACATCATCATACAGCCGCCAGGCTTGGTAAAGGTTCGGACCGTAGAGAAAGTAAGGGCCGGACGGTAACTCGGAAAATCCATCTAGAGCCTTGATCTGGTCCATATGATAGATCTGTCGCGTATTGACATGAACCTGGCTACTGCTGTCGCCGCTCTTTTCTACAAGAATCGAACCAAAGTCGGGGACAAAGACATCATCAATCGAGTCGAACAGCTGCAAGATTCCTTCGAGGTCGCCAAAGATTTCCTCAGTTGACAGAAGCGTGATTGGAATTAGAGCATCAGGGTTGATGGTTTCTTGAATGGTTCCCTAGACGCGTCAGTACCTCGCTGGCTTTGGTATCATCAAAACACACAAGCTTTAAGGGATGTATCAGATATTGCAGTCCTGCAACGAAGCAGGTCGTGATGGGAAGCATTGCTAATGCGTCTGCTGGTGACGGCGGTCGAACGTTGGCAAGTAACGAACGCTAGACAGACACTTGCATATTCACGGCGACGGTGTCTTTTTAAATGATTGGATCGCTTGAATTGAGCTTCAGTACTTGTAGGTTCGGTCGTAGGTGAAAGATTGATGAAATGAGATGATGCTGGTGCACAAGGGAAGTTGAGACTTTCATGGGGTACAAGTGCAAGAGCGTGCAACAACCCAACACGGCAGTGCGAGGTTCTTTCCATTCCGGTATTCAATCACAATTTTCCGCAGATACTCATCATTCAGGCAATTTACTTGCTTCAAGAGGCTCTCAAATTTGTACAGGCAGCATGTTTGACATAAATTGCCATCAACACTTTTCCAAGATGTCTAGGCTCTGTCGCGGCCGGTGAGCTCGGTGAGTCTCGGTGAGCTTATCTCTGTGGGGTTATCAAAATTTCCATCCCCCACCAAGCCGAAGTTGCAGATTCAACATCACACTCAAACACCAACAAAATGGCTAAAAAGAAGGGTACGTCCTCTGTCCCCCCTCTGCACTCCAATCTAACATGTTCAGCACCCTCAATCCACTCCCGCGCCGCTCGTCGCGCAACAGACATCGACATCGACACCGACAAGTCCCTAAAAGAAGTGAAGCCTCCCCGCGATGCTACCCAACGTCCCTCTGTTCTAGCAGCGCACCACTCCGCTGGCATTACCAAGAAGGCTAAGCGTGGTCGCAAAGAGAAGATGTCTGCCAAGGCTAGAAAACGTCATGAGAAGGGCCTCGAGATGGCTGCTGCTGTTGTGGAGCGGACTAAGAATAAGGTTGAGAAAAGTAAGGGTCGGGGGAGGAATATTCAGCAGAGAAGTAAGAATTGGGATGAGATTAACAGGGCTGCTGAAGAGGCCGAGGGTGCAGAGAGTGCGGAGAGTGATGCCGAGGTGAAGGGGCGTGGTGTCGATATGGATGAGGATATGGAAGTTGAGGATGAGAAGTCGACGGCGCTTGTTGCAGAGGTCGATACTCCTGCGGCGGTAACTCTACCCGCGGACGAGGATGGTGATGAGATCCTATAGTTCTTGGGGCTGGACTTTGGAGTTTGGTGTCTAAAATGGGCTCAATATCCGGGAGACGACAACCGGACTGATGACTTTCTTTATTCGGCTATAGACTTGACTGGCAGATACCCAGTAGATGATGTTATATCAAGCATTTACACGTCCTTTTGAGCGTCCACCTCTGGTGGTTCCTGTTCCTCCTGTGGCTTTGCACGGGCCTGTTTTATGATCCCCTCGAGGTAAATCCTCATCGTCTTTCCAACCTCTCCATCTCTTGGCTTGTACTCTCTCGAGCCTAGTTGCTCAACCAGCTTGTTCACCTTGGTGTAGACTTCCTCTGCAGTATCTTCAGACGTTCGTCTCTTCTGTCCCTTCTTCTTGAACCCGAGAATGAGCTCCACCTTCATACCCTTGCTGAGGAACCCAACCAGCTGCTGTGTCTTGACCCCAAGGTCATGCTCGCTGATGGCCCAGCTCATCTCCACTTCCTTGGTCTTTGGTGTTGTCTGTTTGGATAAACGGCGGCGTTGGGTTAATTCACGCTGGCGCTCATATTCTTCCCTCTTGTTGACAATCTTGCAAATAGCATACTGAGTTGGCTTGTTGTTCTTTGGATCACCTGGGATGTAGGGTGTCACCATGCGAAGTGAATCTGTCTCGGGCAGTCGGCTCAAAACGTTTTTTGTTAGGAGAGGTCCATCGAATACACCATTATCGAGAACCATGATCTTTGGGTCCTTGATCTCGAAATCTTGGGGTAGGCGATCGCGACCAGACTTTTCAAACTCCTCTTGGGTAGTGTATCGTCGATCGAAGCTTCGGTCTTGGCCCTCATCAGCGAAAGGATCTGTTTCAACCTCCTCTTCGCGTTTCTTCGATTTACGGGCTTTCAATTGTGAAGCGGAGAAGAATCGGTTCTGTATAGGTAGGGCTCGCGGAGGTTGGAACTGTCGTGTGAGGAGAGCTTCATGTTGAACAAAGACCCTGTAGAGGGCTCGGCGGGAGCTTTGAAGGCATGCAAAGCTGTTCATTCTGGCGAAGCCCTGGAAGGAGTGTCTATCGCGCGGTAAAAGAGTGTAGACAGTCGACAATGGCTTGTCAATGCAATGACTGATCTATCGTTCTCAACGGTGGGCGGTTGATTTTGGCAGAAACGTCACTGTGGGGTTGCTGTCAACTCTATCCAATCAGGTGCTCTTTGACCCTTGCAACGGCTGATTCCAACACCAAGCTCCGGATGGATTTGTGGTAATACGACTCAACTCAGCCCGCCAGGGCACTTCACGATGGCTTCATTTCATTTCGCCCGCCGTCCTGTGCGTACAACAGTATCCTTCCTCAAGGCCGCTTGTCTCGTGCACCTTGGAATCACATACGGCTATACCATCAGCCCAGCTCAGGGCCCTTCAATGCTTCCAACATTCACAGTCGATGGTGATTGGATTCTATGTGATCACACGCGTCGCTATGGTCGCGGTGTTTCTGTTGGAGACTTGGTTGTCTATCGCATCCCAATCTTCAACAACCAGTGGGGAGTGAAACGAGTAACAGGTATGCCAGGGGACTATGTCTCTGTTGGAACGCCAGGAGAGCAAGGAGAAGAGTTAATGATACAGGTACTTATTCCATCCTCGTCGCTGGCCATACTAACTTCTCAGATCCCCGAAGGGCATTGCTGGATTTCAGGAGACAATCTTCCAGCATCAAGAGATTCACGACATTTTGGCCCATTACCACTAGCTCTCATCTCTGGCACTACAATAGCCAAAATATTACCATGGAACGAACGTCAATGGATGAAAAATGGACTACAAAAGGTTGAAGAGCTGGACTAATCACGAGCAATCTAACGTAAATATGTATCATCTCTTATCTGGGTATAGAAACTTACAACTCTCGTCTAATTACATCTGCTCTCCCCAAATCAACTGCCCAGTAAGTGATCTAGCGATATCTGCCACATGAATCATCAAACAAAGAGAAAGAATACCGTCCTTCAATGCAGCACGTAGCCCTCTCGTACACCGTCAAACACCATTGTTATAAGAACAATTCTTGAAAGCCCATGGCAGGCGATGCAATCCGTATAAAGAGATACCCCTGAAAACCAAACATCATTCTTAGAATGTTACATGACGCCAAACACCATATCACCCAACACCCCATACGCTTCCGCTTTTGAGATGAATAGAGTCCACGAATAGAAGTTAGCCCTCGATGTGAGCCTTGGACATGCTCTGTCCCAGGAGTTCCAGGCAACGTTGAGCTAGGTTGACAACTTCACCCTCATCCTCATCTTCGAATTCATTGTCGGTTTCAATTTGTCGATTTGCAATGCTTCGAATGTGCTCGATGATGTCCTCCGCCTTTCCAATGAGGCCAATAAGAGTCTTGTCCTCGGATTCGAAGAGCTGGAGAAGGGTCCAGACGGCGATGTGCTGGAAGGTAGCATCACCAGACTGCAGGAATCGGCAGAGGTATCCGTGAATTCCACCTTGGGGTTCGGTCCAGTTTTGTACAAAGATCGAGTAGTCACCAACTGCTTTTGTTAGCTTGTGTTTGAATGGCGGTGAAGTTGACTCACCTTTAGAGGAAAGGTTGCCTAGGGCAGCAGCACTGTTGCCTTGGACTTCAATGCTTGGCGAATGGGTAAGAGGGATGAGAACACCGCAGACTCCAAGATTCAAGAGATGAGACTTGAGATCATCACTCAAGGCCAGAACGGCAATAGCAGCGGTCATCTCGGACTGAACAGTGATGGGCACGTCAAGAACCAATTGCTTGCACTTTTGCACGGCACCGGCATCCAGGACAAGAGCTTTGTTTCGATCGGAACTGGCGGCAAGATTTCGAAGGGTCGAGATGGCATGGCACTGGATCTCTTCATTGTCGGTAGATCCAAGCAGGTCGACAAGTGGCTTGAGGAAGTTGGTTTCGATAATTGGTGACTCGTTAAGAGGATGGATAGAGATGTTTCGTATACAGGCGACAGCAGAAAGGATAAGCGGTAGATAAGAAGATTGAAGGAGTCGGAGAAGAGGGTGCAGTCCATTGGCGCGAACGATATCGAGCTGATACTTTTCGTCGGAAGCGAGGTTGCGGAGAGCGAGTGCAGCTTGACATTGAACCTTGGGTGAAGTCGAATCCATGAGGTTGACAAGAGATTGGACCAGTTTGGGTTCGCTTTGAGCCAGCTTTCGTCGATTGCTGGCATCAACGGCGATATTGCTGAGAGCTGTGGTGCAGTAGTATTGAACGTCGACATCGGGAGAAGAAAGAAGCTGAACAAGGACGGGAATAGCTCCAGCATTCACCAGCTGTTGTCGGTTCTCGTCTACTTTTGTTAGCATTGCCATTGCCATATAGACCAAACATACCAGAGTGTGTCATGTTTAGCAGAGCGCCAGTAGCATTCCGCTGAACCCGCATATCCCGAGACTTGGCCAACCTTGTCAGAGGACCCAGGGCTCCGGAGCGAGCAATCTTTGCTTTATTCTCCTCATGTGTAGCCAAGTTCGTGATACATCCCACGGCATTGCACTGGACTTCGACATTGGGGGACATCATCTGGCGGATTAAAGGTGTTAAACCACCGAGTTGCACAATGAGAACCTTGTTCTCGGCTACAATACGTCAGTGACTGCGAATGTTGGCTTCAGTGTACATACTGTCAACAGCCAGGTTTCCGAGTGCAGCACTGGCAGCTCGCTGAACTTCGATATCGGGGCTCTGGAGAAGGAATAGGATAGGTTCAAGTGTATCGCGGTCAACCTCTCGGACATCTACATTGTTAGACTAGTCTGAAACTCGGGGCTCTTTCATACCTCGTTCAGTAATCTCAGCAAAAGTCAAACTAGCACTTCGTTGCAGATCAATGTTTTCCGAAAAGACCAAGGTGCTCAAAGCACGTAGAGGTTCGCCAGAGAAGAAGTCGGTCTCGCCGCGCTATCATCAAGTTAGTAACAACCTTCGCAAGATGGAAGAGTATGTACATTTTCGAGATACTGGAGAAGGTCGGCTACGGCCTCTCGTTCGCTATCGGCGAGGACGGGTTCATACAAGCCATCGCGGGCTCGACCTATTGCTGTCAGATGTATACGGCGACGGTTAATAGCATGCATACCTCCGCAGCACGAGGAGCTGCAGATACCCATGGCAAACAATAGCACAAAGGCTTGATGGAAGAAGTATGTTGAACGACGGTGAATGAAAGTCGGTCTCGATTTTGATGCAGTATCGGTCAAGGCTCGGTTGTTGACGAACGGTCATCCACTTGTCGGCAACGTCACAACAGGGATCCAGATTCGAATTATTATTATCGGGCTCGGTTGTCGGGTGAAAGAAGCTACAAAACAAAACCTCTATCGGGCAAGGTAAATGGCTTACTACCACAGAAGCCAATCACTGACACGAGACAGTGTCAAGATCGCGGTGTAGAAGGGAAAATTAGTTGGCGATTGCCCAGGTGAGAGATGAATCCGAGGGGGAGTTTATCCTAGCCTCACAGTTGGTTGGCGAGGGAAAGAATGGGGATTGAGACGCGCCAGGAAGAAGCAAGGTGAGCGCCGTAGCTCGGGTAGGACCTTCTACAGAGCTCAAACCTAAGCTGCCTGAGGTAAGTAAAGGGTGAGCTAAAGGCAAGAACGGATGAATTGGGGAAGCTACTTCCAGATACATTGATGGCCACTATTGGTACACGTTAGAGGAGGTAACTGCAGGGGGTGTCGAGGTTCCCTGCAGGAAGTGACCTCACTTGAGGTCATCCGCCGAAGGTAGGGTCCGCCAGGGACGACGTGCGCTATTGTATTGGAGGTCTAGTGCACGTTAGGTGCAGAGACAGCTGTTACAGTGGACCGCCTCATTATGCTAGCGGTGTTATGGAGAAGCTTGGACCGTTTATGGCCTTTATCCAGACATTTCAGCGCCTCATTTTGAGATTCAATGATATCGGTTTTGATGAAGATTTAATGATTTGTGTAAGATTAAGCGAGATATCTAGCCATTGCGATAGTTGGTAACTATTCAAGGTCAGGCCGTCCAGGAAAGTTGCTGCCTTCGACATTGCGTATACTAGCTTCGTTTGTCGCGTGGCATGTGATAGAGGCATTTCTTCATGTAAGATACAAATCCGAGGTCTACGTTATGCGACCTGATCGATACTCGATTTTGACGAGTTTTGCTTTCCAAAGATGGTAATTCTCATGTCACACAAACTATGCTGCCCATGTGCTTATCGTGTCATTGTTGGGTATCAATCTGAACAAACTCTGGCTGTAAGACATCTGCAGCAACTAACTACCCTGCACCACCACCTCAAAGCAGGTCATGGCGGCGTTGATGTATGAACAGGGATCAAGAAACTATTGGTTATTTTCAACGACTGGCTGTGATGGATGGGATTGTTGTGAACCGGACAAACTTGTCCTGGACCCTTTATGTGGCTTTGATGCCTCCGCAAATAACTCAAATAGACGGTAAAGCTTGGAATGGATACAGAATGCTGAGACATACGAGTTGCTAATCCTGGATACATCGATAACTGTTTCAAGCTCAACTAATCAACAAATGGGGATAAAGATTCCGAGGTCGACTGTTGACTTGCAATCTATCCTTCTACATAATGTCTCACCAATCCCCCAACCTGTCAATATCTCATTATCTCAATATCTCAGTCATAAACTTGCGGGATTTTGACAGTAGAGGAATACTCAGGCCATGATAGAATGCAGCTCAAACAAACCAGACAGGCTATATTGAATCAAACTGACCAATCCTAATTATCGGAGATGGAATCGTAAAACGGTCAATCTATGCCAAGACGCGAAGCTCATCGTCGATCCGCCATGACGTTCTGTCTGTCTCCGTCTCCGCCTGTGTAGTCCAGGGTCCGGTTAAGATCCAATGTTGGCCATAAGGTTAAGAAGTATGGAGTAGCGTATGCTGTACAGTAATATTATTGCTGGACTTTTGTTGGGCAGACTGTTTCGTAGGTGGTTCTCTTATCATTTATTACAAGTCCAAGGTGAGTAAACGGCCGACCGATTGCCGTGCCTGATGTTTGCTCCTTTTTCCCTTTTACCCTCCAGCACATTCCCTTGCAAATTAATTTGCGCCTTTAATGATATGGGATTGTTCTCAACGCCGTCGGAACATTTTTATTAAGTCTTAGGCTGATGCTGTCTCTTTTCTTCTCGTTTAGCATACGCCTGTGATTTTCTCAGTGATGCGCTATACGTCAATATTTATCAGGACTTGACAACCTCACTTTCGATCCTCGACTCGAACCATCAAATCCCGCCTAACAATTCGAATCTTATTGTGTAACAGTGATTATTTACTTGGAATGGAGGGAAACCCAGAACCTGAACCCGCACGAGGGGATTCAGAAACAAAAGCACCAGCAGATATCAATTTACCAAGCGAACCTCGAGGAACCCAAGGTCAACTTGAAGTGACAGAGGCTCAAATTGAAGACCCAACAAAAGAAAACGTCAAATCATGGATCGAAGCCCAAAGCGAAACTCAACCACAACCTCCAACCGAACCTCCAACAGTTGAACAAATTGACGATGCTGTCGGAGAGCTGCCCCGCGTTGAAAATACCCCCAGTACAGTACCTGGCGTGACTGGTACGACAGCTGGAAACGCTTCGACCACATCTTCAGCTCCAGGCACAGACGCCCCAGGACAAGTACAAGAGTCAGCAGCCGAAGCCTCATTTGGAGGAGTTGGAGCTGTTTCTGGATCTGGACCTGGACCGGCTTTGATAAATCCACGCGGGCGGGCTGCATCAACCTCCACTGGCCCCTCCACTACAGCCGCCGGTCATGGTCATGTCCCTCAATTTGTCGCTCCGTCATCCTACCTTCGACGCAGGACTTCACTCCGAAGCCCAATGGCGCCCACCGAACCAAAGCCTCTAAGTCCTCTGGACAGAGATCAATTACAGGGTTTGGTATGTTTATCTGCCTTGCATTGTCTGTCGCATCCGTTTGCCCGTACAGCTTCCGACGTGGGGCACGCGCGCGCATCAAAGCCCGACGATATTGAGTGAAGCTGATCTCGACAGAATGCCATACGCGATTTCCTCAAAGTTCGCACCAGCTACGATGTTTTACCTCTGTCATTCCGTCTCATCGTCCTCGATACCGATCTCCGCATCAAGAAGGCCATCAGCATCTTGACGCAGAACTGTGCGTCACCCGATACATGCAGATTCTAATGCTAACCTTGCCACAGCAATCGTATCGGCACCTCTATGGAACTCTAAAACCTCGCGATTTGCCGGTATCCTTACGAGCACCGACTTCATCAATGTGATTCAATACTATTGCCAGTTCCCTGACGAGTTCAGCAAACTTGATCAGTTCCGATTGAGTAGCCTAAGAGGTTGTCGCTTCTCTCCGGGCAAGCATGACATCGCTGACTATATCAGACATCGAGAAAGCTATCGGCGCAATACCCATCGAAACTGTATCGGTTCACCCTTCAAAGCCACTTTACGAAGCCTGTAGACGCATGCTCAAGACCCGCGCCAGACGAATTCCCCTGGTCGATGTCGATAGCGAGACCAACAAGGAAATGGTTGTTTCAGTCATCACCCAGTATCGTATCCTCAAGTTTATCGCCGTAAACAACGAACACAACACCGTCCTCTTAAAGAAAACGGTTCGCGACATTGGCCTTGGTACATATTCAGGCATCGCTACAGCCTCGATGGGCAGTTCCGTGCTCGAAGTTGTTCACCTGATGGTCAAACATAACATCAGCTGCGTCCCGATCATCGATTCTCACGGACGAGTTTTAAACGTTTTTGAAGCGGTTGATGTCATCCCCTGTATCAAAAACGGTGCCTACGATGACTTGGATGGCTCTGTCGGAGAAGCGCTCTGCAAGAGATCCGACGAGAGCCCTGGTATTTACACATGCAGTGAAGGCGATCGCCTGGACTCCATTTTTGATACGGTCCGAAAGAGCAGGGTTCATCGTCTGATAGTAGTGGACGATGATAACAAGCTTAAGGGTATCATTTCGCTGTCCGACATTCTCAAATATGTGTTGCTCTACGGAGTGGAGGATACAAGCAACTGGGCTTGAGTATTGATGAGGTTATAATGATTGCATGCCGCTATGAATAAGGGAGCTCTCAGAGGCGCCGGATGGAGGCAGGCATAGAAAAGGCGCAAGGGGAATTGACGGAAGGTTATCATGTGCATACAATCTTTCGCTATAGACCGTTGACAGGCCTGCATGCATGATACAGTACAGCTGTCTCGGGATGATGACTTTGGTAGTGTCAGTGTTACAGTACACCAATAGAGGCCTTTCGGCTTCGGGAACCGAGTGGCTGTGAATATTTGGGTGGGATTGGTCAGGTCTCATTCGATACGACATGCGGATGACGGTCAAACTTGATGCTGCACTCTGACGACATTGGTGTCATCTATTCTATCTCAGTATTTATCAACCATTTCTCACTTTGGTTACTTTTTTGATGCTATTCATATCCATTTTCTGTGCACAAACAAATTTGTTTTGTTCTTTGTCTTTGTGCCACTTGTTTTGCCCTGCTCTTCTTCTCTCTGCCTGCCACTTGCAACCACTGGCATCACTGAAAACTTCCCGCTTCACTTCGTCTGCGTTCCTTCCACTTTGACTTGATCATGGTCAGATCCTTCTGTCCTTTCGCAATGAAGTTTCCACTGTTTCAACATCCACGAATCTGTTGTGACACGTGAATTTTGATCGAACACCATCATACTCAACTTTTTGACTGCCTTTTGATACGATATCTTATTCGACGAATGACAGAATCTCAGCATTAATCACATCTAATTACCGAAAGGCTTTTGCCGATGGATCAGCATTATCACCCAGCACCTCTGGGCCATTACTCTGCGCCAGAGACTGGTCCTCATCGACTATTACCGTCCAGAAGTAGCTTGTCTCTTCAGGCTACGATACGGCATATGACAGACCAAGGGCCTGTACATACCAGCAGAACATGGACGAGTAGTGGCGATCATAACATCCTAAGCGATACCGACGAATTGGACGATCGAGCCGCCTTTGTTCAGGAATACAACCGCCTAGCAAAAAAGGTGAGGCCATTGAAAGAAGTAGAGACCAAGCTGACGATTTAGAATGGAGTGCGAATATTGGTGATTGACGACTTTGACTTTAGGCATACTGTAGGTTGTCGATGGTGTACTTGAACAATCACTGACAACCCAGGGAAACGGACTTGGTAGTCCTCGCAAGCAAGGATGGCTTTATCGAATCCTACGGTCCTCTTCCAATCATCCTACAGCAGATACACAACCAGCTCGCCAAGGACCTCGTCATAAGCGAAGTGTCTCCGATCTCGCCCACAACTTGATACATCGTCGAGACCCCAAGATACTCGATCTGCAGTCGATGGTCAGAATATGTGGCAAGAGCATGCTCTACCTCCCACCTGAACACACACCCTCTGCCCTAATACTTCCAACTTGCATTCGAGCTACTGCGCATCACATCGCTCAGCATGTCACTACTCGAGGGATCTTCCGTATACCGGGGTCAATCAGAGTAGTCAACATGCTGTTCGATTACTACTGCTGTACCGACAATATCGACATCACAAACACTGTGCGATGCGCAAACCTGCCGATGCATGTGCAGGCTTCTGTCCATGATGTGGCGTCGACTTTCAAGCGCCTCCTTTCGGTAATACCCGGTGGGGTACTTGGTTCTTTGGCACTCTTTGATGCTCTGGTCGCAATCCATTCGCAGCTACAGGGTGATCCAGAGTTCCCTCGCACCAAACAGACCAAGGTTCGGGCCCGACTCATCGCCTTGGCTATCGCAACGGTTCAATCTCAATTTCGGAGGGAGCTCATATGCGCTGTCTTTGGACTTTTGAGTCTGATTGGAAGAGTGGCAGAAATCACCCCCAGAGAAGATGAAGAAGGTCGATCACTACCCACGGGAGACCTCATGGGCTACAATGCACTCGGCATCGTCTTTGGACCTCTCCTCATAGGCGACTTGCTTGGACTTTATTCTATGAATCTTGCCGCCCCAAAGGCAGGGTTGCTGGTGCTCCCATTGAGATCTCCAAGATCACGACAAGATCGGAGTGGAAGAAAGACACTCGGCAACGAACTTGGTGTGCCTCCAACAATGGACAAAATTCTCATCGCCAATACCATCGCAGAAATGCTTATAGTCAATTGGAGAGATGTAGTCCGACAAATGAAATCGCTCGGCATGAATCGGGCTCACCCACGATCAATGACTCCCCAAGACGATGCCAACGAGAATGGTTTTGTTATCAGGAAACCACAAGGTTGGGATCGGGAATGGCGAGGAAGCGAGGTGGGACATCAGATACCACGAGAAGGCAGCCCAGAACCGCCTACACCTACCCTGGGCATATCTAAACAGCGGTCGCGCAGTCGTGGGAGTTCAGCCTCAAAGAGACTTGCAGCCAGACCCAACATTGGTTGCTTAAGCCCAACCGTGGAAGAGAGCGTGCACGACGAGGATAAAAGCCAAAGATCAACACAAGCAGGGGAGGGCAGTAGCTATGCTCAAACGCAGCACAATCTACAGAAGCCGACAGGTGCAGTTCACTTGGAGGACAGCAAGGATGCGGCGGCGAAGCATACACCGCAAAGCAAGAGTGTGTATGTCGCTCCAACACCCACCCCACCTACAAGGACCAGAGGACCGATCCATCGAGATGGTTCCCATCTGTCTGAAGACGATGTCCCACCTCGGACGTCCTCAAAAAGAGGAACAAAGACAACCCCTATTCAACAAACCAGTACCGAGGAACCTACAAGACAGGAAACGTCAAGAGTCTCAACAATGGAGACCCCTTCAATTGAACGAAAGGGTGCCATTAGGAAGAAACATCCTGGAAAAGAAAAGGTGCTAAAGCCACATCGACAGTCACTTGCTGTTGACTGGACAAAACCTGCTAGGTCATCAGATACCTCCATGGACAGGCCAGTTTCAACCAGCCTGGAATTTTCATTCGAGAAGGAGGCCCTCGAAGCTGCACTAAAAGCGCATTTTGAGGAACTGAGAGAGTTGGATTCGATGGATCAGCGCAAGAGTTCAGCCTCTACAAATGTTGACCAGAACTCGCAGATGTCAACTTTTGCCAACACTCCCAAGGTTTCACATCTCCCAATTGATGGACTAGAAGAGGACAGCGAGTACACTGTTCACGGGGACAAATCAACACGAACACAAGCTTTACAAGAAGCCAACTCTGCCTCAACAACACCCAGACAATTTTATTCACCAATGCAGGTACCAGCAAGCATTGCAGGAGATAGCAATTACCTGGGGCTGGCCTCCCCAAAAAGCCAGGTCGGGACGTAGAAAGTCTCTTCTGGTGTACATGGGGAGCTGGCCAGGGATGAATCGCAGGCTCTGCAGAGTCTTGAATACAGTGAGATGCAAAAGCAAGCCAAGGGCATTGGCACTGAAACCCCGGAACGACGACACGCTCGAGCTGTGTCTTTGCCTGCCGAAACACCAAAGACTGAAAAGCAGCGTACTGCATCCTCTCCCTGGTTCTCTGTCCCAAAGAGAAAACCAAGGGCATTGACACGTCCAAGCTTGACACCAACAGACAACCCAGGAGGCGTCAGAGCTATGGCTGCCAAGTTTGAAACCGCTCATTCAACCGAGACATCTCCAACAAAACCCAGGAGTGTGAGCAAAACTCAAGATCTCATATTGCAATTTTCACAAGAGTCACCGACGAAGAGTATCCGTTCAACAAGATCTGTTTCAACTTTGGGACACAAACGGAATGTTTCGATTTCAAGCCAGGACCGGCGTTCTCGACCGTCAGCAATCAACGCTGTTCGAGATGAGGCTCTTGACCAGGATTTGCGAGTCTCAATCAGGGAGGAGGCAGCAATGAGGGCGGTCGAGCTTCAACAAGCTGATAAGGGGCAAAAGTCAAGCTCCCATGAGCAACCGGAAATGTTAGCTCAACGACAAACGATCCCTAGGAGGAAGCCAGTCCCAGGATCCAGGGGTAAAGAGGCATCATTAGAGAATCCACGAAGTCTGGGAACCATGATGCCTTATCCTGAACAGCCTCCTATCGCTCAACACCTTAACCTTGTGAGACCAGCATCATCAGCATCGAATACGCAGTACGGGACGGATTCGCTTGTTCCTCACAATATTTCAACTCCTTTTCAACGTCCTGGCAGTACAACTACACTTCATGCACAGATTCGAAGTCTCCAAAGGCAACTAGACCTCAAGACAGAAGAAGCAGTTCATTTGAGAAGGCAACTTGAGGCACAAGGAGATGCAGATGTTGGAACATTGAGTCAGCAACTACGAGAAGCCAAAAGGGAGGCACAAACGTGGAGGGAAAGGGCAGAAAGTGCAGAACGAAGAATCAAAGTGTTTGAAAGATTCACAGCACGACTCAAAGGGATACGAGAGGCTGTAGGAGCCGACACGAGAAATGCCGACACAGACCTCACAGCGAAGTATTTGGATGAGGGTGCGGATGGACAGAAAGAAAACACATTCTTGGAGAATGCCATGGGTTACGAGAGTGATAGTTCAGGGAGAACAGAAGATGCTGGTGTCGTCAAAGCTCGGATACGCCGTTGTCTCCATGGCTTGACCGATGGCCCATCGTTTGGACTCGACGAAATCCAGGAGACACGCTCAGAAAGACCAAAGCGGGATATCAGCCCGAGTACAGTCGAGGTCTGGATGGCGGCACAGGAGTTGCTACAGCTCGATGAGGCTCAGGGGCAAACAGAAGACGAATAATTGAGTTCTGGAACAAGATGGTGACGGTGTGGCAAATAGACGTGCGTCCAGGAACATTGGCGGTCCGTTCTAGATGTCAGGCTGTGCAAGGGTCTCGATCTTGAAAGGACCTTGGTGGCAAACTTGACTGGACCTTTTTGAATGTATCAGATTAGAACATTTGTGGCAAGGGTGTCTGTGTATCAGAACATCACGGACTTGTCCCAACAACTGCATTGGGTAAACTTTTGATTGTGAATGTCATGCTGCGTGAGGAACACCTGTGGCGACGAAATCCTGTTTCACAGGAGCTTTTGGCCCGGTAAATCGATCACTTGAGGGATATTTCATGCTAAAGTCCTGTGCCACTGCAGATCAGGTAAATGGGATTTTGAAATCTCGATCTCTCTCGTATGCATTTTTAACAAACACTGTGCTAAGCTAATACGGCATTTCGATATTCATGTGACGAGACCATTGGACAGCTGATTGGGCAATGTCGATCCCGCTTTTAGCTGCAACTTTGTGACTTGGCGCAGAGATCTTCTATCTGACATCAATGGCACGACGATACGAAACGAGAATGCTTGTATATAATTTTGCGAGGTGTATGGCTGCGGATGAATGAGGAAAAGACATGCTATGGTCTCTCGTCAGATGCTCGCTTGATTCGCCATCTGCCTGCGTCATCTCGGTTCATCGACACATGAACACGCCCAATTCCCTCTAGAATGGAATCGAACAGGGCAGATTCTTCAGGGTCCTCTAGTTTAGAGTTCCTGTTGGCCACGCCAGCGGGACGGCGGTCTGCCCCCGAGTAGCGGCGGGAGGACGTTGAAGATGCGGGGAACATGAGAGGCCCGTGTGAGAGGTATTGATCTTCTTGTGTCATCGGCGGAGACGGGAGCAGACTCGCAGAAGACATCGACGGCGGAGAATAAGCGAGGGGCGTATAAGGCTGAGCTGATGGTATGTAGGATTCTTGGGTGCTCTCTTGATCATAGGTCTGCGAGTTTGAATATCGTTGGTTGGGTTGCGTACTAACGGAAGAACGCCGAGACATTTCTACGGAATAAGTGCGAGAGACTGTGTCTTCTGGTGGCGATGGTAGGAGTGCACCTAGAGAAGAAGTTGGAGTCTGTGAGATGTGAGAAGGCCCAGACGGATAGAGCGGAGTAGAGGATCTTGACTGAATGTCCCGACCAAGAATCATATCGGAACTGGATGTTGTGAAAGACATTGCGGTGGTAGGTCTCGTCTGACCATGTATCGAATGTGTATGACGCTGCAGTCTCTGTGCAGCACTGTGTAAGGGTTTTGAAGATCTGATAGTTCTAGTCGAGACTGAATCAGGGATTGCGATTGATTTTCCATCTTGGTCGGCGGAATAAGCTTGTCGTTGTCGAGGGGGAGAAGTGACAGCGCCAGCCTTGGTAGGCGAGGTCCAGACCATGGCCACACGTGGGGTGTATGCCTGTGAGGACTGGTAAGGGCCATGATCTGGTTGACCCCGTCAATTGCCTACAAAGATCGATGGATGCTTGTGTGTCGCCTGCACAACCGAGCTGTATAACCCGAAATCTACACATGTTAGCTGTCATCCGGAAATGGCATAATGAACTGAATCATGCTTTTCAACTGCCGAACATATTTGGGGAACAAATTTGCATTTTGCGTGATGTTGCAGCGTCGGTACGCCATAATGACGACAGAAAGAGGAGCTTATTGACTTACCCACACCAGTCCCCAAATCCCGGGATGTCAAAACCTTGATCGACAGGTCCGGATTGACTTTTCCAATGACTTGCACAGCGTTGCCATTTGTGAGATGGGCATCCTGTAAAGGTCGTCAGCTCAGGGTTGCGGTGCATTCCGATGTCGTGACACTGACACCAGATTTGATGCCAACTTACCCTGTTCAACAAGACGGTGACAGTGCCCTCAGAGTCAAGAGTAGCCTGTTCACCTCGCAGCTGCGTGACCTTTCCCACGAGCATGACGACTTTGCCAACAAAGTTGTCAAGATAGGCAGCAGTGATGCGCGGGGTTGAAAGTTGCTCGGACATGGTGTTTGGTTTTCGTTCGCGATCAAGCTAGAGAGATAAGGAAGTGGAAGAGATAAGCGAGTAGACAGGGTTTACGTCTCAGATGCTTGGTTGACAGGCAAGCAAGCGATGTTGGTGAGAGAGGTTGGACGATGAAACGCATGTGAAGCTGTTGGCGATAAATGCGGAGGGGAAACGCGTTGAGCTTGACGCGCAGTCACGTGGTTGATTTGTCACGTGATGGTCAATGTTCCTGCCCATCACAGACATCTTATGAATGCCTTTATCTCCCATCATCTGAATCCATCGATGAAACGTGCTCGTCATCTCATAAGCCTGTCGATTCTTCTTGAAAATTGCATCAGTCCATCCCTTCGTCTTCAGAATTGATGTCGAGAGCCCCACTGTTTATGGACGCCGGACCCTTGCCCGATTCCTCCGATCAACCAGGTTGAACAAGTCTCATTCCCATAATAAACCCGCTAGTCAAGCCAAGATAGCCCCTACATAGTACAGTACGGAACACATTACCCTTGGGCAGCGCATAACTTTATTATTCGCCCAAGACAACCCCGCTCCTCGAATCTGTCAAAGCCTACACCTCAGCCCATGTCGGAGTAAAAGCTCCGGAAATGATGAGCTGAGCTGCCATTCACCAAAGAGCTGCAAAGGAATTGGAAAAGTAAGCAGTGGAGGACGCACAGTTTATCAGCTCTCCCAAACTGTATCTTGGTGTTCGGCTCAGTGCCACGGCAGACACGGCTGTGATGCGAAGGCTGATATAGTCGGAGACCAAGACAAAGAACTCCATCACGTATCCAGGAGTTCATGACCCCTGCAGGCACTGAGTTATACGGCATTCCCCGTATGCTAAAATTTATCAGCTTGCGGCAAAGGCCACGCATCCGAGGTCGATCTTTACTCTGTGTGGGTGCCAAAATCCTGATCACATTTGTCGATCAGTTCAAGATATCTCCTGTCACAACCATGAGTCTTGGATACGATGGATTGCCGCCTTGACTAAACCATCACTGGAAGGACCCTGTGTGCATCAGGAACGACTGTATACTTCATTCCAAGAACCAACTCATACCCAAAAGACATGAACGAGGCTCGTCATGATCTTCAGATTTTGGTCCAAAGGGTGCTCGAGCTGTCAAAGAATGAAGCTCCTGACTTGATAATGACCATCTCTATGATATCGAAGCTTGAGTTCACGGTTAACATGATAGTAACGAAGCGAAGCAAGCGAGACGATTGCAGTATCCACCTGAGGTTCGAGAATAGCATCAATGTGTACAGTCCGTCTTGCACTGTCTCGGCGAGTGCGGCCTTGACGGACAAGGTTCATTAGCATTGATTGGTTGTTGAGAATCAAGGACTCCAGGTCCGTTGCACCATGATTGGTTACACTCACCCATACCAAAATTGAAGATAGTATCTCCGGCAAGGGCCACTTGAATATCGAAGTACCATTGCTTCGCAGTTTGTGATTGGGTTAGTGGAGGATTTAGAGTCCAAGCACCTCTACCGCTTATGCTAGGCCTATCCTACCGCCTTTGGCTCAAGGTTCCGAACGGGATGACGTTCTTTTCTAACAGAAGGGACTTTTCGCTCGCCTCCAATGGCCACAGCTGATGCTGCTTCCTATCCTTATGATTCGTACAGGGCAGAAGATGGTGGGTCAGGAAGACATCCCGGATCACTTATAACCTCAACGGCTCTGGTATCTCAGGGTTTTCAGTACCTTATCCAGCAAAAATTCAACACCCTTGCGCACATTGGCTTACCGAAGATTGGCTTTGCATTGCGAATTGAAGTCAACGGACTTGGTCCGGACATAACGTTGTCAAACTACCGCACATCTAGCGCTTCCTATCTTCACCCACCAATCTTCTTATATATACTCCCAACCCCAGTTGCTGCATACATGCAAAGCCAGCTACATCTTGCCATAAACTGCAACCAGATCCACTGATTCACACTACACCGGGGAATAAGTGACGCAAGACATTGTTGATAGTGGTCGCATCCGTTGTTGGCGTAATATAATATCCGAATTTTTTCATCTAGCTTTGGTACGACTGCTGGACTGCTGTTACAGCTACAACTTCTGACTTTCCCATTTTACAATCATCGATATTTCTGACAAGTTTGTCAACCTCGGCATCTCGACCTTGTTTCTGATAGTTGTTTGCCTGCCAGCTTGACTTTACACAAATGGTCAAGTTGCCCCAGCGTCTAGATCTTATAGCTGCATAGGCGAAGCCGAAACACACTATTGGATCAAACGACCCCGGAGGCAAGGCAATTCGCCCCAGCGTCCAGAATTCAGTCGGAACACATCCCTCCCCTCCCCTGCTACTTACCGAAACGCTGTACTCGGCCGTTCCATTTAGTTCCTACTTGGGATTTAAGCCTCGAAATCGACTTATTCTATTATCGATCGGTGGTAAACCACCATTCCTCGGTGAAGTCAGCTCGGGTGTACTGGAGTACATTGCACCACCGGATTGGTTTCTCCGTCGAGCGCCTGCCTGATTTTCTCATTCGCCCTGGCTTCTACACATTTCCAACAGCAGAGAGCAGCTACACCTTTATTCTAACACAACCATCTCTTTCATCACCCATCCCCTTCGACATCGTGTTCCTGAATATAGGTTCTTCTTTCGTCTTCCCCTGGGCCGTTCCTTTGCTGGCCACCGTTGGTCTTAGATGTTCTGGAACATCTACACCCACATCTCAACTAATCCGGCTAAACACCCCCTCCCTGTGCCCGCTCTAGATCTCCCGATCTCCAGAGCTGCACGCTCACTTCCCATCGAGCGAGCTCCTTGATCTCGACTTTCTCTCAAACGCGGCTCAATAGTCTGGCGCTTTCTCTGACAGCCAGTGACAAGCAGCTCAGCCACACCGGCCTAGTTGTGCCACTGTAACCACAGGTCCCACGCCTCAGAGTACATTCTCAACGGTCTTTCAGGGTCAAGATGGACGGACCAAGCCAGGACTTTGGCGACCAAGCCCAGAGCTTTCAAATCAACTTTCCCCTGACAACCGACGATGCCAATATTGATCCATTACTCGACTGCACAACGGGAGCTCAGGTGTCCCCGATTGTTAGCAATCCCATGGACAATCAGCTTCTCATGGGCTCTAACATGTGGAACCCGATGAATAACCCCGTCAACTTCTTTCCTCCCTCTATGCCAGCAATGGCACCAACAGCTTTGAACAACAGTCCGAAAGTGCCTACCGATACGCATTCAACCCCAGAAACTCCATTCAGTGAGCCCACGTCTGGCGGCCCAACACGGCAATCGAGCAAATCGTCTATCCCTTCTGTCGATTCAGCCAACACCGACACCAAACCTCGGCGCAGCAGCAGAGCTACCAAGACACAATGTCAGCAGCCACCGGTGGAACCTGTCGCTAAGCCGCGCCGAAGAAGAGCATCCAAGGAGCCACCATTGAAGGAGGAAGATGAGGACGAGGATGATGGACTGCATGAGACGGCCAGACGCAGCAAGTTCCTTAAACGTAACAGGATCGCTGCGTCCAAATGTCGCCAAAAGAAGAAGGAGTGGATGAGTCAATTGGAGGAAACCCGGCATGATTTGGAGGGTGAGAACAATGCCCTACACAGAGAGTACAACGGCCTCGTGGATGAGTTGAGTACCATCAAGAATCAACTCATGCAGCACGCATCTTGCAATGATGCCAACATCGACCAATGGCTTGACAACGAGGCAAGGAAATATGTTCAGCGTATTACAGCGCAGAGCAAACAGCCTCCTCCAGTGCCACCACAAAATGGACCGGGTGAATTTTACAATGCGCATCGTCGTAGCTCAAGTGGTAGGCCCGAACCTTGTTCAAGCACGAGTCCATGACTAACCATCATCTAGTCGCCACCTCTATACCACGGTCGATAGAATCGGAAATCATTTTATACGACCACATGCCGGATAACCTTGTTAATTTGAGACATTGAGTGTAATTCGATGTGGTGGATAGCTGACACACCGACGGAGAATGGTGGTTTGAGTTTAGAGGCCAAGCTAGACCCAACTCCACACGGATACAACAGCCTTGCTATTGCGACTTTGAAATTCCTTCGACTCGACAACGGAAGACATCGACATGCCCGACCTTGAGTCAAAGCTGGATGAATGCCCTCGACACTGCGACAAACACGACGACGGAAAAAAAAGAAAAAGAAAAAAAACATCGGGCGAGATAGTTCAGCGGGAAGATACCCTTACAAAACGTGGTTACGGGGTGGCAAGAGTATCACGATTGGCCATCCCCATAACAGGAAGAGGCGATATGGCGTATGACTATACTGAAAGGAGTTTGGCATAAGGGGTACGGGCAAGGAAATATTTTATGATTTGATGCTTTCACGATCATGATCTGGTTTGTGCAGTTGGGATGTATGATTTGCTAATCTGGGGCTGACGAGTATGAAGTTCTCGTGACAACTGGTTTGATTCTTGGCCCTTGGCCGATAGTTTGGTAGGGCTCGTGGGGTAACCTATGGAGAGGAATCCAAAGGAATAGCGTCCTGTTACTGTGACAGGATGCCTTGAGTACTTTCAAGGTGGGAGATATGAACATATACCATGACGAAAGGTAGTGTAGCACAAAGAAAAAGATCCAAACCTGAAGAAGCAAACGATAGCCGTGAATGACGACCATTCTGAGGAAATGGTCCGCAGGCAACCAGCTTGTGACCAAAGAGACTCGCGATCGAAATGATCACTAGCCATCGTAAATGCCAGGGACTTTTGCTGACATGGGAAAGATCTGAACTCATCAAGAGATCTTGTTAAAGCAGAAAGGTTGGGGTTTCGTGGTTATCAGAGGTAAAGTTGAGTGGCAATATCAAGCTTTGCCACAGTTTCAGCCCCTTGATGACCCTGAAATTGAACAGATGTAGAAGTTGATCATCCTGACTCCGCATTTCATGCGAATTAGAGTCATATGTGAATGTCGTTGAGATTGTGGCGGGTGTGTTGCCACCGGAGAACCGTCCGACTATAGTTGAGGCTTATGATTGGTGGTGATACGTTGAAACAAGACGGCGGCTGCTAGTAGGAAATAATGCGGCTGAAGTCAATCACGGAAATAACGATAAATGTTCAAGGCTTTGGTAGGTCACTGGTTGCTTGAGACAGAATTGAGTTGCACGTAATTTATTTCTCTGGGTCCTCTCCCATTTTCTAAATGTACAGTAATATGATACACGCTCATCCATCTCTCTACCTCCTCTTGATCCATCCCCTTGAGTTGGAGATACCTCTGATGTTCTTGGTGTACTTCCAAAGGTGACGGTACTTGGGTCCTTGTCGCTTGGCTTCCCACCCACGAGGCTTGACGGGAGGCTTGAGGCTGTACACACGCGTAGGTCTGAATTCGACATCTGAGCCGGGGATGTTGTGTCGCGCCATGACAGCCGCGGTGTTTTCGTCCCAGACGCTACGGAACATGTTGAACCCGAAGGGTGTTGTGCTGAATTTGTCACGGAAAGACTTGAGCGAGAATCCATCGCGCTGGCTGTATAGTTCCTTGAGCTTGGCAACGTCGATCTTCTTGCCGGGTTGCTGCTCGAGGAGATAGATACCGAGGCGGTGGTATGGGGCGCCCTTTTGGGAGAACGCGGGGAGCCACGGGAGAGCAAGCTGATCCTCGCCCTTTATCCTGCTTAGAGGTAGTGATGTCTCGGTCGGGCTGATGGGGATGTTGGCGGCGAGGAAGTGGCAGCGCTTGTTGAAGGTATCGGAGTCGGGGTTGGGAACATCAGAGTCGAGGACGACTACAGAGACGAGTCTCTCGCCCTTGTCGAAGACTTGAACTCGAAGACGGGGTGCGTTCTCGCTGACGGCACTGTCGACGATCTGACCGGGAGGGATCTTGAGCTTGCGGAAGTATAGCTGGACATCGGCGGTAGGTTCGAGCTTGGGGAGAACGTCGGGGACGATGTTGAACTGCTTGATACGTTGGGTGATGAGACGTTGGTCGTAGGAGCGCCACTTGGCCTCGGCGTAGTGACGGTAAATAGGCTTGTTCATATCGCCTGGGTGCGTTAGTCACAGACCAGCCCGTCAGTTGGGATAACCTACCTGTTCCATCTTCAAAACGCTTCTTGACAATAGGGTCATTGGCATCTGCAAGAATCTTGAGTCTCTCGACATATTTGTGCAGACTCTTGATTTTAATATCCTTCATCTTCTGTCCCCCCTTGATATCATCCGGACTCGTAGCTTCTAACCGAGAAATCTTCTCAAGCTCTTTGCTAATCTCCGCCAGCTTCTCTTCACGATCCACAGCCAGAATCTTGCGAGCCTCTTGAAAAGCCTGGTACGGGAGATGCTCGAACGGCAGATCGCCCGTGCTCCGAATAGCCATTCTTCGTCGTCGGGATCCAATTGGCATCTTTCCAGCCTTCATGAGCTGCTGCTCGAACTCGGGGAGCACAGTATTGGGATCGAGGTCTGCTGTGCTGGGCGTGGCAGCAGTCTGAGTCTCGGCTGATCGTCGAATTGCGGCAGAGGTGAACGGTCGGGCGACGCTGGGCCGCAGCTGCCGAGCGATTGGCCGCATAACGGCCTGGCAGCGCGACATGATGGGCAGCGGAGCGTAGAGGCCGTAGAGGTGGGACGTTGAAGTGACGCTGGTGATATCTCGAGATATTGAAAAATGCTCTGGGGATGGTTTGCAGGCCTGGCCCCACTAAAAACTCGGGGATCGGAGGATGTTGCCGATCCACTTTTTTGCAGTATCGCATCACGGTTTTTGAAGCCTCAACACCAGACAGCGAGCCACTATCTTTGATCACAGCAAATCTCCCTATCGACGGCGGTTAGGGAATTGAAATCATGGCTGGCAAGGGAATTGGGTGCCTGGCTGAGGCCATGGGTGCTCTGCGGGTGTCTGCCAAGGTATGTGAAGAGACTGCAATTTGGATCATTGCTAACAGGTCAAGCCGGCGACACTTAACAAGGCCTTCACAAGGTCGATGGCTACAGAAGTCTCTCCAAAGGATGCTATAGAGACTAAATCTTCGAATACCCCCCAAGGCATTCTCGAATCGTGGAAGCCCAGTACGACTCCCGTCAACCGTCATTAACTTCACTGACCATCGCAGTCACAACCGTTCCCGTCACAGTCCACGCCTTTCCCTCGTTGGAACCGACTTCTCTCGAACGATGGGACGTCAACCACCTCTACCTCCCTCTCCGCCGCGATCTCCTCCATCTCGCCGTCGTCTACGAAGGTGACAACACCCGCCAAGGAACCGCCTCTTCCAAAACCCGTTACGATGTCCACGGCTCCCACCGAAAGATGCGTCCTCAAAAGGGAACTGGTCGAGCTCGCATGGGAACCAAGCAAAGTCCCGTGAACCGCGGTGGTGGAAAGACATTCGGTCCTCATCCCCGCGACTTTGGCACCAGCCTTACCCGAAAGGTGTACGACAAGGCATGGCGCACAGCTCTGAGCTACCGTTACCGAAAAGGCGATCTGATTGTGTGTGAGGATGGTATGGATCTTGTGTTGCCGACTGATTACGAGCTCGTCGCTGGAAAGTATCTCAAGGATGGACTGAAGGAGGCGTATCTCAAGCGATACATGACTGGGGCGCTCGGTAACCTTGGTCTAGGCCGTGCTAGCGGTCGAACTCTTTTTGTCACCGGAAACCGACGTGAGGCTCTTTTCGGCGCCATGGAGCAGCTCCCTTGGGAAGGCCGAGCACTAGACCTACAGGATGTTGATGTCAAGGACCTTTTGGAGACAGGCAAGGTGGTTCTAGAGAGAAGTGTGCTCAAGGAGATGATCAAGAAGCACCAGAGCGACTTGGTGAGCAGAGTTGTTATGCAAGGCCTGGTCAAGGGAGGGCCCAAGCTAGGGACACCAGTGATTAGGGCATGAGCGTGTAAACTACCTGTATTATTTTGTATACAACCAACCGTTGCATGATGAGTGGATATTCTTGTGAAAGCTAATTTTGTCAAGCTATAACATCGTTGTTTGGGTATCGTTAGATTTGGTTATCTATAAGTACACTATCATACACTGCATAATATTACAATGCTCCGCCAACAAGCGAAACAATCCACATGGCAACTCTAACCTTCAGTCCAACTCTTCGTTCAGTGCGAGCAAAGTCATCTCGCGTTGCCTTGGTAGCATGTTCCTGCAGCCATAACTGTTCCTCTCCAAGTCTCCCTTTCAACCCCTCATCGCGAGTGACGATCAAAGCACCAGCTTCGAGATCATGAGAGTAGCTTCGTTTAGTATAGTTGGAACTTCCAATAATACTCATAGCTGGGTTCTTGTCACCTGGCATCGTCACCCAGAGACCCTTGGCGTGATATGTCCATCCACCAGGTTGACCAACGACACCATAACGCCATTCTTTCAACGTGATATCGTCATCTCGGCCTTCGTGATGCACGCGATGAACGAAACGGCGGGCGAGGAGAGTGTAAGCATCAGGGAGGAGGCCCGAGACACCTTTCGACTTGTAGAAACCGTTTGCCTCGGGAGAAGCTGTGATGACGGTGTTTGAGGTAGACGCAGTGCTGAGGAGGAGTTTAGTCAGAGAGGGAGCGGGGTTAAAATAGCCTGCTGTAAAGGTCCATGAAGACTCGCGATATGCGGGCAGAGCGAGAGTCTTGAGGATATGTGTAATGACGGGAAGTTCAGTTGAGGTATCGGGTTTCATGACCTGGGACATTTGCCCAAGCATGTAAACTCTTGTATCAGAAATGTCGTTCTCAGGCTTTGAAGTCGGGTGTAGCAGAGTCTGGAGTGTCGATGTAGTGCTCTTGACGAAAGACTGGGGCTTATCTAGTGGTGAAGGAGCAGAGTTGTTCTCTGGCCACGAGAGTGTGAAGCCCGCTGGTTCTGTTGAAGGTTGAACCAAGAAGCTGAAAGACGTAACCCCTGAATGGATCTTCCAAAAGTGATCAGTCACCTCCTTTGAGGAAAAAAGATGATATCGATCTTGACGGTTGGTAAAGTAGTCAGTCGACAAGTTTGCCCTGAAAAGTCAGTATTTTCTCGTCACAGAGACCTTCTTGACATACCCAGACATGATGATCTCATCATCAACACCATAAAGCTTCATGTGCTGAAGTCCCCAACCCTCGTTTATCCTCTTGGGAATATACTGTCTCCTCAATCCAGTGAGATTCGGCGTGTGGTACATTCGAATTTCCACACGGTCTGCTCCAAACTCCTCGACCAGGGGTGCCAGTAACGATGCACTCGATGGATTAGGCGCCTCTCTCGTTCCTCGCAGCGCATCCGTAAGAATACTCAATTTCACATTCGGATTCTTCCTCAACGCCTCCTGCAGCGTTTCAATAAGTTCCTTCTCAGATTTTCCAATGTACAGCGTCGACAAGAAGATCCGTCTTTGTGCTTTTCGTATCCGATCCTAAACCAATCAGCCCTGTCGTTTTCGTACCGGTGGAAGTCCAACCTTGAGCGTTTCGTAAAACTCTGCTGGTGTCCGAATAATCTGAATCTGGTCTCCTCTTATATCAAAACTCGGTGCCAATCGATCCAATTCAGTAACGAAAGGAGCCAAAGCACCAGCATTATTCGCAGAGCTTGGAGTGTTTCCAGCCGGCATCGCATATTGTCTGGTCTGAACTCGTGCGCTGGGAACTCTGGGCTTGAAACTTGCGGCACGCAGCCTTGTAGTGCATCGCGCACAGCTCCGAGCGAGCATATCGAATCGTATAAAGCTCAATTGAAGCTCCTCCTATTAAGTGCTTGTATCCGTAAATCGCTAGAATTTCTGGTTGTGAACTTCGAGGTACGTACCCATGCCGTCACGATCTTGATTTGCCGAGGTTGATCCGCGGTAATCTTCAAACCTCCCATCATTGACGAGCTATCAACAACCATCCAGCTGAGGTCAATTGTCGCTCAACCGCCATCATGTCGACAATCTCACGAACATTGTCCAACCTGCGCAAGGTTGGAATCAAGGCAAGTCTGCTCTCAACCGTCCATGAGCCAATGCTAACTTGAGCAGGACTACTTTGTCCAGATGCTGGTATGTACCTGACCGAACGATCCTCGACTCTGGCTAACGACGCCTGTTTCTCACGGATAGTACATCGGTACGCTTCCTCGATTATCCGCCGAATCATCCACTGACATCTGCAGGTGACACCAAAGCTGGTCGTCTGATTGGCACCGATCGCGCCGGTAACAAGTTCTTTGAGAACAACGAGGAGCTCCCCCTCCGAACACGCTGGGTCGAGTACGCCAAGCACGACTACGACGCCGCTCACATTGAGCCCGGATGGCATGCCTGGATCAGCTACAGCGTCGATAAGCCTCCTACCGAGGATCCTCTACTACAAGCTGGTGTCCGAGCCTTTGAGCCGTCACGCGCCATCCCCAACTTTACCCAGACCCGTGGCGCTTTCAAGACTTACAACACGTATGTTTCGCATTTCACGAGAGGGAAAATTCTGACCGTTTTAGTTCCAAGTCCAAGATCTCGGCATGGGAGCCTGTGGCTGCGCCTCGGGCGTGAGGATGAGTGGTCAAGTGTACATAAATTCGCGTAGAGGTTCAATCGAGAAACCCAAGGGCATTGAATTCAGATGAGCTGCTAGTTCTACAGCTAAACATGGTATAAGATCTAGAAAATGTGCACTCTATGGTCTTTCAGATCCTTCTCTTATACGAACTACATAAGAAATCTCACGATCTACGACTTTGCTTCAATTGCAGATTTGATAGCTAAATGGTCAGCTGGGTTCAGAAACTGGAGGGAAAACTCACCTTCACAGGTCACTCTAGCATCTCCAAACAACATCTTTGCGTTGGGCATGTAAAACATGGGGTTTGGAACATCAGCTGCTTTTGTTAGCTGCGTTCGGATAAGGGACGGGTGACTTACCATAACCACTGGCCATGCCTCTCTTCATAACGACAACCTGCTTGGCTTTCCAGGCATGCAACACAGGCATACCCTCAATAGAGCTGCCCTTTTCCAGAGCAATCGGGTTGACGGTATCGTTGGCACCAATGACAACAGCAAGGTCAGTCTCGGGGAAGTCATCGTTGATCTCGTCCATTTCCAGGACGATATCATACGGCACGCTGGCTTCAGCGAGAAGAACGTTGCACTGGCCGGGCATGCGGCCTGCGACTGGGTGAATGGCGAAACGGACAGTGATACCCTTTGATCGAAGAGTCTGAACAATGTCTGAGATGGCGTATTGAGCCTTGGCAACGGCCATACCGTAACCGACAATGAGAATGACCTTTTCAGAGTTGAGAAGGGCATCAGCGAGGTCGTCCACAGAGGTCTGGGTAACTTCTCCCTGAGGTTTAAACTCTTGTACAGCAGTTGGCGTGCCCAAACCTCCGAATAGAACATTTGTCAGTGATCTGTTCATGGCAACGCACATGATGTACGATAGAATTGAACCGGATACACCGATCAAGGCTCCAACAGTGGTAAGAAGAGGGTTCTCAAGCATGAAACCCTCGGCAACAAGAGCAAAGCCACTGTATGCGTTCAAAACAGTGATGACGACGGGCATGTCAGCACCTCCAATGGCAGATGTGGTGGTGTATCCCTTGATGAAGCTCAAGACGGTGCTTCCAGCAAGTGCTCCGGCTGCAATCAAGGGGCTTCCTGGGGCCATTGTGATGAATGCTCCCATGGTGGCTGCGTTGCTTGCGAGTAATCCTGAGTTGATGATATGTCGTCCAGGCAGAATCTTTGGCTTAGATGTCATCTTGCCGGCGAGCTTGAGAAACGCGACGATGGATCCGGTAAACGTGATGCCACCGATAACGACACCAAGGTAGGCTGTGACGAGATGAAGAGTGGAAGGGTCCATGACATCAGCCATGACACTACCGATACTGGTCAAGACGGCAGCGAGACCAACCACAGAGTGAAGAGCGGCAACAGTCTGAGGGAGATCGGTGGGAGTGATTCGCTTTCCGATGAGCATACCAGCGATGGTACCAAGAGCAGCAAGACCACCAAACTGAGTGAGGACTTCAGGGGTAAAGCCAGCAGCGAGCAAGCTAGCCAACACACCTGTACCGACACCGAGGATACCGAGAGCATTACCCATGCGAGCAGTGGCTTGGGAAGCAAGACTGGAGATGGAACCAATGCAGAGAACAGAGCTGACAAGATAACCGGCTTGAACGAGACCAGCAGCACCAGTTGATGCAGCAGCCACGAAACCACCACCACAAACAACGGCAGGAATTGCATAGAGCCAGGGGTACTCAGGGGGGTCGGTAGGTCCTGTTCCTGTTAGCTTGGTCGAGTCAGAGATCGAACAACTCACGCTTGAACATATCCAGCATACGCTTGGTGATCACGAAACCACCGCCAACATTGACAAAAGCCAGCAAAACACTGAGAGCACCAAAAGCTTGAGGAATAGTCTCGGGAAGAAATCCACCTCCGAGGATGAACAAACCACCAATACCGACCATACCGGAGATGGCGTTGGTGACGCTCATTAGAGGAGAGTGAAGCGCAGGAGCAACACCCCAGACAGCGCGATATCCAATAAGACTAGCCAGAGCAAAGGTAAAAGCGTTCGACATGAGAAGAGGGCTGGTCCATTTTCCGAGAGCCAAGATACTACCCATACCAGCGGTGACCCCAGCAACTTCACGAGTCTTCTTTTGCCAGGGAGTCAGAGCTACAGGTTCGGGGGTCACTTCGGTTGCCTCGGCCTTTACGGGTGGAGGAGGAGGTGCTGCGCGAGGAGCGGGTGGCAGAATATCTCCTTCTTGGGTGACGATTGCGCCTCGGACGACTTCATCTGATAGGTCAATGCCGAAAGCCTTGGGTTCAGGGGCCATGGAAAGCAGAAACTTGGTGATGTTGTTGGAGTAGAGGGTCGAGGACTGAGTTGGCAGACGAGAGGGAAGATCAGTGTATCCTGAAATGTCAGCAGATTCCTCAAGCAAGGGGAGTGTGCATACCAATAATCTTGACATCGTTGTAGACGGCCAATTCACCCTTTTTGGTAGCTTCACAGTTACCTCCAGCTTCAGCAGCCAGATCGACAATGACACTTCCAGGTTTCATAACATCGAGAATATCGTTCTTGAGCAGTTTCGGAGCAGGCTTTCCAGGGATCAATGCAGTGGTGATGATAATGTCGACTTCCTTGGCTTGGTCTTTGAACAGCTTCATTTCAGCTTCGATAAATTCCTTGCTCATTTCCTTGGCGTATCCACCAGCTCCAGATCCATCCTCCTGGAGTTCAACCTCGATAAATTCGGCTCCGAGAGATTGAACCTGTTCGCGAGCAGCAGATCGAGTATCGAAACCACGGACAATGGCACCCATACGACGAGCAGTAGCAATAGCACTCAAGCCAGCAACGCCAGCACCAATAACCAAAACCTTGCAGGGAGGAATCTTTCCAGCAGCAGTAACTTGACCAGTGAGGAATCTACCAAAGACATTGGACGCTTCGAGAACAGCTTTGTAACCGGCAATGTTGGCCATACTGCTGAGGGCATCAAAGACCTGGGCTCGAGAGATACGGGGAATCATGTCCATGGCGAAACTGGTAGCTTTTCTAGCGGCAATCTTTTCGACGAGTTCTTTGTTCTGAGCGGGCTGGAGGAATGAAATGATGGTTTGGCCTTCTTTCATGGATTCAACCTCCCCAAGACCGGGACCGCGAACTTTGAGAACAATGTCTGAGTTGGACCAGACTTCCTTGGGACCATTGACAAGAGTTGCGCCGGCTTTTTCGTAGGCGGCATCGAGGAAATCAGCAGATGTACCAGCACCACGTTCAACAAGAACCTGCTTGAAGCCCTTTTTCTTAAGGAGTGCAACATTGGCAGGCGTAAGAGCTACACGGCGCTCTCCAGGGAAGGTCTCGGTTGGAACACCAACGACAAGATGATCATAGGGAGTTGTTTTGGGAAGGACCACGGTAGAATATTTGCGAGGAGGCGCAGAAGCATGGCGGATCAATGCGAGAGGCTTGGAGACGTCTGCGACAAGAGCATGTTGTCGAGGTGAAGCTCTCAAGGTGCTGTGCCATTGCTTGCGATGAGAGAGGACATCTGAAGCTTGTTAACTATGAGCTTCAATGGCAGACAAAACGTACCTTGAACTCGATACCCTTTCAACTGCTTCTGTATGAAGAAGGACGAGGCGCATAGCTCGGAAGCTGACGCTGGAACCGCGGATGAGGCCAGCGGACGAAGCATTTGGGATGCCATGATTAAAGAATCATGAGAGCGATTGCGAGACCGGAACGAGTGGATCGCTTAGCTCCGTCGCCTCAAGTGCCGAGCTCTTGAGGCCTGTGTATCCAAAAAGCGACAAAACAGTCAAACGTGAGAAATTCCAAAAGAGAGGGAATAAAAAACAAGACAAAACAATCGAGGGGTTGCGTTATTGTCTCTGTGTCATGTGTTAGGTTGTCGGGTACCCCCCGTTCCTCCAGCTCCCGCGGCTTGGACCCTACATTTTCCAGTTCTCCCGGGGTTCTATTAGCCGCCCCGGGAAGAGGGGCTTGGTCCACTGATGCCGCTAAAACCTGGGGGAGGGGCCGCAGCTGCGGAGAAGTATCGAACAATGCAGGGTATCATCGAATCATAGACTATTTACCAGCGGGAGCTTCGGGAGAATTTAAGTAGCGACATGTTGTGCATCCAGTCAGATGAGTTTGTGGCTACGGACCTGCCTGATGAGTCTTGCCGAGACGCTTGGCTCCAAATGCAGATGGTTTCCCCTCCTCGGACGTTGAAATCCGGGCGTGAAACGGTCAAAGATGGGCCGAGATCATGATGTATGATGTATTTTGACGTGGGGTACGTTTCATGCGGCTTATCCATCGGCAGGCTGGTCTGTTGGTAGTGCCAGGAACCCATTGATCTACTGTGAAGTTGTGATCTCAAGATGCTTGGCGTACTTGCGCACAGGACTCGGTATACACAGTCGCACCCATAGACCTTGAAGAGGTTCATCATGTGGGCTTGCGTTCAGGATCTCGAGTCCTGTTACGCTCATGGTCTCTTGTCGCTCAAGAGTGCATTTTCGTAAATGTCGACTAAAGCCGATCAAGGCCAACTCATCATCAACATAACTCAGCCCACTCCATACCTTTTCAGTCGTTTTCTCTCTGATATAGCCATTTTCTATTATAGAAGACAATTTGACTCGCGGCTTGAAACCTATCGTAGCTCATCCAAAAGCTTTACGCGTTGCGCAGATGAGAGTATCACAGCTGGCTGATAAGAGCACTGGGCAACGAGAAGCATCAAATGTACGAACATAAATTCTTTCTAGAATGGTTAAATATAAGTTGCGCACCTCTTCTCAGTCTCCAAACAAAGATCTGGCGCTAAATGAGTGACTCCAGTGACCGGATGGTCATGAATACCCTGTAGATCTACAAACTGCTGAGATGCAAATATTGTACGACTTGACTGAAGAACCGTGCTTGATTACTGCTTGTATACAGCTGTCCTGTGAAGCATAGCAAGAATTTTAAAGATGCATGAATCTTCCGAGAGGCCCAGGGTAGCGCTTCACCGTACATTGCCAAAGAGAGGCACATCTCGATTAGGATCGCTTAGATTCCCGATCTGAGGGTAGCTCTTTAAGCGGCAGGTATTCATTCGATAGGATCTGTCAAAGGGAGTTCTGTCCACCACTTACTATTTTAATGATATTGTGGTGAGAACTGAGATGAATTGAGAGGAACATTTTCACTGAGATGACAGTTCACCCTAATAAGGGTATCATGATTAAGAGAGTAATACAGGTGCTCTTATTCATTATATCAGTTTGTATAATATTGTACCTTTATTCTCAGCTGTAATCGTGTTCCGCATTGAGCCTGAGAATGGTGTTGAGATAAAGGCTCATCACATCCACAATGCTGTAGAAAATGAGCCAAAAAGGGTTGCATCTTTTGCTCTGAAGATTTATTCAACGTAGGAAAAGTTACTTGTTTCTCACATTTGCTGCTTCACTCTTGCTCGAGTCGTTGCAATGTATCACATTCGTTAGAACCAGGAGGTGTTTATTAATGAAAGACTTAGATCTTTTCTCTCATCTCATAATAAGTGAATGAATACCTGGTTGCATGGGTTAACATCTGATAACGATTCGCCAAGTTGCTGCACCATATTTCCTCATTAAGCCTAACGTTGGTGTAATGGTGTCAATCTCAACACCAAAATCGGTCTTGTAATTTAATCACGAGAGCCTCTTCCACATGACCATAGTGATCACCCAACTCATAATACGACTTTGACAGCAGTCTTCTTCTCATCATCATCAATTCAACACAAACCATCAACATGCCTCGGAAAGCACCTATTCACCACTTCTCATATCGCTCCCTGATCATCCCACCAATCCTCCTAGCCGCAGCAACCATCGTCGCTCTCTTCCTTCACTCAGACGTCAACTTTGCTCTTCTCTGGTCCCAATGTCACTCTCACGCTCGTCTCCCTGGTATCAGCCGTATTCCAGGTCTCGGAACCCCTCTATGCTATCTCATCAGCTTCTTCCGCGCCGCGCTTCACTCACTGCGCAGCCGCGCTGTTATGGGCGTTGTGCTGGCCTTTATTGGCGGTCTCTTGACAGTGAGCACCGTTGAATCAGCACGCATTTGCAACGCGCCGAATGTTCTCATCGCGTATCCTACTGGTCCGTGGTTGGTGTTTGATCTTGTGGGTGGTGCTGTGGTTTGGGAGCTTGTTATTATTCCTGCGTTTCTGCATCGCGCGAGAAGTGTTTTGAATGCACAGAGGAGAGATGACGGCGGTGACGTCCATCAGATCTTTACGAGTCGTCATCTTCCTGATATTGAGCTCGTGGCTATTCCTATCAGCGTGGCGCTTGGTTACTTTCTTCCGTCTTTTCTTATGCTGTTCCATACAACTCCCGAGACGATCGGCATCTGGCTCTTTTTCCCGATCTATGTCGAAATCATTCGCCAGATTATTCGCCACACTATCACTGCTATGAGGAGAGTTGACCCGACACTCGTCCATCTCGCGTCGAATCGATGGTCTCTGCTGTTTGTTTACATGCTGCCCTTAATCTGCTCGGTTCTGGCGCATGCTTCTTTCATCTGGAGCTTGACTCGACCTGACGACCGCAAGGAAATGACAAGATCAATCATTGTCTTTATTGAAGTCAACGCACAGTTCATCTTCTGGACCGTTCTGTACTGGATGTTGGTGGAGGTTGGGTGGCGGGTTCCTTTGACAACAATCATCACTTCCATTGTTGTTGGACCTGGCGCTGGAACGTGCGTTGGGTGGATATACCGAGAGAAGCTCATTCATCACGACAATGAGGAAGACAATGGAGAGAATGCTCAGCCAGCAGATGACGAGACGCCCTTGTTGCAATGATTTGATACCCTGACGTTACTTTTATAGCCCTAATTCCTATAGACATGCTTTCATGACTGATCAATAGACTCGAGTATCTTTACAGTTTGCAAGACTGTCATGTACAGGTCCAGATCTTTCTTATGGTACAGATATGATACAGATTAACCCACTCACCATGCTCAATCCTGTAGTCTTGACAGTATTCGCTCTCTGATAACCTGTGATGCCACTACTGCTCCATGCTGCAATGTTATGGCACCAATGATGGCCATGATGGCACCGTTGAGCACGACATCGGCACCCGAAGCTCGGAGTTTTTGCACCTACTGCACGTTAGTCGAGTTACCGCGGACAGCATATGTATGTACCTGTTTGGGCTTCCACCGCACAACATCGATCAATCCCACTTCAGCTGCCAAGCCAGATAGTCTCTCCTTGCCGACAACGTCCTTGGGTCCTTTGATGGAGAGATTGTCAACTGATTGCAGATTTGGATGCACGAATGGCTGGCGATCAAATCCGTCGTCGAAATTCGGTGTTCCCATTGGACTCTGGGCAACAATTGTCTTTGTCGTCTCCATGACAAGAGTCATTCGTCCTGGTAAAGTCAGCATAGACCAACATTCATCCCTCGTTCCACCCACCTAGAAGCGCCAATCGGTCGTTGAATCCTCTTCGTCCCTGATCAAAGCTCTTATGCGTAACAGCCAACCACTTGAGCTCCTCGGGCAGAAGTTTGCTGCCACCAGGGCCCAGTAGACGCTCGTACACCTCGTCCAACTTCTTGGGATCGTTGTTGACAGTCCAGACCTTGTTCTGAGGATTCTTTGCCCAGTCGAGTTGCAGCGGCGCCTTCATAGCAGCAGGCGTCTGGCTCCATCGTGGCACGACACCAGAGGAAGACGGGGTCTTGGTCTTGAAGGATTCGGGTGTCGAGTCGGTAGCGTAGGTGCGCACGCAAGGCATGAGGGTTCGGGCGGCATGGCTACTCCGCCAGAGGCCGGAGCGGCAGGGTTGGAGGGCCATGGTGATGAATTGGAACGAGCCGGATTGGAGGTCGAGGGTCGAATTGCATCTGATGTTCACTATCGAGATGGGGCTAAATGTGAAGCTTGGCCGCGAACATTTTCTCGAGGTCACGTGGATGGAAGTGACACCGCTGTCGCCCCACTCTTGTCAACACCAAGTTTACGTCGAAATGGATGATCTGGAGCTTCACTTTTTCCTGCTAGGACCAACATCATCGCTAGGCTACGCGCCACTTTATCTCTTGTCAAGAATCCGATCAAGATAGAAATGAACAAGCCAATAATCTAAAGAAAATGACTATCTACATACAATCAGGTACCCAGAGGAATACAAGCTCAGATCGAAAGTTCCCGCCTAAATCAGATTTCCAGTGCGGGAGCTCCTCTGCACTTACTCCTCGTCTTCGATCTTCTTCTCATACTCATCCTCCTTACCGCCCTCTTTATCCTTGATCATATTCACCTTCTCTTCTCCGTCCCCCTCTCCGTCCCCCTTCCCGTCTCCCTCCGTCTCAATCACCTCGTCCTGGTCAAAGCCGTCACGGTATCCAACACACACTCGCATAGGAAATGCGACAGTCGCAAAGTGGTAATCAAATCCATGGAGATTCCCATAAATCACCAGCATAGGCGACACAACCAGATCGTCGACAGGCCGACCATCGTATGTAGCATCATCGTCGCCGCCAGCTGATTGCATCACGTTTCCAGCGTTGAATCCCTCAACTCTGGCTGAAAATGGAAATCCGTATGCCTCCTTGGTTTTGTAGTCATGAAAGACATTTCGAAGAGTCTGGCCACCGTAGTCGAACGTGAACTCGAAATTGATAACCGTTTTTGTGAGATGTGAGAGCATCTCTTTACAGAAGGGGTCAGGATTCTCAGGGAAGTATTGGCCAAGTGCTTTCTCCAGGATCTTGACCACGCATCCCGGCTCAATCCTCTTTTCAGATTCGCGAATTTCTTTCCCAAGGGAGTAATAGAAATCGATTGTGGTGTATCGCCAGTTGGGGTACTGGAAAGCCTGAGATTCTCCGTTGTAGTTGAAGTTCTTCTCTACGGTGATGGAACTTGTTTCTTTATTGGTGGCATCTTGGACAAAGAAACGCCAACTCTCTATTCACACAGCCCGTGCCTCCCGGATGATGGCCTTTCTCTTTCGCAATATCGCAGATGCCGTCTCTCATTGACTTGATTGTCTTGTTTTGAATGTGTAGCTCAGGACATGTAACTGAGCTAATGTAGCTTCCAGCCGTGAGACGGGTATCCAAGCAAGTCTCCGTTAAGGATGCCCTGATGAGTGGCTGTTTTGGAATACACTGACCAGCACAGTCTCCCTCTTCCCCTCTGCCTTGTTCCACAGCGGAAACTATTGGGATTGACCGGAATTTCGTTCTATTGATGCCTTGTAATAACCCCTGAAACGTGTGACTAGTCATATCGTTGCCTACCGTATCCTCACTGGCCTGCCGTGCATGGCAGGGCAAAAGGTCTAGGTTGTGATGCATCAGATAAGTCATCCATGGGCTGTACTGCCTGCAAGGCTTCTGTTCCGGGGTACTCATAACACCAGCGTAACTTAAGCTCCCTCATCTCCTGTCCGTCAGACGCTGAAACTTTCCATCTGACTTTACTTCAACTTGTATCGATTGAACAGACATGGCTTCTTCAGAGAACTCACCCCAATCCGGGAGCAGAACCCGTGTCATTGTAGGGTAAGATATTGGAACCACGTAAGTTTCTTGGGTGTCATACAACACAACTCTCGATACTCACTTTGCTCACTCGACTCTGTAGGTTTTCTGGAATTTCGTATGCGGAATTGACGCAAAAACCGGATCGACCGACATCCTTCTGGTGGGAAGTTGACGGCAAAGACTCGCGGAAAATCCCAACCAAAATCGAGGTTTCTGAAATTCCGATCGAATGGTTCAAGCTTAGCCTACTACATCGTGATGATCTACCATCGGATGTACGAAACTCACCCAAGTTTATTAAATTAAACAATGCCCGGGAAGCTATGAAAATTACATCCGTCGAAGCTACAGCGGATTACATTAGCAAGGTCTGGAAAGTCTTCCGTGGCGAGCTTCAAAAAGAAATCCCGACCCTTATATCCAGATAACAGTCACTGTTCCTGTGGTTTGGCCTAACTATGCTCGTCAAAAGATGAATGAAGCCCTCCATGAAGCACGTATTCTCAATGAGAATGTGGTACTGGCTCCCAAATTCCTTGCTGAGCCAGAGGCTGCGGCTCTGGCATTCTTTTCCGCAGCATACCACTTACAAGAAACACAAGTAAGAACGACTTTCTATACTCTTGGTCATCTCTTTATGCTTAACACGCCCCTAGATCTCCAAACTTCAACCTGGACAGGTTGTCATCGTTTGCGACTGTGGCGGCGGTACCGTTGTAAGTTTTCCGTCACCCTACCTAAGCTTCCTTGTTTGGTGCTCATACCCCCTCAAGGACACGGCTGTCTATGAAATATGCACCGTTCACCCCTTCCGTGTGAAGGAGGTGCTCCCCGGTCAATGTATCCTTGCCGGGGGGTGCCCCCTAGATGATACATTTATGCAACTTCTAAAGGACAAGGTCGAGATGATGACCTCTCACCGGGCGTTCCAGGCCCTGAAAAACAGTGATTTCCACCGCATAGTCTATAATCATTGGGATCTGGACATGAAGGTGTACTTCAGTGACAACTACCCGACCAAACATATCGACCTGCCTAATAAATGGGCTGCGAGCCGCCAGAAAAGAATGCCCGTTGGCCAAGGAGACGATATCATATTCACCCAGTAAGTGACTGAGACTCGTGTAGTGTCTTATGAGCTGCAACAGATATACATCATGCTAACGGTAGATTCAGTGGTGATATTGCTTCGATCTTTAACCCCATTGTGGGAAAGATCACAAGCCTGATCGAGATGGAGATGTAGAAAATCTCCAACTCGCTTTCGAAGGACGTGTCGGTGAGTGAAATGCCTGCAAAGCCCGTATTGAGCGACGCCCACTAACATGACGATCACCAGCACCTCATTGTGGCTGGAGGTTTCGGCCAGAATGCCTACCTGCGACAGAAAATTGCGCAGACAGTGAACAGAGTTTCTCCCACCACCAACATCCTCGACTATCCAGACGTACAAGGGTGACTCTCCCACCATTCCTTACACTCTGGTAACTGGTCATGCCATGAAGTTGGAATGCAGTGTCCCAGGGAGCCGTTATTGAGGCTCTCCAAGCGCAGGCGATTCAGCAACCGGTCCTGGTAACGTCCAGAATCGTGCGAGCTAGCTGGGGAGTGCGTGCTAGCCACGGGAACTCAATCTTCTGGCTCGTTCATGAAGTTAGTTTTTCTTTCAGGTTCATACTATTAATATATCACTAACAGTCCTCCGAACAGAATGAATCTCTTGACGCTACCAGCCCTAATCTACGACCTATACCCGCAGAAGCTCTCTCGGACGAGGATCCCGCCAGCAGCGACGTTTTCAGCATTCGTGTCTGCCGCACACAGCTGCAGAATGCAGGCAATACCATCAAGATGTCTGTCGACTCAGCTGGAGGACCGTTGATGTTGGGTTAAAGTCCAACATGAATGCTGATCTCAAGGCCTCTTTGCAGATAGAATTTATATGGGATGGGGTAGAGATGGAATTCTCGCTGCTTTATGGTGTTCAGAAGAGCTCGGTCAAGCACAATTGGGATGTTTGAGCGCCGGTTACCTCGCTTCATCCCTAGATCCCATCTCTAGGTTTTGTCAACATCATTGGTCGTAATGGAAGCAGATCTTGGTATACATACCGAGGCTTATTTGACCATGTCTTTCATTCAGTCTAGGTAGTTTTGGAGATTGTAAATACAGGAGCGAGGTTGAAGAATGTGTATATTCATGGATGTGCCCTAGTGATGAGACGTACCAGTGCAACAATTGACAGATCAACCTTTGCCCTCAGAACATTACTGATGCCGGCTCTCATCGGTTTGATGGTCCTATTCTGAGCCTTGTGGCTAGGAAATGGCAGATTGTACGTAGCTCACCCAAGTTCATCAAAGGAAGGAAAGACCGGGATGCGGGGATCACAGTTGCCAAAGCTACAGTGGTATACATTCCCAAAATGTGGCTGCCTTGGGTAAAATTCTTTCCATCTTCAAAAGTCAATATCCAATACTTGTATTCAGCCTACGGCGCAATTCTCGTTGTTTGGGCTATATATGTTTGCCAAGTGGTGCTTGAGGCCATTCCTGAAGCACCTACCTATGGAGGAGGCCAGGTGGACTTTCACGAGAGACGCCAGTTAACACAGTAGCTTTCCGAGACATTTAATCAGCATACCTTGCACAACTTCCACTTGTCGGCAATCGACTTTACGCCTGACCGAGGAGGAGTCTAGTGGGAGGCGGCGGTAAAACCTTGGGAGCTTCTGCTGACCTTGAAGCTAGCGTCGACTTGGGAGCTTCTTGAGTCAAAGGTAGTCGAGCAGCCTTGGGGGCATCAGAAACACGTGGCGCGAGAGCTGTAGCCAGAGCCCTAGCGATGATAGGTACCAGTGCAATAACTGGCAGAGGTGCCGACAGTGGGATAGGAGCAGCATAGGGTCCAGGAGCAACGCCAGGTACACCCCGAGCCACAGAAATCGGCACGATGATAGGGGTAGGGGCAACAACGGGAGGAGATGAAACGGCTGGGGTCTTTGCAATTCTAGGAGTCTTTGCAGCTGACGGGATAATAGTGTTGCCCACCAAAGATCGAACACTTGGAATAAGTGCGACCTTGGGAGTCGATCGAACTTTGGGCACGCGACCTACACTCGGTGTCGCTCTGACAATAGGAGCATTGACGACAGTCGGAGTAACTTCGAGCCCGGGTGCTTGGGCGACATCGGGAGTACGTTCGACCTCCGGAGCCGGTAAAGTCTGCGAGACCTGACGTGAGCGAGGAGCTGTATCGGTCGTCGAAACCTGACGAGAGCGAGGCGTGATACCAGCACGAGAAACTTGTCGCGAGCGAGGCGATGGCATAACAAGAGGACTCTCGGGGATAGCAGGTAAGATTCGTGCTGGAGTTTCTGGGCTTCCTGGCGCTAGGCCGGTTTTTGGAGCGGTGACCCGGCCAATTTTCACAGGGTCGCCATCTGGTATCTCCGTTGCAGTGGGAGTGACAGGACGGTTGATGGTTGCATTCGACCCCTGACGACGAAGAGAAGCGTTGGAGCCCCGGCGGCCCAGAGTTGGAGTTGTAGGACGTCGGCCGAGGGTAGGCGTCGTTGGTCGACGGGTTGGAGTACTGGGACGCTCCAGCTGTCCCTTACGAATGGGACTGGTTCGTCGTTGAGAGGACTGTGTGCCCATTGCATAGCGAGGGGAGTCGGCCATGTCGACACGAATGTGAGTGGTGAAAGAGGTATGCTTCAAGCTGATCTTTAACAGGGCACAAGTCGGAGGGAAACTGAGAAATCCTCCAGCTCAGCTGAGGACTGCGGCATTATATGCCCTTCTGCAAGCTGCCAACTCATCGTCCTCCATACTCGATCCCTCATTCTGAAACAGGAATTCGCGGGAAAGTCCGGGCGGGTGGTCGCTTTGCTTTTTCTTCAGATGAATCAATCTCAACTATTCGTCAATCATGAGGCAATGTGATGCGTTGACTGGGATCTGTAAGTTTACCCCTGTCTTGACGGCTGATTAGCTCCCGGATGACGTGCAGCTCTAGTGCGAGACTGGGGTATCCCTGTAACGGATCGATGGATGTTTGAGATACCAAAGCCTTTTCCGACGAGTAAGCGTATTCAGCAACTAATTGGAGCACAGTTCCCGACTTTATAAGGAGAAACGAGTGAGAGATGTTGAACTATCAGTACTATAACAGTGGTACTGTCTACTTCATCTTCCTCCAACTACTCTTACCACTCACTACCGTCCTCTTATTCTTCTCTGGAACCGTGTATCCTCTGTCCCTCTCTAATCGATGCCTTTCCCAAAAGTCACTCATTTCCTCTCTCAGCATTCTCTTCCCGTTTCTTGAGTCTCTCTCCTCCCTCTGTCGCTCATTTCGTTGTGGGAGCATATCGGCAACCTTTGCAACAGCAGGCTTACACAGTGTTCTCCACACCCAAGACATCATGTCTCGGTACACATGGGCAAGCCACTTGATCAGAAGTCGAGCATTTGTGCTAAAAGCTGCCACGAGAGAAAATACCACGAGGGCGAAACTAGCGGGCAAAGAGATTGTGCCAATGGTCTTGAGCGACAAGTTATTCTCACCACCCCATTCTTGAGTGTTCATACCGAAGAGACCAGTAAAGAAGGTTAGCGGAAGGAAGATGACTGTAAATGTGGTAAAGATCATGACACTGCGGCTTTGCGCACTTGCAAGGTCGGCATGAAGCCTACTAAGCCGTACCTCATCAACCTGCGCCTGTCGCTGAACCATCTGAAGCAGTTTGTCGTAGTCGTTCCTCGTACTCCGGACTCTCTGAATCATCTCTTGAGCTTGATGTGTATACTCTGAGACTTTCTTGATTGCTTCACTCAGGAACAGTCTCCCGTTTGCAGTGCGGTCACGCAGTTCCGGACGAGTGTAAGTGGAGAGCATAGAGCTTACGACTTTAGACTGACGTTCAAACAGATGAACCAGAATAAGAAGTTCATCCTCGATATCTCGAAGTTCAAGGAGAGCAGCTGTGTTGTCCCGGTTGTCCTCCTCTGCTCGACGGCCTTCGGCTTTATGGCGTGCTCTGATGGAACGAGCTTTGTTCTCAACTGGCTCGTAGGCTGATGCTTTGTCACGGAATCCTTCGGCACGAAATATTTTGAGCGAGGAGGTGAGTTTTTCGGTCTAAAGGTTAGCATGATTCGCAAAATGAGATTGCAGCATGACATAATAGCGCAAGATATTTGAGGGTGACATACTAGAACGCTGATGGCTTCTTCAAAGATTCGAAACACTTCGAGGTCCGGGTGCGAAGATCTGTCGAGGAGGACTGTAACAGCATGGAGGACTGCCAATGCCGCTAGATCCAGAGCATTTTCGCATTGCCGGGTGAGATCGACGTTGACTTCGTTAAAGATGCTGTCGCGAAGATCTGCCTGCTGGTACAGAGGCCCTTCAATAGCATCACCCTCCCGCTTCGGGAAGAAGGAGATTAGGGTATCTAAAGGTCAGCTGAGTTCCATGCAAGGGTGTATGACTTACGAGAGTCTATGGCCCAAAGCCACAGCTGATCCACCATGAGAACATTACCGTTGAGTATAGAGTCCTCGCAACCCTCCTCGTCTTCCCCATCCTGGCTACTTGTTTTGGATCGTCGACTGCCGCTTCCGCTGCTCCCGGAACTACTGTTCGACATTTGTCCATGAAGTCCTGGGCCCAAACCGGGAGCAAATGTCCGTTCCTTTGTCAGTTTATACAGCATCTGATCATCATCTCGTGACCGAGTATCCCTCAACGATGGATATCCGTATTGATCTAGTGTTCGACGACAGTTGAGGGGTGGATCGTGGCCCAAAAACTCCCAGATCACCTGTGATTCAAGAGAATCAGACTTTGCCACAGATTCGGGAACAGGTCTGGCTCTTCCATGGCCGAGACGCTGGAGGATGAGTTCTCGTCGGCGAATGAGTCGTTTGTACGAGTCAAAGTGAAGATACGGGAGGAAGAGACAGGTGTAAATCCCCCCTTCTGGCTTGGGCGACATCGATGACTGTTTCGAAGATCGACCTCGAGGTGACACTGCAATGTTAGCTTGGATTTCAAGGTAGGACTCAACTTACTGTGCCGAGGAGCTGAAAAGTAACAGCCTGGTTTCGCAAAGTACGCATAGTGTTGAGAGTGTCGCCCTCGAGAATGCCTCGTCGCCCAGAAGTCATTGTTAAACAGGGGGGCGTAGTTGCGATTGTTTGCTGTCTGCAAAGTCTCGAATATTTTCTACCGAGGTCAGTCATCCTATCAACCAACTGTCTTCAGACTGCTCACCGTCACCCAGCTAGGATTGTTATATGGCAAATGAACCCACATAAACTTGCGAGTTTCAATTTGGGGCTTGGAAAAAGCAACAGGTACTTCGTCCACAATTACTGTCTCGCTGGCTCTCCTCTCACCATTATTAGCGGCCTTTCGGATAGCAACGATCGCTTCTGGCAGCCTCGGAGATGCATCGATGTCGTCATCGTCACTGAAGCCCTCGATGGTGCTTCGACTTCGCTGTGAGAATGGGGGAAAGTCTTTGTACTCGTATTGTGAGGCTTGAGTTCCCATGCTGACAGACCTACTCAGAGATCGACCCGTTCTTCCTCGAGGAGGAGGTGATAGGCGATCGACAGCCAAATCCTGCTCAAAATTGGCACGGATAAGCGGCGAAGGACGTCGCATTGGTGTTGAGTAGTGTGTGGGTGGTGATATCGCCGCTGGCGATAAAGGTGTGACAGGGGACCTTGCTCCGGTTTGGGGTGCTGACTCTGACCTTGTCTTTTCTGCATCAACAGGCCGTATAACAGGGGACGCAGGAGGAGACAACTCGACAGATCCTTGCGAGATCCCAAGAGGGTTGCCGTGTGCTTCATCAGCAACTTTCTCAGTCGGCAGCATCGTCGTTTTCCCTCGATTCCTCATGAACCTGCCTTCATCAACCGTCTCGACTTCATTCAACCTCTCAGCCAAACACTCCTCTGGTCCCTTTCTCAAGAAATCTCGAAGTGGCAGTCGCGTAGACCAAGCTCGAATCATCGCCACATCCAATGGACCAGGGGGATCTTCAAAGAATCCATGAACCTCGACGTTGACCTTTTGCTCAAGATTCAGAGACCAATTTCCATCTTCACGAGAGTACTCGTCTGCGCGTCCGATGAGAGCCGACAACTGCTTCAGAAACAGGCGCATCGTGTGCACATTATGCCGCCCGAAAGAAGCAATATTGGCATGATCACCCTGAAGTGGGAGGATGGTCTCTTGCCGCATGCCAAGAATAGCAGACTTGGTCGAAGTTAGTGGTGCAGTGAAGTAGACATCTCCCGAGCTGCCTGAAAGGCGAGAGTCGATAGTCTCATACAGCGTCCAGATGCGAAAGTCGTGTGCTATCGATTTGAAGTCGTCGTCGAGTTGGAGGAGCAGAGTATTTCCCACACGAAGATCGTCGGTTATTGACGTCGGCACAGGAGCTGACAGTTGAAGCAGATTCTGAATACCAGTTGCAAGACTCGGCATGGCAAAATAACTCGATCCTTGATGAGGAGTGCCTATTCTCTTAGCATGGGCCAATCAGAGATGGATCACTTACCAAAGAATGCAGCACCATAACACTGCCTATAGATATTCTCAAACGACGGGTTTCTGCTCGCCTTTGTCAACACCATCTTGACAATAATACCGCCGATGCTATGGCCCACAAACACAACCGGTCTTGTCTGCTTCTCTCGTTTTCTCAAATTTCCCAACTCCTCCAACAATGCATCAGCCAGGGTACTCAGCCTCGTATCCTCAGTCGTCGAAGGATGCTCATACAACAGAATCCGAGCTCGATCGGCTTCACGACGAAGTCCTTGTCGAACCCATGATGGAGCTGGTCGATCAGCATCAGACGCTGCACCTTCGGCGTCGCGCATAGATAACGCTCCGTAGTATCGACTCATAAGACCATCGCGACTCCATGTTCGAAGGGGATCTGCTCCGGGACACGGAACAGTTACAATGTCGACGGTTGTTTGATCATGAGTGAGCTCTCCTTCTGGATCAATAATAAATCTGGCCTTTGACGCCACCTCTTCTGTCTCTGTCGACTCTTCACTAATCTTTCCTTCAGGTTCTCTCCTTGTCGTGTAATCATTCAGTGGCGGAAGTTGGCCTGGGGGACTCCCTGGGTTTACGTGAACCGAGTCCTTGTCATTGCTGAGCTCTGGCTCAGGCGAGTCCACTGTATCCATATCAACAGTGTGAGTCCTATAATTTTCCCGGCGTCTTTGCCTGGGGAGGTTTGGTCGAGAGGCTTGAGACATGAGAACGTTGATCGAAAGTCATGAACCAGATGTTTTTGTTCGAAGTATCGACGGTATTCATATCACTCAACAGTCACTCCGAGTCATCCGCACAAAACATCAGCCTGGCTTAGCCCGCTCGTGACAAAAGTCCATTTTCAAAATAATGTCCGATTCCCATATCAATTGTTGATGTGCTAATAATATCTCTGTAGGCTGACTCCGTAGATCCCATGGCGTGGGGTTGTCTGAGACAAGGTTAGTCAAATGACTGCACCACCTGCACCATACCGATGACTGCCTGCTAACCCGTTTCAACCCATCCCAGTAACCACCAATGCTTTTAAAACACCATCGACAAATAGCATGCCAATATGCGATGCCGAAATGCGCCCTCAACTCCGGTCAAAAGGTATGTATCCGAACCAAGCGCCTTTACTGCAGTGAAAAATCTCCAATAGTAGTGCAGTGCACCACAGAATCTATGTATAGTCGATTCTCGACCTTGCATGTCTGGCCTGGTCTAACAACAAACATGCCGTTGGGGCCAAGATTAAATGTTTTTTCGTTCATCGTGATCCGCACCTTTCCTGACGCGACGGAGCATGTTCGCAGTATGTCGTCTTCAACAGCCCAATGGTTGGCGCTACCGGGTTTGAGGACCATGACGTTGAAGCTGACGTCCTCGGAAACGGTGACGGGTTGACCACTGGTGAGATACGAGTTGGAATAGGCGACATCTGGTTTGTTAGCTGGGTCTCACAGACAATAGGAAACTCACTGTCTGAGGAAGATTCATCCTCTATCCTTCCTGGAGCAACCTCCCAATCCTCCATTTCCAATTCAACGCCCATTTCTGGTCTGCCCATGATGGTGACTGTTTGGTCTCTCATGACAACGTCATTCCCAGAGGAGCGTCTTTTTCTTCGCTTTGGTTGAACCTCGGTCATGGTGCCGACACCTTCAAAATCGTCCAGATCCATCGGAGGATTCATTTCCTCAGAAGAAGAAGATCTCGATGAACCAGAAGCCCCTCGTCCCAGTTTTGGCTCAGGACACCAGTCACAACCGTTTGAGCGTCGCTGCAGATGACACCAGTATCTGCATCCCACGCAAGACTCTAGAGCAGAAAATGCTTGCTTCGCTGACGCAGACATGCCAATTGGGAGACGGATGCAGGGTTGCGATAGTCGTGCAGATGGTCGAGTGGCATTAACTGTGCACTGCTCGCTACCAACCACAACTGTACCTGTGACATATGCCACTGCACAGGAATAATGAGTGATATCCAGGTTGCTCCCCCGGTGGGTATGCTTCCAACTCTCAGGCAGCTCACGTCTGCGAGGCAATGTCAACATGAAATTGATGTCCTCTCGTTGGTGAGGCTTTTGGGCTGGACTGAGGTGTTGGTGGAGATATTGCCTCACCTCCGATTCTTGCATAGCTTGAGGCAGGTAGGTGCGATCCTGTGAGCGTGTTGTCTTTCTCTCCTGTTCGGCAGCTCGAGATACTCGGTTTTGCTGGAATGAAGCGAACGCAGACAATCCTGGATCAACTGGAGGTGGCGCATCAGGAGGGAGTGGGTTTCTGGAAACAACAATCCCAGGTGTACCTCCAGGACCATCCTTCTGATAGCTACCGACCTTGGTCAATGTGCCATCTCCGTTGTCATTGAATGTCGTTGAACAATGACCAGCGCCAAAATGTCCACCAAGACCATTGAGTTTGCCAAACACGCGGCGGCAATCTCGCACAGGACATACGTATGGAAGTTCAGGGTCATCGTGAAGTTTGTAGTTTGCCGGAATAAGTGCCCCGCGAGCAGAGGTAAAACTACCTTCGGGGACTGAGCATGTTAGACCAGCTCGATGCAGTTGATTTCGAGGACCTACGAGGATATACAGTGTAGGCTCGACCAGGCTCAGCCATGATGATTGCCTCCAATCGAGTATCAGGTACTAAAGAATCAGGCGATCTTGCTGGTCCAGGTGTTGGTGATGGTGTCCCTTGGCCAGTGTACTTTTTGAGCAACTCGGCCCCGGTGAGAGAAACCACCGGAGATTGAGATGAATGATGCATGGCGCTCTTCTTGATAGCTGCACTGTTGATCTCTGCCAACTGTCTAGCGACTTCGTCTTCCGTAAAGCGACGAGCTTCGCGAATACGTGCGTGATCAGCTGGAGTCCTTTTGGGGAGAAGGTCTGAGGGTGAGTTTCTCTTTTGAGGGATCACTTGAGACGATCCAGAAGTCCGTGAGAGGTATTGTGCTGGTCATGTCAGAAATGAACGACGCCTTGAACGAGACGTACCCTGTCTACGTTCCCATTCAGACTGAGCTGCTTGAATTCGAGGGTTACTTGATAGTATACCAGCCGCTGAAGCTTTAACGGCTGCGCTTCCGACAATGTCGCTGATGATACGTGAAGGTTCCGGGATGTTGACGTTGGCTTTAAGGGCTGGATTCCACGGTATTAAGCTTGTGTTCTTTATCATTGAAGGGTCCTCACTGCCGGACATTGTAGGGTCAAGCATTGGTTGTAGGTTGCGAATAGTCCCATGGGCGAGTGCAGAAACGGACTGAGAGGTGAAATGAAGGAACGAATAAGAAGCCTAAGCCGGGCCGCACACGGGTGAGATGAAACGATGAATCGAGTGAGGCTGATGATGAAAGTGAATTAGAGACGCGCCGACGCGAATGAGGTTATAGCGCGGTTAGGGGCCTGATGTACCTCGCTGCAGAAATAAGGTGCGAGATACCTCCCCAGGTCCCCTCCAACAGTGATCTCTCTCTCCGTCAACGCAGTATATCACAATTAACGTTGCATACAATTAATACCGTTTGAGGATTTACAAACAAATCTATTTTCAGGTTCACTTCTACTGCAGTGATTCATGATTTTGACATGTCTCATAATGTACAGCTATACATACACTTGTCCACCTATTCTACAGCAACCTATTCCACCGCGTCTAACGGCTATTTCTTCTTTGAAGCCTTCTTCGCCTTCTTAGCTTGCTTCTGGCTAAGCATCTTGACAGCCTTAATCTCCCCACCACTCTCGGCCCTCTTCTGCTCCGCCTTTCTCTGCCCCTCGAGTTCCCTCTCCCTTCTCCATCGTCTATGTCTGAACCACTGCTTTCGTGTCCTGAATCGCTTGGTCTTAAGGCCCGTCGTCTTGGCCAGCTTTCCAATAGCCCAGTTGTCTTCACGATAACTGTAGTCCTTTCGCAGCTTGAGCAATCTGTCTGGTTCGCCTGCTTCGACACGGTTGACTTGGAAGGGAATTCCGGACGGCGAGATCTCGGGCTGGGCGACGACTTCTTTGATGGGGAAGGCGGTCATGTTTAGCTTTCGCTTGCGTTGGGCGTGAGCGGGATATGGTAGTGTGTCGTTCTTGTCAAAGACTACGCCGATGTATTTGCGGTCGGGATGTAGTGAGGGATCGCGGTAGTATTTGACGTATCCGGTTGCCATTGCGTGAATGGTGTGGTCTCGACCCATGATGCAGTTCTCTCCAGGCCACCAATGCGTACCGCGCTGTTTGTAGAGGATGTTTCCAGGAATGACGAATTGATCTAAAGGTCAGCCCAGTCCAGTCCATTTCTTCGGCATCGACATACCTCCTGTACGCTTTGCACCGAGTTTCTTTGGAATACCCCTCTTGGGCTTCTTCTTGTATGCTCCCTGTGACTTGACCGAGGCAAATCGATGACCTTGGACAAGGGAATTGGCCAATTGGACACCCAGAGGAGTGACAGGTGTGAAAGCCGGCCTCGCTAGACTAGCCACAGCAGCCAATATTGGCCGCTGCATCGTGAGGAACCTCATGCCGGCGATTCGTGACGATATGGGCTGAGTGAGGTTAGCAACGCTTGATCCTCAATTGATGGAGTTTTTGCGCTTAGTCATCGCTTATCGATAAGGATGTGGACAGCTTCCCTAAACTCCAGCTGTAACATCAACATTGCTCTGTAGAATAATCATCAACAAAATGCGGTACCTCTTTGCTGTTCTGTCTCTTTTGACTTTGGTCAATGCCCAATTTGGCGGCTTCTTTGATCAAATGTTCAACCAACAAGGAGGCCATGAACATCATCAAGCGCAACAGCAAAACAACCCAAGCGATGCGAACCACTACAAGCAGAATTACGAGAACTGTAAGTACACCTACCACTTTTTGACTTTGCTAACATGTACAGCTGTCTGCGACAAATACCTCTGCCCCGATACTCTCGCATGCGTCCACTTTCCTCACCACTGTCCCTGCGCCTGGGATGCTCAACAAGAAAAGTTCGAATTAGCTGAGGGACAACGTCTTTGTGTTTCTCGTGGTGGATTCCGGCCAGGCGAAACGGCTCGAAAGATTGAATTGGCAAGAAAGGGATTACTGTGAACCAGAACAGAGCATCACTTGACGAAAACCACGAACGACACCAGATACGAGTGGATAACCGTACATATTAGGAAATGAAACATGACCTCTACCGATAAGACTATGTGCCCTTTGTCTCCATCAGAATCTTGAAAGCGAGCGAGTAATCAGATAACCTCACACTCCTCCTCTGCCAACGCCCAATAACGATGTCCTCAAAACTCCATCCTAATGCCCTAGCCAGTTCACAACCCTCATCATGCTTCCCCAGCACCCTACGCAGTGCCGTTGGGCACGCGCGGTACCTGTGGCACAGGCGGCACCTCACCCTCGTCATCCTCATCCTCATCCGGGAGCGTCTCGGGGTGGCCCAGGAGCTGGGCCACATTTTTCATTTCGTAGTGTCTCTTTCGGAGCTGTTCAAACTTTCTGTGCTTCTCACGCTCCTCGGGAGACATGCCCGCCAGCTCCTCCTCCGCGTTGTGCCCGATGCTGCTCTCGTCGTCGACATGGACGCTCTTTTCGCTGCGGGGTGACGGCGCGCTCGCTTCCGGGATCTCCTCTTCCGGTTCGCCCAGCGAAAGGCCCGGAATGTCATCTTCACGGCTTGGACGTGAATTCTTAAGACGAGCACCAGCGTCCGCCAGAGGATCCTCGTCTTCGTCCGACGGGTCTTCGGCGGGGTCGTAGTGTTTGGCATAGGGAGTCTTTGGTTCTGTGATCTTCATGGTAGAGGAGCGCTCCTGCTCCGTGAGGTAGAGGTTTGCCTCGTCCCACTTGAGCCGTTGGGAGGGTTCGAGAACGTCTCCGATGGAACTGTTGGCACCTGATTGTCGGCGGGATCCAGAGGGGCGAGCTCCAGAAGAAGAACGACGGTGACCAGCGTTGATTTGAGTGTTGGCGATGGTGAGCTCCTTGTCGCTGGCAGGTCGGTCGTGGTTCGGTGAAGTGGGAGGAGATTTCTGATACGAGTTCTTGAGGATGCCTAGAAATGTTAGAGAGGTCACAAATGGCGTCAGGCAACTCACCTCGAGGTCGCTGAGGAGGATGGGTAGGAGGCGAGTGCGCCGGGGGAGAATCAACAGCAGAAGCCATTTTGGTATAGTCGGAAGCTTGAGTTGGAAGGGCTAAAGCCAGAGCTCAAGCTCAAGGCGTTGTATCTGGGATAAGTGTGGTCGAGCGTGGTGTTTGCCTGTGATGTAGTCGCGAGATCAAGTTGAAAGATGAAACCCTGTGCTCGTGAGCAGATCATCAGTAAAAGAGGTGGGGAGGGCCTATAAGATCCAATGACGCAGTGGCCTGAGACCCCAGGATTTGGAGGGGCTGGTACGTACCCAGCCTTGATTAACGGCGTGTGATGCTGAACGAATGATGGTGATTTATGAAGATAATAAGGATTTCTCCGTTAATCCCGTTATTCTAACCTTTTCGGTCGGATTTTTTGGTCGTACATAACGGTTGTGAGGGTCCCATTTCTTGTACACCCTCTTTGATGCAAGAAACATCTGGAATATCGTGAGATTACGCACGTGAATGCATGAAACGGGTTGTTATCTCGCGATTTAAAGGTTTGTTACCACGATTGTATTCTTGCAAGCTTCATACTGCAATATGGCAAATCATCGAAAGACCTGATATTGTTGTTCGCATCGTCAGCTTGCCGGCCTCAATACGTCATTTTCACAACGAAAGGGTCGTCACACAGCCGAATGTTTAGAGGGGAATGGTTGGATGCGATGCAACCTCGTTCGTCATTCGAAAAACCACTCAAACTTGAATGATTGGCCATCTCTACGATGAGATGAAACGATATTGATCTTGCTTGGTCTAGATTTTGTAAACCGCTCATGCCAGCATTACCATCAGCGGCATGCATCTTTCCCAACAGACTCCAGATAATGCAGTCCAGAAGCATGCCAACTACTTGGGTGAGTTGTTCTCACTCATCTGTAAGCAGCTTCACCATCTTTGCCTGCTTGTCTTCGAACTCAGTGTTCTTTCTCTTCAAAGACTTATTCTCGGCCTCCAAAGCCTCAACACGCTCCATCAGACGCCCGATTTTTTCGAATATTGTCCATGCCCTGCGAAGATTTGGTGTTGGAAGTTCCCTCGGCCTTGGCGTTGCCTGAATTGCTGTTAGCAAGTGAATAGTTAAGCTTCTTCTGCCATGATTCCTTACCTCTCAGCTGAATGTTGTCGTGAGCTGTTTCAGCAGGGTTTTTGGATGCATGCGGTCCAAAATGGTTAACGATGCGTTGACCCCTTTCAATTCAATCTCTGCATCCTCCTGGACCGAGTCGACGAAAAAGCTCATCGTGGGAGATAGTTTCGCTGCCCCACACGCACTTCCAGTTCATGAGGTCTGCGTGCTTGGAGTTCATCTCGGTTGATTGCACTATAATAGATGGTCGAACGCTGTTGTTGAACACGTCAGTTTCGCTATTATCCGTGCGGTTGGTGAACTGACCTGATGAACCAGAGGTTGGATATGGTGAAATGAGCGAGATGCGAATAAAGAATTAGATGGCCATACGCTGAATAAAGATACGAGAGATGAATGCGGTACAAAGAAGTAAAGGAATGTTGAAAAAGTGAAAGGAAGAAGAGATGATGGTTCGGCTAACGGCGAAGAAGCATCTTGAAGCAGGCTGCATGAATCAGAGTGAAAGCTTTCGAGCATTGGCGGCTGCTAGCACTGGCAATATCATCAAGCAATACAACTTCTGCTTGTGAGCCTGTTTCCTTGAATGTCTACAGCCTCTCCTATTGATCGTGGTCCTCTGCGGGCTCCTCACAGGCACCTCCAGAGTGACCCAGCCAGACGAAAGAGGTTGGGCGATCATCTTCCACTCATGACCGGTAGCTCATGGCCTGGTGGGACTACTGTAACAAGCATCACTGGTTCATGAACGAGTTCGCTAACTAGGTATCAATTTAACTAGACTAACGATTACACGCTTGCAGAGTGGACTACCTAATTGACGATATACTTACCGACCATCTACTAGACTTCAGGTTAATACCCATTCATCCAGCCTAATCGGAACTCTTTTCATTGTGGCCGCTCTCCTCATCACGGCTTCCACCCATGCTGTAATACTTGCCAAAGACACGAGTCTCCAGATCAGAGACACCGCCTGTAGACTTACGAGCCTGGCGACGGAAATAGATACGCTTAGCCCACTTCCAAGACTCGATACCGAGGAAGAAAAGCACAGCCTCGACAAAAACAATGCCCCATTCCCAAGAGATAGGAGCATGTTTGAAGACGACAGTGTTGAGTCCAGGGATATAGATGATAGGGAACATGGTAACAAAACCAGCAATAATGGCCCAGAACAGGAAGGGGTTCCTCCAAACGTCGTGGATCCACTGGGTGAAATACTTCTTGCTCTTGGGTTGCATTCGGAAGAAAGACCTTCTCATGTTGATCATCTCCCAGGCAAGGAACAGGGCGAACCAGGTCAGGCATGCAAAGGTTGTTGAACGAGCACGGAAAATGACCCTGCAGTCTTCACTGTATGTGTTGTTGCAGTTCTCTCCAATGTCGTCAGCTCCGTTGCCGAAGCCGTACAGGACGAGGACGAATGAGGCGAGGCAGAGGGCTGACATCCAGAGACCGTAGACGACCATGTCGAGCATGAGCTCGGGGGTAAATACACCTTGTTTCAACTACACAGGTTAGTAGGGTTCATGAAGAGAAGGGGACAACATACGTTTTGGGGAGGACGCTGCATGATATCTGGGGCGGCAATCTCAAAGCCGAGACCCATATCAGGCATACCGGATGTGATCATGATGATCCAGAGAATCTCGACAGGTGCCAAGGGGAAAACCGACAGATTGTTCTTATCCTTGAAAGCAAGACCGATCAGGAGTGTACAAGCTTGAGCAATATTCTCAGCCAAAACGTGTAGAATAAACTTCTGAATGTTATCAAACATTCTTCGGCCTTCTTCAACAGCATTCAGAATAGAAGCAAAGTTATCATCAGTCAAAACAATGTCGGACGCTTCCTTGGCAACATCAGATCCAGCCTGTCCCATAGCGATACCCACGTCTGATCGCTTCAAACTGGGCGAGTCATTGACACCATCACCGGTCATGGCTACGAATGCCTTGCGACGATGAAGCGCTTCAATCATACGGACCTTGGTCTGAGGGGCACACCGAGCGACGACAAGAGGCAGAAGGGGAAGCTGATCGATCTCATCATCGGACAGTTTGTCAAATTCTGAAGCAGCCATAACCATGACCTTGGCGACATCCTTGGGGATCTCGGACATCTTGGCAGGTAGAATACCAACTTCCAAAGCGATAGCACGGGCTGTTTCAGGGTGGTCGCCAGTAAGCATGTGAACGCTGACACCAGCTTCGTGACATTTTCGGACCGATGGGGCAGATTCAGGGCGAGGAGGGTCATACAGGCCGATGAGGCCACGGAAGACAAGGTCTTTTTCGAATAGTCCACGATCAAGTTCAGCCTCGTTATCCTCGACATGAGGAATATCTGTTCGGCTGGCGAGAGCAAGAACACGAAGGCCAAGTCGAGCCAGAGATTCCATGTTGCTCAAAACATCTTCCTTGATGGCGTCGGTGAACTCGAGAATTTCGTCACCGGCAGCATAGACGGGACAAGAAGTCAAGACGCGTTCAACGGCGCCCTTGGTAAAGACCCATTGCTTCTGAGATTCGCTGTCGTGGAAAATGACCGACATCTTTTTGACATCTGAATCAAAGGGGAATTCGGCAACTTCATGCCAGCGGGGGTTATCGCCAGACGACAATCGCATGCGGTTCCAGTTGAATCGAGAAGCAAACACTTGCATAGCAATCTCGGTTGGGTCTCCACGAGCATGCCACTCGCCTTCAATCTCGTGGACAGTGGCAAGGTTGGCAAGTGAAGCAACGTTGAGATACTCGACAAGACTGGGGTCTTGGGCAGGCTGGGAAGCGGGGTCGATTGATGTACCTTCGGACTTTTCATTTTGGAAGTTGATGTTCTTGGGCTGGTCCTCAGTAAGGGTGATATCTCCGAGGGTAGGGTTGAATGGTTCATTGGAAGCGCCAACAGAATATGTGCCGCGTCCAGGGATCCAAGCCTTCTTGACGATCATGGTACCTTGGGTAAGGGTTCCAGTCTTGTCGGAGCAGATATCTAACAGGTTAGCTATATTTATCAGAGGAAATGGGTGGTACTTACTGGTCACAGCACCCAAAGCCTCCAAACTCTTCAAGTTGCGGACAATGACATGTCTCTGGACCATCCGCTTGGTACCAGCAGCCATAGTAATGGTCAGAACAACAATCAGAGAAGCTGGGATCATAGAAAGACCAGTTGCCACAGCATAAATGATGACTTCCCTCTGCGAGCTGAAATCATTGGCTGCCAGAACAATAATAGCACACACAATAGCCGTTCCGAGAAGAATGATTGCCAGCTTGGAGAGCTTGCGCTGAAGAGGAGTACCGACATTGACACCAAGGAATCGCCCAACAGCATCAGAACCGGTCAAGGTCCAAGCTTGCATCCAGCGACCAAAGTTGGTGTTACCCTCGGCATCCCGCTTCGGCTGTCGACGCTTGGAAGACTTGCCACGAAGAGCAACAGCAATCTGACCAATCTCAGTGTAGGTGCCAGTAGCAAAGACAATGCCGCGAGCACGTCCCTTTGTCACAGTAGACGAGCTATAAGCAACGTTGAGTCGATCACCAGGGCCAGTATCATCTGGAAAGGTCTTGTTGATCTCCTTGCGAACAGGCAGAGACTCGCCAGTGAGAAGTGCTTCGTTGGTTTCAAAGTTGACAGCCTCTACAAGACGAATATCCGCGGGAATGGTATCACCAGTCTTGAGTTCAACCATGTCACCAGGGACAATCTCAGCAGTCACAACGACTTGGTTGTTACCGTTTCGGACGGCGTGGGCGGTAGGAGAGCTAAGAGAACGCAGAGAGTCCATAGTCTTGGCCGCTTGGAACTCTTGGAGGAAACCAACGACAATGTTGAGCACAATGACGGCGGCTACAACACCACCCTCGATCCAAGACTTGATACCGAAAGAGGCAGCCATGGCAAGGATGAGAACCTGTCCCCCAAAGGGCAAATGAGCGACTCTACCGTTATCTCTAAAGCTTCCTATCAAGTATACTCGAAGGAAGCCTGTGGAAGGTAACTTACTAGAGTCAAGGCATTTGCGATCTGCCCGATAAAGATCTTGAGAGGTTGAACACCTTCTTGTTCGCCGAATTCGTTTCGACCATAAGTCTCAAGACGTTGCTTGGCTTCAGATTCAGTGAGACCATCATCGATATTACCATTCAGTTCCTGGGCGACCTGCTCAAAGGTAAGAGCATGAGCAGGTGCCGTCATGGGAGAGTTGGCTTGGCCCGAGATGTGAGGCTTCTCTTCTTCGTTCTGGCCCATTTTGACAGTTGATGAAGAGGAATGAGTTGAGAGTTCTAGAAAGAGAAGAGGGAGAAGCCCTTTTAAGCTTCGCCTTCACAAGGGATAAGCCAAACCATGAGACCTTCCTAGTAGGACACCGATGGACCGTGAGGTGGATGAAGGTGGATGTGCCAAGAGTTACCATCACAGGAGGTGCATGCGAAACAAAGGTTGCGCCAAGGTTGCTCATGGTTAAATAATTTTATTTGGAGGAGAATTTTTATATGTGGAGATGATTGGCATTCAGAGTAATATGCCAAGGCGATACGTCGGAGGATGTAAGCCGCATTGTGTTGTGGTTTGGAGGTTCGAAGTGTTGAAGATATTGCCACCTGAGTTGGTGACACAGGTGATGGATGTCAGTTTTGAGTACTTCGAAGCCTGGAGGGCTTCAAGATTAGCTCACGTTTAGCTATCATGAAGCTTAAACAACATTAGATTCAAGCAGGATCTTTGTCTGCGTTGTAAATCATTGGATAGACAACCAGCGATGCGCCAAGTTTATCTCAAGAGCTTAAAGTCGTTAGCGGTGGTCCTTGCTTCTTGGCGTTGCTGGGTCCTCCAACCTGGTTCTTTCGATAGAGCACACGGCAATGACATAATTTGACGCTGAAAACAGTTGTTATTGGTCTTTTCGAGAAGTAGAAGTGCTCAGACAGTCGTAGAAACGTTTGGTATTCATTATCTTGGCACTTGATAAACTTGTAGTCATTTTTAGATCAAATTCTGAGAGAAATGAAGGTATTGGAAAAGCGGGTCTCTTCATCGGGGAGTCGGTCTTTAACTCCTACCTTCAAGGGTCTAAACGATCCCCAGATTCCCGTCTCCGCGATATGTGAGATAAGATTCGGCAATTACGTAGTAGTCTTGGAAGTTGAAAGAACCAGGATTAAAAAATGTAGTTATTATTCGTAGTATAAGATAACACTTACGTAGGAGAAGAGAAAAATGGATGTTGGCATCTTATTCTTCCTTCCTTATTCATCATGGCGCGGTTGCGAGGAAGTACAGGCCTCCTACCGTGGAAGTTACCCTACCTGCCCTGGGCTGCCCTCCAAGTTCGTTGTGGTCGGCTCTTGCCCGCTCAACCGATGCAAAGCCAAGATAGCGGCTTCACAGCCTCAGCCTTTTGATACCAAACATCAACTTCGCAACACTTGCCAAGCTCTGCCAAGACAATAACCATCTCGTCATTTGCTCTAAAGCTGAATCATTATCACGGGCTCGAAATCCCCATCAATTAATGGCCAGAACTGTTTATGCACAGCCATGCCGTTGCGATATTCTGGACCGGCACCAAACAATCACTTCTGATGTTCTAGAACCAGGTCTTGGGCTTGTAGCCACGACTGCAAGCACGTTAATCAGTCTCGATTGCTATAATTGAAGTCACATGCCGCGACCATTATCAGGCAATTCTCGCACTTGTCAATTTGACTACTAACCTTCACAAAACACCGCAATTTCGTTTCTCGTCGCTGAAAATGGAGCCAGTTGGGATCATTCTGCTCGTGCTTTTTCTCTTCATCATCATCATGGGTCCTCTGTACGTATTCCGCTGTCAAATTGGCCACTGCTAACTGGAAAAGAGCATGCTTCAGAATGAGCGTGCGGAGAGCGTCGGAGAAAGTTTTCAATCCCCAACCTAATCAACTGGACAATGCCCGCCGAAAACTCAGCACCGTTACAACCTCAACGGTCATTCCACAAGCGAATCCCGGTCCCACCGCCGACATTGAAGCTCAGACTCCACTCTCCGGGTTCGGTGAATGGTGAGTGCATCCACTTCCGGCGAAGTTATCGGAAGCTTTGTCTCCGCTTTCATGCTTCTCGGCCGGAGCTTGTACGGGCCGCTCCTAGAATCTTGCTGACATTCTCAGTCCCATCTGCATAGGTCCTCTTGTTCCAGAACCAGTACATACCGTCAACGCTGACCCACGTCCAATTCTCGAAAAAGTTTCAACGGTGACGTCTCACGAGACGAACCAAGCCAGACCCGGTCCAAGTGTACAAACGACGACCGATGAAGCTGAAGACGACATCATGACGATAAACACGTGCGGGCATTCTTTTCATTCAAAATGCCTTTCGTCTTGGTTCTTGATCGAACGATATGATTGTCCTATATGCAGGGTGCCGTATTACCAAGGGATACCACGTCGCGAAACAGCTTTGAGCGTGACACCGTTTTGGTGATCACCGCCACACTTAATTGATCACTAATCTCTAGTTTAAATGTCAATGGTTGCCATGCCCAGCCATGTCTCATACAACTGTGGAAGCGGCTTGATGATGCTTACAAGCAACCTGCAGCAAGGCACGGTTCCTGATTAGTCCAGCTTCAGCCACAACAGTCACTTTCAGCATCTCGATGCCGTATATCTGAATGTTTCAGTTGTTTGTGTAGCTTATTCAAACACCTCTCCGGGAACCTCCGATCAAATTCATTGGCTGTGCTCATCATTTCTTCCGGAGTGTCTCCTACGGTTTGATGCAGTCTTTCCGTTGTTGGGTGGTTTGAACGTCACAGCGGAGCAAAAGCTGGTGACAAAGTACGTACCGCCACCATGACGGATCGGCGATCATCCCGCCCACCCAAGTCTAGATGACTTCATCGCTATCAGCAGAGCCTGGATCGAGGATTTTGGTCATGGATCGCTTGGTGAATTGACCTTTCGACAAAGCCAGCAATTCAGCAGGTGATGCAGGGGGGCTTTATGCTCCATTGTGTCACCAGAGATGTTTGCCCCGGAAATAATGACAGCAATAGCCCTATCGGAGGCAACATCGTTCCCAGACCATGCATGACGCGCCCTGCGTCATTGGCTCTTCGGGCCACTTCCTCCGACTACCATTACTTTAAATCTTGGAGAATGTTCGTTGCCGAATTTATCAGGTACTTGACCTGTCGATTATATCTGCTTCGCCTCATGACATTCATTTATTCCTCATTTACATCATTCGACATATGTCATCTCGTTTCTTGACATCTGCCGGAAGACTTCTCTCCCTGCGACTTTCAGTTGGTAGAGCATACAGCACGACTACAACCATGACATCGAAACGGAAGAGAACTGGTGCTCATCCGCCACCTCCGGTACCTGAGATGCCTGATGCTCCCAGGAGAAGCAGTCGAAGAATAAAGGATGCTGCCGAACGGCCAAAGTCAGACACAGACCCAATGAAAGCTTATGATCCAAAGAAAGCAAAGGCTGTCTGGGATACAGGCGAAGGTGTCGAAGAAGCCATGCGCGAGCTGAGCGAGATGGAACAAAAGCTACAGACTGCCGTCAGAACACAACGACTCGCAGTTGAGTCCTCGGACCTTCAAGTCAAGAAGGAAGCCGCCAACGAACCTGATATTCGACCGAAAATGTACTCGCCGAACAAGGATACTGTTGTTCCTCGAGGCAACTTGGAGGGAAAGTCAAAAGTTGTTAACTCTGTACCACTAGATGAGTACGATGCCGAACTCGCTGCTGGCGATGTCGCTGATGCCAAAGGTGAAGACGACGGTATGGACCGCGGTGCCAGCAGGCCTCCCCCTGTCAACAGTGAAACTCTTCCTCTACCATGGAAAGGAAGGTTGGGATATGTGAGTTCAGCATTGTGACCACCAGACATTACTGACTTTCCAGGCCTGCCTAAATACATACCTGCGCAATGCAACTCCTGCTGTCTTTTCCTCGAGGACCTGTCGCATGGCCTCCATCATTGAACATCGACACCCGTTAGCAAACCCTGATGAACCAGAACACCCTACCAAGAACCGACCAGACAAGAACAAACCCGCAGACCACGAACGAGGACTCAAATATGTACAAGAATTGGGCTTGGCGAATGCAAGAGATATTGTCAAAATGATTCGATGGAATGTCAAGTATGGCATCAGATTCATGAGACTGAGTAGTGAGATGTTTCCATTCGCAAGTCATCCAGAACATGGTTACAAGCTAGCGCCTTTTGCGTCAGAGGTGCTGGCAGAAGCTGGCAAAGTAGCTGGAGAGCTGAATCATCGTTTAACAACACATCCTGGACAATTTACACAGATCGGTTCTCCGCGCAAAGAAGTTGTTGCCGCTGCCATGCGCGATCTAGAATATCACGATGAGATGCTTACTCTACTCAAACTTCCCGAACAGCTTGACCGCGATGCTGTCATGATCCTGCACATGGGTGGCACTTATGGCGACAAGCAAGCAACCATTGACCGATTCAAAGAGAACTACGCCAAACTTTCAGACAGTATCAAGCGACGACTGGTGTTGGAGAATGATGATGTTGCATGGAGTGTTCACGACCTGTTGCCTGTTTGCGAAGAGCTCAACATTCCTCTGGTGCTCGACTACCACCATCACAACATCATATTCGACCCATCAATAAGAGAAGGTTCCCAAGACATTATAGGTCTTTATGATCGCATCAAGGCCACCTGGACCAAGAAGGGAATTACTCAGAAAATGCATTACAGCGAGCAGACTCCCAGTGCAGTCACGCCAAGAGATCGCCGCAAGCATTCCGCCAGAGTCAAAACTCTCCCACCATGTGCCCCCGACATGGATCTAATGATAGAAGCCAAGGATAAGGAGCAGGCTGTTTTCGAATTGATGCGAACTTTTAAACTGCCAGGTTGGGATACCTTTAACAACATTGTACCATATGAACGACCAGACGAATCACGAAAAGCTGTCAAAAAGAAGGCAAAGAAGGGCAAGAAATCAAATGGCGTCAACGGAGAAGTGGAGGATGATATTGAAGTACCTGAAAAGGTTGTTAGCGCTGAAGATTTCGCCATGGGAGGTCCTCAAGGACGAGTGTATTGGCCTGAGGGTATGGAAGAATGGTTGAGACCGAAGAAGCGAGAGATTAAGAAGGCGAAGGAGGGCAAAGATGGGACACCTGTGTTGAAGCAGAATGGAGATGAAGAATGATTACGTGGTTTAATGCTAGCAATTCCTGTAAATAGTGTACTATTAATGAAGACCGCATGAATATTGTTCAATTGAGTGGTGTTGAATCGAGGTGGCCGAATATACAGGGTAGGAGGTATCCAGAAAAGTTTTCATCAGACCTTCCGTCGAGCTTCAACTTTTCTTTTCTTTTCATCTACAACAAACAATGGGTTCTGCAAATTTTGATGGTACAAGCGAAAGCTTTTTGCGCTGGTTCAAGTCTTTGCCAGATGCTACATTCTCCGACGCCATTAAAATTGTTGATCTTCGTGATCGCAATGCAGGTCGTGGTATAAGTAGGTGCTCATGCATGCCGTCAAAGTTAAGCTAACAGAACAGTCGCTCTCGAGGATATCCCTGCGGAAACAACTTTGTTTACCATTCCGAGAAGAGGAATCATCAATGTTGAAACCTCGGAGCTACCAAAAAAGATTCCGGATGCTTTTGATCTCGACAAGCCTGATGACGATGACGCACCGGGGTTGGATTCGTGGAGTTCGCTTATCCTCATCATGATTTACGAGTATCTTCAAGGCGAAAACTCCAAGTGGAAGCCTTATTTCGATGTGCTTCCATCGTCATTTGATACGCCCATGTTTTGGTCCGACAATGAGCTTGACCAGCTTCAGGCCAGTCATATGCGACACAAGATTGGCAAGGCTGATGCTGAAAATATGTTCCAAAAGACACTGCTTCCCATTATTCGAAGCAACTCTGAGATTTTCAACGCCGGAAACAAGACTGATGCAGAGCTTGTCGAGATTGCCCACCGAATGGGCAGCACCATCATGGCGTATGCTTTCGACCTTGAAAATGACGAGGAAGAAGAGGAGGAGGCAGATGGTTGGGTTGAAGACCGAGATGGAAAGTCGATGATGGGAATGGTACCGATGGCGGACATTCTGAACGCCGATGCCGAGTTCAACGTAGGTCATTTTCTTGAGTGACTGGCAAAGCTAACAGAATAGGCTCACGTCAACCACGAAGAGGAGAGTCTCACCGTGACCAGCTTGAGGCCCATCAAGGCGGGCGAAGAGATTCTCAACTACTATGGCCCTCACCCGAACTCGGAGCTCCTAAGAAGATACGGATACGTTACCGAGAAGCATTCCCGTTATGATGTTGTCGAGATTCCTTGGGACATTGTTGAATCAGCTCTGACCTCCCACTTTGGCATCCCAAGTCAAGTCTTGGAGCAGATTGTAAGTCGAATGCACCCTTCGATGGCGTTTCTAACTTGAACAGCGTGGCGCTCTCGAGGAGGACGAAGAATTTGAAGACACATTCGTTTTGGAGCGAGAAACAGGCGAGGTCAACTCGGACGGCGCCTTTGCTGAGTCTGCTCGATTCGAAAGCATGCCCGAAGATCTCCAAGAACAACTCAAGACATTTCTCAAAGGCATCAAGAAAGCACAGCCCGATGCTATCCCCGACAAGCGAAAGAGAGACGAGATCCACCAAGCTGTACTGACCAAGACATTGGAGGCTCTCGTAGCAAGATACCCGACAAGCATTTCCGAAGACGAAGCTCTACTCAAGCAAAACCTCAACCAACGAACTCGCATGGCTATTGCCGTCAGACTTGGAGAGAAGAAGCTACTTCAAGAAGCCCTTAATGCATCTTCTGGAGACATTGAGATGACAATGGACGACGAATCTGGACCAGTCAAGCGTACAAAGCGTTGATCCAGCGGGGTTATGTGATAGATCTTGTTTCCTCTCCTCTCATGCAAAGAGGTGCAGAAGGCGATTGCGAACCATCCGCAAGGCAACAATTCCAATCAAAACCACAGTTATCTACTATTTAAATGATCCATATCTTGCACATATTGTTTTCCAACTCTTCCTTCTGATCAGCAACCACATTTGATGAAGCTCAAGCTACTGAACACCAGCGAGAGATACTGACAGACAATTGGTCTAGATCGATCCAGGCCTCTAAGCCGTTGAGCTTACCGTCAGGCTGAGACATGAGTAGAAGTCTGCCCAGCTCTCATACAAGAAATGCCTCGCTATACGCGGTTCCGCACTCGCGTCGCACAAACATCACCGGAGATGTTGAAACACGAGTCCACCAGGTCGATGGCCTCGCTGTGAGCTACTAGATCGACGATCTGTCTCGGTTACATTCAACCATCTTACGGTGTACGCCACCCCCAAAGACTTGCAAGCGAGGAGTTACTACTCGGACTTGAATGAACCCGAACTCAACACCATCAGAGAAGAAGCTTGAACATTGGTTGCTTCGAGTCACCTGTCGAGGTTCCCACACGACTAAGGCACACATGTCTTGCGGAGACACCGATATCCTCTGGCCTCAGATGCAATCCAGCTCCTATCATCGCATAAATCCAACGTTGCCAAGTCGCAAGTCACCAGATAATCAAGGGTTAGCGCCAACAACTGATCGACATCAAGATCTCATCTCACCCATTGGCCCGCTTTCTTGACAAATCAATAAGACAACTTACCCGGTGGGAGTGTCCGGTTGGAGCTCCTCCATCTATCCGTGGAGTATGGGTCAACCGGTGTCGAGCAGAAGAAGCGTAAGAGGGGTCGGGCCGCGTCGATGTTGCATGAACTAGGGTGTCTTCATATTCCCTGCATACAGCATTCAGAAGTACCATGAAGCGTGGCACCAATCCTTAATTTAAGAAGTCTTGAATAGGCTTTAAGGATATGTGAAGATGTCTGGCAGACTGCTGAAGCTGACATGTATGGTGTCGTCATTCTCTCACTTCATTACTTCAAGTCACCGGAAGTCGGTTTCCTCAACGGTTTAGTGACCGAGGAAAGCCCAAGTGGTAAATCCGAGATGAGGCTCTACGGATGAGTGAGTTATAAAATGGGCAATTGCTCAAGTGTGATCGACAGATGATCAAGTCAACTAGTGATCATGTTGAAACAGGTACGCTTAAAGCTCAACTTCAAGCTCAACTAACACTGTCAGAAAACATCAAAGCACAGCTCAAGCCGAAAAGGGAGCTCTTCAAGCCAACCCACCCCAGGCTTCCTGTTTATCGCCAACAAACTCGTCATCCACAATCCAGGACGTGACGATTATCTTCACCTTATTCCGCCCAGCTCGCCAACCTACTACCGCGGCGAGGTCCCAAGCAAAGTCATGCGCTACAAGAACGGCGAAGTGTCTGAAGCAGCAGATTGGCGATGGTATCGAGACGCTTCCACGCTTCCGGCATCCGAAGGACAATTACTGAGAGTGGACGCCCGCGGAAACTGCATCACGGATCAGTACGGACAAGTATACCCGGCTAAGGAGTATAAAACGTTTGGAGTTGCTGCTTGCAATCCACTGCTCCCAATTATGGTCACTGAACATGATCCTCTGGTCACCATATCGAACTGGGAACTTCTACGTGTATTTCATCCACCATCAATTCCCGGGCTCTCTCAAGTGAGCACCATCACCAGTACCATGGGTCCCGGGCCTGGTCCTTTGCTACACGTTGCTGGTAGATCTCCTGCTTGGATTCCTGGTCTACTTCCTATAACCTACAAAGCACCCCGACGCGATGCACCACACTCAGCAGGCCTTGGAGGAGAGCTGCCCATTGTTCTGGGGCTCATGGCATTGAATGCACCTCCAGGCAGTGAGATGAGCAACCATTCGATAGACAGTGTATTTCTTGGACACAATCGATTATGGAAACATGGAGCTTGGACAAGTCCCGATGCTCCTAGAGGACGTATGTTGTCCATTCGATTGCTGATATAGCTAACAACCACAGATCCCCCAACAGCTTCTGAAGATCCAAAAGGATTTATTGTCAAGGTGTTTTTCGACCCAGACAACCAATACTCAACTCGGGAAGATCTCCACAGTTTTGAATGGGAGAGGGCTATTGTTCGAGATTGATCAGATGTTTGACAGCTCAAGCTTGAATTGATTTAGTCTATTATTCATTCCTGTATGAAGCCCCTGCTCTGCAGTCTGCCCCATGTTCGTTATCCCATCCATGAGCTAGGTGTAGTTGTCACGCTCGATTATGTAGTCAACTCAGACTGCGTCAGGAAGTCGTACAGCGATATCGCCAGATTGGGTAATATATCGAACCCAAGGCAGCGAAGGATATTGCAACTACGATTGTTAGCCTTGATCGGATACTTGACGAGATTCGTACCTTTGGCTCGGTAATCTTTAGATACCGAACCTGAATACCACTTGTGGTAAAGTAAGGAATCTCAAACTTGACCTGGATAGGTCTTTTGGCACCCTTACCCACACCTCCAACACCTCCCATGCTACCACCGAAACCACCCATCATGCCACCACCTTGCTCATCATCTCCTCTCACGCTTGGCAGGCCCAGCTCAGCACGCATGAGGAACTCCTTGCCACCACCGAACTGTTTAATCTTCCAGACAATAGCACTTTGCTCGGGGGCGTAATGAACGGAGCCAATGTTTGTTCGGAAACGAGGACTGTCGGCGTCATCTGGAACGGGAACCACGATTTCGACATTGTTGGCGGTACTGCGGCGCTTGAATTGGGCTCGAGCCTTGAGCATGTATTCGATTCGGGAGCCTGAATGGGATTCGACAACACATTCAACCCAAATCAGGGGCTTGACTTGAGTGTTGAGACGGTAGGACATGAGCTCGAATTCGCCGTCAGGGGGGATAAAGGAGATGGTTCGGTCGTTTTCGAATCGTGATAGTCGTACACATTGGTGGAACTTGACGTCTTCCATCTCGATAGCTTTACCGCGGGTGGCTCGACCGGTTGTCTCAAACATGACCTTGTCATTCAATCCTAGACGCAACTCGGGCATACCACTGAGATAACACTTCATCTTGATAGCGCCAAGAATCTCTGATCGAAGGACATTGCCGTTTGCAGACACCAAAAGGTTGAGAGACTCGACAACATCGAGGAATACTTCGTTCTTGCGGTAGCGGATACCCTCCGATCGCCACGACACAGCGTTTGTGACAGCAATTGGTGGCCGTGCTTGGATCTCGAGCTTGTGAGATTCCTGGGTGATGTACTCCTGAAGGATCTTGGATTCTGTTGTTTGAGGATAACCAAAGTCCATCATTTCGTCGAGAAGTTCGTAGATGATGACAAAGTTGTCTCGAATGGATTCTTCTTCTAAAGCTTTAAAGTACTCGGTAAAGACCTCGACGATCTTGTGAAGGAATAGGAGGATTTCGGCGGCATTCGTGTTTCGTTTCGTGAGGGCGAGGAGGTAGAGGTTGTTATGGCGGATGTAAAGGTACTATTCAGTTAGCAGAGCCTACAAGCATGGAAAAACACATACGTTGATGCCCTCGTGGGAGAAGCATGGTGGAACAGCAGAGGAATCTTCCTCAGCTTCTGAAAGGAGTACGGGGAACTTTTCAACTGCTGACATGGGAATGTCACCACGATAGTTACGGGCAAGAAGGGTCTACATTGTCAGCGAGGTTATAATCAGTGGCGTACAACACACCTTGCCCTTGAGATCTAGAAAGAAGAGTGCGGATGCCATGTTGGATGTCTTGGCGGAAGCGGAAAGGGGGTCGCAATAGATGCGACGGTCAAGATCAAGATCAAGAGGTCATGCGCAGTAACAAAGACAACAATCAAAAAGGAGAGGCTGAATAGTAATTAAGGGCTACAGAGAAGCGCAGGCAATCATCATGGTCCGAGGCGCAATCGTTTCGTGGTTAAGCTGTTTCGCTGGCATCTTTTGGATGCCTGGTCATTCCAGCTGTGACGACACGGTAGAATGTCGGATATTGGTGGGGTAGCTGGAGCTTTTAGTCACGTGAGAGAAGGATCAGAAATTTTGATAAAAGCTTTGGTTTTTTTTTGGCCTCTGTTTGTTTTCTCTTTCCCTCAACGCACCCTCTAGACAGTGCAGACCATTACCTAGCCTGCAACCGAATGGCATTCTGTCATTTCAGCCGTGGAGCCGTTGATGTGAGCTGCGATTTCGTGGTGCGGAGAGGGAGACCTGGCTCCATTAAGAACTGCCCGAGTATTATTAGTTGCTTTGGCGGTGTCAGAGGAGCCGGACATACAAATTCGTGACTGAGACATTCGATCTGGGGTAACGTGGCAGGTGACCTCGCAGCCTCGAATTTTGTTGGGGTATCGTGGCCGAGGGCCCTTGACTTCAGGGTCTCTGCCAGTCTGCTTTGACGAGATCTGCAATCAGGGATCTTGCGGTTGTCACAATTGGGCTCGTAAAGATCGTGGCAAAGTTAAATTTGCAGATGGCATGTCCAATGAGCTTGTGACCAGTGCATCCATCTCGCGTTTATCACGAAGTCGAACGCGAGGTCCTTGTCTGGGTTCTCGAAGCTCACAATTTACACCAAACGACAACGACGGAGTAATTCGAGTGTTTGAGATCAGTAAACTCCTCAGTCCGTGCAGACATGATCCGTTCAGCCGATTCAGGGTCCAAGATGTCCAATCTCAAGACTCACCCGTCGCGACTACTATCGTCTGGCGATGATACCGTATCATCGCACATGTCAAATTCACATGTTGATCAGTTATCGGGGACCAAATACAGGTCCGATAAAGTAACCGAATGCCGACTGGTTTGGATAAAGAGTATGCAAATGCAACCTTACTTGAAAAGGAACATATTAGCATAGCTCAAGATGAGCAATCAATGAGCAATCGCATCTGACGTTATCAAACAATTCCATTGGATGGAAAAATAACATTCAAACGCATCAGGAAAAGGATATAATCCTTCCTGTGGCATGTGCCTGAGTTGATCTTGTTAGTGGATTGCTCATGACTCGGGCGACCCGCTTAACAATTGTGACGATGAGTATTCTTCTTTGCATGTGATGTCGGTGCATCATCATCCCCAGTTTTGACACGTGCTAGAGGCCCAGAGGCTTCAGGTACAGTTCTTAGCGACTCTAGTTTCGACGTTGAAGTTTGAACGTTGAGTTGGATTGATCTTGTGATGCTGCGAGCAAAACCTAGGCCCAACAAATTTATCGCATCATCAATCAAGCGAAACGCCCCAAATTAGGTATATCTTGTGATGATGCCCTGATATCGGGTACAGCTCTTTTAGCGATCTTCCCCACTACGCCTCTAAAACAAGTCACCTGAAGCCACTGTAGCCGGCCCGGTTCTTAGTGGGCTATCGTCTTGCGCTGGGCTTGTTTGTTCAGCCGGTCCCTGCAGCAGGAAAGAAGGTCCCGCGAGCGCCTGACGTTAACAGGTTTCTCTTGTCCCCCCACGATCGCTCCCATTCCCAATCTCCCCAACATCTCCGCTTCTTCATCATCATCATTATTGATTTACCATTTCTTTTGTCTCTTTGCGATATTCTTTGCGGCCACTGGCCGATTTCATTCGATGCTTAGTTGACATATCCGTGTTATCGCCGACCATGGAGCGCAATCACATGCTTCCTGATCGGGAGTCCGAGTCTCGTCATGTCCTCGGACCACCACCTGCTCGACCTCAATCATTGATGGCATTTTCTCCTCCAGCTTATTCTAATGTCGCTTCACCAAATGCGATAAAGTTTCCTGATGTTCCTACCGATATACCAACTTCTTTGCCTCCTTTGGCTAGATTCGAAGCCGATAACGATACCAAGTTACCACCTCTGAGTTCACTTACGAGCGAAATGGCCCTGGAACCAACAAAGACTTGGCTTCCTTTACATCCTGTGCCTTATCCTCCTGTTCTTGCGCATAGTATTGATAGCCCGACACGAATGGATCTTGACGGCAGTAGCAACAGTGTCGTCAGCGCTGCTTCTCCTGATCGTCTTCTTGATGCGAGGGCTGGTAGCGTCAGCCTTGATGATCCAGATGTCCGACTGGCAGCTGAAGCGCTTGGTGATTTGAGAGCAGGTATGTTGCCAATTCTAACAGAGACCAATTCTAACGTCATAGACTTTATATCTTCGCCACCTCATAGAAATTCCTCTCTTCCAGTTAGCCCACCGACTTCTGGGATTCCATCGAATCAACCACAGTCTCCGCAGCCTGAACCGCTTCTGTCTCTACTTACGACGACTCATCCATTGTTGGCGAGTACAATTGAGGGTGCTACTTCGGCGTACGGTGGTGCCAAGAACTTTTCACCGCGTTTTCGATCTGGCGCCGAATATGTTGAAGGATACCTGACTCCTATTGCGAACACTGTTGGATCAGTTGGACGAGTGACTGGTGTTGAAGGAGGTGTCAGATGGTTTTTGGGTGCCGGGAGGCGACAGACCAGCTCAACGTCGGATTTGGAAACTGGTAACAGCAAGAAGCGCCGCAAAACGGATGAGGATGAGGCAGTCAGCAACAAACGATTTGAGAGTGAAGGAATGCAACAAATGAGCGATGAACAGACGGATACAGCGCCTTCACCATCTTCAAAGACCATGTCTCGTCGCATGTCAACTACTAGCACCATCGACACGCTTCCTGCTTACGATGAGTTGCGATCACCTGCATATACCGAGACGGATGCCAATTCACCGCGACCATCACGACCAAACAGCGCCTGGCAGTCACGTCTAATTACATCTACTTCTGGTCTCAGTGTCGCCATGAGCCAAGAGAGTCTGCGCAGCCTCAAATATTGTCTCCAATGGCTTCGGTGGGCCAATGACCACATTGCTCGTGTGATTTCAGCTTTAAAGACTACCCTTGAAGAGTACGAAAAGGTACCAGATGGACAAGCTGGCGAACAAGCTGATCCTGAATCTCGCTCTCAACTTGCTGCTCGCATCTCAAACCTCAAGGGTGATGTTCTCAGAACCCTCCGAGAAGCCATCAATACTGTGTCGAAATACGCAGGAGGCGCATTGCCTGAAAACGCACGAATCCTCGTGCGACGTCATCTCACTAGTCTACCCCAACGATTCCGTGTCGCCACCATGACCGACAGGAATGCCGGGCAACAAGACGACGAGACTGCTCTTACTGAAGGTGCACACAAGGTTTTGGTCTTGGCCAAAGAAGGTTTGGACATGGTTGTTCAAGTAAGTGGTGTTGTAGATGGAACCATTGTCAGCGCTGAGCAATGGCTCGACCGTATGGGCAAACGAAGAGCCCAAGAAGATGAGAAACCAATGCTTCCTCAAACTGAGGTTAATGGAGATGTGAAAATGGGTTAGTTGGAAACGAAAAACGAGGGCGGTGATACCTGCGAGTTCCAATATCACGAGGAACTCATTCTATTTCCTTGAATGACAACGACCAGTTGGTGATGAGCGAGTTGGATTGTTTCTGGCGTTTGGTTGGCTTTGTAGCAACGAATATGAGCTGCTTTCAGCATGTCAATTGTTGGCTGTCTGATGTATCATCGGACGACATGAATGTGATGTACGGGTCGGAACAACACAATACCGACTATTTAAGACTCTTTGGGTGCAACTCGATCGCTCAATCATGGCACCTTCAAGATCAAGATATTCCACCCCTCGAGTCAAAGCTTGTCAACATTGTATAACCGCCAAAGCAAAATGTGATCGCAAAGAAACCTGTGGACGATGTGCCTTACGAGGCTTAACATGCAGCTATCCCGGGAGATTTCGAGAGCCGATCGTAGACTTGCAGCACTCCGGGAACTCGGAGAACTGGGAAAACTCAAACACGTCGGACACTCTGGACTTTGAACAGAGCTCGCTCCAGACAGCAGACACTCCTGACCTTCACTTTGATCCACTGGACCTTGTGTGTCCGATCAACAGCGACGACATCAAGAACCGATGGCTCAACTCGTATGTTCCTCTGCCTGGACAATCGCCCAAGAACTACAGTCAAAGTGTCATCAATTTTGTCTATCGAATGCTCAAATCGTATGCCTCGACAGTAATTCGAGGTCGTCTGCCACCATTCATCCATCCTATGCAGCAATCGTTGGTGCCACTCTCAACCTGTTTTACTCTGGTCCGAATATGCGACCCTCTACCTGGCAACGTGAGTATCGCCGCAGATATCCTCCAGCGCGAAATGACTAGACTTTACGAAGAGCGAGGAACATATGAAGGCATCCATCTTCTTGGAGTGTTTCAAGCGTACCTCATCTATTCCATGGTTCTGTTCTTTCACTTGGGGCCTTCGATGCCATTTCTTCGTCAGGCAATGATCAACTTGCAGGAAATTGCATGCGCGACCTCTCGTGAAGGACTTGTATGTGCGGCAGAACAACGAGGTGCCCTCCCAAAATGGGAATCATGGATCATGGCAGAGGCCAAGAGACGATCACTCTACACTATGTACTTTCTGGACAATGTGTTGTCGGCTCATGATGGGCTCACCACATATCTCGGTACCGAGTTGAGGGGACTTTATTCGCCATCGAGCAAATATCTATGGCAAGCTGGTCGGAATGGATGGGAACAAAGCTACAACTCTCATCTGGCCGAATGGGGAAGTGACTCTTTTCGACTGGATGAATTGTGGCCATTTCCAGATGGAATGAGTGACGAAGAAATAAAACGCCAACGACGGAGGGTAGATCGATGGCTGGAAGATGTTGATGAATTTGGGACAATGTTATATGCAGCCTCAAGCTGTACTCACGGGGGGTAGCGCTTTGACTTCAATATCCGAAACAACTCGGGCTCGTCAGATTGCACAGCCTTGCCAAGATCAATACTCCTCCAAATCGGCCAACTTTACCTATAACCGTTCGCATATGTCATTCAAGAACATGTTTTGCCCAATTACGCCACGGGATCACCGACCCTAACCCATCGCCTTGAGTCATTGCAGTGACCTCAGCCAAAGGAGGCCCTGTAACAGAAACAAAGTTCAGCACCAACCGTTAGTGGCGTTGATCGTCGACGGCTGGCTCCCCGGTGATCCACTAGTTGAAGCTTGACTTCCAGATATCAAGTATTCATCGCCTCCCGTCCTGCATCTACACTTTGCAATGAATTCGACCTCATTTCCACGATATGTGGAATGCAACAGGTCCCGATTCGAATCGAAATGCCCCTCCCGGGGTTGTTCCCGATTATAACAATCCTGAAGACGTTTACTGGACGTTGAATATTGTCTTGACGACGATATGCGTATTCTTTATTACACCCTTTTTTATAGTGCGAATTTATGTGAAGAGAACGATTAGCCGGAACTTTGGATTAGAAGATTGTATGTCGACATTTGATGCTAGACAAAGCTAACAGTTTAGGGACATGTATAGCAGCATTTGTATGACCGACTCTTGATGTTTGGCTATTGCTAACCTTTAGATCACCGCCATCATGTACTGTGTCACGGTCTTTATGAGTACGTCCATTCCCCTTTTCGTTGCGTCACTAACAAAGTAGTGGCCCGGTATGGAGCAGGTTATCATGCTTGGGAGATTCGCAAGCCAGAATATTACAACTGGTTAAAGGTGAGTGGCCCAAGTGTCTCCAGATCGATCTAACAGGTTAGTGGTTCTATGCCAGTACGGTTGTCTATATCCCAGCTGCCTTTTTCACCAAAGCGACCATTCTACTTCTGATGGCACGAGTTTTTGCTGTTGAACCACGAGTCGCAAAAGGAATCAAGATCTTGATTTGGGCTTTACTGGTGGCATACATTCCGATTCAAATACTCCGAATTGTCACCTGTTATCCCATTCGGACATATTGGGACCCAGATGTCAGAAACGCACGATGCCTTAACCAGCGAAAGATCTTCTTTTCAGATCTATCGCTATCGATCGTTACCGATTTGGTCATTCTGTTGATCCCGATACCTTTGACTTGCAAACTCCGAATGTCAATAGGAAAAAGGATCAAGATTGTCTTGCTCTTGGGGGCCGGTGGAATCGCTACAGCCTTGACACTCTTCCGTGTTGCCAAAGCGGTAGACTTTTTGAACTCGGATGATATCACTGTCGATTATACCCCGATTGGTATTCTAACGTATGTCTGTCAACCCGATAATGCTTGTCTAACGATTGCAGGGCTCTCGAGATTACTATCGGCTTCGTCTGCGCCTGTCTTCCATCTCTGAACCTCCTGATCGAGCATCATGTCCGTAAACGTCGACGAGCACGAAACCCGAATTGGCCACGCGATCGAACACGGACCTCTTTGTTCAAGAAGCGCTTCAGATGGATTAGTTCGTCCACAGAACACATGCCCTCTCGACCGAACCGGCCTTCAGATGGAATGATTGACCTGGACGTGGAAATGGCCATGTTGACAGGTCAGCCTGTAAGATTACGAACGGGAAGAACAGCCAGTGCAGGATCCCACGACATCCGACCACTTGATCATCGAATTGATTCTGGCGACGGACGAAGAGAGGGATGGCTGTCTCAAGATCAGGATAAACAAGGCGAGGTACAGGACAGCAAATTCATCATGCGAATGGTGGAGGAATCAAGAGCCAGGGCCGACGAAGGGGCTAAAGAATCATGGTGTCCAGTCTGGGATGGACCGAGGGATCCCATGGCAAGTCAAGGAAGTTGGAAGTTTAGCGTGCGGTCACATTAGAGCATAGAGCGTATACCCAGGTGTGTAAAATAGAATTGGTCATGATAATGAGAGCTTCCATCCAAATTTGTGGATAATCTCCCTCCAGTCTTGGTTTGTACTCGATACTTGAAGATCCCTTGTATGCCAGATCAGCTTAAGTGCATTCCAAACAGCAGATATGTTGCTGATCGGCCATTTACTATCCATCAACATGAAGTGATCTAACACAACCTTTCGTTGCGCATCCGATGAGCATGCACAGCCTGCCAAGAACAGTGGCCACATTGGGAATGATCTTCGAGTCTGTCCTTCAACGATAATATCGGAAAGACAAGAAAGAAGAGATTCGTGGAGTGCCAGGATGGATGGGTGGGTGATGGCTGTGTTGTAGCATACGAGGCGGAGGTAGATCTGGGCTGCAATTCTAAACGACTCGGCGCTCCGTAAGAGGTAGTCGTCTGTGCCTTGAAAAGAGAGGTCCTCGAGTCGTTGTTCGATTTCCTGGCCTGTTGTGTACAGTTGATCCTTGGAAATGTCGTGGGTAGACAGTGACGATATTTCGTTGATGATGTCGACGAGATCCATTGAGCAACCAATCTGTTCATCAACCAGATTTCGAGAATGCGGGAGTGTAGCTTCAGCTTTGGCCAGCCCAGCCATTGCTTGGTGTAACGAGTCCTGGTGGGTAGGTTGTGTAGTCTCCATCAAGATATATCGAAACCGGAAATACTGGAGTACGAATTCGGCCACATTAGGGTCAATACTGTTTCCGAAACTCTCAAGTAGAGCGAGTGCGCCTTGGAGGTGACGGAGCCATGTCGGACACGATCCATGTGCGATTTCGAGAGATGCCAAAAGAACACAGGTGAGAAGATTGCCCTCACTGCCTTGGGAATCTGGAAGAGCGTGCTGTAGTTCATGGAGAGCTCGGACTTTGTACTGCATTGACAAGGCGCGGTAGTCTCTTCCACCTGGGACAATGTTTTGTGCCCATTCTGCTGCGCTCATGGCTAGGACTGCGGAGAACAGAGGACCTTGGTAGAACATTCGTGGGATGACTGATGTACGGAAGCCATTCCGACTTGTATCCACGTAGACTCTGCTCCTAGATATTATTTCGACATCTAATATGTTAGCGGCGACAACTCGTGGTGGAAATACTTACAGTACTGTACGAGAGCTTTCTCAACTGAACGTCCCGACTCAAAAGCAAACGGTGGTAAACTGCGGGGAACAGATTCCTGTGTCCAAACAATCCTTCCTTCACTCGAGTTACAAATGGCGACGAGTTCTTGAGGTGAGAGATTCAGAAAGCTGTAACTCTGGCTATCACTCGGCACCAGATAATGATCATTTGAAGCTGCCACGATGAACCTTAACGGATTCGATGCTGAAGCTGGACTCGGAAAGATACAGTCATCTCCGGTTCTTTGACACCTCCGACATGTTGGTTTCTCCTCGTCACATCTTCGCTTCCGTCTTCGACAGTTGAAGCAGCCATCTCGGCTCCGAGAGCCACCTGACATGATGCATTGCAGTTGATGTTAGTTGAGTTGTCGACGGTGGGGAACGGATGGACTTCCGATCAACGCCACGTGACGGCCGAGTTGACATGCATTAGTTTCATCGATTCTATAAATTATATTACACCTTGGTATCTTAGGTTTCTGATTATTTATCAGATCTGACGTCGAATACTTGATTCAACAGTGGATTCTTGTTACCCTGCAGCCACAGCGGAGACGGATATTAAACGGCCATACCAATGCATCATGACGATCAGACTGACAGTTCTCTACGGATATATAGTCCAGATATCCACGCCGCATTATTCAATAGAATTCTCAATACAGCATATTTCCCTCAAATTTACTTAACACCAACTCAATGCTTCCATGGCCACATCCCGACGCATCTCCGATAGTGGAGGGTTAGCCCGCAGTGGGGTTCTCGGAGTCATACTCGGTCGACATACGGAGGCTAACAAGATACGTCGCAATTCTTCTCACTTACACCAAATTCTCTCCCGTCAATTCAACGCCGTCCATAGCCTTCAACATGGCTAATGATCACATCCTCACCCTGTCATGCCCTGACAAGTCCGGCATCGTCTATGCCGTGACTGGCATCTTTGCCGCCAACAAGCACAACATTCTCGACCTCCAGCAGTTCTCCGATCCCGTCTCCGAGCGCTTCTTCATGCGTGTTCACTTTGGACCTACCGAGACCGAGTCCACCGAGCACCTCGTCGAGGCTTTCGACAAGCTCGCTGCCGAGTACAAGATGGACTACGATATCCGCCCCGTCGCCCGCAAGACCCGTGTTCTCATCATGGTCTCCAAGATCGGCCACTGTCTGAACGACCTCCTCTTCCGCATGAAGACCGGCCAGCTGCGCATGGAAGTCCCCGTCATCGTGTCAAACCACCCCGACTACGCCGCCCTCGCCGAGAGCTACGGAATCGAGTTCCACCATCTGCCCGTCACAAAAGACACCAAGGCGCAACAAGAAGGCCAGATCCTCGATCTCTGCAAGAAGCACGGCATTGAGCTCATCGTCCTCGCCCGCTACATGCAGGTTTTGTCTCCAACGCTCTGCGAAGCCATGTCTGGCCGCATCATCAACATCCACCACAGTTTCCTGCCCTCATTCAAGGGCGCCAAGCCTTACCACCAAGCCTACGAGCGCGGTGTCAAGATTATCGGAGCGACTGCTCACTTTGTCACTGCTGATCTGGACGAGGGTCCTATTATTGAGCAGCGGGTTGCTCGTGTTGATCACAGCATGAATCCTAAGGAGTTGTCTGAGGAGGGATCTAATGTTGAGAGCCAAGTTCTTGCTGCTGCTGTGCGGTGGTATGCTGAGAGGAGATTGTTCCTCAATGGACACAAGACTGTAGTCTTTAATTAATAAAAGTTTGATTTGACTGTACAATCTTCTATGCCAAACTCTCGTGATGCGCATGCTTTGAAGTGTCTACCCAAGCCCTTCCCCAGACTGCGACCTGTATGGAGTGATAGCGAACGACGGATCACCAATCCCCGAATAGCTCAGCTGGAAGAGCGTTCGGCTGTAACTGATATATCACACCGAAAGGTCACTTGTTCGATCCAGGTTTCGGGGATTTCTTTTGCTGGTTGTGGCATTTGCATGTTGTCAATGAGTACATCATGACAACTCTACTTTTTGGTGTGCCACAAGATGAAACATACTAGTAACCACAGAGAAGCAAGAGTTAGCTAAAGAATAAAGCAAAACTTAATTAAGTAATCGGTATACACAGTATGGTAGAAAGTTGACTAGCAAAAAGAATATGTGACAGCGAGACGATGCAAAAAATGAGTTCCCCGAAACCTGGATCGAACAAGTGACCTTTCGGTGAGATGCTTAACAATTACAGCCGAACGCTCTTCCAGCTGAGCTATTCGGGGAGATCTCCGAAACCGGAGGAATAGCCATTGGACTTAGTTGGGAGAGGAAGTGTAAATTGTACCTATACCCAGCATATTTGCTTGAACACAATTAATACCATAGTCAGTTTACCCTAAGCTGGCCCAGAATGAGGGCTGAGTTCGAGAAAGGGGAATTGCAGCAAGGAAGTATTATCGCAAAGCTCGTGTCTGAGAAAACAATCGCACAGGATTAGATGAAACAAACCCCGCGTCATCCGTGTCACAATGCGACGCCTCAACACCAAGCTTGCATTTGGGGATACTCTTGCACCCACAACCCGCACGAATCTCACTGTCAGAGCCCAGCTTACCTCATTGAGAGCACAGCATCATCCAGTCCACATATACCCAACTTCCTTCGCCGATCGCCATGGCTACTCCTCTGATCACCAGAGCCATCCCCGAGTAGCTCAGCTGGAAGAGCGTTCGGCTGTAACTGTACCGTCACCGAAAGGTCACTTGTTCGATCCAGGTCTCGGGGATTCATTTTTGCTGTCATTGCAACAGAGACGTCATTGTCTTTCTGGCCCTCACCTAACAACCCTCACAGTCCTTCCAACCTCTCCCCTCTCAACCTGTTCAACTCTACCCCTAACCTTCTTCCAAACCTCTTCAGCAACCTCCTCCACACTCCCACCAGCATCAACAACAACCAGATCCTCCTCCTCCTGCGTCCAGCCCTCGCCCTCATCTAACCCAAGTCCCTGTGCCGCAACATCTTTTCCGCCCATACTGAGACCCCAGAATAATTCCCGGACACGTTTCTGCATTCCAGATCGTTCGTAAACCTCTCCACCCCAACCACCTCGAGCTTGAGCTTGCTCTTCGGTCAAATCGAGAAACAGCACAAGATCTGGTCGGGGAAGACCGCGTTCTGGTGCCCGTGCCCAAGGGAGGGTCAGAGAGGGGTTTTGCTTGGCGGCTGAGTAGACTATGCCCGAGTGATAATACCGATCACAGACAATCGTAGTACCAGAGGCGAGTAGAGATTGAATTTGTTTGCTGAACAGTCAGAAGTGAAGTGTAACAGACCAACATACTCACACAGCTTCCCATCTGTTTGCGCTAAACAAAAGATGAATAACATGATCATCCATCTCAACATCACTCTTGAGATAAGCATCGATCATCTGCCCAATAGGTGTAGTCCTGTCTATAAAATATCAGCATAATTCACCACTTTCCACTAAACTTACCAGGAAATCTCATAACCTTGACCTTTTTACCCTCCTCGACAAATCTCTGCTCCAACAGTTTCACCTGTGTAGTCTTTCCACTTCTATCCAAACCCTCCAAAACAATGAATGCGCCCCGAGTTGGACCATCCGCAGTATCAGAGCTCGCAATCGCGGCTGTAGCTAAATCGTTGATTGAAGCCATGATGGTTGATGAGGGGAAGTGGATTGCTGACGAAATATTCACACTGTTTTGGTTAGTGGTTCACGTGGGACACAGTGCGGCAGAAATCAGATCATAATTTACACTCAGTGAAACAATCAGACATTCAATAATCAATTAATACTCAGACAATAATCTAATCACAAAACTATAGCCCCAGCTCTTGGTAGCCTAAGAAGAAAAGGTAACGCCGGCCAAACTCCACCATCCGTATCCATATCCATCCATTCCATCATTCATTCCATCCATATCCATTACCATACAATTCATGACTTGTTCATGCCTCATGCCTAAACAGCTTCATCATGTGCGCTGCCGCTTTCCCATAACTCAAAACTTTCTCCTGTTCCTTCAATTGGTTCCAAAACTGCAGCCTTGCTTGAACCTTCTGTGGGCTTGGCCATTAAGCTGTCGATGTCTTCTGTTGAAGGATCGATAGGCTTTTCGGCAGTCGCAGTCGCATTCACCTCTGGCTCATCTTCAGGTACAAAAATGACTGATGTCTCATCACATCCTTCAGCGTAAAAGTCGGCAGTGTTCATTTCTCCTAATGCGACACGCTCTTTCTCAACAATCATCTCATCAGCTTTTGGTGCGCGACGAGTTTGAGAGATATCGTCAGGAGGAGGAACATTTTCCTTATCGCGACCCTCTGCACGATCTCTGTTCAGTTTTCGTTGACTTTCCTCGTCGGATGAAATGTCAAGTACACATGTGCTGTGTTGAAGAAGGTTGGTCATCTCCTGTTCGGGTGTGTCCTCGTGAATGTCAAAGAACCAGCTAGCCTTCATGTCTGGTTCATGCAAAGCAGTGATGGGTTCCTTCTTGGCGCCATAGCCAGGAATAGTACCCTTGAGAGCAGCATCGAGAGAAAAGGGAGCGGCAGGTCCAAGACTGAATGAAGGAGGATCAACACGAGTGTAGGGGCCAGCAGTGCGTCGTCGGCTAGATGCGATACCAGATCGCTTGCTTCGGGTAGGAGATCGACCTGCTGGAGCATAAATGGGAGAAGATTTTGAAATGCCAGAGCTGAGTTTGGCGGGTGATTTAGGTTGAAGTGTGCGTCGGGTCTTGGTAGGGCTCGTGAGGCGATTAGGAATGGGAGATGCAGATACAGGTGCAGTGGGCTTGAGGATAAAAGCAGACGGCTTGAGGATGCTGTCCTTTAGGATGTCCTTGTCCTTGGAACCTTTTGATCGTTTGGCAAAAGAAGTAGGATCGACATTTTCAGAATCATCGGTATCAATCAATTCAGCCTTTCGTTTACCACCAGTTGGCAAAGCTAATCATGTCAGTGAAGCCCAGACACTCCGCATCTCCACATACCATTTTGCCTATTCTTGAGACTGGTCAAGTTCTGGAGACGAGTCCCATCAAGGGGAGCAAATGGTTGACGAGTGACAGTAGCCATGATGGACCCAGCAGCGAGTGAAGTTATTGTTTATTGTTATCGCGTGAGTCGAACGTGTAAATGAGTGAAGACGATGATGAGTGAAAGTGGGAGAGAGCGGGTAGAAAAGAGGTGCCAAAGGTGGGTTCTGGTGCGGAGGGCGCGTGGAGAAGATCGGTAAGAAGGGAGCTCAGCGCGAAAGTGGGTTCTCTCTAGGGCGTCGTGCCTTGGACGTGAGCGCGGACGTGACGGGCGGCCACTAGAAGCAGGTCACTAGAATGCCTACGGAGGGCAGTGGGCCGACAGGTATGAAGCGAGAATGCAGATTCGCGACCGTGCTAATTAAGCCAGCCGGTAGTGCATGGAATTGATCTTCGATGTCCAGAGAGCATTGAACATTTCAAGATAAGGTCATCTCTGCCTGAGGTGTTTTCCCCTCAATCGATGCAAGTTGGTCACCGCTAAGCACTTTTCCATAATGATTCGCTCAATGCAACATGCCTTGGCCTTGTGGGACGTCCAAAACTCCACAAGCGTCAGCCCAGTTTGCTCCCATGTCATATCCAATCGCCGCGTTGAGCGCCAATGCAAGGGAGATGCAGCATGCAGGATGAAGCCATTTAATGTAACGCGAGTTCGTGTTCCTTGATCTGTGTAAGCCTGAACTCAATGCCCGAACTCGTCTTGCTGTTGTGCCCAGCCAGCTCTGTGCATGGCCGCCAATATGCGACCATGGTCTCATCACAACATTGACGGACACGCAAATCCAATTGGTTGTCGTCTTTCAGCTGATCTGACGATCGCCAACCAGCTATTGCCTCCACTGAAACGGGTCCCTGTAAAGTGTAACCTCAACTTGGCTTGTTGCTATTAAAGGCCAGACCACCCGCGATCTCTCGCGTCGTGTCCGTGTCGAACCCCTCTTGATGATACTTATGTGCAACGCCAATGCATCGAGCTGCAAGTCGGAGGCTGGGAGGCGGGACAGTAACATCGCTCGGCGTTTGCCACAAATTTGACCTGGTCGCATGCATAGCCTGCCAACTCAGAGACCATGTGTGACCATAAAGTCTGGACATCTTGCACCAATGCTTCAGTAACAACAGACACTACCGCCATGGTCGCATAAGGTTGCAGTTGAAGATATATCTATTGTAAGCCCCTATGAAGTGATAATACTACCGTCGCGTCTGAGGTTGAATCATAATAATATTCCACCGAATTGTCATCGTCTGGCCTCTTGACCTCGCCACTTGTTCTCGCCCGTCCTTGCTCGTCCTCACTTGTCCTCATGAAGATGGTGTGGCCCACGAGCTCCTGACCTACTCGGACCTTGCCCATCATCTTCAAGCATGTGTTGCCGTGGTGCTTTGGTCCGGATCACCGTATCATGGTGCAAATGATGAGATGAAGGAAATGCTCCCGGCGTCTTTTCGTCTTGCCGAAGCTGATGATCAGGACTAGCTCGGTATGTTTCAACTCGATCGAATCCAATGTCGTGATTGGGTTGGGTCTCATTCGTCTCGCTTGCGTCCTGAAACAAATCGTGTCGATGAACTGCAGGTGGACTGGCAGGTGCCTTTGTGTCGGTTCGAAGTTGATGAATTGAAGGAGGATACACAGGAGCAGAAGTGTCATCCTTCAATCGGTGAGGTGCGTTGGTACGGTATGGTCCTTTTGGATCTTTGGAGAGGTCATGACTGTGGTCGAGCGTTGCGTCGGTGGGCGCAACTGGATCTTGAGCGATTGATCTCTCCCGGGGCTTGCTTCGGCTGCTTGCAGATGAGGTTGAAGACGTGCACTCAGATGAACCTTCGGGAATGCATGGAAGGTTTTCATCGGGTTCCGTATCACAAGTGGTGACCTTGCTGTGCGATCTAGAAGTGTTCAAGGATGTGGTCATTGAAGGTTCGGTTTCATACCCACAGCAAGTGCGCCTCCGATGATGTCCATGATTGATGAGTTCGTGTTCGATCTGAACGAGGGTGTCGTATGGATAGCAGCAACCATATAAGTTGTCTTCATTACGGGTTCCTTCGATATTGTAGAGATCGCGAACATCTGAACGCAGTCTGGAGATCAAGATACCATAGACTAGACATGTTAGAGTGGTTGACCTGCAAAGGGACACTTACAAGGCAAGCAGGCAGCGAATGTCAAGCAGGGAGCAGAAATGGCCGGGTTCTTCAGAGGCCTCGACTAGTATTCCTCATGTGTGTCGACGATTCCTTTCTTGCTGACCTTGAATCTGACATGGCCATTTGGGGGTGAATCATATTCATACTCCCTGTTGACAGCATCATCGTAGCTCTTTTTGGATCGACCGTAAACAATGCAAGGACAGAACATTGCTTTCCATAGGACGTTGACTGGGGCGAGATCTTCATCATCGTACAGCCATTGTCCAGCGAACGGCTTCTCCATGGTGTATAGTGAAACGACAAGCGGCGATAAGGGCAAGGAAAAGAATGATGATAATGTAGTGATAAACAAGAGTGATGAAAATGATGAAGAGTTTGAGAGGACGGTGGTGCTGAGAAGAGAAGGTGTTGAGTGAAAGATGCATGCAAACGGCAGGTGAAAGCACTGTTGCGTTGCTTCCTGGAAACAGTGGTGATGCCTTCCTGAAGACACAGCAAGGTCACGGGAGCAATTGAAATGGCAGGAGCTCATCGTGAACCGCCTCAACCCTCATTTTTCATCACCGATCACCCATTATCCAGCTTCATCCATCTACATCCATCGCTTCGTCAACACAATCATCAATCTCCCCTCCCCGCCATCGTCTTTCATCATCAATCGCCCATCACCGTTCCTAAGCGGACTCTTCATTTCAAGCGGAAATATTGAGCTCCCATTCACAAGCCCGACCCTCAGGCAGTACTGGCATCATCCCTCATCCATCTCCCGACATCCAAATCCCATCATCTGTCTGCCATCATTCCTCACCCTTCATCAACAGAACCATCATTTTCCAAGTGGAATGTCGAGTTTGCAGCCACAAAATTGCGGCCCGCAGTTGCAGGCGAAGCTTCTCGAGCTCAGATCTCGATATACTGATTTTAGCTGCACAGGAACCATGTTGCCATGACTGACAACCAAGCTGACAATCCTGATTCATCATCTAGCAGTAGGCAAAACCACCACTATCCAAGCGGTGAAGGTGAGTTCACGGTTACAAAAATGATCGGAGGCTTACTGGTAAGTCAGCGGCCCTCTCCATGGAATTTCGGGCTGACTCGAGTACCAGGATGAAGGACGTTCGAGCAGTGGATGGCGACGAGGGTGAGAGAGCTGTAATTTACCACAGACTACATTGTTATTGTGCACGTCACAAAAATCGAGGTACCACCGTCAAGTTATGTTGCTAGGACTTTACTGAATAGACACAGACATACCCGCACGATTCCTCACCATGGCCGACACGACTGGCCTCTCCAAATGTGACTGTTCGTGAATCAGCGGCCGAAGGCAAGCATCGACCATGCTTCTTCGTTGACCTGGCATAGCCGAAATCTTGACTGATCAGAGCATCAATTTGCCCTTCGAAGCATCTCAAGGGTCATCAAGTAGGTGGTATCTCGGCCATGGCTAAGCACTACGTAAGTCTGCTCGGCCACCATCGATTCGCATACTGACAGTCAAAGGCTGCTTTTGCAACTCCAGACAAGGTATCAATACTGCCCCAGTCCATATTGCACTCCGGTGTTACCTGCAGCTGAGACCTGTGGTTGAGAGCTTATATCAGCAGACAGAACCTAGCACCCCGAGGGCAACGGAGAATGCTTTCCTGCCTTACTCGTTGTCGAAGTTGAGAATGTCTGCGGTGTCGCTGCTGCCCATGTAGAGGAGAAGAAGCCCGACGCGGCGCACTATTCAAATATTGTCACTGTTGCCAATCTACAGCGGGGGTTCAGCGTGCCTCTTCAGAGGACCAAGTCCACCTTCGTTCGACCCTCCGATATCCTTGCCCCTTGAGATGTCGCTGGTGCTATCCGGACTCCGCTACAGAGTCGCTTTTCTCTCAGCCCTGCTTCCGCCATTCAACTTTCTCGGTAGTTTCTATGTCTATCATACCGGACCGCCTGGCTAACTGACAATACAGATCGTGCGGCATTTGCCAACGCTCTGTGAGATCAACTAAACCAATTTGTTGACAGGTGGCAACTCTGCTCAGAGGTACTGTCCGATGTGTCACCTGGACCGCTACTGATGAGATGCAGCCACACCTCTTTGGCGTTCAACCGTGACCGACTGCGACTGGCCTTGCGTCCATAACGAAGAGGACTGCTCATGGACCAGCGACTGAAAGTGAGTAGGCCGACAACGCTGCAGCAAGCAACTGGCTACAGCTAAACTTTTACAGTCTCAGGAACAGCACGCATTCCCCTTTCCAAGTATGTTGGTTACACATGCAAGCCTGCTAGTAGGTACTGCCACAAGTTTCGATGTCGCTGGGGAATTTACTGATTAGACGTAGACACAACTCGTCCAACCATGTTCAACTTCGACTCGTCTCTGGGCCAAAGTGAATTCAACTACTTGCCGATCAACAGGCGACCCTCGATGGTGCTTCTGAATCGAACATCTACGATAAGTAACCCCGCCACATGTAGGAGATAACATCAGACCCCTAACCCAGAACCATGTTCTCCTGAAAGAAAATCTGACAATGAGATACAGTTGCTTGATCCTGACGACAAGCTTCCTACGGACTCAGATGTGGCTCGAAAGATCGCCATGATCGTGGTTGCTCATTGGAACATACGAAGAAGACGACACTCATATACTCTCTCAACAATCCTTTGGTATCTGGACATGACTGCGTTGATAGAATGACAACACTCACCACTAGTCAGCCCAGACAACTGCCATGTGCCTCGCGGCCTGCTCAAACTCCCATTGTGATTTCCTCAACCTCAATTACTGAAGAGGGCTATCGATAACCTGGACCCAATGGTGATCCAGAGACGTTGCCGTCGAACTTGGGCTTCTATTCTTGACATGTGGACTGACATTCAACGGTTATGCAAGACACATACCAATTCTTCGGATCCATCGACTAGCCCACTGCGGCGCTGAGGGTGACACCACGCAGGAGGATCGATACCAACTTGGAGCTTAGAATGCTTGTATAGCACGGAACGGTGACTGAACTCGCATGCACTTTCAAGAAGCTCCCGATGTCCGGGCTCTGGAGTGCGACCAGAGGTGAATCAGAGTCGGCGCATTTCAGCACTAACCAGCCCAGGGAATCACCTGTACTCTTCGCCGACTTGTGCAACATGTTCAGCCCCTATTAGCCCTCGGTATCAATTGCCTAAGAGTGTTGATGATGCCTAGATACCACTGTGATCGATGAAGAGGCGGCCTCCACAGCTCTATCACTCGGACCTTCACGCATACTGACCTTACGACCAACGTCCAACCGCGGCGCCGGACACGCTCCTCTAACCCTTTGCCGTTGGAAAACCTCGACGGGGTAATGATGGTATGTTGAAGGGGACCACGACGATCGGCATCGGCTTCGAGTTTACGTTACCTGTGTAACACCGAGCAACGATGGCAATCTCATACACTCTGTGCAAGTGCTTTGAATGATGGTGATGGTGCCTAGACACGATGACACCCGATGAGGATGCAAATTATACAGCAAATCACTCGGTCACAAATACTGACTTGAAGACTGACATCCAAACGCTATACCAGATGCTCTTCGGATCTTCCGTTCCGCCGAGTAGCCACGAACAGGCACCGAGAGTCAGTCAAAAGGGCATGACGATCGGCATTGGTCTTGAACTCTGGTTCCTGTGCAGTACCGGCGACGACTGAACTATAATACTCTGTAAGTGCTTCTAGAAGCTCTGATGATGCCTTGATATGATGTCGACTGATAGAAATGCAGAACCCAAATTACTACGCTTAATCACAAGTACCGTCTTGACCATTTACGTTTGGCCGCTGTACCAGATGCTCCCCTGTTGTCCAACCCTCGAGGAGCGCCAATGAGGCACCAAGAGCAGGCAGGCAATCGCCATTGGTTCCAAACTTGCCATCGGTGCGGCCCCGAACGACTGAACTCTTCTGCGTACCCTGTAACTGTCGTTGAAGAATGCTGATGATATGCCTAGACACGGGGACGACTAGCATGAAGCGGTCCCAAAGCCACCAGAATCTCTTGATTACTTTACCCCACCGCTGACCTCGAAAGGAAGCTGAAGAACGCTGAAAGATAGGTGCCGGCCTCAAGTTCGAATGTCAGTGCACAATCCACTGACCATGTCAGACACCTGATACCGGTAAGACACGAATTTTGGCCGCTCGAACCTTCAAGTCCCTTGAATCTATTACTAACATTCAACGCAAGCTATATACTGCGGAACTCTTTACCATCAGCTCCAACGCTTGCTCGAGGCACTACAAGGAAGTCAAATGCATCCATGACGATTGACACTGGCTTACCATAATGTCCATGTAGCAGTCAGTGAGTGCAGTCCACACAAGTTTGAAAATGCTGTAGAGTGCTGATGATATGCATAGAAATGAGAGCGATCGTCAAGAAACGGCTCCTCGACCTCTAGCCGCCTTAAGTTCCGATTTCATGTCGGACGTTCGAAGAGCATGGCAAATGCCCCTAACTGTCTCCCACCCACTTAGACGCCTGTCCAGGACACTGAAAAGAATTCGAGAAAAGGCATACGTTTGCTGCTTCAAGTTTGCAATGCTGACGATGCCAACACCTCCGAGTTGCATGGGCTGCGACGACGGCAACGAGTCCATTACAGGACCATTCAGCGTTACTCAGACTGAATGATTTGCCCCATGCTGCTATCTCCCACTTCCGGGACGCCATCTGCCGTCTTCGTAGGTTCCCCAAACGCAAAAGCTGGAGGGTGCTGAGATGTCTAGACTTTGACGCCTGATAGGAAGAGGTTCCCTTCAACCATCGCCTCCCCAAATCCCGACCTTGCGATTGAACTTCAACCGTTGAGCCAGATACGCAGAAACCTATTCATTCTGCAGGAGAGACTGACGGTAAGTCGATAGAATATATGGTGGTTGGGATTGGCTACGAGTCTACCTGCCCATGCAGCAGCAGCCGACGACCCTTTCCCACGCACGTCGTTAAGTCGCCTTTGAACCCATATCGGACTCCGTGACAGGGTCATGTCCCAACGGTCTCCCTAGCAATGGCTGTTCGAACCCATTATCCATCCGGCCCTCATTTATCTGCACCCCCTCTACCATCTTTGTAAGTTACAAGACGTTGAACTTGCGCCGCTGCTTATCTGTCTCTACATCAGCTGGCAAGCTTGCTCAAGCCGACCACTTCGGTTCAGCTCAAGATATCAGATCCAACCTTCTGGACTGCGCAGTTGATGGTTGGTGGAACGTTGTTAACAATACTTTCAGGACGACCCAAGTGAGTTCAAAGAAGCGGCGTCCATTACAACCAAAGAAGTTGTCAATTGACACGAAACTCCACAGATTCCAACCACTTCCCCGTCGGTTCTTGACACTCGACTGTATGTTCCAAATCATTTGTAAGTCCAGTGGCTAAACGTTTGATGGGGAAGGCTGATTACTTGCACCGAAACAAACCTGGCGGCCTGGATCAAGCTGAACACTCTGCCTCTGGCTCGAGATACGAACCTCGAAATTTCCCCCATGCTCTCTTGATACTGGCGAGTCCTCGGTCACTCTCTAATGGGGTCTTTTCATCAGTCTCAGACAGTCGAATCGGTTCGCATTCGAAGATACATGTCACTCGATTTCGAGGCTTTCAGGTCGAGCGGTCTGCATGAACCCGAACGCAACGTTGATGATATAGTGCCAGACGAAGATGGCAGATCACCTTCAATCTATACAGCCTGCACGAACTCCCTTCGGCGCGACGATTGTCAACGAATGCACCACGGTCATCTTGCACTCCAAGCGCAACGGCTTAGACACCAGATAAGGCGGCTGCATTCTTGTACACACTCAGCAAGACTCCAATACCCACCGATTTTGACGACTCTGAGACTCCAGCCACGAGACTGGCCAGATCAGGCGAAGGTGCATGGTCTTCCATCTCTGGAGCGTTTCGACTGCCTGTAAATCACCAACCACTGCAAACAGTTTGGGACACTGACTGCGTATATAGTTACGCTGGCGTCAAGCATAGGTCAAGCTGAATAGCTTCGTGTCTCGATACCAAGCTCAGTCTTCCCATCTGCGTATTGGGTTCTGTCAACTCCTCCAATATTCATGGAGCTGAAGATCCCACCGAGTCCACGCTGTTCGAGTCAAGCGACGATGTCCTCTACACTCTACGACGTTCTGGTTGCCGCTGCAAGTCACCAAACCCGGCATAGAGCTGAAGAACGCTGATTGAGTGCCGAGATACGATGTCAGTAAGCCAAGGTCGAGCTGATCGCTTTGTGTCCTAAGCTATCACCTCGGTCTTTCCGTCTGCACTGATGGGATCTTGTCGCCTTTCTCCGGATATTGCCAGATGCATCGGCAACTGGTACAGGCGCTCGTTGCGGTTCCAAGTACGACTGACATGAAACTTCACAAGTCGAGCCATGTCTCCAGGTATTGGATCGATCAGCATTTGATGACGCTGACAGATGTTCCCAAATGCTTCCCGCGCAGGCTGTATCATACAACGCACATCAAGCACACGGCCATCATCCATTGGCCTCACATTTGGTGCATCGAACCCATATCGGTGAGCAGTCATCCACCACTCAGCGCTGGCCATAGGAGTGAGGACGTCCGGGCTCTTCAATCGCATACGCACGTTCTCTCCCATTCATAGACTACTTCACCTTGGACAGGCCGAAAGTACTGATTGGATATGTAGGTATGACGTTGATACAAGAACGACACGGCCCTTCGAGACGAGACACAGATTTGGACGGCAGCACTTTCCGCCCGCTCCAATTTCCGATACGATGCACGTCAAAACACCACGTTTGGCATGCATTGCTTCCAATTTGATGTTTCAAACATAAACTTCAGCGAATCTCTGTGCATATTCGCGCTGATCATTCAGGCGAGTTTATGCCCTCGACATGTATGCAGGGCATGCTCCTATTTGCTGATAAGGGCCCAACTGAAAGTGCTGATAGCTTTCTAGCCGACGAACACATCGAAGCGACTGGCCTCAAATTGACAAATAAATTGAAGACGTCAGTATCCCGACACTTACGACTACCTTGAGCGACACAAAGAAATGCACTCGATTGACATCAACTTGCATGATGCTCTCGTTGTGGCACTGATCTCAAATTAGACCAATATTTGTGGGCATTAAAACACCCTGACAGGGATCACTACAGGTCAGCGTCTCCCACTCAGGAGAGACTTGATTGCCACCACTTATTCGTATCAAGCGCAAATCCGAATACAGTGGTTCAATCGACTGCCGTCCTGCCACTAAGTGTCGCCGTCGTCATCGGCTGAACCGACTGTATCACCATCAAACCTTCAAAAGTGGCAATAGAAACAATGAAAATTCCAGCTTCAAGTCCGTTTTTGGTAAGGAAAAACGGCAACAACATCAGTGGCAGCAGACACAATGCAGTACAATGACAGCGCCACTGAGCACCCGCTGAACTCAAGTCTAGAACTCTTCTTATCCCATTCCTTGGCAATGGAAGCTAATGCAGGGACCCCAGCAAATGCAGAGACCAGGTTCTGGACTTTAACTGAAGAACTCCTCACTTGCATTGAGGGGAACTTGCATTGGGATATTTCGCATCTGGTACGTAAATCTGAATTGACTGTGATATCGGATCTATTATACGCGGAGATTGGGATTAATTGTGATCAAGTCCATCGGATTCTTATACGCGGGTTCCCTGCTAGACACGGACACGATTCCGAGTGCGATAAGAATACACGGAACTCCAAAACACAAGTGGATGCTGTGCCGTGATTGACACACAACGAATACGCACAAGGACCGAACCATGGAAATCGGATTCGATCGTGGCGATACACACATCAATGAGATTTGTGGAAAGCTTCTTTATTCAGGGCAGGAATTCTGTGGCTCTAACTCCTGCGGTTCGAAGCCAAACCTTGTGCCTGTTCCTGGCTGACTCCTGAGGGATCAACGGTGATCACTGTCATGTGTGAAGCCATGCCAGATGACATTGGCAGTCAGGCAGTCCACTGACCAAAATCATCAGTTTCAACGTGATATCCTAGAGACAACTGATAGACACACGATCACGGCATCTCGGCTGCCAAGAAGAATAATCTTTCTTGGCTTTGCGGAGAGAATACTCTTATGGCACGGCTTGAATGAAGCTGCCATTGGCGAGTCAGTGCCAGGAGCCGGCGATTAACCCATGTTGGTGGCGCCGGCGCTCAGAATTAGCATTAGGATGCGGGTAAATCACTAGATAAACTTGAGCCATTTTCGAAGGGATGGAGGTGTTATTCGTGGGATCGATCTAGAGACATGCAGCCGTGCCACATGGGATCTAGGTCATGAAGGACCTGAGTTGGACCATGACCTGAGGTTTTTGTTATCTGCGGGGAATTCGGCTGCAAGTTCAGTAAAGTCCAGCCAAGTGCACAAGGGAGGAGGCAGTGCAGTTTTTTGTGCATGTCTTTTGTGCATCTCAACTGTGAGCAGACGCGTGTTATGCATCAGACGGGCCAAACCTTCATTGGTGATGCCATGTTTCGATTGAATGGTGATGGTCCTGGAGCAATCTAGAGCGTAGCAATCGCCTAGCTAATGGGGGCCACTAGAGCCGGGGACCCCCGCTGGACCTAGCTCGTTTAGCTGGGAGCTCCCACCAGGCCCAAAGGCGGCAAGCCCATTGTTAGCGCACCCGCTTCGGGCCCAAGCGTTGAAATGTGCAGGGAGCTTGGTTCATTTTGGATTAGTTAGGGGTTCCCTCTGTCATGTCTCTGTCACTTGTGCTCCCGTTCTCCTCTTCTACGTCTTTCGTGGAAGTCAGTCAAGCGAGTGAGTTCGTTCGATCAGTGGCGTTGCGTTGCGTCGAGAAAGAACTCATATACAAGGTTCCTTCTCTTGGGCCCCATCACTCTCCCTTGCTTCGACCGTCTTCTTCTTCTTCTCATCGCAATCTCGTCTCTTTTTGGGAGATCCTCTTTGATTCTCTTCTATTTTCTTGGCTTTATTACTTGACCCATCATAACCAATCCAAGCGTTCCATCACCGAACGGACTTGAACGAACCGACGATCCAAACATCCATGTTCTGAAGACCTGCACTCCTTGCCGATTGAGGATTGTCTCTTGCATCTACATTCATTCGACATTTCTACATCTCCATCCAACTGCGCAGAGTCGTCCCAACCTTGGTTTCACTCAAGTATGTACCAGCCGTTGGCGTCACTGTCACACCAGCCATAGCCACGCGTCCACTAACCGCGATAGCTTTTCATCCATCCAATCCTTCATCCAACAATTCGACAACTCGATCCTCAACTCATCATGCCTTCAAACTACGAAAAACTCTCCCGCCCAAGCGGCGAGACAAACCTCACAATCCCCGAGAAAGCTGCCACAAATGCGACCGTGACCGAAACCCCTCGCATCAGTACAACATCTACACCCCAAACAGACAAGCTCAACCCTTTCGACACCGACATTGAAGCCATGGTCACAACACGAACATCAGATTCATGCATGCACAAAACATCGAGCACCCCCCTCGCCAGAAAGACTGACTGCCAAGTTTGGCCTGGAAAAGATCACTGGAAGCAACAGGCCAAGGCCGCAAAGGCAAAGAACCGCTGCACCTGCATGGCCAAGCTTAGCCAACGCAATCGATGGATCGTCAAGGGTTTGATCATTTTCCTCGTCGTCGGCATTGCTGTTGGTGTTGGATTTGGTGTCAGCAAGCCTCTGAATGCTCCCATATGGGGAGACAAGGACGACAAGTAAACTTGTCTGCATTGACAATAATTCGACTTTGCCCTGAATCGAGAGACAAGGACGACAGTGATCGACTTTGCCCGCATCAGGGATTTGTTTCAGGACTTTGTTATCGCTAGCGCGCTGATTTTCTTTTCATGAACGGCGTTGTGGTGTCATTTGAGTTGGCATTTCTTAGGAGTGATGGGATTACAGGACATGGGTCTTATTTTATTGGGGGTAAACCAAGACTAAACTAGAGTCTAGAATAAAGTCTCGACGGTGGCCGTCATTTCATCAACACAGCTGAGGTTATCCAGACCACATGTGAATCCCTGCACCTCCACCAGATCTTCAGGAACAATAGATGCGGCCCGTTGGTCTGTGGGGAACGGAAAGATGCAGATTCATGAGAAATCACTCTTGATTTGGAAATGGCTGCAAGGAAATAGCCAGTCGAGGTTGGAGATGCTGATGGAGGGGATCCACAGGTACCCGAAGCATCCGATGGGGAATGTCCAAAAGATATAACCGCCGCCGCCGCCTCTGCATTTACTCTATAGTAATCTCGAGTGTCTACCTGAGGTAATATGCATATGTGTTGGAGTCTCTCAACTCGTGTTTCTGTCTTTCTGCATCCAACATTGGAGAGTCTCGGCATGTCTGCCGCATTTGTTGCCTCATTGTTATGCAGACTGATACCATCCAGGCTAGAACAATGAGCCCTACAAGAACAAAGCAAGCCAAGGTGTACATGTTAGAGACAGTTATTTGTGTGTTTACTTGATGGATGGGAGAATAGAGTGTATTAATAGCTACAGCTGTTATTCTCTGTTCAATAAGAACAGTCACTGTTCTTTGCCAGTTACTTTGCATCGTAGTGTTCTATGCTTGTTCACGACGTCAAAGAATGCTGTAGACGAACAATTCACTGTTCAGCACACAATGAAGACAAAGAAGTGAATCATTCACACACATAAGAAGCATCTTAAAAACCTTCTGCATCACCTTCATCCTCACCTAATACACACGATGACCAACTCTTACCTCCCAGCTTCCTTCACAGGATTTCTCTCCTGGCCTGTTCGCCGAGACGATACGCCCGAGTCCAAGAGCGACCGGATCCTCACCATGGGTATTGTCGGCGGCATCATTCTTCTCTTTATCGTACCGCCTACCTGGTATTTCATCGCCAGGACCATTCGACTTCGTCGGGCGAGGGCTAAAGCTAAAGATGTTGAGCAGGGTGCACAGAGTCAGAGACAGTGAACAGGAATAGCACGCTGGTAGTTCACCATCAACGGTGGTCAAAACACCAGGAACATCTACATAAACACTCGGCCAAACATTCATCGGAACATCACATACTCACAGCAGTATATAACTACTGCCCTCTCCGCGTCACCTTACCTTCGGTACTCCACCACATCACCACAATGGCCAACTCTAACCTCTCAGCTTCCCTCTCCCTCGTCCGTCGCGAGGAGGTCAAGGAACTTCCCAATTACCACACAACGTATCTCATTCTTGGCATTTGCTCTGGTGTCTGGCTCTGCATCGTGCTTATCTGGTACATTGTGAAATGCTGCCGGAAGAGAAAGCTCAAAGATGTTGAGCAGGGTCATGAATCGTCAACTACTGGGGCTGGTCCTCGCTGATGATGAGTACTGAACGCAGGTCGTTTAGCTTCACAGGAGTGGAAAAAAAAAAGAATAGACTTATTCACCAAACCTTTGTCAAATCGTGAAGTCATGTAAAACCCAGACTGTCTGCAAACTTTCGTGATGAATCATTGATAAACCCTTTCACACAAGCTCAAAAAGGTTTGCATATTTTACTCCAATATATGGATCGCACTGAATCACAGCCCCGATAATATAAAATGAAACCAAGGCACACTATGGAACCATCACCGGATATGTACGCAATGATCTTATCACTCGTCAGTATCATCACATGCTTCAATCTCACCCTCGGCATCATCATGTGCTACTTCATCCGCCGCAGACGACGCCTTCTCGATGAAGAAGCAATCGAGCTCACTGAGATCAAGCCAAATCTTGACCGAGGCATGCTGGTCGAAATCATCTCTATTTATCGAGACGGCATCGAAATCTACACAAAAGACAAATCAACCGCCGGCCAACGTTTGTACCACCATCCTTCACTCCAGGACCCCGAGCAGGCTCACATGCACCTCCACGACGTCCCTATATCTCCCAAAAGATCAATGGAAGATTTACGAAGAGAATTGTCTGCAGGGATACGTTGGCTACAACGATCTTACAAATAGCCACAAAAACCACCACAACATGGGCACATTCACAATCCCACGACAGCATCAACACGTCAATATCTCGGACCACATCATTCATCTACATCTAGCATACACCAATATGATTAACAGTCGATTGTATCTCTCAAATACTTCAATAGCCCGCCGTGACCACCGACCGGTAAAGCTGGCCACATTAATGCGGTCCTGCGCCAATACCCATGTTTATCTATCCCAGAGGTGAATCCTGACCCCTTCCGTAATTTGCCCTAGTAATCTCAAGTTTGAAGAAAAGGAGACGATCCAGTTGTGTTGTATGTAATGACAAAGGAAATTGTTTGCTTGCGATTCTCGCGTCGCATGTCGTTATGTTGTCAGGTTCAACGTTTACTCGTAAATCGGTCGACTACACGGACTGATACAGAAGGAGCGGCTCGCCGACGTTTTCGATTTCGGGGATCGTGCATTTCAAGTCGAATGCTTTGGATAGTACAATTTTGAAGATCTATCCAGTTAGCAGGCTGTACTCTCCAAGAACCAGAAATGGTCATTACCTTTTGCACATTGATGCTGTGACTTGTACTTGAGAAAATTAATGCAGCTCTCATGGCTTTGGCAAACCGTCTCGCCTATTCTTGTTAGTGATTTCCCTCCGGGGGCTCCTAGCGGAGGGCTCTTCCTCGCTGCGCTCGTACCTGATTTGAGATTTCTTCTTGATCTTGGGGAGGAAAGTTGACAAAGTGGTCGTACTTTGTACCGACGAGAATCGGAATAGCCGTCTTGTTGAACCCTCGTCCCTGTCGATACCACTCTTTGATGCTATTCAATGTACTCTTGCGAGTAAGATCAAACATGAAGAGAATGGCAACGGCGTCGTTGCACACAAGAGGCAGCATATTGACAAACTCTCGTTGACCACCGAGATCCCAAATCGAAAAGGTGATTTCCGTGTTACGGATGGAGATTGTCTTCTCCATGAAATTGACACCTAGCGTTTGGATATAATCCTCATCCCAGCTTCCCTCGACGTACTTGACCATCAACGAGGTCTTTCCGATCTGTGCATCGCCAACCATTCCGACCTTGATGACAACATGGTTTCGACCGTTGGATGATGGCTCACCGGAACTCTGTCGATAGTCGTTGTAGGCTTGGTGTGCGGGGTTGGACAAGCCACTAGCTGGGCGGGAAATTGGCGGTGCGGTTTGGACGGGAGGAGTATATCTGGTGGAAGGGTCTTCTTGTCGTGGACTTTGAGCTAGCCCTTGATCGAGGGATGTGCTTTGCTGGTGATGGAACCCATTTGGGTGGGGAGATTCTTCGATGCCTCCGAGGGTCTCATCATGACCCGGGGGTGGCAGTGGGACTTCATGGGGAGGTGAACTCATGTTGTATTCCATGGTTGTAGGTTCGGCCGGAGCCGAGGGAATCGTGTAGTCGTCCAGCGTGAAGGTGTGACGGGTATCGTGGTAAACGGTGTCGAAACGGTGACGGTGAAACAGTCGAGTCGGATGATGCGAGCGATGAACGAAAGAAATCCGGTAGAGAACGTGGTCGGAGAGAGTGACAGAAGGAAAGATCAGCTTGTCGACAGCATCAAGCTAGTTGACAAGTGATGATATCGTGATGCGCAGCGGGGAGGTCAAGACAAGGCAGCTGAAAGGTGGCGGAGTCAAAAAGCCACCAGAGTGAAACCGTGAGACAAGCCGTTTAGCGATGAGACCTCGGGGGTGGATATTAATCGCGTTCACACACTTTTTTTTCTTCCAGACCAGAGATCGGGCGATGCGTTTTGTCGGAGCAGGGAGTTTGCGCTGACGTTTGGAGAGGATGATGGTGGGAGCCTCTTGTTTAGGCCAGAAGCGGGACGGAATTTCAAGGCACCGGTTGTGGTACAAGGCTAAAGTGGAGGGACGATTTTAACAGCACAACAGGGGATGTAGTATTTGAATGAAAGGTTCTGAAAATAGTTCGTTTGACTTAATTTCGAGATAAACTTTGCTAGGCCATGCTTATGCGTGAAATGTTGTGATGATGATGGTGGTGTTTTAGCTTAGCGCATCGCGTCAACGCGTTTAGTCAAGTAATTGGTTGGGATTTGGTGTATGGCTAGCTGAGATTGCGCAATAACTGCGTTTGATCTGAATGTCCCAGCTGAATAGAATCGTCAATATTTGTAATGTACATAGCAACCATGTTATTGTAACAGAAGGTGCATGGTAGTATTCAGCACGGTAGGATGCAAGACAGCTGGCAGCTAAACAACCAGGTAAACAGATGATTCAAACTCCACATTGACATGTCTCCGATTGGGCCAGTGTTTTCTCATGTGCATGTTAATCAACGGCCATAGTCTTGTGCCTCAATTGCAATTACATTCCACACTCAGATACCGTGCAGAGTAGAGTTGTCCGTAGAATTGCTGTAGAATTGCTTGCTGCAATGAACTTCATGATGCTGACTAAGTCGGCTTCCCTCCGATCCACTCGGCCCATCTCCGCATGATGCCGACAAAGCTTGAACTCTGATATCACCATCCGCATCATCACAATGGCCTCAATTTCTCGGTCTCTACGCGCTGCAGCCCCTCTGGCTAGGGTTTTGGCTCCTCGCACAGCTGTCCGCACACCAATCCGAACTTTCTCCTCCACCAAACTGAGTATGTGCCCGACCTGGATCGCTACAATGACGACACTAACCGAACAGGCCTCGCCCGAAGATACACCAAAGACCACGAATGGATTGATCTGTCCGCCGACAAGAAGCACGGCTTCGTTGGAATTTCTGAGTACGCCGCCGAGCAACTCGGAGATGTAGTCTACGTCGAACTACCCGAGGCTGGAACATGGGTTGAGCAAGGCGATGCTGTCGGAGCTGTCGAATCTGTCAAGTCTGCTAGCGACATCAACGCTCCCGTTCGTCTACGAGTCCTACAAGTCAACGACAACCTCGAGGAGAAGCCCTCAACTATCAACAAGGTCCCCGAGGACGACAGCGCTGGTGGTGGTTGGATCGCAAAGGTCGAGGTGGATGAGGAGGGTGCGAAACAATTTGAGAAACTATTGGATGCCGAGGCCTACAAGACTTTTGCTGGAGCTGAATAGAATACAAGGGTACTGATCTGCCGTACAGTCCCCGACTGCCATGATGCTACTTGACTGTCTCCGGGACTTGTCGGAGCCTAGTGATCTCATCAAGAATACTACCGCCTCCCCGTTCAACCAATGCATTCGCCAGCTTCCTCCCAAACTTGTCTGCCTCTTCATGTGTCTTGACAGGTTCTGCTATGTCAGAGTCAACACCGTGGTCACCCCGAAGGTTGACGACCGTAGCCTTCATATGCAACTTGTCGTCAACCCATTTGGTCTCAACGCCGATAGGCACACTGCAGCCACCCTCAAGTGCCCTCATGAGTGCTCGCTCCGCCTCACAGGCAAGAGCTGTTTGTTCATTCTCGATCGTCTTGAGCAACCGAATCACCTCTTCGTCATCCGCTCGGCACTCAACTCCCAGCGCTCCCTGACCAACAGCATGAAGAATACCGCCATTGTCAGACTCTAGAAACTGTGTAATGTGGTCTCCGAGATCCATCCGCTGAAGACCTGCCGCGGCCAGGATAATACCGGTCAAATCGGGATCCTCCTCGAGCTTTCGTAGACGAGTCTGGATGTTTCCTCGGTGATCCTTGAACTTGAGCGTCGGGTAACGTCGAATCAATTGAGCAATTCGCCGAACACTGCTGGTACCAATAATGCTCCCGTCCGGCAGATCAGCCAGAGTCTTCCAGCCGTGCTTGTCCTGCAATTCCTTCTTGATCACGAGTGTGTCTCTCGGGTCCTCGCGGGACGTGACACATCCGAGAACGCAACCCTCGGGGAGAACCGTCGGCATGTCTTTGAGCGAATGAACAACAATGTCGAGCTCCTTGTTGACGAGCTTTTCCTCCAGCTGAGAAGTCCAGAGACCTTTCCCGCCAAAGTTGTAGAGCGCTGTGTTTTGATCACGATCACCAGTCGTTGTCATGCTGTGGATGTTGAATTCATGATCGGGAAAGTTCTTCTTGAGCGCATCGACGACGATCTGGGTCTGGGCGAGTGCAAGAGGCGACTTTCGCGTGCCGACGTTTACAACGCCTTTGCTCTGAGATTCGGCCATGATTGTTGATTGACGAGTGTAGGATGACGACTCGTACCATGGAGGGGCAAGCTCTTTTCCTCCAACGATGGTGGGGCAATTGTACAGTGCGGGGTATAACACTGTAGCAGGTGGATAACTTCATGATGTAAATGTGGATGTTGTGATCGTGATCTCGAAAGACCCGATTGTATGACCGAGTTGTTGAGTTGTGTTGATCTGGATAACCGTAAAAGTAACTTCAAATAACCTTACTAGCATGCATGGACATGAGCATGGGCTACATGCGAGTAACGGGCGCGAGTGCCGGCCTTGAGCAACGCTTTGATATGTACGTAGCAGCGGATATTGGGCATCAGACGGATGAGAGACGGAGAGACGGGAACGAAGAGTCAGATGAAGGGATCGATGATGAATAGGACAAGATTATTGTATAACAAACAGTAACCGTGAACTATATAAGAAGAGACAACAAGCAGTTCACATCATCACCATCAACACTCGTTAATATGAAGTTTCAACTTACTATCCTTACTCTGGCTGTCCTAGCCCTTGCAAAGCCTCAGGCTCCTCCTGATCCAACCCCAGCTCCCCCTGACCCTGATCCAACACCTCCTTCAACCTCTGAGCAGCCTGCACCTCCTCCAGAACCCCCAGCTCCGGCACCTCCAGCACCTCCTCCGGTCCCTCCTCCGGCTAATCCCCCGGCTGATCCTCCAGCTGAACCATCCCCTCCTCCTCCTCCCCCGCCGCCGCCGCCTCCTCCTCCGTCTCAGCCTGCACCAGGACCTCCTCCATCGGGACCAGCTCCTGTTCCTCCCCCAGCTACTCCGGCCCCAGCACCTCCTCCGGACCCAAGCCCTCCCCCGCCTCCGAGTTCAACTGCTGAACCTCCTCCTTCCGAGGGATCAATCTGCGAATGCGGGTACACTTACTGCTCCTCAGTCCTCAAGGGCATGGGTATGTCCACCAACCCCCCCAATGATCAAGACTGACAAGTCCAGACAACCCATGGAGTGAGGCTCAACTCTCCGAGGCATACTGCAGCACGCCTAATGTGAAATGCGACGGCGAAACACCAGCCAGCAGTATAGATAATGCTCTGTTCATCTGCCTATGCGATCAGCCTAGTCAGAAAGTCGGAAACCATCTTGAGTTTCTCTGCGGTTGCGATAAATGTCTCGTTGTCAAGCCTGACTATAGAGGAAGATGCAAGACTCCCCCATTAGCTGGATCCAAGGGCGGGAAGGGTGATGAGAAGGGTAATAAGGTCAGAGGAACTAATCGACTCGGGTTATGGATGTAGGTAATCGTGGAGGAAGTCACTCATTTGGTGTTTTTGTCAGATCCAAATTGACCCATTGCTATTGAGTCTGTTCGATCGTCAGTGTTTGCAATCGCTTCAAGAGTTGATAAGACTGAAACACGAGCGCAGCGAGACAGAGCCCTCCGCTAGGAGCCCCCGGAGGGATCTCACATGCTTCCAAAGTCGAACGTTCCAGTGAATCAGGTTTCTTCACATCTGCATCAAAGTGACAATCTGCATGATTCAAACATCTTTCACGAATGCTGGCTTACACATCAGGTGGATCTCTCTCTCTTCCATGAGCATCCATCAGCGGTGCATGCAAATCTCGAAGCTCACGCATCGGCCGCTCCGGGTACGTGACCCCGGCCCGCCCCACACAAAAGCCGGCGCTACACGGGGTTAAGTGCCGAGAATGGACGGCTAGGCCCGTTAGTCTGACGTCAGTAGCAGCAAGAGCCGAACGGAAGAGTTTGTCAATGTGCTCGAAACGGTAGAGAATTGGCCCGACTGCAAGGGTCCAAGCGTGGAGAAGTCAGACGTCTGCATGTGGTATAAAGGTGAGTGCGTCATCCATCAGAGTTTGTCTCATCATAGCATTTCATCTCATAACTCACCTCATATACCCAACCACAAACTCATACTCTTTCCCTCAACATACCCATCTCAACAAACCCAACTCACACCAGATACCCAATTCATACACAATGGCTCCCAAGGTTCTCGTCGTTCTCACCAGCCAGTCCAAGATGAACAATGGACACCCTACCGGCTGGTACCTGGTAAGCCACTCACTCACCCACCAAATCTCAATACTGACTTCGCAAACAGCCCGAGCTCGCCCACCCCTACTATGACCTCGTCAACAAGGGCGTCGAGATCACTGTCGCCTCCCCCGCCGGCGGTGAAGCACCCCTCGACCAAGCCTCCGTCGAGATGTTCAAGGGCGACGAGGAGTCCGTAAAGTTCCACAACGAGAACAAGCAGCTCTGGGAACAGACCACCCCCCTCAAGGAGTTCCTCGGCAAGGCTTCCGAGTTCGACGCCATCTTCTACCCCGGCGGCCACGGCCCTATGTTCGACCTCGTCAACGACGAGACCTCCATCAAGCTCATCGAGGAGTTCTACAAGGCCGGCAAGCCCGTCGCCGCAGTGTGCCACGGCCCCATCGTCTTTGTCAACGTCAAGGTCGACGGAAAGCCTCTCCTCGAGGGCCGCGAGGCTACCGGTTTCAGCAACTCCGAGGAGGAGGCCGTTAAGCTGACCAGCGCTATGCCTGTTCTCCTCGAGGACGAGATCAAGCGTGTCGGTGGAAAGTACGTCAAGGCTGACGACTGGGCCGAGAAGCTGGCTGTCGATGGACAGGTTATCACTGGACAGAACCCTGCTTCTGCCCACGCTGTTGGAAAGGCCATTCTCAAGGCCATTGGCGCTTAAATAGATAATGATACCACGTTAATGCAATGAGATAATGTCCAAAGTTGACGAACTGTACTTTGTTGTTCCCTCCGGGGGCTCCTAGCGGAGGGCTCTTCCTCGCTGCGCTCGCCTTGAGTGATATCGTGAATGGGGTGATTCTGGGGATTACTTGTCATCCACCATGCTATACTCATATCGCATTTCTCAGGTAAATCCACCCTTCTTACTCCTCCAGACCACTTCATTTGGGCATTGAGTGCAAGCACAATACTGATGGGCAGAATGGGTGATGAGTGACTGTCATTGCATTCCTACTAATCTTTCTTGAAAACCTTCTCAAACCCAGTCAGGGTGAACCTATAATGCACCTTGTTCTCCTTGACACGCTCAACAGCCTCAGCACATCCCTTCTCCGAGATATCAATAGTCTCAACCCAAGCAACAATATTCTTCTCAGCAGCCAACTTGAGCATGGAATCCATCTCCTGGTGGTTACCAAGATGGCTTCCCGTGATCTTACCAGCGTTACCAGCAAATGTGCCGGCAGTCATCTGAGGAAGCGGCTCATCAGGAATGCCAACATTATGAAACTCTCCTCCAACGTTGAGCGTAGACATGTACGCGCTCATGTCGAACTTGTGCGTCATGTCGGCGCAGTTGAGGATAAAGTCAAAGGTGAACTTGTACTTGTCGGCCCAGTTCTCATCAGTTGTGACGATGACTTCCTTTGCGCCGAGCTTCTTTGCATCCTCCACCTTTGATGGGGAGTGTGTCATGGCGTAGACTTCAGCACCGAGTGCTTTGGCCCATTGAATGCCCATGTGTCCGAGACCGCCGATACCAACGATGGCAACAGTCTTTCCAGGACCAACGTTTGCCCTCACGAGGGGAGAGTAAGTGGTGATGCCGGCGCACAGAAGAGGCGCAGCCTGCTCGGACTTCAACGCATCGGGGATCTTGAAGGTGAAGTATTCGTGAGCACGGATATGCGATGCGAAACCGCCATGCGCAACACTTCCATCCGGATAAGTGCAGTTATACGTGTCCACCATATCAGGACAGTAGTTTTCGTTCTTGTTCTTGCAGAGCTTGCACTCCAGACACGAAGCGACTTGAGCACCGACGCCAACACGGTCTCCGACTTTGATGTCCTTGACGTTGTCGCCTACACGGACAGCCTTACCGACGACTTCATGCCCGACGCAGAGAGGCCCTTCAAAGTCGCCCCAGCCGCCTGTGACGGTGTGCACGTCTGAGCCGCAGACACCGCAGGCTTCAATCTCGACGTCGATATCGCGATCGCCCCATGTCTTGGGCTTAAGGGTTTGTTTTTGGAACTTGTTCCATGATTTGGGGCTGTCGACGCAGAAGCCTTCAAAAGTATCGGGGTAGCCCATGATGAGAGATTGGTAATTAATAAATGATTGATCTGTCTATCAAGGTTCTCTACTCAGAGTATTTATACCCTCTCATCTCTTCTCTTCTCCGCCTTCTCTGCTGTCTGTTCTCAACTTTCTTAATGACGTCTTGAGTTGAATGTCTATGACGCTCCGCGATAAAAGCTCCGGTGAGGTATTCGCAGTGATAGAATCATTTGTTCTCCATTTGTAGTCTGAATCGGGTAAGCTTCTCGAAATCTAGTCAGATCGAGATGCATTCTGAGTGGAAATTGGAGATAAGTGACCTCTCATCCCCAGGGAGCAAGAAAACCTCCGACGTTAAACTAAGGTGTCAAAAATATCTAATCTAAGCTCCCCTAAACCTATACTACATTTACCTAATTCTTTTTGTCACTAGGATGCTTGTTAAAACCGTGGGTCAAATGACGTATACGACGATTGGCGAGATTACGTTGCGATGAGATTGAGTGGTATTCGGGGACATACGTGATAATTCCGATTAAACTGATAACACATACTCTTCGATGAGAGGATAAATCGACTCGTAGAGGCTGCATCTCTGATCCAACACTGTTTGGTCGATGATTGAAGGTCCTGACGTCCGTGTCTGTCCGACATCTCCCAGGTTCGCAACATATCTCGATCCAACGGGCCAGCCTGGTCCTGCTTGCGGGTTTCTGACAAATCTCCCCACAACTCCTCGGAGATACTCCCCAAATGTGTAGAGTTGTGGTGACATCGTGTCGAATGTTGGTGAACTGAACAGCAGGAGGACGTCTGAGCCGTGGAATTTGCCCAGCCAGGAGTATTTGTCGTCTAGAAGACTTGTGACCGAGGCATTGAAGTAGAATCTCCATGTTGGATTGATGGAAGCCGATATGTTGGCGAGAATAGCTTGGGGCTGGACCTGTTAGCTGTGAAGTCGGAAGCATGTGAACTTACACATTGCCAGACAAAGTCTGTGTAGATTGCGGCAGCAATGTCAAAGTCGGTCTTGGGACTGGGGTCCTCATAAGCCTTGACAATTGCCTTCTGTTGGGTTTCGTTGACCAGTGGCTCAGACAGATATGCCCCGAAGAACGTCTCGAGTGAGATATTTCTGTTGATCAGTCCTCGGCCCTCTTGAGCAACCGTTCCCATAAGCACAGGAACTCTCGCAACATCGCCATCTCTCCATCTCTCAGCTCTGTCACTCAGAATTGTCACATTGTCAGTGACTGGGAGAAATGCACTCCCAGCTGTGCTCATGGCTTTGATCAGGTCGTCTGCCGGAACATCTCGCATACACTGCAGTTGGTCAGGTCCCTGGCATCCAACCACTGTTGTCAGATTATCCCAGTACGAATTATCGTCATGACTGGCAGTGCTTCCGAGGTACCCAACAGACATCTGACCAGAAAACATCATTGCGGCGCGGAATGGAGGAGATGTGTATCTGTTGACGTGTATATCGACAGACATGGCACCTGCAGATTCACCCCAGATAGTGACTTTGTCTGGATCACCACCAAAGGCGCGAGCGTTCCGTCGGACCCATTCGATGGCGAGTTGTTGATCATATACACCGAGGTTGATCTCTGAAGCGGGTAAATCTGGGGAGTTTGGGAACCCAAAGACTGTCTCGTTAGCAAGGCTCAGAGACCGAGAGCTGACTCACCATTTGTTCTGTAGTTGAAAGCAAAGACGACGATATCTTCATACGCCGCGAAACCACTCAGATCGACTTCTCCGTTGCCTTGCTGCCACCCACCGCCGCTGATGAACAATAGCACAGCCCTTGAAGGGTGCGGGTCTGCTGGAGCGAAAGCATTGATGAAGAGACAGTCTTCACTCTCACGGGATGCTGTATTGAACAGCCCTTTGAGCAGATCGATCTCAGGGGTGAGTTCTATAACGTTAGCTTCATTCCATTGGTAGGAGACAGAACCCACCACTTTCGACAAATAGTTGTCTGCATGAAGGACCAAACCTGGTGGCATTCAAGGGCCTCGTCCATGGTTCAGGCTTCTTAGCTCGACTGAAACGTTCTGGTTTGGCGGCATAGGGAATACCGAGAAACTTGTTCACAGGTGAAGCAGCTGGGAGAGTTGTGGTGAGACCAAAGATTGGACCTGAGTCGAGGGTAGCTGTTGGAGTTTCAGCCCCGACGTAGATTGGGAGCAAGAGTCGCGATAATGTTAGAGGCTTCATGATTGCGGCATGGCATTCGAAATGAGACCGCCATGTCTGCTGGGACTGTCATTTAAATATTCGATGAATGATGCTTGGATTGAGTGTTTGTTGGATGAGATGCACATCGACGGTGCAGCGCCGTATTGCTCGGGTTCATGGTTGTCGACGAGGAATACGACGAATGCGAGATCTCCCACGCTAGTCAGCAACATGCATCCCGATCATCAACCCGACCCGTGGAACAGCTCGCAAATGAATGCATCTCATATGCTGCTGTCGGTCATCTCGAACGATGCATGGATTGCCAAAACAGATCAATTGAATCAAATACAAACAATCATCTCCCGATCAAGTCGCCCTCCTTTCACCCTTCGCTGCATCTAGAGATCTCTGCTTCTTCTCATCATTCGTATCCTTCGCAAAAGTAGAAACATGCTCAGGCACTTCCACCTTGTTATACGGCCCCGGAATTGGCTCCCCGATCGTCTGATACACCGGCAACACACCCGTCCACGTCGAATTCACCAGACCCTCATTCTCCAAATCACTCTTATCATCCGTCGTTGATCCCGCACTGATCTTGGCACTTGCCGAAGTAATCTTCACCTTGAGAATATTCGTACTCTGCATCTCCGACGCCAACGGAGGCTGTCGCGTATGATTCCAACGATCAGTCACGACACTATTGCTGATGAGTTCCATCGCATACAACTTTTCTTCATCTGATTTGACAGTAGTGGCGTATCCGTAAAGAACAGCGGACCGATAGTTGTAATTGTGCGAATACGTCGCCAGGGTCAAGACGAGTCCATCAACGTGCGATGCAGCAACACAGACTGGCATTCCCTGAATATCTTCTCCATCGACTGTAGATGTCTGAGCCAAGTTCATGATCCTCGACGATACATATCCGTGAAGATACAGTTCAAGAGGATCCCGCAGGCTTGAACTTGGACGATCAAACGATCCCAGCTGTCCTATCATGGGCAGAACAACCGGAAATGGCTGAGAGGGTGTATTGAACGATATATGAAGAATCGGACATGTATTGACGATACTATGAACAGTCTCGAGGTCATAAACCCCGTGGACTTTGTACCGTTTGATGGTATTTGTCGAGTCTTTGGGGTATTGAAGATTATGACGACCCATCTTGTTTGCTACCGATGATTACAATCCCTACAATGCAATAGGGCACACTACCTTATATAGCTATCTGTATCTATTCACAGGCTAGAACTGCCTTGAAAGGTAATTATTCGCGTGATAAGACAACCTCTCTAGCTCTAGCTGCAGGATGATGGTCTCGGACCGGAAAAACTCTATAACCCCACCTCCACATCTTGATCGTGGCCACACTCTCCATCATCAAGATACCCCGCGACATCACAGTCGCATCAAATCACCATGGTTCTTCAAGATCTCGGCCGTCGCATCAACGCGGCGGTCACAAACCTGACCCGAGAGCAAAATCTCGATGAAAAGGTGCGTCGCCTGCTCCCTCCGTCTTCGCCGCTAACAGTCTAGGCCTTCGATGGCATGCTCAAGGAGATTTGCGCCGCTCTCCTCGAAGCAGACGTCAATGTACGACTCGTCGGCCAACTACGGAAATCCATCAAATCGACTGTCAACTTTAAAGAACTCCCCCCCGCCGTAAACAAGAAACGCCTCATCCAAAAAGCCGTCTTCGATGAGCTCGTCAAACTCGTCGATCCCCACGCCGAACCATTCCGACCGAAGAAGGGAAAGAGCAATGTCATCATGTTTGTTGGTCTCCAGGGTGCAGGAAAGACGACAACATGTACAAAGCTCGCGCGACACTATCAGTCCAGGGGTTTCAAGGCGTGTCTGGTCTGTGCCGATACGTTCAGAGCTGGTGCTTTTGATCAGTTGAAGCAGAATGCCACAAAAGCCAAGATTCCTTACTATGGTTCCCTCACAGAAACGGATCCTGCTGAGGTTGCGAGGGCTGGTGTTGATCAATTCAAGAAGGAGAGATTCGAGGTCATCATTGTTGATACATCAGGTCGCCACCGACAAGAGTCTGCTCTTTTCCAGGAGATGGTGGATATTCAAGAAGCCATCAAACCCGACGAGACTATCATGGTTCTCGACGCTTCGATCGGTCAACAAGCGGAGTCACAAGCCAAGGCTTTCAAGGAGGCGGCTGATTTCGGAGCCATCATCATCACAAAGACGGACGGCCACGCACATGGTGGTGGTGCTATCTCTGCAGTCGCTGCGACACATACCCCTATTGTCTTTATCGGTACTGGTGAGCACATGCTCGACTTTGAAAAGTTTGCCCCCCAACAATTCGTTCAGAAGTTGCTTGGCATGGGAGACATGGCTGGATTGATGGAGCATGTGCAGAGCCTGAACCTCAACCAGAAGGACACCATCAAACACATACAGGAGGGTATTTTCACCGTACGCGACTTGCGAGACCAGCTCTCCAACATTATGAAGATGGGCCCCCTCTCAAAAATGGCCGGCATGATCCCCGGCATGAGCAACATGATGCAGGGCATGGATGACGAAGAAGGCGGCGCCAAACTCAAGCGAATGATCTACATCTGCGACTCGATGACCGACAAGGAACTCGACTCGGACGGCAAGATTCTCATCGAACAACCCACCCGAATGACACGAATCGCCCGAGGATCAGGAACATCAGTACGCGAAGTCGAGGACCTCCTCACCCAACAACGAATGATGGCAGGCATGGCAAAGAAGATGGGAGGAAACATGAAGAACATGCAGCGAGCGCAACAAGCCATGGGAGGAGGAAACAAGGCACAACAACTAGCAGCCATGCAAAAGAGGTTACAGAGCATGGGAGGTGCCGGCGGTGCAGGAGGTATGCCTGATATGGGTAGCTTGATGAAGATGCTTGGTGGTGGAGGAGGAGGAGGCATGCCTGGCGGTATGGATATGCAGGCTATGATGAGGCAGATGGGTATGGGTGGTGGTGGCATGCCTGGGATGCCGCCTGGAGGTGGAAGAGGTAGAAGGTGAGCACCCATTAAATGGAATACTATTGTCTCAGTCGCCTTTGTCCGACCAGCATACGCACGTCTTGAATTGAAGATACCCTGACCTCAGGGCAAACTCCTGACTTTATTGACGTGTCAATGATAACTCTCAAGTTGCTTAATCCACACTACCTAGTGAATCTTTCATCGTTCAGGATAGAGCACTTGTCTACCCCAACATGATGATGGAGATCCCTCCGGGGGCTCCTAGCGGAGGGCTCTCTCTCGCTCCGCTCGTGTTTGATCATACAAATCTCGACAGGATGCCACGTTTCGGCTGTGTATAGTCGTTGAGGATAAATGCCATTTGCCCCGACATCACTGAGCACACCATATCTCTTCCAGCATGAAATGCGACAAGGCCGCACCTGATATCGAGTTAGTTACTCCTCCATGTAAGAAGATCTATAGTCTAACATCTCTAATTTGGCAATTAATGAGTATAGATTTGAATTGTCATAAATTTTGAAGATTGCGATGAACTTCAGACAAGCTCTGTCCTAGTTTCACGACTGTTATACCCTCTTCTGATCATATCGGACAACTGCCTGGCACAGAACCTCTGCTCCAATTGCGCACTCTTCAGGAGATGAGTACTCTTCCGGGTTATGACTGACTCCCCCTTTGCATGGGATAAAGATCATGGTCGTGGGACAATGTTTGTTTGTGTAGACACTGTCGTGACCGGCGCCACTAGAGATGTCAACAGCAGCATCTTTTCCAAGGATAGACTCGGCGGATTCTCTGACTGCTTGGATGCAATCTGGGTGGAACTTTGTCGCAGTTGAGATTGTGTCGGTTCGCCATTTCAGAGACAGTGGTAAGGCAGGAGTTGATCCGGTCAGTAATCCGTCCACGTCTGTTCCCTGGGCCAGCAGATCAAAGTCGCGGCGCAGCTCCTCTTCAAGCTTCTCGACTGTCTCATCGGATGGAGAGCGAATGTCAAGAGTGAAGCTGACGTGACCGGGAATGGTGTTGGTGCTTCCAGGAGTGAGGTTCAAAATGCCAGTCGATGCAAGAGCCTTGTGCTTTGTCGCCAGTCGATGAGAGTGAGTGATCAATCTTGCAGCGAGTAAGAGAGCATCGGCTCGGTCGGAAAATGGAGTTGAGCCAGTGTGGGCATCTGATCTGTTAGCAGTGTTCATTTGAGTCCAGTTCACATACCTCGTCCAGTGATGTCGATAGTGAACCACTTGTAAGCCTGGACACCTTGCACTACTCCGATATTCTTTCCGGCCCTCTCAAGGATCGGCCCCTGTTCGATGTGAAGCTCAAAATGGGCCCCGATTGGCATAGCCTTGTAGCTTGCAGGTGTATCACCGAGGTACCCGATTCTCTCAAGTTCAGATTTGACTGTTGCGTTACCGGATACCTCCTTCAAGTTGTGAGCCCTCTCTTCCGAGATCGCTTCAGCCCAGACACCAGAAGCCATCATGCTGATTGGGAATCGTGCGCCCTCCTCACTAAATGGTCAGAATTGTCGACTCTGGGCTGATGACTTACTTTGTCCAATTGACTACACCGACAGGATACTCTGTCTCAACATCGTGGTCTCGAAGAATCTTGAGCATCTCAATTCCCGCCTGGATGCCGAGGATACCATCGTAGCGACCGCCGGTGGGCTGTGTATCCAAATGACTTCCAGCTACAGTAGGAGGACCATCTTTACGGCCAGGTCGAATTGCAAAGATGTTTCCAATGGAATCAATTGTCACCTTGCATCCAAGAGACTTTGTGGTTTCGACAAACCAATCTCGGACTGTTTTGTCTGAATCCGAAAGTGCAAGCCGTGACATTCCTGTGTCGGTCGGGTTGCTATTCTATTAGCGTGATCTGACAAGAACCGCGAGACTCACTCTCCCCATTTGAGCCCAGTACCCCATTTGCAGGTGTCATGAAGAGTTTCCATCAATCGGGATTGATCAACTTTTAGCTTCTTCAAATCTGTAGCCGTCATATCTCGAGTCGAGATGTAACGACGGAATGAGACATGAGGTCGGAGCGGGCGCAGACCTTGTCGAAGCATCGTGCGAGCGGACATTTTAGGATGCTGTAGAAGTTTAGCAGAACACAATTCTCTACGAAATGTTTTATCCTCTGTTGTTCTCAGAAGGTGTTCAATCGTGGGTGATGTAACGCCTTCTTACAACCAGCCCCGCTTCCTGAATAGGCAATCTGTCAGGATAACAATCGGAAGTCAATTGGACATAAATAAATTAAGATCGAACATCAGATAACTTGGTGGACCCTCTGCATAGTCTCCCTTCCAGCTCGGGCAACTTGGTCAACCCGAAGTCGAAAGTCTGGATCCTGCTCGCTTTCCCGGGCGACGTTCTCGCTCCGAACGAGGTCAAAGCGTCCCTCGATAACGCGCAAGTACTCCATGGTCGCTTCCTGTATCTTCGCCTGAGTGGCCTCTGAATTGGCCCGGAAACTGTCTTTGAGGCTTCTCATGAGCTTGGCGAACAAATCTTCATCGCTCAAAGCCCCTCTGATGATTGCCTTTCGACGAGCATCACTTCCCCGGCCTGGAGGGTTAGCTGCGTCAGTAGACGATGTGTAAACGTACCAAGCTCGGCATTGCACCTATTGTAAAACGGTTCCATAGATTTTCCGAAAACTGAACTTCGAAGGCCGGAAAGTGACTCGATGCGGAGGATCCTGGCCTGTTAGCGACGTCGATGAAGCACAAGTTACTCACCTTAGGTTGTTCTCAAACTCATCATTGACCTTTTCGATAGCAGCCAGGAATATACTCTGACGGTTTTCAAGAGCTTGAGTCAAAGAATCGACAGAATCATGCTCTTCTACTCCTGTCAGCATGGCCAGTCAGTGGGTATATGGCCTTACCAAGTTTCTCAATAGCCATGTCCGCGAATTCGTCGGCATTCTCAAGCATACTCGACTGTCGCTCCTGTAGGGCACCACACATCTCCTCCCAAGGCCCTCCGAGATCAGTAACCATCTCATCCATAGCCTCCTCGTTCCAATTTCGTGATCCAACTGCAGGGGTGCAGTAGTCCCCAAAATTTCGACAAAATGCAGAATAAGAACCTGTTCATTAGTTCTGAACCTTTGCGACATTGCCAACTTACTGTGATGCCACTGAATGTGTTAGCTTGGTCAAACAATATCGTGAGAACGTACCCCTGCCCAATCTTGGCTTGCATTTTTGGCTGACCGGCTCCATGAAGAAACGTGACGATCTAAAGGTCAGTACGATTCTGACCGAACCTAGGTACTCACTGTTGTAGACGTATTCTGCAAAGTCTTCATTGTATCCTCTTGCTAGGCGACTAAAAGCGCGCGATGCAAAGTCCTATAAAAGTCAGTCGGAACGCAACTTCAATACTCTCATACCTTCCTGAGACGACGCTCAACACTGTCGAGAGTTTGGCAGAGTGCCTCGCGACGTTCTTCACTCGCAGTACGGGCTCCAGATTGGACCCATAGCTCGATGTCAGCAAGCAATGCAGGAATCTGGTCTTTCATGTATCGTGTAGCGATGCGTCGTTGACTGTTTGCAACAATCGAGATGCAGTGTTTTCGGACTTGCAAAACGCCACTCAGATCGAGATATCGTTTGGCCTCTGACTTTTTGGCAGTTCTGTTTTGCCAGTAGATTGTATTACTCACGCAAAAGACTCTGGAGGGTGTCACACGGCCGGCGTAAGTGTTGTTGAGTGATTCAGTGATGATCCGATTGCGGTTTGTGATCAGATATTCTTTGAGTCTGCAAATGTTAGCCAGGTCTTATTTGTTTGGCCAACTTACTCAAAATCGTAGTTCTGTTTGCGGGTCCTGAAATTGTTAGCAGTTACCACCAGCAATCGGAAACATACCTTGCTTGTCGTTGATCCTCACAGCATTCCGCAAGTTCCTGTCTTTCTTGTTCGGATAGATCACTGGCTCCATAATCCTCGATATCTGCCTGTAATTCCTCGATTTCCTTGGTGGCCGTTTCGATATGCTCCAACAGCTGCTCAATATGTCTTGCCCTTCTGCCTGGCCAATCTCGGATTGACTCTTCCGGGTCGATGTCCTGCAAGGTCAGCGAGCTCACACATGCCTACTGCCACTTACATCAGAACGAGTACAGACAATGCCGACATTCGACAGACGAGCACGGTCAGCCAAGTCAAAAACTTGATGAACCCCCTCGTCAGTGGCTGCACGCCCAATGTTGCAGATTGCGAAGATCTCGTTACACTCCAGGAGGTAGCGTTCGGTAATGATCCTTCGAGCAGAGTTGAGATCGCGAAGGCCGGGTAGATCCACAAGGATCAAGCCTCGGCTGAGGATATGCGCATTCAAAAAGACCCTTTCTTGTCAGTCGGCTCAATTCTGGGTATGTAACTTACTTGATGCTTCGGATGTAGGGCCAGGTCGCTGGAGAATCTCTTGATGCCGGCTCAGAAGAGAGCTCCATCAAAGTATCGGAACAAGCTTGCGGCGAGAGACCTGTGTGACAAGTTCTCTGAGGCGAAGGCCTTGCATCAGCTGCCCAACTAATGAGTCTATCGAGTACATCATCATAATTCTCACGAATCAAAGATGCCTCATCAGTCAGTCGACCGCGAAACATGGCTCGAAACGTATCCTTGGCCACTTTGGCATTTGCCTCCATGTCTTGACGTTCAGCGTCATCAGTAATCTCATCTTGATGAAGTTCAAAGGTGCGATAGACTTGAAGGAGTCTACCGAGTTGATCTTGGAGTTCCTCGATCGAGAACAAATTGACTCGGATGTCAAGCGTGTCACGATTGTGATAATGGTACTCTGTCACAACACATGTGCAGGCTTCTCCATTGTTGCTCTGAGATGTAAGCATGGTCCGAAACTTGGGCAGATACTTACAGTCCTTGCAAGCCCTTTTGTATCGAGGAGTGAATTGAGCAGACTGCTTTTGCCTATTACTGTCAGCGGCGCAATCACATCCAATGGTGACTTACCAACACCAGAGTCGCCTACAAATCCAACGGTACGAGTTGCTGGGTACTCGAAGGCAGCGAGATTAACAGCCTCTTCGTGAAGCTTTCGCATGGTTGACCCGGACCCTTCGTGGACAATTGAGCTTCCCAGCACAGATTGAATGTTGGACATCAGCTGCTTGGCATCTCGGAAAGCCCCTTGGAATTCGGGGGAATGGAATGCATCATCAGGGAGTTCTTCGTCGGCAACATCATGCTGCTGAACAGCCCCGGTACTTGAACGCCGTCTCCGGGGCGTGCCATTTCTGGAACGCCTCGGTTCTGGGGAGAGAGATGCGTATCCTGCACCGTGTTAGCGGGATCTCAATGATCGGTTCGAGAGTACCATTTGCGTCGGAGAGACGAATGTTGTTGATGGCAGATGTGAGCCCGTAGGACTCTCCCCTGGTCCTGCCAGGAGGGGTAAGAGAGACAGAAGGAGTGCGGTGCCTGTTTGGGGAAGCTGGACTGGAGCTAGTTTCCGTGATACCCTCAGTTGAGGGAAGTGGCGTGTCAGCGTCAATTGAAGGCATATTGGAAGGTTCAGGTTGTAAAGGTATGAGAATGAGATAATTGTCGTACGAATTCGAATTGAGGGGTTTATTACTGTCTGCGGTTTAAATGAGCAGCTAAGAGATCTATGAAGCTGTTGGTTCACCCTTGTCAACTTCCTGCTTCGGCGGTTAGATGCGACCACCCCCTGGCCTCGCACCAATCATGGCATTCACTTTGTATCTATTTCTATCAGCTGAGATCCTGCTGCAGATTCTGGTTTCAGGATGTTGAAGTGCTTGGGAATCAGTGGTCATAGCCTTACTAATTGTGACCCATGTTCATTTGTACTGAGCCGGTGCACCATAAGTTTAGGTAAGTCTTGTGAGTTTTATGAGTTTCGTGAGTTTTATAAATTCTTAGAGCACAGATATTAATCTCATGAGATGGTAAGAGAATAGCAATGCTCTTGTCACCCCAAAATGAGCGCAACACTCACAGTCGAATTGGTTCATGCTTATGAACGATTTGAGATTCATTTGCTGAAAATACCCTAAACCAGATCTCAGAATCACAACGCAGACCGCGAAACAAGTTCACAGAAAGTATGTTACATACACAGCTGCCAGTAACATAAGAGAGGCTCTCAATAAATGAATCACTCATTAGACTCAAACATATTCAGTGAACTAAACACCAACCTAAATGTCGTGATGATTGAGCTTGTAGTGACGACACACAGTACGCGCATAGTGCCACACTGTCAAAACACATCCCCCGCTCACTCATCCTCACTCAATCCGCTCACAACACTCAACCACATGCGCCATCTCGCTCTTCGCCAGTGCTTCAAACCGCGCCTTCGCCCTTCTCTTATCCGACCATTCACCATGTCTCAGAAAACACAAGAACCCGTCATCACCAAAACTTCTGACCTCCCGATCGATGAGGCAAAGTGGGTAACCCTCAAAAAGATTGAGTACGTCGATCAAGTCGGAAAGGCACGAACATGGGAGGTCGCAACACGAAAAACAAGAGGAAAATCTGGAGTTGATGCTGTCGCCATGGGAAACATTCTTCTTCACCCATCGAAGCCCGCTTCCACTTTACTCGTCATTCAATACCGACCCCCTCTTGATGCCTACACTATCGAATGGCCTGCTGGACTCATCGACGCTGAAGAGACTGCCGAAGAAGCCGCCGTTAGAGAATTCAAGGAAGAGACTGGCTATGACTGCAAGGTTTTGAGTGTCAGCCCCGTGCAAGCTGCCGATCCTGGAATGACAAACGCCAACATGCAGATGGCAATGGTTGAGGTTCAATTGGGCGAGAATGATGAAGAGCCGGAGCAAAGACTTGATGATGGAGAACACATTCAACGGGAGATCATTCCTTTGGCTGAGTTGTATGAGCGTTTGGTTGAGTACTCCAAGAGAGAGCGTACAGTTGTCGCGGCCAAACTTTTTCACTTTGCTGCAGGCATGCATTTTGCCCAAACTCAGAAGTACTTTTAGACACAATAGACGACAACTGTCACTACCTCATAGGATAGCCTTAATTATCCGACAACCTATCCCAATGAAGCCTTTTCACCTCATGATCGTAGTCTCGAGTTCCTGCCTTCTGTAGTCGCAGCGCCTTCTTCGGGATCTACCCGTGCTGAGTCATCAACTGTAAATGGCAACTCACCCCTCCATTATCGCACCTTCATCTGTCACCAACAATTCTCATGGAACCAAACTTGGGATTTCTTCCTTGCACAACAGATGGGGAGATCGATGATGGTGCCTTTGGATTGACGCGACCGATGTATCCCGGCCAGGACCCCAATCCAGTGGAATCCCGGCCCAGAGTCGCCAAAGCCTGTGAGACGTGTCGGAGAAGGAAGCGAAAGGTCAGTCACCTCGCCGTCGATTATGGCGCTAACAATGGCAGTGTGATGGAAGCTCTCCGTGCTCGTCATGTTTAAAGAACAACATTGAATGCGTCTACGTGCTCGAAAGACCCAAGAGGTATGTCATCTTGATCCGGTCTTGTCCGCTCGCTGACTTGACAAGGAAACAGCGAGACTCCGAACTTGTATCGAACCTTGAAGATCAAGTCCTTGCCCTCAAAGAATACGTACGAAAGCTTGAGGCTGCATGCGGGTATGCCAATCTTCCAGACTTTGCATCGAGCAGTCTAGAAGATGACGGATCTGCGCACACCGTGGATGACAGCCAAAGCTCTGCCATCAATGACGTGAGCTCAATGATGTGGCGGATGAACCTTCATGGTAGTGGAGAGACATCCTTTCTTGGTCCATCTGGTAGCTTCTGCTTCCCTGTTACTAACCATGGCATTGAGACCGAGGCCATCAGGCCTGAGCCGGAAACGGAGAGTGTTCAAGCACTACTCGACCTGTTCCGACAGCACATCAATTCGGTCCATCATTTCGTCCCTCCTCACGTCATCGAAACTCTCAAAGAGCCTCAAAAGACCCTTGATGGTGAGCTGTTACAGGTGTCAGTCCTGGCAGCAGCGAGTCTTTTCGCCGATTCACAAGGGCAGATGTATGCTGACCAAGCCGACGCTATCGTGATGAGGTGTTGCCGTACAATTCCCAATGTTGTGACGGTACAGGCTCTGGCGATATTGACTTGGCGCGAGCTGGCACTGGAAAACGAGAACAATGCATGGCTGTATAATTGTATGTATCCTTGGTCACGAGCTGTCCGATACAAGCTGACATCACAGCTATGGCGGCGAGCCTGATAGTTCACCTCGGGCTGCATGTGAGTTCTCTTGAGAATGTCATGCAGATACCAGTTGGGCCGCCTTCAGACTCGATTGAGAAGAGCGTACGTGTACAAACGTTCTGGTCGGCCTTTTTAATGGACAGGTAGGTCTCGTAAGGGAGTAAAGAACGGATACTTACATGTCTAGAATTTCCACCTCAATGCTCGGACGGAATTGCATGATTCCCTGGCGGAGAGTTCGAGCGACACCATATCTCAAAGCATGCAGCAACCCCACGACAGAGGACACGGTCTTTGAAGCTCACTGCCAGATGTGGTTCATTCACGACCGATACATGGATAAAATGTGAGTGCCCTGTGTCATGAGGTTCGGAGCTGACTGTACAGCTACGCTTTCGAGTTTGGAGAACTTGAACATTTCGAACGGCATCAACTTCTCTCGGAAGCCAGAGATCATCATATGAACTTCTTCCGCCAAATGGGCCGCGATCTTGAACTTCGAAAGAACAACATGAACCCCCAAGTCATCCTCCTTCATATGGTCTACAACATGTCGTTACTTCTGATACATCGGCCATATCTCAGGGAACCGAAAGGGAGTGCTGCCCATCAATTATCCATCAGAACAAACATGACCTCCGCACACGCCCTTGTCAGGTTGATCCGACAATACGACAAAGAGGCCAAGATGGAGAACGCCCCGTTCTTTGCGATACACTGTGTTCTTACAGCTGCTGTGAGTCTGCTACTGAATGCGACGTCAACGAACTCGACCATTCGCAGTCAGTCGGTGCATCGGTTCCGAGTTTGCGTTGACGCATTGGACAAGATGAGAAGGTGGACGAGGGCGAAACGAGGTCTGTTGCTTCTCCGAGAGCTGGCCAACAGATGGAAGGTTGTTTCGGCATTGCCCATGAGGCACAGTGTTCCTCTCACTGCGACGACACAGGAGACCACTCCGCAAGCCGATACCAATGATTTAGATTGGGGCATGCTGTTTGCCAATCTCGAAGAGCCTCTCAGTTTGGACACCATTGACTTGTCGACGCCTACCGGGGAATGGGTGTTTCACGAAAGCGACTAGACGAGCTAAATATATTCGTTACCAAGATGACTACCATCTCACATCTGTCCTCATACCCATTCGGATTACCACCGGCCCATCCAGCTTCGAATCCTCTTTCCAAGCACATAAAGCGGAACAGTGGTCAGACAGATACCCAGAGTCAAACCTCCCCAGGTACTAAAAAAAACCATCGGCCCTTTCGTGGCATAATAATCGTTGAGCATAAAGGTAAGGCCAAATGCAAAAGAACTCTTGATAAGCTGCGAAAGTTAGTGCTGACCTTGAAGTAGATGAAGACATACCATTGCCAGACCAAAAGCGCTTCCTGCACGATCCATGCACACATCATTGGTATACGTGACGATACCCGTACAGCCTGCGCCAACGCCAAAGTTGATCAGGGCCAGAAAGACGCAACAGACCATTGTGGGTCTGGCATGCTCAATTGCATCTCCGAGGCCAAAAGCTCCTACAGTCATGGTGATTGCAGAAGGCACAATGACGACGAGCCGGAACTCAGGCTCGTACAGACCGCCATTGAATGCGGACATGTAGTGAGCGGCAAGATCGGACATCCAACCAGAGATCAAAGTTCCCAAGGCAGACCCAACAAGAGGTGCTATGCCAATGACGAGTCCAACCTGAGTTGGATCGAGGCTGTATGGTGGAGCACCAAAGATTTGGTCAGCTACAGTACCAAGAACAATGACCCAGGTAAAGGTGATTGACCACATGATACACCCCCATATGACAACAGGATGTCGGAGCATAAGAATAGGGCTGACAAGACTGGGCAGTAGCTCTTTTGCGCTGGCGAATTGGAGATGCTGGACTCCACAGATCTTCTTCCATGGAGTGACCGACTCGACAACTGGTGCAGTCTCGACATCTGGGGCAGCCTTTTCATCGGTCTTCTCATTTCCACCCGATATCACTTCGTCCCTGTCCCATTTGGTCTCAGGGAGGAAGAAGACCACCATGATCAATCCCACAGCGAAAGCGACAGCAAGGAACCAAAAAGCCCATCGCCAGCCCATGTCGACAATGAGATACCCACTGATGACCGGGGCGATATTGACAGAGACAATGACGGCAAAGTTCCACAGACCGACCCTTCGACCTCTCTGATGAAGAAAGAAGACGTCGTTCACGCAAGATGTACCAGCCAGAGAAAAGCATGGTCCCATGGCCAGTCCCTGGAATACACGGGCTGCCAGGAGTGACTCGTATCCTTGCGAAACAGCCGCCCAGATGTTGGAGACTACCAGCAGGACCGAGGTCAAGATGAAGATGATCCTGCGACCCCAGAGATCTGAAATGATTGCCGAAAAGTAAGAGCTGACGCCCAGACCGAGGATGAGCGACCCATTGAGTAGAGCCACATTGGAGAGAGGTGTTTGGAAGGTCTGCGACACAATGCCGAAAGCTGGAACGAGAACAGGACCAAGAGCACCAGTCACGCAGGCACCAAAGAGGAGAGTCAAGAAGTATAGCTCCTTTCGGATTCGTGACATGTTGAGAGGGTCATTGGGAGAGTTGGAGGGTGAAGGCACCAAGATTGTGTGCATGCCATCTTGAGAGTCTTCAAGGAAGACTGTCCCAGCAGGTTGCTCGGAAGCATTACTTTCAAGGACGCCGAAAGTCATTGTGGTGGTGAGTGAATGCTGGCTACAATGGTCACTGCATGGTCATATTTATGTCAGTGATGTTCTACAGTCTAACGGAACACTCCCGAGTGACTCGGAAACGACATCACAGTATCTGGTTATCGTGAGCAGCTCCACTCATTAGCGGCGGATGCAAAACAGCCGCCGCTGATAACACCTGGATCGCGGGGAGGTGGAGATGAACTTTGCGGGGAAGCCGATAAGTGAGTTTTAGCGGCGGATGTCAAGATTCCGCCGATGATACGAAGCTGATTGGTAGGAAGTCATTGTGGAAGATTGATGTCTCGGGGTGAAGTGATTGCCTTAAGATTTGCCATGGGCACAGCAACTTCAATTCACACGAGGACTCATCAGTTACGACACTGTCATGATCAACTCGTCACAAGACTCTCTTCCAATAATGGCAAAGCTGGGAATCGCCTCCGAGGACACTCGACATCAAGTCAGAGTCGCAGTCACACAAGCTGAACCCAAATGGCTTGACCTGCAGGGTTCAGTCGACAAGACCTGTGCTTTGATCACTGAGGCAGCCAAAGGAGGTGCTGAGCTGCTGGCATTCCCCGAGTGTTGGGTTACAGGATACCCTGCTTGGATCTGGTAAGTTATCGTCATGGACACCCATTGACGCTCATTCAGTGCTGACGTCAAAGGGCGCGACCAATTGATACAGACCTCGCGAGCCGGTACATCAGAAACTCCATGCGCGCCGATGGCCCAGAGATGGCAAGAATACAGCAATGCGCGGCCGACAACGACATAACCGTCGTCCTTGGGTTCTCGGAAAACTTTCACAACACTCTCTACATCTCACAGGCCATCATCGACTCTGACGGCAAGCTGCTTGCACTTCGACGGAAGATCAAAGCTACCCATATGGAGAGAACAATCTTTGGTGATGCTTCTGGTGATGCCCTTACAAGCGTTGTTGATACAAGGGTCGGCCGTGTCGGAGCACTCTCTTGCTGGGAACACATCCAGCCTCTACTCAAATATTACCTCTACAGCCACCGTGAGCAGATCCATATTGCTGCGTGGCCACCATTGCATCCATACAAGGACGAGAAGGAATTGTGGTCCATGTCGAGAGAAGGTACTTTCGCTCATTTACGTTCATGACAGTTGCTAACGAACAGGCGCCCGCGCACTATCTCAAACATACGCAATCGAATCACAAGCCTTTGTCCTTCATGCGACATCCGTCATCAGCGAACACGGAATCAGCCTCATGAACACAGAAGGGGGGGCTGTCATGAGCACTCCCGGAGGAGGCAGCTCTGCAATCTTTGGACCCGATGGAAGGATTCTCACCGAGGATATACCCCAATGTGAGGAGGGAGTCCTGTATGCCACACTTGATCTGGATGAGATTCTACGGTGCAAGAGTTTTGTGGATGTCTGTGGGCACTACAGTCGACCGGATATGTTGTGGCTTGGGGTTGATCGGGAAGTGAAGAAGCATGTACAGTAGTTCAATTTATGCCCGATCACAGAATTGCATTAGCTCAAGTTCTTCTTTGTGCCAACCGCATTTATTCTTCTACGTATCAACAAAGTAGGCAACATCCAGACACGACTGTACGCGAGTCGCCGCAGGTCCGTCTGCCTAAATGGAGGCCTTCTGAGACTCCAAGAGCCATCGCATGAACAACATATGTGAGCTTGATCTTGATTCGACCTTGCCCATGGCGTGTTATGCCACCAATCTCGAGCATTTAGGGACTGATGGCCAGCGCATATTGTGCATATCGTAAGGTTTGGGACTAATCACCACCAGAGCCCCACCTCCTAGCCTCTTGGATGCCGACTTCCACATCGGAGAGATCGAATTCGTCAAGAATTCGTTTGCATTTGAGGACCGCTGCGTGCCCCTGCTCAAATGTTGTCGAGCCTACCTTCACTGAGATGAGTATAGTGACGGGACATGTTGACCGATCTTCCAGAGCTTCATAGGACTCTGCGTATCCGAAACGAAGGATATCGATGTCGAACCAACTCATGTCGCCAAGTGATTCGATGATCTGCCGTTGGAGAGAACTTTGTGGATCATTCCAAGGCCCTCGGATTGCATGGCATGTGCTAGGGTAAGACGTGCACTTGTAGCCATCAGGGGGATCTGGCCTTGAACTGGCGATGAGACCGGCTCGGGGTCGAGCGCTGGACTCGGTAGTGTTTGCTTCGTTGGACATGTTGGGGGTTTTCTTTTGGTGGGAGACAGTGCATAAGGGAGGACAGGTGTCCTATTTATACATTGGCAGAGAGGGGTGAGTCATCTGTCAGAAACCTTTGAGACTGAAGGTTATGTGAAAGTATATCATCAGTTGAGCTTGACCTAGGAGGGAGTTTGATAAGTTGACGCGTTGAGTTGTTCGCAATCGGCCCAATTTCACGATACCGAACCGGGAGCATCGTCTCAAAGGCTGAGAGGTATCAAACGGCTCCAAGCCGAAGAGCAGATCCATCGGGAAGTGAAAGGGATTCATATTGCGAAGGCCTCTGTTGCTGTTGGCTGGCTCGAAGAGACGACGGAGGCGCCTGAGGCCTGTGGACTGGGAAATAAAGTTCCTGCTTCTTCCTTTATGTTATTAAACATGTGGAATAAAAGATATCGCATACTCTCACTTGAAACCTTGTACCTAAAATGTGGCCGTGAGCGCCAGATGAATCTCAAGGGGTAAGAAAAGCGATCGTGAAGCGCCCTAACAAGGGACTGGTGCATAGAAATTCATAGAAAAGGCCGCGACTTTGACAAGAAGAATGAAAAAAGAGCGAATAAAAATTCCATCTTCAAGGCATATAGTATCAGAATTGAGTTAATTGCGAGTCTCTTTGGTGTTTGTTAATGGGCGAGGGAGCAGCGTCATTGAGTTATAGTGGACTTAGTGGATGAGGCGCCTAAAAGAACGGGTGCGAGTGCTGTTAGGCATGGGAGATCCATAATGTCAACAACGCCATCGCCGTGTGGGTCTTATCTTCAACACTCATCAACATCGTCAAAACGCCACCACCAACAACAACAACACTGGCAAGATGAGTGACGCGCGAAACAACAAGCGACGTGCCCCAGGCAATCATGCAAATGAGCCGGAGAAGAAGAAAGGTCGACCTTCACAGGCAGATCTGGATTCGCACGCTGAACGAGATGCCATGAACCAAGTGCAAGCCCGGAGAATGCTGCGTCGGCACCCCGCTGTGCGTTCTACTGGCGATGATGACAGGTTCGACTACGAGAATCTCGTCTCTTGGCGAATAGAAGAACACTGGGATGAGGAAGATGAGGCTGCAGTCGATGAACAGTGGGATCAATCAGAGTTGAAGGAGAGCACCAAAGACTTGAACTCTCCGCAATATGCGTCGCTGTTCAAGTTGTTCAGAATTTCACTCCGGCTATTCGAAACTGCACCGAATGCCATCATCTCCCCTCTCTTCGCCTTCGTTACCAAGCCGTGTCAAAAAACAGCTTGTCCAACGAATGGGTTATGTCCATGACCTTCTGTGAGCACCTGATGAAACTAATGGTTCATCCATGTTGGGAGCAAGACAGGAAGCTACTGGTACTAGCGCTGCAGTGGACAGTGATTTGTCGACTCGACTCTCGCCGCCGATGGCTGAGTGGGGGTTTTCCAAAGTCATGTCCAGTCTTGCAGCCCCTCTTTGAGGAGATACAAGATTACGAGGCCAAGCGCTTGTCTCTGTCTTACCACGAGATGCATGAGCAAGCGAGGGACCGTGCTATCCGAGAGGGTAAGTCACCTTCTGAATTCTCGGACCTTCTCTACCAAGTGGGCGAGGCGGTTCACGAAGATAAAAAGCTGAGGCCCAAAGTTGAGCCCGGGTTTGACAATCTCTGGGGCGTAGTGGTTCTACCTCTCACCAACTGGGATCTCAGGGTTCTCTCAAGTGCTGTCAATTCTACCAAGTTCAGACCTGAATGGAGTTATAGCGTCCAAGATGCCTTGAAAGGCTGGAAGGCAGAGATCCCCGGTTACGAGCTCCCTACACAGGACAAGCTCTCCCTGGTGTATAGGCTGTCTCAGAAGAACGTATTCCGCCATATCAGAGTCATGTTGAGACAGCCTCTTACCAATGCTGACGACGGGATTCACCGACCCGAACCTGACCAGGTTAATCAGAATAATGATTCTGAGCAAGACATGAATTTTCTTCCCCGAAGGATCCATCACCGACCCGTTGCCAACGACGCCATTGTTGAGAAGAGTGGACCAGTGGACGCCAACGACTCAGACTCCCCTTTGGACATTCAGAATTGGCCAGACGGAGACGACAATGATATTGATATAGGCGGTACCTTCGGCGCTGGTGTCGAGGCGGGTTTCGAGGAGTTCGATCCAGTGTCCCGTGAGTCAGCTGAATACCGTCGTCATGTATCTAATGTGTCTGAAACACTCCTTCAACAGTCTCATGCCTCTCCCATTAACGCTTCCCACCAGGATAACCGAATACTTTCAGAGATCTCAGAGTTGAGGAAGGAAAACCTGGAGTTGCGGGAAAGTCAGCAGCGGCTTCACAAGCTCGTGGAAGAAGGCCAAAAGCGACAAAACGAACTCATGCTTAGCATGCAGGTCCGCCTTGACGAGTTGAGTCAGAGAAAACCAGCACCTAACGTCCAGCAGGACAACCAACAAACTACAGCCTTTTTTAACAAGCCTGCCACCACGCCAGAGAGTGTCCTGGACACTCCAAACTTATGGTACCTACTGGATTAATCGCCAAGTCGACTTCCAGAGTACATTGGGCATAGAGAATATGATGGGTTGATACAGCGTCCGCGGGAGATAGCGCCTTGGGCAAATACATCCGAGGGTCATCCTTGAATTGGCGACATAAAGTCCATTCGGGAACGACAGACTTGTCCTTGTCTCTAGTATGGAATTACGGATGGATGAGTATGAGTCATGTAGTCACTAAAAGAATAGACATGTCTACCAGGCGAATAGACTGTATTAGAAACGAGTCTGGATACGCAGTAATCAAACACATGTTATCCAGCACTCGTGACGGGAATAGACAAACTTCCACCGTCCCGGACATCCAGCTTCTCTACGCGATGCGCATTCGAGTAAAGGCCCTACCCTTGAATAGCGACAGCAAGGCTTTGGTATAAAGTTTAAAAGGAAACACTGCCAATGCATGGTGCACGTGTTTACCAAAGAACGTAACCAAAAACAGAGACAACTCTTAGCAAAACGGGTGAACAAGAGCTGTGAGGTTAGGTTCTAGGTGGTCACATCAACTCCTAGCTACAAGGTTCAAGTCCATGAACACATCTAGCTTACCGGGTAGACTTTATATCATAATAGACATGAGTACGGACGGTTTTCTGTCATCCTAGCAGCCTTGATTGATATATTCGCTGAATGTAGTTGATACGACATGCCTATCACGAGGCTTTCAAGATGCGTGGCACCTCCACAGGCGTGGGGATTGTGTGTATTGTACAGTTGATTTAGAGGTTGAAAGATATTCATAATGCATCAATTCATCGCTACCAATCCTGACTTTACTCGCCACCGTGTCTTGCACTCAAGATGATATTAAAGAGTGTCAGAAAAATATGTGAGCCAATTGAATGCTCTGCGGATGGCCTCTGGCTTCCTGGAACCGTACAGCCAGACCTCGCGAACAATGGCCAGACGTCTCTTGCGCTCGACCAGGTCGGCATCGTTGCTCCAGATCAAAAGGCCAAGCTCCTTTTCGGCCTCTCCGAATGGCTTATAGACTATCTGCTGAATCATTGGGGTCCATTCCTGGAGGGTCTCGCGTGCTTTGCGGGCTTGAGAGGCGAAGTCCTGCGGCTGGCGAAGGGCGTCTTGCCACAAAATATCAGCCTTCTCGTGGGAAGGTGTCCTCTCGACAGAGTAGCTGGTGACTTGCATAACGCGCAAGTATGAGGCCAGGCTCACTGTACCGCCCACAACCACTTCACAGAACCATGCGACAACATTACACCAGAGTGTGAGCAGGTTGCGCTGGACCTGGGGCAGTGCCAGACTTGCCTCATTTTTGAAGCCGATGACAAGACCAAGAGGGACGACAAGGTCGAGCTGAGCGGCGCTGTAGATCTCCAAAGAGATCATCAGACCCGGCTCAACGATGTCATTGTTGATGGCGTCAATGTCGCGTCCATTCTCTCCAAGCACAAGGTTCTCAAAATCCAACCACGCAGGCAGATTAAGGGCGAATGGACCCCGAATGAACCCCGTAAATTGGTTGATGTCAAAGCACCTCGACCAGAAGGTCTCCCGTAAAACCTGGTTAGTGACTCCGGGGTCGTTGATCCGATTGATCAGAGTACCACTTGGGGTGTCCGCCTCCTGCTGAGGCGCGATGGGTAAACCATTCTCAATTCGCCATTGCCTGTAGGCCGTCGACATGCCGGAGCTCATGTCATCGCCATCAGGCCCTTTCGCCCAAGGCCAAGCGGGGGCCGCGTGTTTACCGAGTGGTTTGACTATGGAAAGGTTAGTATATACAGATATAACGAGACTGAGTAACCTACAGATGTTCTTCCACATCGTCTTGTCGATGACGTACTCAAAATACACAGAAGGGACCTCGATGTTACCACGCTGTATGTGGTAGAATTTGCAGACGACGCGGTAAGACGCCTTGCGCTTCTCCGCAATCTGGGGGACCAAGTCACTGTGAAAGCGTTGGATATATTGGTCAATATATTCTCGGCGCTTGAAAAGGTTTTCGGGTCTCGGCAAGTTGGCCGGATCGAAAGTAACTCGCTGAGAACTCATTTTCTCAGCGGCGGAAGTGTTGTTGGGAAGTGGTTGAACACACGAGAAGAGAATGAAAACTGTGACAGGAAGAGAGAGAGAGAGGAAATGAACAGAGGGGCATGTAATGCAAAGCATTGGTCCTAGCCCACCAGGAAGGCCTCTGAATCAGTTGGCAGCTGGGAGCAAGTGTCACGTCACGTGGCTTTGAGGAACGGAAACATCATGGACATCGATATGGGGAGGAGGAAGCCTGGTGAATAGCTAAATACCTTGTTGCTGTCGACTGTTTAAGTCCTTGAAACGAGTCATGACAAGTCTGAGAAGTGAAGTCCAGTTGTAGACATTTGTGTCACTGTGCTCACGTTCTTACTCAAGCACTGCCAACCTCAATTGCGTCTCAGAAATTGTGGTATGATCTCCAAGTGGTGAGCTAGATACGTTGTTTGCAGTTTGGACCCGTGGATGAGAGCTTATAATCACCACAGACTTGAGCCTGATATTAGACGACCAATAGGGGAGGATGTGTTGTCTATAACAGAGATCTTTGTCGACTTTCTCGCTACTTCAGTTCAACTACCAGACCATTGCCAATATACATTATCTTCTGTCCAAATGTTCCACTACTCCCCCTCTCGATTTACTCCTCCATAGTTTGATGGGTCCAGGATTGGAGGGGATGTCTGTTTCCGCTTCAGCAGGACAGTCGGTGGTATCCCTCGATGTTCAGGGGAAGGCTCCTGCTTAATGATTGGCGAGAGCGAAACAGACGAGGTATGTGTGGGAAGGCTGTCTCTGTGGACGACAGGCTTCTTCTGACTTGGAGCCTGGATGTCTCTACCGAAGAGGCCAGCTTGCTTGCCGTCTTTTCCACGGAAGTTGTTGCCCATCTCAAGCTTTTGAGTTTGCCGGCATTCGATAGAGTCAAACTTCCTCGGGATGACGGGTGTGATGATGACATTGACGGCGATGGCTTCGTTCACTTCGTCCAGCAGCGCTGTGGCCACCTTGTCAATTCCAGCTCCGGTCGATGATTGACACCAAAGGCCTTCGGGGGTGGCGGTGTACCAGTCGGACGAGTAGCCAGCAAGATCCGTGCAGGTGAGCTTGGTGGAGACGACACCATCCTCGGCACCCACGCGAGTCATCCAGGCCTCTGTAGCTCGCTTGAGCGCAGGAACAGCCTCTGGCTGAGGCTGACTCCAGCTCATCGCACCACTGGGCCTGTATGAAGAGGGTCCACCTCTACCACGCACGCCAGAGTAACCGCCCCGGCCTTGCTGGCCAGAACGTCCTCTTCGTGGGGTTGAAGAGCGTCCCCGGGTATGGTTAGAATTGGCCTCTGCAAAGGTCAAGTCTTCCATCTGTCGCTGAGTCGACTCATCTCTTGCATCGCCGCGCTCGGGAGGTTGACTCAGAGGACCAGCACGACGGTCTCGTCGAACCTGAGCGTTCTTCTCCTGGTTTCGTGAAGGAGGCATCGTGAATTGTCGTAGAGAATTCGGAAATTGAAAGAGTTAAAAAGTGGTGGTTCTCGAGGCTTGGTGATTCTGATGATGCGTTGAAGGTTCTTGTTTGAGTTGAGTGGAACAAATTTGCTCAGGCTCCTGTCTTTGCTTGGTGAAAGCTTTTGGGGCCCGTCACTTTGAAAATTGACTGTGAAACGCTGTCGACCTTGAGTGGCACCGGCAAACGGCTGGCAGTACGCTGGGCCATGCAAGTAGAGTACCAACAACCTCTGAGAATGATGACAGCGAATGGCTCAAATTCTCATGGTTCACCCCACTTTCTCTGTTTTACTCCCCTTCATCACCTTCACTCTTAAACAGCAACAACTGCGACCAACAACAAAATGAGTGCACGACAGACCAGAAAGAGACCAGCCTCCGGCTCCTTTCAAGACCAACTTACGAAAAGGGGTCGACCAAGCAAGGCTGATCGGGATTCACAGGTTCCTCATGACGCACCCAGCAGGGCTACTGCCAGGACAATGCTACGAGATCACCCCCCTCTGAAAGTCGACTTGCTTGACGATCGCCGATTCTATCGAGAACTCATTGAGACGCCAATCGACGATTGGAGTGCAGACGATGAAGCGGCGGTCGTTGCCGATTGGAACCAGTCAGAAGCAAAGTCCTTGTCTAGGGACTTTTCGCAGCGAAATGCTTTGTTGGCCACCTGGAAGATCAGCTTGAGACTGTACAAGGAGACACCCGTCACACTTTTGTCCCTGTTCACGTCCCTCCGATATCAACCGGTGTCAACAAACGGAATGGGGAATGAAGTGATCTACTCTGAGTCTTTCTGTAGCGAGTTGTCAAAGCTCATGGCGCATCCGTGTTGGGAACAGAAAACAACTCTGCTCACTCTGGGCCTTAGGTGGACTGTCATCTGTCGTCTGGATGATCGTCGCATCTGGGAGCTTAATAGAACATACCATTGTCCCGCCCTCAAGGCCCTCTCGCAGAACATTGAAGAGTGTGGGGATGCTCAGATGATGCTCTCGTACCATGAGATGCACAAAGCAGCGAGAGAGGCCGTCTTTGAGCTACGCACTGCACCTTCAGTGTTGTCAGACCTACTTTGCAACATAGGTCAAGCCGTGTCTGGTGAAGTGTCTGCACGACCCCCAGTCGATTCTCAGTACCAGATTCACAATGGTTTCGACGTTCTCCCAGTCACCTTATGGGATCTCCAAGTCCTCTCAAAAGCTGTGAATTCCACAACATTCAAGACTGAGTGGAACTACAGTGTTGAAGAGGCCCTCCTGGCCTGGAAGGCGGAATCCAAGGGTAGCGATATCCCTGCAAAGGAGAAGCTTCCTCTTCTTTATGAGCTGGCCCACCTGGACTTGTTACGACATTACGTAGTTCTTGGACGAAAATATCCCCCAACATCTGCGTCCGAAGGTAGTCGCCAGGATTTCGTGGCCCCGGAACGTCAAATTCCCGGGGCAACCGGTGCTCAACGTGTCGTACGCGAGGGCGATACCCCCGGTTATGAATCCTCCTTCAGCCATCGAACTCCAAAACAGAACGAGCAAGACTGCAATGACATGGCCACTGTACTCGATGGTGGTGTAGACGTTGATTCGGATGGATCTGTCGCTACTCCTCTCAATCCAGATCTGTCTCGGCCACATGGACCTATCCGGCCTGAGATCACATCGACACCCATGGAGGACAGACCTTTCCGCCGGGAACGCCGATACAAAGCGCTCGTCGATGGAGAGGAAACGGAGGATGAGCAAGAGGACCTCCAGAGGAACCAACATCACGAACTCGATTCCAGCCAGAGGATTGTCCCGGATCGGCAAGGCACCACACTCAGCCTTGGCTTCGGCGACCGTACGTCTCAATTCGAACTTGAATCAGCCTATACACAGCCGAACGCACCGACACAAAGGTCCCCACGAAGATCTCCTCATCCAGCACCCATCGTGCCTCATGCCTCTGAGGCGGCTTTCAGTCAGTTGACGGTACCTGGTGAAGGCAGCCCCAGGAGTCACGCTGAAGAGGTCAAGTCAAGCCTGAAGCGTATTGAGAACCAAAACACCCGAATTTTGAACCTTTTACAGCCACAAACACAAGAGACGCATCAACCAGTTGCGCATCTGCCGGATCAGCGACGAGGTAAAACTGATAACACTGGAACCGCAGGGATGGTTCAGGTTATTGAATCTGTTGGGGTGAACGATTATGGCTTGGTTCGCAACCTTCGATCACAAATTGCCCAGTTACTTGAAGAGAACAAGGGATTGTCGGACACGGTCAAGGAGAAGGACCAAGCAATCGAGGAGAAGGATGCATTGATCAGGGAATTGTCAGACAAAGTCAAGGACAAGGCCGTCAAGAACGAGAGTCAGAAAGATGAAGTAATCAAGGAATTGTCCGACAAGGTCAAATTTCAGAAGTTTGAAATTTCAGACCTGCACCGAGATATGGCCACGAAGGACACTGCCCTTGAAACTGAGAGGAACAGGGCGAACAACCTTGAGACACAGTTGAGCGAGCTCGGGTGGTAGTTAATGATAGAGAATACTCTCGTAACTGTCTTGACCAAAACCCGTGTGATGACCATAAGCTTTTAGCCTCTGGCACGACGAAAAAGGACATGTTGACCTTGGTGAGTCGTTCGTTCTCCTGGAAGCCTACTAGAAATTCTAAAATTGATATTATCAACGCCTCAAACTCAACATGAGAATAGCCAACCTCATTGAAGTCTTTGAACCCTTGGGTGGGAGCACGTTGGCGTGTCGTCCTAAATTTTCCAGGCTAACAATTCTGCATCAACAAGACTGAATATTGCGTTAGGTGATGGATGCAGCGGAGAATAGCAGATAGTTTGATACAACTCTTGGACATGAATCTGTCTTCTCATGTTCCAATCTGATGTCTGAGACGCCATTTAAATCAACGACAGTGAAGGGTGAATGTGGCATCTGATGATTACTTGTCAATATGCACATTGAAGGCAAAGAAGCAGGGATTTCACATATTCCGAGTTAATAGCCAGTGACTGTCTTCCAATTTGGCACAAATGAAGCAACTCGCTGTTCATCTTCCTTCAGAATTCAAGCCGTGATGCCTATTCTTCACAGGCAAGGTGACAGTCAGCAGGCTTTAGTATATAAGGGCTTTCAATTCACCACTTGTCAACATTCCCGTTGCATGACAGGCCCAGCCTGAGTAGTCCTAAGGGGTATAGCCGGGGGGCCCGTGGTGTAGCGGAGGTTGAACCGGTCTTGAGAAGCGCCATCGCGCTCTCCACGCCGGCCAACACTTCCTTCAGAACCCGGTTCTCTTCCTGCAGTTGACCAATCTCTTTATCCTTTTTGGCAACCATAGCCTTTGCGATCCTTGTCTCCCTCTCAACATTCTCACGGAGTTCCCAAACGTGTCTCTTCAAGGTCTCTCTTTCCTGGTTGGCACTGCGTTCAAAAGCCTCCAGGTCCTCTTTGTAACCCATCTTCTGTCGAAGGTTCTGCTTCTCGAGTTCCTCAACCTTCTGTGCAAGGGTCTTCTCGTCTTCGGCCATTTCTGATCAACTGTTAGAAAGAGAAAGATTGATATTGCAAATGCTCACTAACTTACTGAAGTGGGATTTGCCGGAACGTTTAAAAAGAGGGTACGGCGATAGAAATTGTGAAGTTTAGGAGAAGTAGGTAAAAGTGGGAAGTTCTTCTATGGGTAGTTTTGTGAGCGGGGCTGTGATTCATTAACCTGGGATGTGCCAAGACCCAGCGATGCTCGCACCAAACAATAAAGAGTTGACAGACAAGCCCCCCTGAGGTTAACTCGTGCTCTGGAATTCTCGACACCTAGATTTCTTTTCTTTACACACATCACATCGCATCGCATCGCATCAAAACTCTACAAACCGTCCACAATGGCTCCCGAGAAGACCAAAACCGTTCCCGACTCTACAAAGGTCGACCCACTCAACCCTGCTGCTCGCCACGGGTACATGGATGCTTGCTTTCGGCAACTACCTATCTCTAGCAACCTGATAGAGCAAGCACGTACTAAGGCCATACAGCTTCTGAGTAAGGATCTTTCTGGTCGAGGTCTTAGTGACGTTAACGCGGGCTACTTCGAGTACCACGTTGACGTCACTGTCTGGAGACTCATCAGTAAGTAACACTAACACAATTCCCTATTTTTTCTCCATACTAATAAATATAGTGAACCGCCTCATGATGGCCAAGAACAAACCTTGGCCTTGGACTGTTTCGCTTGATAAGAATGACTTGTCGCAGGGCACCTCCTCTGTCTTCAGGGAGTGGTGCCAGTCTCACGGCCCTAGCGGAGAGACTCAAGACAGCAGCAGCACTCCCCGATCCCAGGCCCCTCTCTCGCAGCACCAAGCTCCCGTCCCTCAAACACATGCTGAGGCTGATCGAATGGCCAGAGAAGCACGCGAAAAGGCCAACGAGGCCGAGCTTGAGGCCTTTCGCCTGGAACGCATTGCCAGATAGTGGCCTGCCGACGATGAGGCATCCAGCGCAGTAACACGAGTTGAAGATTTCGCAGACTCCCATGCTCCTCGCCCTCGTCACGTCAGAAGGATGCGGGAACACGGGCCTCAGGTGTTCTATAGCCCTCAGGAGGTAGGCAGGGCTGCTGCCGAAATCGAGAAAGAAAACAAGCCCTATCTCACGAAGTACCGCCTCCAGACGGTGAAGTGTGACGCTAAAGACTTCTTGGAGAACGAGGACATTCTAATGATAGTCACGTCCTCCACCGGACGAGCCACGAAAAGGAGACGCTCTGGTGCTGAAGTGCGGAACGCAGAGAACTTGTCCAATGAGGACACGTCGATGAGTGTCTCGTCCTCGTCTAAGCGTCCTCGCCTGCAACGTCTTGCCGCGATTGAATTTCCCACTGAGGTTGAGGATTCCCAAGACGAACCATCCGCGCGCCCATAAAGCCAGATTGCCCAGCTAGTAGGTTATCCGCTTTTGTGTTTTCACTTCCTTTACTAATGACTCTATAGCCAACACAGACGGCAACGAATGTCTCGCGGCGAAGACTCCAACTTGGCGAACAGTGTCCGGACGGTGGTGAACGAGGACGGCACGGATAGTGATACCAGGAGGATACGAGTTGGTAAATAGCTGAATCATACATCAATGGAAGCTATTGTCTCGGAATACATGGTTGCCATCATTTGACTCACCAAAGGGTCTACAAGAACAAGTGCCAGCGTTACTATGATGCATTACTCCGTATAGCCCTTGAAATGGTGACAGCTTCAGACACCGAGACGCATTACAAACAGGAAACAAGACAACACGGAAAACATTAAGAGGGGTTCTGCCTGCGTAATTGGCTGCTCAGATATTGCTATCTTTCCTTTGGTCTCACACATGACTGAACTTTCCATCAACCCCATCATTACAATACCCATAAGTGAATCAAACATCAAAAGTGTCGAAACGAGCCAGCGACCTCTCTGAGTTGACTGCATTGGCCAGGTGATCAGCCACCGTCACTTTGTTACCCTGCTTGACAGTCTTCAACCACAGACAGATTTGCAGCCAGAGTCGTCGTACTTCCATGCGTACATAGGGATAGTGGTTGCAAGCCTCGTACTTTGGATCGACACCAACAATCAGTGACGCCGCTTTCCCATCGACGGTGGTCCAGGTCAGGGCGGTCGCTGGGCTGATGAGGCCGCGGAGCTTGTCGTACACCTCGTTTCCATCTCCCAAGGCAAGGTGATGGAAGTCGAGATCTCTGGGAAGACCGAGTTCGAAAGGACCAACCACAACCTCGTTGTACGGCTTATCACCGTAAATGTCCTCCCAGATCTCCTGTCGCTTCGCCAGCGAGGGCTGGGCTATCGTACACTTGAAGGAGTCAGTCTTGGCGCTTACAAAATGGTGATCATACTCACAAGAGGAACAGGAGCGATAAATTCGGCAGTGTCAATTGACAGGTTGTTGTCGATGCGCCATTGTCGGTATCGAAGTGAGAGTCCCTGACTCATATCGCGATGAGTAGGTCTCTCGGGCCAAGGCCAATTGGGAGCATTTCCAAGCCGCCCGACGTCCTGGACTAGACTTGGTCAGTAATCTCCATCGTGTTATCAGATTTGAACTCACAGGCCAGCGTCCAGAAGGTTTCGTCCACCATAAACTCGAAGAACAAGTGACCGACTTGAGTGGCGCCCTGATCGTGGACTCTCTTTGCTACTCGATCTGTCGACTCCTTGTACGTCTCATGCAGCTTGTCCTCGAAGTATCGGCCGTCTTCTTTCAAGTAGTCGACTATCCACGCCCAGCGATCATCTTCATCGAAAGAGTCGACTTCCGACACCGCGCTGGTGAGAGCTGCTGTGCTCATTTCGACGTTCGGGGGAGTGCGTGCTGGCTTTGTTGTAGTGAAGGAGGAAAGCAGTGAAATTTCCGGTGAAAGAGAGGAAAGAAAAAATGGAAGAGTGATTGCGGGTGCTGGCACTCAATCAGCGTCGGGTACTGGACCTTTCCGCCAGTGCACGCAAACTCGCAACAACATCACGGATGTTCACAAGCCGACGCCAAAATTTACAAAGTCAACGCGTACATAAACACTGGAAGAAAACAGCTTGTAGAAAGCTGTGAAGAAGTACAAACGGTAGATTGATTGCAATTGGAAAGAAAACACACGAAAATGCAAGTCTGCATGGAGAAAGATAGACATCAAGCACCCAAGATGTTCAGCAAACAGAGACCATCGAGCAATCGATGCCAATCAGTTCAAATGTTCCTTCACCTGATCGACTCATACTATTGTTCTCCGTCCCATGTTTTGTTACAGCTTGTGACGTACGCTTACGTGTTTGATCCTACAACAATGTAGATTTGCCTCCGTGATGCCCACCGTCGATTTCGTACGTCATGCGTTGAGTATGTTTCATGGATTTGTTGATATTCCGTTTGGCATGCCTGCATAGAGCTCGCTTGCTAGTGCATTGGGACCTTGCAACATGAGGTTGAATGGTAAAAGAAAGTAAGATGATGCCAGGAGTTCTCGCATATACTGCATTCTACTGTGAATGGACTACGTTAATGGAGCCCGTGATTTATGACAGCGATAAACAGCTGATAGCACCGAGCCCTGCGCCGACCGACCTTCTGTCAATTCCCGTACTTTAAATCAGCACAGCTCAAAGTCGAACTTCTCATCTATTTCGTCTCTCTATCACCACATCGATCATGCCTCGCGGTAGACGACAACAACGCGAATGCCGCCCTCAAGATCGATATCGCCGCTGAAAGCGCCAAAACAACATCAGAGCGACTGAGAACATGCAGGATGTTGGTGACGGTTTGACTCACGTGAGTTCTTCCTAGCCACACCACTGCGTATCATGGACATCCAGCTAATGAGAAGAAGCCGCCTGGTCTTCAGACAGCAGTCCTGTCTAAACTCCAGGAATACACCACAGATCAAGGACGTGTCTGAGAGTTGGTAAACCCCACCCCCGATATCTCACAGGACAGGTTCCTTGCAGTGACTCTCAGAGACGGGACTTGGGGAGTAAGCGCGGACATCTAGGATATCCTCTACGTTATTGAACTGAAGTACGAGCCAGGAAGGAAACTTCAGTTTCAAGTCACGTATACATATGATGAGGCTGTTTCGAAAGCCAAGCAAGATGGCTGTCCAGTGAGAATCACGGAAAACACTGGTCGCCGACCCATGAGCGACGTGGATCGTGGTTTTTTTCAAGACATGGCGGAACTCACAATCTCTCCAAAGAAAGACGCCATCAGAATGCCGAGATCTGTTCGAACCGCGGTCAGATCCCGGCGAACCTGCTCACCGGCAGCATACATGGCATCCTCAGACCGCCTCTGCGTCATGTCAAAAAGGAGGAGCCCGAGTAGAAACCTACTACTTCTCCTTTCTCAAGCCACTATCACAGTATGTTCAACAGTTTATATTCTCTCAGTATCCAGATAACAAATTAGCGATGCATGTCGTCCATGACAATAGTGCCAGCGCTGGGAACTTATATTCATGATACAGGGTTCTAGATTGGAGGTGTTTTCAGATTCACGGCGGTTGACATTCGTGAGCTTATGGGGGGTACTGGTAACTCAAAGGAATACTTTGTCACTATCGGATGCATCGAACTCGATTTGTCGTGTATCAATTGGCTGTTGAAAATGTTACTGCCGTTTTGCATGGGTCCAACAGTAGTTGAATAAGACACGACGACTACAACGATGAAGTCTGGAAACAGTTTACAATAAACCATTTCAAGAAGCCGATAACGATACGTAAGCCAAGCATCGTATTATTCAGGGACTACAACGCGTTCCAAAAGACGAGATTTATGAGACCAATGCCGGCTTAACTTATCATTGTCTTTTGCTCGTGGTGGTAGCACAGGCCTGATCAGAGGCTTGGTGCCGTGATATTTAACATATTATGCCGCTTGATAAGTTGTACTTCTCTTGAATGTCATGGCCAAGTTGGTGGGCCTGATCTGAGCGATCGGTTAGGCAAGACCCAGGGGTTCTGGTTGCCATCCAGTGGTTCACGTCCATGTGTCTGAGGGAAGGTACACTCCCCGTGCCCCTCGAGGTTGAGAGGAGAGAAGTTGAAAACCTTTTCTCATCACACCCAAACACTCGGAATCCCAAAATGTATTCCACGAGTATGAACCAGTCTACTACAGGTAGCGGTGTGGGTGCTGTTGAAGCCGACATGCCTATGCCTGGCGGCGATGCCCAAAAGAGGCTCATTGAGGCCTGTAAGGGCAATGCATCTCTCTATGAGCTGTATCTTCAGCTGCCTAAATTGGCGGATGATCTGGAGAGTGACGCTACGATGAGGAGATATGGTTTTAGTGTCGCTGATACCGTCAAAGCCCTACGAAAGGGCAATAGCTGGGCCATGTGCGAACTACTGCACAGCATCCCCAGTGATGTTGCCAAGAGCATTGTGCGGGGGACGGTAGCCTATGACATTGAGCATGACCATTTTCCTTGCTACGAAACCCCTGTAAGAAATGCTGTGTTCAGAGACCAGATACCTGGTGTGTACGTGGTCTCCATGTCTAGGTTCAGGACAACGCCGCAAGGTCGTGATAACCTTGACGGCCGGTTTTTAAATGGTAAGGAAATGAAAATGGTCATTGCTGACATCAACAAGTATATTGATGGATACAATGTCCATGTGCAGTTTCAGAAAGACCTGCATGACGGACGAGTCATGTCAATAAATGACTTATCGGCTACAGATGCCCAGGCCCTTGATCATCTCAAGATGATCGACGGGTTTGCCCATGTAGGCAGCCAATGGGGCTCTCCTGTTTACATCAAAAAGCAATCGCATATAGATAAGCATAGAGCACTTGTCAGGACATTGGCGACAATGTGCACAATCGATCCTACAGAGATTGTCAGGATGAAGCAAGGACCTCTTTACGTCGGTTGTTCGAAAGACTTGGGCAAACGAACTCAAGTCTATAACCAGAACAACATCAAAGACATAAATAAGCCACTTGGGTTAACCTTGTCAATCCTGAGAAAGCTGGACCTTGATGTCAAGGTCAATGTTAGCGTTGTTCTGCGCACATGGAAAGCTGAACAGCTTGCAATGGCCGAGCAACTGGTAACAACCCTGGCAGGGTCTTTGGTATTCCAGTATGGATTTAATGCCACAGAGTCCGGTGGAACTGGATCACAAACCGTCAGGTCAGTTGAGTCGCTCAGGATTAATACCGAGTGCATCATGAGCCACAAACAATACATGCGGGATAACTTGAAAGGGACTCTGTTTGAGCTGGAGCAACGCGAAACCTTTCTCGAGATCCTGGATCAAACTCAAAACGATACGCGCCAAATTCGTGATGCGCTGGCGCGCTGCGCTGACAAGTTGAGGGCTCTTCCTAGGAATATCAGATGGACCGACAAGCTCGATGATCTAAAGAAGGTCCATGCGAGGCTGCGAGAGGACCTGAAAAAGAGAGAAGAGAATCTGAAACTCTTGGACCTACTCCTCGATATCCAGAAGATGGTATTCGAGGAGACTGGTAAGCCCGTCATTCGCTTGAAGCGAAGAGACGAGGTCACTGGCAGTTAGACATTGAAAGGGTCTTCTTTTGACAGTACTTCTAATACATCACGGGTGTTTCTGTTCTCACAGCTATAAGTAACCTGTAATTGTGAACATGGCGTAGTTTCATTCTATCTCACCCAATGTTGATAGTACTAATGCCAAAACGGTACTCAACAGGGCGACACGGGTTTCAACGCCGCCGAGAAATCCCCCCCATATGTTATCGTGAATGAGGCCAGCGACTTTGTAGTTGTGTCATCTCATATCTTTGCGAAACTGGCGTCAGCCATGTCAAGGTGACACTCACCCCTGGTTTTGCCTCTCCTGGTACCATTGCTCATATTGAGACTGACACCGCCTCTGGTAAGCTCACCAATATATTATGTTTGTGCCATGCTAACTCTCATATAGTTAAAGCTGCAAACCACTCCGCCGCCGAAGAGAATTAGTTCCGTGATGGACGAGACCATGCTGGAGCGGATATAAAGATGTGAAATGGGCTGGTGGGGATGGCAGGACTATAGCTGAACATCACATCTTCGTTGCCTTCATGACTCTAAATATGTGCTTGATGACGTTTTTCTCTACTCAGGCATATTTTTGTTCTTGTGCTCTTTCTTACCACGCGCAACCAATCTGCAATTTGTCCTGCTTGAAAGTATTTTGACATACGCTGTCCTCTTCTAGTGTTTTTGTTTGTATATGTCGCAGGGAAATTCAGCATCGGCGTGCGAAAATGCATCATCCACCAGTCATGCCGTCATCTTAACCATAAATTCGACTCCCCACAACACAGACATCGACGACGCTACACTGAAGACGGATGGAAACACATGATATTCTTGACCCACTCTGCATTTTACTCTAAAAGCCTTTGTTCAGTGAAACAACAGCGCCAAACTTTACCGAGTTCTGCAGAGTGGGTGAGAGAAAGGCGCAACTCCGCCACGTTGCCTCGTAGACTAAGCATCAGAGTCCAAAAGGGAGATCAGACAAAACAAACATATTACTGTGTGTCAGTAACAGTTTGGTTCGCCTATGGCTGCCAAATGAAGCAACGGATGGCTGATGATATGGCCAAATGGCAACTTAGCAGTTCCCCAAGCAAGACGGGCAGCGCTGTTTACAATCAGAATGGGACATTCAAGGGCACAGAGTGAGTCATAAAAGTGAGTGACAATCGTCAGTAACATGATATCACTAGTTAAAAACGATTGCTTGCTTGAATGTTTGCTGCAGACTAAGAAAGTAGTAAATAACCATATGTTTGCCATTGAGCAATCTGATTGCAAGATACCATTATTGTTTAGACTATGAACGGCTTGTTGACTGCGAGCAGATTTCCCATTCCAACACTCGCCTCCGCCTACCGGACATAGAACTTTGTGATGAATCATTCACCTGTCGTGATGAAAATGATGGAGTGCTTGGTTTCTTGCTTTCCCAAATGACGTCTGGGAAACTAAGGGATTCAAACCAATTACTTGTCAATGATATGCCAACCTACACAATCCACTGTCATCAAAACAATTAATGTTGCAATATAATTGAGCCCAGATAACCTGGATGTCGTGGTATGCCTGAAGGCAGCCACGTTTGATCTACTAGCAACGTTATGATTGACGATGATTTTGATTTGCCCGTGATGTTGGGATGCATGTAAGTAGCGATTTCACTTGATATATTACGAGACACAGAGATATAAACACGCGCAATCTTTGCCATGGAGAATCGGATTGCAGACTTTCCATTCTATCGACTTCTTTCGTCTTCTCTGCATACCCTCCGCTCAAGTATAAATAGAGTGCCTTGTTCCTCATTCTTTCCTTCTCTCCATCATGCTCCTCGACTACCTTGGATAGTCGGAGTTACAACTTATTTTCACATCCACTCAACTTTCTCTATCTATATATATCAGATACACACCACAATAATTGGAGTTGAGTGTTACTATCTCGCACGATAACCTACTCTCTTATATGATGACGATACATAGTTGTATGGTAAGCCTTCACTGATAACGACAGGGACACAAGGGAGTGGGTCTTTACTGATAGCATTCTTGAAATAGGTAATCCGGATGAGAGCCCCTTGCATTCTTTAATGTTGGTGGCCCCTTCAGGTCCAATGATGCCCCAGCTCCAAGCTGCATGGCCTGTCACCATCGAACACAGGAGATCACTCGCTCATCCGATGGCGAACCTTAACTAGTTGGATAAGTCTTTGATGATTATTTCTGATTTTATCTACGTTAGCTTCCAGGCCAGGAGCTGACCGGACGAGATTGTGTTTCGAAGTCTGCTTACTCCATGTGGTTGTGGCACCATCTGCGATGTCACCTTGAGCTCTACGAGTTTAAGTATTACAACTGGAGTCACCAATCTTGTTTAATATATAATGATGCTCTGATTAAGCTTATTTGGCTGTTGGTAAGCACGACTGAATTTATTCTTATAGACTATGTCCTGATCCGCCTTGCAGCAAGCTAGCTATTCCTCTTCGCTGACTCGAGATGAGAGGTCTGATCGTCACGATGTGTGTCAGGGCGTTGCTGTCAATTATAGGCGGTGGCCTGTGGAAAATGGTTTATCGGTTCTTGGTGATGCCAGTACTGAGGCGGAACCTCAAGGAAGGAAAGCTGGGGTCGCCGAGGAGAGGCTCGCAGCGGAGATGGGTAAGATCAAGGCTGCCGAGCTGAACGTGGCAGACGGAGCGCAGGATCTCAGTCCTGTCATCCTTCTGGACGAGCCGCTGGGCCTCGTACCCGACTTCAGGGCCAACAAGGCGATGCTATGGATGGCGACTTTTCCCTGCATGGATTCACGCGAGGCAATTTGGCAATATGTTTGCAATGAGGGACATTTCACTCCCATCGCTGTCAACGAGCCAATGAAACTGTTGCCCGAGTTGAGGGCCAAGAAAAACATGCCATGAGTGTCGACATTTCCGTCCATGTATTCCAGCAAAGGGAGTTTGGATGTATTTGTACGAAGTTCGAGTCCGCGAAACCAACCGCAAAATTCCAGGGGTTGAGGCTGTTGCGGCACGGACCAATCCCATTCACGTTACAGATCTCGAGCACCAAACGCCATGGCAATGCGGTGAAGCTCCGGAATTCCTAATATCAGACAGCAGTCCTAGGTGTCCAACTCCAACGCCAAACGAACTCCAGATAATCTTCAATGCTGCGAGATTGACTACAGGATTCTTCACAAGGTCTTCCGGAAGTTCAAGAAGGCAAAGGAAGACCAGGAGGAGGAGCTAAAAAGCCTGAAGAAGGCATACAACCAGCTTCGTTCCGACCACGAAATCCAGAACAAAGCACGATCAAGTTCGATAAGCTTCTAGGGAGACCAAGCCACCAAACGGAAGACTATTGTCATTATACGGAGATTGATCATCTACAACCTATATCCATGAATCGTGCCCCTCGATTTCACCTTAAATCTTCTTATATACCACAGAATGTACCTCGGCCAGAATCTCAACGCCGATGCGCAGGCCTAGTATCCCCTTATACCCGAATACTATCTTCCTCCCAATTACTTTATTATATAGCACTCAACATCGTCTTAAATATAACGAGTACCAAGGCCCCTGCCGGCACAGCCTTGGAAGATACCTTCAATTTGTCCGCGGCCAGAACGGAACATTCCATCCAAAGAAACGCCAGGCCAAGATACTACCAAGTTCACTGGCGCTTACGGCTGCCCGATGTTGCCTCTAGCAACAAGCGGCAGCCCCAAATACGCGCCCCGATCCCGCCGTAGAGTTCGCTACTCTCGACCCGGAGGAAGAAGCGGAGGCAATAGCACTTTTTGACGCTTCAAAAAGCAAGGTGGACTATGAGACTTCAGCTCAGCCAGTCTACTTCTACGGACCTTATATACCCATTGAGGTTTGAGGCTATCACGCTCCCAGACACCATGTCCACAAAGCCAAGCTCTGGGGAACAGTCCATCCCTGCGAAGCCTCCCTGCGATATTGTCGAACACAGCAAGCAGAAACTGGATTCCCTCTAATCCGAACTCAAATGAACCCGCCAGTAACCTGATATAGCTGAAAAGAGGACCGCATACTGGAAGTCATAGTCATGACGCAGGTATCTAGCCTGGCTGTGTGTGGAGGAATTAAATGGTACTTCGGTAGTGTAACTTGATTATCAAGGGTTGGAGTCTTTGTGTGATAGGAGTGAGGCGCTCATGGGCAATAGTGAGCTGGCTCGTGGAACATGTCGAGCCCGGTGAGGAGCATTGGTCGTCGCCGGAGACCCACCCAAAAGTCGGTTCATCCTCGGCTCGTCCTCTCGTAACCACATTTGGTTACCTACCATTTCACAAAAGGTCAACTCCCTTCGACTTCATTCTCTTTGCATATCCTTCGCATCACCTCAACCTCATGGTACATCTGTTATTGCCAACGTGCGAATTTACTCTCTATGCGCATACCGCTGTCTCCATATCGCTGCCAGCCCAGGTCTCGCATACCTCATCGTCGTCCTGAGACGTATCTATGTTCATTTGTTTCTCGGTTATGGACCCCTCACTTCCCTTGGCCGACTCAGCTCATCGGAGCAAGACGACCCCATCCTGCATATCGCCTGGCATCCCTTCAGCGACGGGCCAAAGAGGATCGAACACACCACAATTGCGATGAAAGAGGTGGTTGACGAGTTACCCTTCAAAAGACTTGCTCGTGATGATTCATTCTTCACGCTTTACGAGTCACCCTTTATAAAGACATCATTTTAATCTCATCAAGTTCCACGTCTCCTCGACCGTACCGTCCAAACCGAGAAGGGCACTCGATACTCCACCGACAAGGATCCCGACTCAGATCTGCTCGAGTTTCACTCTGCTCAAAAGCTGGGCCAATCCCTTCAAAGCTCTATCGAAGAGTACCCCGGTGCGGCGGCCTTCTTGAACCCTCCTGTCCTCAGCATCCTCTACCACTCCGACACAAAGCAGGGTATTGATATCAATGGCCTTCGAACCTTCCATCATATGGCCCCAGGTCAAAGCAACCCTCGGTCTTTCAGTGCAAAAGAGACAAAGTATGTACTCCTGGCCGTCGTCCGCCTCAGTGATGCCAAGCGACTATGTCAGTACCTGAACAATCTATGGACAAAACACTATTTCCGAATACGAGTCCCCGTCCTACATGGCCCATCAGTGGTCCGTCAAGAATGCTCCCGCCAATTACATGCTCATTTACGGGCGTCAAAGGTGACGGATAGGTGGCCTCACAGACGTAATCGCTTGTGCTGAGCTCGCCACGTGTCCGGTCTCCCCGGTCTCCCAAGACGACATGGATCTTCTCTTGGGGGTTGGAGATCATCTCAGCCCTCTAATATGGGCATTGAAAGGGCCCAAAGCTGAGTCTGCATTGCCTGGAACCACAGAAGCCGAGCAGCCTGTATCGGAGTACAAGGATCCACGGATCTTCTCGGTTGGCTCCTATAATTCAAAGAGCGCTTGAAGGGCCAAGGGGGGCTCTCCAGGTTACGAATCAGATCGACTCTACAAAGAGTAGCTAGCAGCATGGAAACAGCCTCGAAAAGACTCTGCCCCAGTCAACGAAGTTCGGCGATCCTGAGATGTCTCGAGTTGTTTCTGAGGGACCTATTTAGCTAGCATTCAGTTGGTGGGAGTAATGGTAGACATACGGTGCGACTGATAGCGCTCGAAGATATCTCATTCACTTCGATGAACGAGACAAGACATGTCACGTGGGAAGTAGCTGGGTAGGAGTTCTGACAAATCGTAGTTTAATTCAATCACTTTATTATTGGTTTATGGTTAAATATGTGACCTTAATCACAGATGTGTTAATTGCAACTGAGATCAGTGGCTAAGAGCTCATACCAGCACAGATAACTTCCTTACCTTAATCGCCGCGAATGGTTGGTATTTGATAGCTCGGGGGTTAATACAAGTGAAAAGATCAGACAGTCTTCCTTTCTAGCGACAGCGAGCTTGATATCAATCACAAAATGTTACTTCTTATAAGGAAGATAACATGTATAAATTGCAGTATTATTAGTCATTGTAAATGGTATACCTTAAACAATTACCTTCATGACGATGTCATGTGGTATGAACGCCCAGCCCATCCCTATGATGGTATCTGTCTTAAGAAACTCTGCGCAAATGCCATAGACCCTTCCATCTTGCTGTAGTTGCTCAAACAGCTCCAGGTTCAATGGGTCAAGGTTCTCCTAAGACTCGAGTTCCACATTGATACCGTTTGAGAAGACGGTATGTTCCAGGCGTGGCTGATCGCCGTGAATGACACGTGTTAACACGAGCTCATTGAAGAATGCAGAGAGCAGATATCGCGAAATCTCATTGACCTGGGTACGTGAAAGACTTCCAGACTCGTCCGTGATACTGAGGCAGCAGACCGACGTCAAGCTCCTTGTCGACGTTGTTGAGGGCGGTCTCAAGGTCCACGCTAGTGTCACGAAAGAGGGACACAGCGGAGCCTGACAAACTAATGACACCACTTGCGTCAGATACCGGGCGCTCATCAACTGTTTCAAAGTCCTGACAATCCCTGGATATAACTTTCCACATACCAAAGACTTTCCAGAGGTCTCCGCAAAAAGACCGACCCCAGCCCCAGCTTTGACTCACTACAGCGTCGTGGTTGCGACCAACATTCCAGTCGCTCTTGAGCGTCAGAAAAACCGCCAGTTGAGCCTTCAGCCTCCGCACCTGCAGATCTGAGGACTCGAGAGCAACCAAGTGAGCCAAACGGTATTCATAGCGTACCAACGGGGCCACAGCGGCAAAAGCCCGCTTCTGACATGCAGTATAAGTGAGCTGAAGAGGAGCAATCGCATCTCTCTGTTCAAGAAGAATGCCCTGTCGTTGCAGACGGCTTGTCATTCTTGAGATGACAGAAGGGGGCCTGATAAAGCTGCGCAAGACATGACTAGCATCTCCACCAAATGTGGAGATCAGGACAGTGGTCATGAAACCGCCAGCTTGCGCATGCTCGATATGAAAGCCACTATACACTGCGGCGTCTTCATCGGGCTCGAAACCACTAGCCCCAGAATATATGAAAATGTCCTGGACTTCGATTGCGGGTTGCCAACACCACCACCTCATTGCGTTAATCTCTGTCTGTGTCAAAGCGACGTTAGCCAAAACAACCATACCAGTGTCTTCGCCGACGGTTTGGGATCAATACTCAGTTTTGCCTGCCACATTGGGTTAAACGGCGATGGCATCTACACCGAATATGGAATAGCCTTATAATCGACTGTAAAACAGGGAGACTCTTAATGAGATTTATACTAATAATAACTCAAATCATACGGACGGGGTCATACGCGAGGCCAGTATGAGCCAGCTCCTTTTCCATTTTCTAGCTATCCCAGCCGAGGCCATTGCCGCCTCTCAGTTCCAACCTACCTCTCTGCCTGGGTTTCACCAGTATGTACTAAAGCATGTTTCCAAATACTAATGTCTTCATGTCTGCACCTCAGCTCAGGCGACAGCTGTCAGCTGTATGTGATGCTGCTATACCCGGCCACTCTGGCAAACCTGATGCTGCGAGGTTGACAAGTTTGAACATGGACTTGAACATGTCGTTGCTGGATAAGGCGAAGATGTGCTCGTCGACTCAGGTCTGACGAGGCATTCAGGGTGAGGGCGCGTTTGGGGAAGCTATGCATTCGAGCGCGCAATCTGTAATGAAAGTCAAGCCGTCTCAAAGATTCATAGCTTGTGAGTAAGTCAACACTCCAAAGAGTTGGGAGAAGTATCCTTCGAGATGATCGTCGAAAAGGTCTCTATAAGTCGGAAGTCGCAAGTATCAGCCCTGGGATGTGTCTTGATTTTGCAAGGGGCGTAGTTGATCGTCCTGACCGTGGAAGCCCTTCTTTGGATAGGTCCGCGATGACAATTTCGATTTAATTATATCTTAAGTGATAGTTTGGTATTCTGTGTCCAGGATTAGTAAGTGCTGAAATAAGATGTTGGTACTTACATTTGCGAGCTTCTTTTTCTGCCGGGGATCTCATGGCATGATGCTAGGAGGCGCGGTTTTATAGGGTATCGCGGACGTGACCTTCGAGGTCATGATGGCTTCGGATGTCGTGGGGGTCCATACTCGCAACTGTGAGGTCAGCCTTATTAAATTGCAGGATTGAAGGTTATTCACCTTTTCGATGGGGCGGGTGATGTGGAGAGGACTTTGAGTCGAAATGTGTGGCTTGTGTAACCCGAGTCAATCTGCACAACAATCAACACAAACCCTGAATACAAGGAGTGACTCACAGTGAAACAAAAATTAATTGAATTACCCAAACAGAGAACCTAAGATCCACACATATTTATCAAGGAAGCAAGTGGGCGCGCGGAAAGATGTGGATTTGTCCACAAGTACAGCTCGAAAAGACAACGTGGGCGCAGAGAATCCTGAAATAAAAGAGCTCTTCTCGAATGTCAACTTATCGACTCTTAGGCTGCGTTGCACTCGTACCTTCTCCGTTAAGGTAGGCTGTACTTCGTGACTGTCCAATTACAGTGATGACATCCTTCTGGTTATGTAAGACCCTTAGTGACTTCCTCATGTACTGTTTCCGTCTGCATTCAATTCTCTCTCTAGAACATCACATCGGATATTTCAAATACCTGTTCTGACAATATTCAACAAGAAAATGTCTCAATTTGGTGATATTCCGAATGTGGTTATTGATACCGCCATCGGCGAGTTACCTGACCAACGTAAGGCGGCAACGATTCGACGTTGGCTGGTACAGGTTCACGAAAAGGCCGCCGACAGGGAGAGGCAGGCCGCCGACAAGGAGAGGCTGGCAAGCGAGGCGCTGCGAGAAGTCGAATCGGAAAGATCAAGGCTTGAAGAAAAGGAGAAGGATCTCGAGTCGGGAAGGGCAGCCCTGGGTCAGGAGCACGCAAGGATCGCCCGAGTAGTAGAGACACTTCCCAGTGAATTGTCGAAGACGGTCAAGAATGCCTCTGCTGCATTGAATGAGACGTTGGGCTCAACGTCCGAGGCTGTAAAGGCCTTGAAGGACACAGTCAAAGAGGCAAGAGACAAGGCCTCTGGAGTTGGAGATTTGGTTTCTGCCCTCCCCTCCAAGTCAACATTGGAGGAGTGGGCAAATTCTCAAGATGAAGGACGGCTGCGCAACATGAAGACATTCATATCACAGTCCATGGAGAAATTGAAGGCTCAAAACTCAATTGAGCACAGTGCTGAGCTTGAGCAGCTTCGTGGCAAGTACGATACCCAAAGTCAAGAGGTATCCAGACTTGAAGGGGAGAAGACGACCCTGAATGAAGAGGTTCAAAGCCTTCGGGAAAAGGATCGTCAGAGCTCGGCTGTGATCACGGGTCTTCATGTTGATTGCAAAGCGAAGGACCAAGTGATGGCTACGCTTGAAGGAATGAAAGAATCCCTCCAACAAGATCTAGAAGTCCTACGTTCATCGGATAGTGATAGAGCGAGTGAGCTGGAACAGTTACAGTCCAGATATGAGGAGATGGAACAAGAAGTTACTAGAATTCGAGAGGAAAAGGCGAACCTTGGCGTAGAGGTCGAAGGTCTACGTTCAAGGGATCGTGAGAATTCTTTCACGTTGGGTGGTCTTCGTGCTGACTGTAATGGAAAGGACCAAGCGGTTGCTGCTCTTCAGGCAGAGAAAGAAAGACTTGGACAGGAGGTTCAAGGACTACGCAAATCGCATGACGAAAGCGTAAGAACGGGAGCAAGTTTGCAAGCTCAGTACAGTGCAAGAGAACGAGAAGTCTCTACACTGAAGAAGGAGAATCAGGATCTCGTACGCGATGTGGAAAGCTTGCGTACTGAGAACACAGGGCTTCTACAAGAGGTTACCAGGCTGCGAACTCAGAGGGACTCTTTAGAGGAGAAAGCGCTAAGGTTCGATGCCTTGTCTGCAGAGCACCAAACAACGCGCAATCTCTTGCAGGACGCGGATGTCGAGATTGGGGTTCTTCGTGACAGAATCAAGCGAAGAGAAGAGGAGTGTATGAGGCGCAGTAAGTATGGGGAGGACGTGAGAAGAGAGAATGAAGCCGGTCGAGTAGCTGCCGCGGCGAATGAAAGGCATATCCAGGAGTTGAATAGTCGTCTCCAGTTGGCGGATGCTGAGCGACAAGAGCTGATTGAAGCACGGCCGCGTCTGCAAGGCCTTCAAAATCAGCTGGATGGTGTCAGTGGGCTCCTGCAGCAGGCTACAGAGGCAAGGCGCAAGTCCGAGCAAGATTGTGATGCCCTGAAACAAGGCATCGTCAAGGCTACCCAGGATATGAGCAGTTGGCATGACCGGTACACTTCCCTGTCCGAGACACATGCCAAGACTGAGGAGGCTCTCAGCGAACAACTTGACGCCGCTCATCGAGAATTGGGACAAGAGCGCTCCGAGAATGAGGAGCTTCAGACGAAGTTGGCTAGCGCGGCCCAGGAGTCGAGGGCTAAGGATATAGTGCTGGAGAATATTCAGGCTCAGCTCACAACTTTTCAGAGCGAGCTAGTGGACGAGAGACGTCGGGCTGACAAAGTTGGAAGCCTCGGGGAGAGTGTGAAGTCAATTTTAGAAAGAATCGAGAGCACACAGCGCCTCCAACAGGAGCTTTCAGATGCAAAGTCCCTGTTGAAGGAAGCTAAGGAGAAATTGACCACCCAACAGGCCACGGGTCAGGGGTTTGCGAGCGAGCTCGCCAAGATGTACTCGATCTTGGCCGAGACCTTTAAGGACCTACCTACAGCTCCTGGAGGAAACGGTTCGTTCAGAATGCATTATGTTGCGACCAAGATTGCCCCCTTGCTAATAGCTCCAGGGGCAAAAGGCAATTTGGAGGCGTTTCTGCGTGGCAAGTCAAGCAACTGGCACTGCTTCGAGCAAGTGGTCATGATTGGCCCATCCCATGGAGATGTCGGCCACAGCCAATGCTCTAAACACATCACAGGATGTGTATTGGTATGCGTTGTGTCTTATGGCAGCCGAGATCTCCTTATGTTCAGGGAGAGGTGAGAGACCCGCATTGCGGTGATTGATACTACATGAGGTCTTTAATACAAAATATGTAACCAATTAACCTTGCCGCCAATGTGCCCTTCGTCTGAATTATGTAGCATTTGTAAAACACAGCGAATAAGTTGCCACAAGGATTAGTATTTGCAGTTGAGATCCGTAGCTGAGAGCTTAAATCACAGATAACTGAGTTGCCACAATGTTGAAAAGTAAATGTCAAAAGTTCACTTGAACAGTCACAATGGAAACAATGTTGAAAAGCGCGATTGTTCAATTGAGGTTGAAAGTTTGCGTCTAATTAAACCGCTACAAGCCATAGATGCCAAGGCCAATGCTCTTCACGATAATACTGATGTTGACCTCGCCCAAGCTCCACGGTCATCAAAACGCATCACGCTGCCCATACAACGGGTTGGTAAGTAGTCCTCCATTCGTCGAGCCTGTCCAGCATTCCTTGAGTGATCATGGTGGTGGTAGATTTTGATGCTATTCCTTCTTGATGAACGAGTTTGAGCCGGCTTAACCTGTCGCCGCGATTGAACCTGTCCGGACCGGTAGTCTTAATGGTAGCGATAGTGATGGGGATGAATTTGAGGCGGTACAGTGGTCTTGAACCATGTCGTGTCATGTGAGCGATGTGCAGTGAAGGTTGAAGGAGTCGCTGGTTTCGTTGCCTGTCATTACGCCTAATTGTGCCGCTAAATTAGCGCTGTGTAACAAGAGTCCGAGCTTTACAGGCACATCAAGCGAAAACATTCCAACGTGCTGCTTTTCTCCACTCCACAACATCATCCTGCCAAAGTCTCGTGCAACATTTTATGATATCACACACACACACACACACACGCACACACAGAGAGGCAAGATGAGCTTGAGAAACGTTCGCGACGCATCGGGAGTAAATCCCTTTGACGAAAAGTCTCGTCGGGAGTGGACCAAGGCCTATCTCATTGCAGATGGGCATTATGACAAGCCGTCCTTGGAGAAGAGATACAAGGCTTCGGTGGAGGGCATCGCCAAGAAGTTGCATGCTCAGCAGATAGACCAGGTCGGCGAGGTCTGGTTTGAGTTTTTCTGTGACGAGGCTGTTTGGATGAAGACTTGTGAGTACAACCAACCACCGGTGATATTCTATTGACAGAGCTAACCAACTGTACAGATCACAATATGGATAAGTTCGGCTTGGCCCCCGAGTGGCCCTTCAAGGAGAAGCCCAGTCGCCACGACATGAGCCTGGGCCCCTCTGTCAACTACAGGCGATGGCGTGTGGAGAATGGCCTGTCAGTCCCCGAAGAGGCCCCCAAGCCTGCTCCCACTGAGGAGCGTATCACGGTTGTGTCGCCTGCTGAGCAGGATGAAGTTGAGTCGCCTGTTACGCGGGGTATAGTCTTGCCGCCTCCCCAGCAGGCTATCCCGATGAGACCTGCTCCGGTGAGACAGGTCGCTGATGCCCAAGGGCAAGGTTCTGCGGCAAGGCAGTCTTCTATCGCCGCTATCAAGAAGATGTCAGGCTTGGCGGACAGTATGTTCGCACATAATGCAGCTGCAGATGCGTCGCGCGCGCAGGTGGCCAAGGAGAAGAAGGAGAAGAAGGAGATGGCGGCGGCCGTTGCTAAGGCTGAGGTCATTGCAAAGAAGGTCGGGGTTGCCCAGGAGAGGCACGCAGCTGAGATCACCAAGATCAAAGCTACCAAGGTGACAGACTGGTCGGTGGAGGAAGATGAGGAGAGCGATCTGAGCCCCATCATCCCACTCGATGAGCCCGTGGCGGTCTTGCCCGATTTCGGGGCCAACACGGAAATGCCTTGGGTGGCAGAGTTTCCCTCCGCAGCCTCTCGCAAGGCTATTTGGGAGGATCTGTACAGCATGTATGGAAAGAGACCATTCACTGGTGCCGTGTCTGGTCATTTTGAGGTCACGCTCCCCCCGTGGCTCGACTTTCATCGCCTTGTCTTGGGTGAGGACAAGGTGGTGTACAATGAGATTAGGCGGCTGATCAGCCCCATGCTTACCATTGCTTGGCCGATTGTGAACGGTAAGCCGGTGGCCTTGGTGGTTGGTGTGGACCCAAGGTTCGAAACCTTGAGCACGTCTCCTTACGTGCGCTTGGAGGTGCGAAGGCTCTGGCGATGGGTCTGTCATTGGGTGCTGCTCGCCAACAAGGGCGACAGCATGACACTTGCTGACCACTTTGCGCTTGTCAACGCACAGGAGAAGGCTGGGGCTCCCATGGACGAGGATACGTGGGATCAGTTGACGGTCGCTCATGTGGAGAGCATGGGCAACGTTCGCACGGCCGAGTACCATGCCCGGGTCCAGCACGAGGCTGAGGAGCAGTTGGTTCCCGAGCTTCATGCCATTTTGCAGCAGCCCCCGCGCGTTGCTCGAGAGTACCTTGGGGTCTGGGTCCGCCGAGACAAGCCCAACACGGGCATGCGACTCAAGTTCGCATTCAAGTACTGGGTCCGTGTCGCTATCAAGAGCGGCAAGGGGACAGAAGAGGTGTTTGCGTGGCATAACGCCCTCTCGAAGGAGCTGGAGGAGGAGAAGACACAGCAGGGTTCCGACTAGGAATCTTGCTGGCTTGAGTGATGATATCCAGTAGACCTGGTGGTACAATCAACTACGGCCTGGATAGGTGAGCCTACTTGGCAACTTCCGCGACGAGGATAGTAAGGATAGGTCAATATAAATAATTTGACTGCATTTAATGCGCAACAAAACTTGATGGTGACGGCTGTGAATGACTTGATTGACTTGACCGGGGCATGATTAACTACTGAACTGTGGTTACAAAATGCTTATACCTAAATCGCAGAAAACGACATTTATTTAAAACTTATAGGATTAGAATTACAAGAGCGTGGCAACTTAATATCAAAGAATATATCTTTAGAAATAATTGTTGATAATTAATGGTTAATAGTTGATGGTTGGTTGAAAATTGACTTGAAATCTGACTTGCAAAATTTGGTTGAAAGCTTGGTTGAAAACTTGGTTGAAAACTCACTTGAAAATTTGGTTGTTAACTCACTTGAAAAGCTAGATGGTTGAAGATTCAATTGTACCAATAATTGACTCTACCTAGAGATGAGTCAAGGACCAAAGTACCCTCTCCGCGTTGTCTGCGGGGAAGAGGAGAGTCTCATCACCAGTGAGGATGGCTATTTCGCCAGCATTGCTCTGTATGCGCGATCGATCAACCCATCGTATCTCGCGGCCCTTTAGATAAAGAACCCTAGCAGGGTCACAGTTAAAGCCAACAAGTGATACATCTCCATATTCGATCGAATCCAACAACGGTGGGCTATTGTACTCATCAATGTCTCGAGCCTTCAAAACTCTGACCAGACGACTGACTCGACGGTCAACGGCATCCATGGCCTGTGAGACGGGAAGCATAGCCTCTGCGCTCGAGGCCAACAAGGTAGCCACTTGATACATCGATATCCGATGTATCAAATGCAGGCGTTTATCTGCAACAGCATCAATGAAGGACCTCAGAAGGAGCTGCGCGATGGGGGACAACGTTTTCAACCCAATGATACCGTTCTGGAAGCCTTGAAGCATGGTCAACAGTTGCGTGGCATCACCTCCAGCCCGCAAGATGGCAACGGCATCAAGAGTGACCGCCTCAAGCGATCTATCATCATTATAGATGGCCAAAGCCTCGTCAGGAGACCATGAAGAGGAAATTCTCCATGGCTGCCAGTGAGTTACACAAGAATTGGGCGACCCGGAAAGGGCCTTCAATGCAATCGTCTTCCAAAACCGCGATTCAGTATCGAATGAGACACTTCGGAGAACGAGAGCCGCATTGTTCACCTGCTTCTCAATTGTAGCATCTCGTTCTGCGATCGCGCGACTTTGCGTCCCAATTCGACCATGCAGGTCTTTCGCTTGCTTCTCGATGCCCTCGAGTCTCAAGAGCTTTTGTTTGAGACAGCGATTCTCTTCTCTAGCCTCCACAAGGTCACGGCGGCACTCTGACAGCGAACCCTGTACCTCACTTCCATTCTCTACCGCTTCTCGAGTGGCCTTCTCAGATTCCTCGAGGCGAGACTTGGCTTCCGTTCTGACCCTTTCCAGCTTTGCCTTCAAGTCGTTGCCTTCAATTTTCGCCTCAGCCTTCTCCTGCGCCAGCTCCACGGCCTGATGTTGCAATACACGGATCTCTGCAACATGTCTTTTTTCATCGGCCGTTGCCTTTTCCTTCAACTCTTTCACTTCACCCTCCAAGAGGGATATTCTCTCATTGGCCTCACCCAATTCCTTTTGTAAGCCAAGGACCTTGGTGCTATACTTTCTAGTCTCTCCACGGGCAAGATTAGCCTGCTTCTCCAAGTCGCCCAGCGCCTTGCGTTTCTTATTCAGACGTTCTTGGAGCTTATCCCTGTCGCCTCTCGCCCGCTGTACGAGATCCTTCTGTATCTCGACGTTACCCGAGATTTCTTGGATCATCACCTCCTTGGCACTCAACTGTATCTCAAGGTCAAGTATTTTTGCAGACCAAGTCCCTCCCTGAAGGAGTTGGGTTGCCTGAGAATCTGTGACCGATGTAGACGCCCTCTGCAGGGCCTCTTTCACATCTTCAGTCATCGGTATTCCCAGTCCCTGGAGGAATGTCTGGAACTTGGTCGGGGTATTGAGCAAGAACTTCAATACCTGAACCGCTGCCCTGTGAAGAGACTGACTTTCGTCTCCAGGTACGTCCTCCCGGGTGCCCGGGACGGTGTCTTCGTAGTCTTTCAAGGCTTGCAGCTTTGCGTCGATCTTCTTATCATAGCCCTCCAATCGGGCAGCCATGGCCTGACACTCCATTGCCCACGAGTTGATCTCATCGGGCTTATCAGGGTCAAATCCTGCGTCGAGAGCATCGTCACTGCCAGGCTCAGATTCGAGACTGATCTTGTTGATAAGTTCCTCCATCATGTCAACATCCTTCAGCACGGTATCGATGTGCCTTTCGGCACCCAGAGAGAAGTAGGTCTTCGACATGTCGATTTAATTGCCGCAAGATGAAGGGTTTAGTAAAAGACAAGAAAAGGACGAGTGGTGTGAGAGTTCAGCATGGGAAGGTACATGTTACACGGAGGAGTGTTTACGGGCTCCATGGGAAGGAATGACCTGATCAATGAACCAAATAAACATAAAAGCATCCTCCCATGAGCTTGAGGACGGCTTGGTAGGATAAATTAATTATTGATCCTGTCATAGTGTCTTTGATTGATTGTCAATCAGGAACATCTTAATATTCGGCGCTGCCGCCAGCATGGGGCTGACCAGCTCGCATTTGCGGACTCGGATACCGGGATTATGGAAACTCGACCTCTAGACTCAGTCACTGAACTTTCATTCACTTTAAATAATACTTCCTTCCATACTACCAGTTACTTTATAATGGCCAAACTCGGATGATTTTCAATAGCAAAGATTACCTATTCCGTTTTCCTGTTACTTAAAATGGAATTCTGGTATCATACTTGGTGAAAGTAATTCATTGTTCGGCTATGTAGGTCTAAATTTCCAGGGGTCAAAAAGAGTGATCTTATCTCATCCAATGCGGCCAAAGAAGAGTTCCAAGACTGCGTGGTCAAAGGGAATTGGCATCACTGGGAGGCTCGTGAGTGACTTGATGGAGCTTGACATCTCGGGATGTAAGCTAGCGACTAGATCAGATATAGTACAAATCAGCATGGTTACCTATTTGCGGATAAAGGCAAGGGGCTGAGAATTGCTGCAAGCACGGGTTTAACGTCTCCTCTCGGAATAGGCGGGCAAGTTGAATACAAGCCGCATGTTGATGCGTAAAGACTCCTCCTTGTCAACGGTACAGGGACACCTTGTTAATCTGATCCTTTGATTTTCTGTGTTCTTCTACGTATTCACAGAAAATCTAAAGCACATTGATCTGAATCTGAGTCTTGTAATCAGTGTGGTCGTGTAATTGATCAAGTGGTAAGTTTCAAACCTACACCTAAACTACCAAACTCATATCAAGTGTCTTACAACTTGCTAAAATATGCTAAAACCTAACGAAAGAATCTAATTGGCTTAACTGGTAGATTCTATTGTTGCCAGTGCAAGCAGCTGGCAGTGTGCCTAACAGTGTGCCATCACTCGTTAACACGGCTAGCCTATCAACACATCTCTCAATTCACAACACCGCGAGAACTTTTCTGCTCAACATCACCGCAACGACAAATTCATCACGTTTTTTTTAAATACGATTTTAAATCTTTTTAAATCCTTTTTTTTTACGGTGATTCAAAATGTCGTCCAACAACAAGGACCAAGATACGCCCATGGAACATGGCGATCTCCCGGTGCGCACTATGGTGAACGCACAAGAAGGCCAAGCGCCTGCCCCTGGGAACACTGCTCCCTCGGGCAACAACAACAATGGTACACCTGTGGTGGCCCCTGCCGTCGGTGGTGGCCAGGCCCCTTTGGGTACTGGAAGCAGCTTCCACGGCGCTATGGGGTTCTCCGTGGGCCTTGGTGGTGGTGGTCGCGGCGGTCGTGGCGGTCGTGGTGGTGCTCGTGGTGGTGGTGATCGAAGTGGTCACTCTGGTCGAGGTGGTCACTCTGGCCGTGGTGGTTTCACCGCTCCTCGCGGTAATGCCACGTTTGGCGTTGCTGGTGGTGGGAGCTTTGCCCCTAGCGCTGGAGGTCGTGGCGGCCTCAACTCTGGTGGTGCTGGTGCTGGTGCTGGTGCTTTCGGTGGTGGTTTTGGCGGTGGTGCTGGCTTTGGTCGTGGTGCTGGCTTTGGTCGTGGTGTTGGTGGTAACCAGAACTCGGGTGATGGTTACAACTCTGGCCGCGGTGGACGTGGCAACTCTGGCTCCGGTTGGGGCAACTTCGGTCGTGGCCGTGGTCAAGGTCGCGGTCAAGGTCGTGGCCACTACAATCGTGGTCGAGGCCACAATAACCGGGGGGCAATCACGAAGAGGCCTACGTTGAAGATCGTCCCTCGCATCACGACGATCGACCTGCGGGAACAGAACGGGCGACACTTTGGTCTGGCTGCCAATAACCCAACGACAGGAGGTGGCCCACAGGATAGCATCGCTGTGTATAGGCCCCATGGCGGCTTGGGCGGCATTGTCAAGGGCGAGGATGATGCTGCGATGATGTTAAGGCGTACGAAAGAGAACACTGGGGCCAATCGGGTCTGGTGTGAAATGCGTCCATTGGTGGACAACGCCAACGAAGTGGCTAGACGCCGGCGTCTGATTCGGGTGATCGACCACACTGACTCGCCCACGTTTGGATTGGGCCATAGTGCCGGACTCTTGGGGGACAAGAAGAAGAAGGAGGAGAAGAAGAAGCCCGCTGATGTTGAGCACATGGGCGATGAACATGGCATGGAGTGCGTGTTGTGTCAGAAGAAGACACACGACATCAACACTTGCCTCGACCAGCCATCAGGTCAGGTCGCGGCATGTGTTTTGTGTCACGATAAGCGACACAGCCTTGACTCATGTCAGCAGTACAATGACATGAAGTTAACGGACCGTATTCGCTTGCTCGTTGATGCACGGGCTGGCTTGCCTCCTCTGTTGACACAGGTCCCTTGGTGGGATATGCTTTGGTGTTGGTTGGAGGACAAAGCCTCTGAGGGCCAGACGCTTCCCGCGGGCTTTCCTTGGACGATGGACCACACCAGAGGGTTGTGTAGTCGGGCCAGGGGAAGGTATATCCAAGAGCTCCAGGTGACGTTTGACAGTCATGAGCATGATCGCAATCTTCTGCCCAAGGACGAAAGCACTGCGACGATTGTTAATGTGTTCCACACGTACTTGGAGAAGCAGGGTTTTCATTGGCCTCAGCGGCTCGTGGAGATGGGTTTCAGCAACCCGCAACTCGATGTTGCAGGTCCAGAGTTCATGCCTGGTGCTGCTACTCACCGGACGGCCCAGGACCAAAGGATGGAGGTTCAAGAGGAGGAGGAGGAAGAGGTACTGCCTGATCTTGATCTTGGCATTTAATTATCCTCTCGGCCTCTTGTGTCTCAGCAGAACCCTTCGGGATCCATGGTCGCTCCCTGATACTCAATCTGTGGAGAGGCTAAAGCAGCATGAAGGAACGAGGAATTAGTATGGGAAGGGGAGGATACGTTCTCTTAATAAACATTGTTGCTTGCTGGATTACCATTATTGTCCCATTAATGCCATGTGAGTGTGAATGTGTTATTAAATTGCATGTTTTGTAAAGCATATAAACTCTGGTGACTGAAGTAAATTCCACAATCGTTTATTCATAAGATGTACGTTAGCCCTGTGATATCGATGAACTGAACTGATGAACTGGACTTCAAGTTTATGAGTATGTCAGGAACAAGTACTAGATATCGCTATAAGGATGGGCATTGAAATGCTGATACCAACTGTATTTTCTATCTTCTAATATGAAACTTATGATACAGCCGTGAAAAACAACCCGCACAGATGGGCAGTCGTTTTGCATACAATTGAGTTACTCTTTGCCACGACTACTCCAAGCCCTTTGGAACATCAGCTCTTGAGGTGGCTGGGGCACCCTTGTACGCTCTCCTCGTCCCCCCTGTGCCGCATGAGATGTTGGGTTAGTCTCCTTACTTTCATGCCCACGTTTTGCAGCTAGAGTCTCAGACGCCGATGACTCGATTTCGACGTCGGCCCGTTCGCCGTCAGGCCCGTGTCCCTCGGCACTCTGAGGCTTCTTTCTGAGCTCAGCCACAAGGGGATCCAAAGCCTGATTAGCGTTCTCCCATATGACCATGTTAAAGTTTGGGGGCTGCGCGTGTTCTGGTAGGCCTGTAGGATCGTCCATCACCTCGCCTGGCTTTCGCATGTAGAAAAGCATGTATTCTAATGGATAGGGCCTGAGATCCCCGACTGACCAATATGGAGGCATCAGCTCACCATCCTCGTATGCCGCAATGATGTTGGGACCATTTTGTGCGTAAGTACGCACCGTGTCGTTCTGGTGCTCCTCATCCATGCTCTCGTCGCCCGGTGTTTCCCGCACCGCCGTCATATCTGGTCGCATTCTAACCACGGCGGTTATGGTGTAGCGTTGTGGCTCATCCTCATCCAGGAACCGCCCCTGCTCGTCTTCTGCTTCAATCCACTGCGGGAGGAGAAATTGGCGAATGTCTTCGAACTCCAAACGGTTCTCGGGTGAGACATTCTTGGTGCGAAGTAATACACGAATGATCAGAGGATACTTCGGCCGACGAATAACTTCCTGAGAGCCCACTTTCTCGACATCGAATTGACTGTAAATGGCCTGTTGAAGTGTCAGATCAGGATTGTGCTCGCGGTTCAGGTGGATGAGGTTTGTGGTGGCCCTGTCTTCGGGGCTCTGGCGAACCACTTTCCCTGACGGGAGATAAAGAGTAGGCCAGAACAAAGAAAGATGGACCTGTGACCAGAAGGTCTTGTTCATGAGAGGCGAGGTACACAAGTCTTTGAACGATGCGACCCCAGCATTCATCTCAGTGCCGAGAGTGGCGATGAGATCAGCTCTTGCTTTGTTGGCAGCAAGCCTTTCCTCGTTGTTGTCACCCATAACATGCCACGCATGCTTGAGGATGGGGTTCTCTTCTTCCGCCTCTTTGACCCAGTCTACCTGGGCAAGGCCACGGGGACCGAACATGGTGGCAGTGTAAATCCGTCTCAGGACCACGATGAGCGCGTCGAGGCCGGTGGTATGTTCACAATCCGTCGGTGGCTGGAGCTCGAGGATGTCGGAGGCGGTTTGTCCTTGATGGTCGTCGGTAATATTGTAGCGGTCTCGAACATCATTCGAAGTCTGTTGAGACGCCATGGTTGCGAGGATACTTGTTGAAAGTAAAAGGGCGAATGCTTTTAGGAGATTGGCAGCGCGTTGCAGAATCTGAATCAATCGCGAATCACACTTCTCAAGTAGCGCGATTTAGGTAATTTTTTTCTAAGTCACGATTTAAAGTGATGATTTCAAGTCATGGTTTTTAAGTCATGATTTTTAAGTCATGGATTTTAAGTTGTGAATTCAAGCAACAACTTTAAGCAATAACTTCAAGCGACGACTTCAAGCGACGACTTCAAGCGACGACTTTAAGCGACGACTTCAAGCGACGACTTCAAGCAACAACTTCAAGCAACAACTTCAAGCAACAACTTCAAGCGACGACTTCAAAACTTCAAGCAACGACTTCAAGCCACAACATTATGTTAGTTGGAAATATTAATACAAATTACTTCAGTTCACATTATTTAGTCCAGTATTCCATTAAGTTAATTGAACTCGTCCAGTCATTTAAATGAATTCATTCACAACAAACATCGCTTTTGCATCACGTTTACAATAAAGGTCACAAGACATAAGACACATATGAGAGAAAGCAATTTATCAATTAATAATTACGCTGTCCCAGTCGCTGAAGCCCTGGGTTGGAGCTGGAGAAGGCCTCCGCGACTTTGTTACGAGTACGCCGTGAGCCAAGTTGGCTGGCCTGAACTCTTGCATCAACATCCAATTCCCCCTCTGACCACTTCTCCACCATGTCAGGCAACCGAATGGATGGCTGGACAGGCTCATCGGTCGACGGCTCAATCTCCTGCTGAATGCCGTTGATCGCGTTCAATTGCACCTCAAGAGTTCTGACCTTCTCTCTTTGAAGCGCGAGGGTCTTGTCCTTTTCAGAAACGATTCCCAAAAGGCTCGACTTCTCCTGCTCGAGTGTTTTGACCTTCTCTGACCATTCCGTCTGCTGTTGCGCTGCATCCTTGATCATCTGGTCAATCCGTTCCTGGAGAGCCTGGTTCTGTTGACCCAGGTTCGAATTTTCCATCTCCAAAATCCCAAGCCTTTGAGTCGTCGTTGCGACGTTGAAGCTTTCAGCTTCATTTGGCGGACAAATCTGTAATTGGGCCCCACGTTGAAGATTGCGGATGGCTTCTCCGTGGGATTTTTGCGTATCCCGAATGCGGATATTCTCCTCTTTGAGCCACTTGATGCTACTCTCTGAAGCTTCAAAGCGCCTCTCAAGTCTTTCATCATCCGCCTTGAGACGCTGACTCAAAGTCTCTCCGGAGGCCACAGGCGTCAGAGGCGCCAGTCGGGCAGAGGGGCGTGGAAAAGATGGTAGTGATGAAAATTGGTCATACGGTGATGTAAATGTCAGTCCAGACATCATACCACTGCCAAACTGATCCCTGCGTCTGACATCCCGCATAACCTGCCTCTCGTTTGACACAATTTCGGACCGCTGATTTCTTTGTAGGTCCTCCTCCTCATCTTCTGTCTCCTCTCCATCAACGAGAGCTTTACGACGAGGCTCTCGCTTACGTGGCTCCGGGTAGAAAGGGGTACTCTCCCTTGGCATATCGGGTACATTGCCTCTCGATGTCACCATGGTATCCTCAGCTGGGAGGTTGAGCATGTCGTCAATAGGAATCTCCGCCCCCCCCTCATGAGCAACATCCTCTTGGTTGTCGTCAAGCCCACTTTGGTAGGGTGCCTCAAGACCATCCACTTGATTGGGTGCCTCGAGTCGAGAAGCACCGTTGCGAGAGACCCGTTTCTGATGCGCAATCTCTCGATAAACATCCTTCAAGCTTCTGAGGGTGTATTTCTTGGTCTCTGCATTGGTCCTCGGTACCTCATCCCTGCCAATTCCTCGCTCAGCCCGGTAGGCCTTCCAGACGTCATCTGGACTACAGTTCCAAGACTCGATACCCCAGTCGAAGTCCCTCACCGCAGCTGTAAGGAACCTCAAATCCTTAATCGTAACTGGTAACGCGTCCACACCAAGGTACGTCTGTGGCTGCCTGAGATCGCTCGGCGTTGACCTGACTTGGCCACCTAGGAAGTGTAGAAAGCGCGAGAAGCGTGAGCGGGTGCCTTCCGCCTGAGAGTTGTGCATAGCCTCGAGCATCTCTGCTATACCGACGGGTTCTCTATCGGGGTCGTCGAACATTGAGCGCAGGGTCCTGAGGCTCGACACACGATACAAAAGGTCATTATGAGGCCAAGGTTCCCGGTTGTCCACCCGACATTTGACCGTATACTGAAGAGCCAAAATGAAAAGCACGACGTCCCACTCCCAACATGGATGGACGATAAGTGCAGCCAGGAGCTTGCTGAAGTCTGGGGGGAAGATGACTTCAGAGGGCTTAGTGCCTTTGGAAGGCTGTGACCCCTCGGGGTCCTGGGTAGGGTCCGGTTGATCAGGGTCCTCGGGAGGCTCAGGGTTCTCAGGAGCATGGGAAGACCCCGACTGCTGGGCCCCTTTCGCTACAGAACGATACTTCAAGCCCTGCATTGGTGATATCATAAACACCGGAGACCAGTCGAAAACACGAAGACAGACCTTCCATAACGACCTAAACTCATTGACCGTTGGATTGTTTGTACCTTCAACAGGGCGGAACTTCTCATAGTCCACCTTACTTTGTGAAGCATCAAAAAGCGCCATTGCCTCCGCTTCTTCCTCCGGGTTGAGAGTAGCGAACTCTACGGCGGGATCGGGGCGCAAGTGTCCATCCAATCGGCGACCCGGGTATATCGGTCGTTGCTCAAGACAATCCCGAGCCGCTGTCAGCGCCGCATCACTTGGTGGTGCCTTGGGGGCCCTGGTCTGTCGCTTTTTGGGGCGATCCGATTCCTTCTGCCCTCGAGGGCGACGTTTCCCCTGTTGCGACTCGCTCATGTTGAGGAATAAGTTGATAAAATAAAATAAAAAGTCTCGCGATGAGAAATGGGCTTTGTCAGTGGGTGACGGAGTGTTTGCTTTCGATAAGGCACTGTTTGTGTTACGCAGGCTCCAATATCTACCTAGGTAGTTCAAGTCCAAACCAACTCGCATTATTCTGCCGCCCCGACCCCTCACCGCCCTTGTGTGGTTGTTTTCTTCTGCATTTCATCTGAAGAACCACAACAGTCATCCTCAAGCCTCACAGTTACATTATCTCACATTTCTACTTTTACTACCTCTTTTCTCCAGATCATCATGTCGGAACATGCTGCTCTCGACCCGGCGACCTTGAAAGAGTTCATCGCCTCATCTTTTGCTGAGGATGAAGAAGCAGAACGCGCACGCTTTGCGCATATCAAGCTGCCTCTGTACCGCGATCCTGAAACTCCATGGATCAAGGCCGTTGCCCAAGCCGTTTCCGGCGCCTTTGAGGGTCTTGAAGGGAAAGTTATGTTTGTAACGACGAACTACGAACTGCAGATGGAGCCAGTCGATCTGTCCTCGATGGAACTCCCAGTCGATGCCGATAAGATTACGTTCCAAGGGCTCCTGGAATACCTGAGATATAGCTTCTCATGTGTTAGCACGGAACGCTGGCGAAACTGGAAAAAGGGAACCTGGGATCAAGGGATTTTGCCTCGTGATGCCATCATAATCCTTCACATGGACCCTTCGCTCCAGGCCGATTGCGCTCTAGCCTTGGCTGGCATTATACAGTGGGCTTTTGACATGGAATATTGGCCCGCATCAGATATACGCATTCTGACCATGTCTACCAGCGACCAATTTCACTATCCCTCACAGCTGGTCCAGCTACAGAGACCTGGTTCCAACATTCCGTTCCTTGATTTATCCTATGGGAGTGATTGGCCATCGGTCACCGAGGTGTCAGAATCTGCTGACGACGACGGCATTGTTGGTGACATCTGTCAGGTCGTGGGTAGTGATCTGACGGCCTCTCATCTTATCATCTCGTTTGAGGAGACTGATATGATCCACGACAAGCTGTCGGAGGCTCTTGCAGAGGTCAAAGAACGGGATGCATTTGTGGTGAGGGCTGTCTTAAAGGAGATCGACGTATTCTCTAACTTGGTTCGCCCCCCTCGTGCAGACGCTGCTGTCCTACTCCGGATCCCAGGTGATATGCCACTCCTCCCACCAGTTTTTCGTGGCTACGACAACGTCCATGTCATTCTCAGTGACAGGCTCCATGGTCGTGAGGGATGGCACCACAAGAGCCGTCATGTTGTGGACTTTTTCCGTTACGCTTCAAACCAGGAGCGGTGGGCACAGCTATGGTGGCTGCAACAACCTGCTGAACGAAGGTGGCTATATTCCACCAGGCTTCCTGTTGCAGATGTCTTGGATCAAGGGTTTCGCCACCATCGCAGGATTGAGGATGACCAGATCGGCGCGTTTATCGCTGGAGTATATGATGTCAAGGATTGGGGCATTGATCGCGCCAAGACCATCGAATGTTTCCTTGGTAATGGAGCTCGGGTACGTGAGATGAAGAGGCGCCTTGAGGCCCAACGCATTCTGTCCAATAATGAATTTTCTTTGCCCGATCTTGAGGCAAAGGTATTCCGATCTATCTTGCCTATCGTGCAGTATGATTATCGCCTGGCACTTTTTGTTGCGGCCGACTGTGACCCGACCGTCCGGCTGTTGAAGTTGCAGCTAGCTGCGTTGCTCATCCTACGTATCGAGGAGACAGTAATCATCGAGAGTGACACGCTCTGGCCAATGCTGAACGAGCAAGAAGAACTTTATCACAAGTTGTTAGAGTACTGTATGGGATCCGTGAGATGCATGGCGAATCAAGGTTCTCTATGGCTTGCTTTGGGACTGTGGAGGACATATATCTTGTTGGAATCTTCCCGAGAGCAGCATGAGAGGATCCCCCATTTGGAGAACCTGGCTCAAACATTCAGCGGCCTTCTTACATGCGAAAATGTCCAGGCGATGCGGGCTGGAAAATTAGCACAAACGATGGGAATCGTTCTGCAGGAGCAAAATGTGCCTGTATCAGGTGTCACCATACGGGACGAAATGGAAATCACGCTGGACAAAGATCAACAGTTCATGATGCAAAGCCACCTTTTTCGGGCATACATGCACCAGCTAACAGCAGCTTCCATTCATGAGGGGAGAAACCTAGAGGTGCAGTTTGCCACGATGGCAGAGGTCAAAGTGATTCCCGGGCTATGTCGGCTGACAGCTTTCACCCCGAGGGAAGCGCTCCGGGAATCTGAGGGTGGGAACTGCATGTTTGGCATCAATCACGGCCTTCAAATGATAAAAGGGTCCTTGTGGGCCAGAGACTGGGTGTGGATTCCTCAAGTTGTTGTTGCTGAATGGCTGGCTGAAACCGCAGACTCAGATTTATCTAAGCTCTTGTCGGTCAATTGTGTGGAGGTAGATCTGACAGTAGATGAGTATGTTTAATAGATAACTGGTGTCTTTTGTTATGCGTACTGTTATTGTTTTGAACCTACTTGATCTGTTCAAACTTGATTCAAAGGCCCGTCTGTCATCGCAAACACTCTTTATGTGACGTTTTGTATTAAGTGATTACGTACCTACTGTATTCTTGTGGATGTCTTATATCCATGGCTCTAATCGACAGCTACTCTGTGAACTGCCAGCAACCCGCCAGTGCATTCCCTTAACTCGGAGACAAGTGTGGGTTCAAGGACTACCTTTCCTAAATTTCACCAGTGATGCACTGAGTTGAGTTCTGCGGTGCAAAAGCTAGATGTCATTCTTAAAGGCATAGAGGCATGCTTGGGTCTCCGTGCGATCATCGCCTGTCGAAGGTCATTCGGGGATCAGAAGGTTAGCTATGTCCTTTGTTAGCTACCTTTTATTTGTGATCTTGGTTTGGTGATCCCCGCTCCGTCGCCACAACTGATTTGACAAGGATGGCGAAGTGTTCCCATGTGAGATGAGACATCCAACCTGTGTGACTATTACATGCTTCGGCATCGTCCAGCTGTTGTATTTATCGAGTGTCACTGAAGCGCTGCAGAGTTGGCAGGCGGGATGCGCTCCTTGACGATGGTGTTGTGAGGGTAAGGTTACATGGACATGGGTCAAACTTTGAGTTCCTTGGCGTCGAGACATTGCCTAATTGAGACAGGACATGCTCTATCATTGGTCGCAGTCTTAGATAAAAGCATGGTATCCACGCGCGTAAGTGAGAGTGGGGGAGTAGGAAGAACCCAGTAGTGCCTTCCACCATTGTCTCCCTAACCTTGAGTCGTTAAACGTTACGCTCCAACACCGCCAGTTAGGACGTCAAGCTATGCGAACTTGGGGATTGTCGGTGTACGTGCGCTACCACTCATACAAAAAAAGCGAGACGAAAGGCTCCACCTGGTGGCATCTGTATGAGAGAAATTGCCGAATGGTGTCATCGAGGTCGGTACGAATGGGCGGTGGCCGAGTTACATAGTGCGACCGCGGCGACTGGCGTCTCGGGGATGTCTTCAGCTAACATGATGTTGCTCAGTGACACGGCGATCTCCAATTCGACACATGTTGTCTGCGAAGGCCATCCGGCTGCCGTCTGGGAGATGAATGCAATAGAACGGATAAAGATCTGTGACCGTGATTAGTGGACTTTGCAGTTCAGAGGCACATTTCAGTAATGGTACTTACTGGTTGGAGGCTCCGACTCAGTATGACACGTTTGCATCGGAGTCCATTGTTTCGCTTGGTCTTGACGTATCGATTGTATTCATAGGGGAGAAACAGTGTGACACCACCACTGAAGCGGGGTAACTGCACTCGTTTGTCGTCATGGCCGAAGAAGTGGCGGGACCATCATGCGCAGATGACAGGCCTCGCGACCGCGGCGACATGGAATTATCAATTGCCTCGCGTAGGAAAGATCCAGAAGCGAATGTGATTTTGTCTTTGTATTCCAGAGGTCTTGAGTTGAAACAGGACTCATTTGCGCGGAGTCGAAGGCTGATGTCGCTCTCGACGGGTGTGTCATCCGCGCTGCTTGGATTCATCGAGAAGCGTTATTTTTGCTTTGAGAAGCCTTGCTTCCTGTCGCGAATTGGCTTGAATTGCCAACTCGGCCTCTTTGAGCTTTATAGAAAGATCTCTCTCTTGCTATGAAGGAGTTTCCTCCTGTGATTGTTTGGCTGGCATGTCAAGACTTTAGGAGGTGAGAAATGATGTATCGGTGAGTTGGTGAGCATTCGTTCAATGCACCGCTGAAAGCAATGAAGCTCTTAGTACCAAGTAGTGGCAAGGTTGTTGACGCCCGGAAAGTCTAGCACGCCGTTAGCGCTTTTGCAATAGCACCGCATCCGCGTTGGTGACCGTCGTCAGGGGCAAGGCGTATAAATGAGAGGCTACACATCTTGAATAACAAAGGGAGGTTGAAATCGCGCCTGCCTTGACCATACGCGTGAAAATCAGGTTCAGGTGGGGGCCGTGGGGTGAAACAAAACATGGTCCATGGATCTTCCATCGATCTGGGGAAGTGGGGAAGTTCCACAATCCCGAAGCTGCAGGGTAGGAATAGCTTACACCTCTCACATGGTATCCCCGACAAAAAGACATTTCTTTATTAAACAGAGACTAAATCTAGCTTTTAAATGTTTTAATGGGCTCTAATAAGGAATCCTGAAGGTTTTGATATAGATACAGCGTTTCTGACTCTTTTATTGACAATTTGGCGTAAAGCCACGAAACCTTTAAAGAATATAAAATTTGAGCTAAAACACCATGGAACACCGAATACTTGTTTGTTCAAAACAGTCGTTTGAATTTCATCGAAGCACCAAGACGTATCCTATATAACTACACCAAAAGGACAATTCTAATTTCTCACAGCAGCACGATTTTAACTTGTTTAGATGCCGTCAAGGCCGATCAGCGCAACAACGCCATCATCTAATACGAGCTCCCAAAAACAACCTCACTTGTTGTTTCGCGTCACCGAGTAATAATCATCCAGCACTGCGACGTCTCGACCATTAATCCGCGCCAGAACAAACGAGACATCCTACAGACAGTCATTATATTCGCCAATTATCGTAATGATACTGCCCTTAAAAACAAACAAGAAAGGCAGCAAAATGGAATCAGTTGAGCTGCACGCTTTCTTGGACCCACATTTGTTTGTCCAAAGCCCCACCATGTTCTCACGCGTTCGTGGTTCGGCAACGCAGTTGCTCACTGTATTGTCAATCATCTTTGCTTGCTGGCCCGACCGATCAGAATCATCTCATCTGGGACTTCTCAGTCTCTCTCAAACCTGGAGGCGAAATATGGTACGAGGTCAGGCGGCATGATGACCACCAGCAAGCCTTGTCCAATGCGACCCAGCGGCAAGACCCGCGACCACCCACGAGAAATGTCTTCGATAAGTGGGAGGCTATTTCGAGACGACAGCTGAAACAGTTTGGGAAGCCATGGGTATCCCTATGGTGGCCTCAAGGGAAACCTGTCTGGCCCTGTCCCGCATGTCTCGCGAACCGGGGGATTGAACTAAGTAACTGTCGCTTGGGCCCGTCAACGTGCTTAGCATCAGAACTCTCCAATGGTCTTCACTTTCCGATTCCCCTGGAAGGTCAGTCTCGCGTATTCACACCACTTGCACAGCCGTCATCGCCTCCCCATTCAGTAGCCCCGTTGTTCAGTGCACCTTAAAGATCACTCTAACTCAGTTACAGGTATCCTCTTCAAGCTCCCGCGCAGCATTCCAACACACAGACCGACCGGATACACTGACCGACGCGTCGTTCGAACCAAACCAACCTCCTCTCTCTTGGCCCCCGAGCGACAGTTGCTTGTCCGAGGACATGACTCCATTCAATGGCACCGACAATGCGCACCACCTCAAGTTCCATCCCATTCATGAGTATACGAAAGGCCATGTTACTGTCCGCCTGTGAGGCAGCATCACGACCCTGTCCGTATTTTGGGTTGTCACCCTCGAATTCATCAGTCAACCTCGGCTGAGAGAAATCACTCATCACGAGTGAGGTAATCGGCGGCCGACCCAACTGTTTGACCCGTCCATCAGTAGCAGTACTAAACACTCCCGTCCGCCACAGACCTCAAATTCGCGTTGAACATGAGTACGGCCGCTACTCTGAATAATTCTCCCCCCTTATTGAGGAGTTCCCTTGATGCAGTTGCTAAGGGACAGCCATCACGGCGCTACTCAAGATCCACGTCGTCTTAACAGCCGCAGAGATTAAATGAGCCAAGTACCCATTCAGACCGACCTAATACCGATATTGGGACATCAAGAACTCAAAGACTGCAAGGCGATTAAAACCCGCTCAATACGCCTCGGCCACCTCGATTGTGCACAGAGCACCCCTCGCCAAGCGCTTTCCTTCTCAGGCGCACCACCGTCAAACAACAACCGCCGCCCTATTAAGAACTCTGTGTCGACCGCCATTATTCACGGCTTTACTGACTCATCGCCATTCTCACCCCGTCACTGCTCCGTGCGCGCGCTGGTGTGATACATGAGAGACTCAATACTTGCTTGCCAGGGGCCGCCCAATCTGAAGGTTGTTGTGGCACCATGGTGTCTTCCACCACGCATTAGTAGGCAAAGGCCCATTGCATTGATTTGGCATGCTCCGCTTCGAGATTACCCTCGTGCTGCTGCTAATGTTCGTCTATAAGGTAGTTTCCTCAACAGGCATATGGTTAGTAGGACACTCATCGGAAAGTCTGTCAAGACTCATCGATATATGAGGCCACGATCAGCTGATCGATTGACTTACCCATTGGCAGTTCCTGGACAGCGCCCACTACAGAGAGCCTTCCGTAAGGACCCCATCCCTCGACGTCTCAATACCCGTACCTCAGACCAACAATGGTGCCCAGGACATCGCAATCTGCCCAGCAAAACAACCTCCCGGTCTCCTCGACGTGCCAGCCTCTCCATCTTGGAACATGACACCTTATTCCATGGAATCGTCTCGGGAGGCTATCTACCAACACTGGACATCATCGAAACAATGTAGCAGACAGTCCGAAGTTTACTCTCTACATAAACGCAGACATCACACTTCAGGCTACAACATGTTGCTGTCCACCCTGTCACTCTCAAACAAGACTCCATCACACCATTTTACCATCACCGATCGACGGTGACGAGAGACAGGATAATAAGAGTTCCAAACCAAACCTTTATCGGTTGCGAAGAGCTACCCCCTGTGTCGAAACTCCAGCCTCTCAAACACTCACGTATGGCCTAAGAAAGTGCCAGTTCCCGAATGGTTTTCTATAAGTCAAATGTCGTCAGTCAATCGCCATGAAGCATAGGTTGTTGAAAATGCCGTCTATTTGGGGCCGAGTTGCACAAGAGATTCTCACAGACGGCAAAGCCTTGCTTCACAATCGAGGTCAGTAAAGTGTCAGCAGCTTCATTCCACGGGATCCAAACCTAAATGTTATTAATCAGTTCTGCCCTTCACGGCTTATCGCGAGCAATCGCTGAGATGTCATCATGTCCGGGCTACTGCAAACTATTGCGCCACTACGAATACCCCCCTCCCCCCCTCTTTCGCAACCCTCACGAGCCTGTCCGTAAAGGCGGGTGGATCGGAGAAGGCAAGATGTTGGTGATTGAAGATCATGAAGGCGCTCCTCGGGGTACGACTCTCATGAATACGAAACTCTGGATTGGCCAACCTGGCCATTGGCGGTCACGGTTCGTGGCCGCGTAACTTGAGGATAAACTGTCTGAAGCAGACCGCAAGCTCTACGAGCATACAGGTCTCATCAAGACTCCCCAGGGAGATTACGAGAGACTTGAAGAGTACCATCAGGTGGCCCAATCCATCAGGACACCACCTTGTATCATCTAGACACCACCCTTGATACATCACGCCTCGGACTGATGAAATCTCTCAGCGCGATAGTACTTAGGAGGGCGATGAGACGTTATTCAGTGTCCTGGTGAGACGGCCTGCAACCAGACCGGGCGCTTGGGATGGCGTAACTCACGAGTCCTCCTTGAGAGCGCGTTCCACTGGTGGAAATGTACAAGATTTAGTAGATGAAGCTGGCTAAACTGAACAGAATTTTTATTATTTCGTATCCTTGTGAGGTGAGTTTCTTATAAATATTAATGTGACCATGGCTGGGTGTGAACCTTTAGGTTCTGCTGTCATTGATTCCCCGAATAGCAATAGCTTGACTTGACAACAATGAACACCGTCACGATTACAAAACACAATTAAAAGTTGGAACCATAACTAAGAACAGGAACATGAGTTTTATTCTCTTTCTGCACTTGTGACTAGCCACGCAAGTTCTGCTGACCAGTGTAAAAAAAACATCTCATTCGCCACAATGCTTCATCGAGATCTCTTGGATGGTTTGATGCTAGTCCAAGCATGTTGATAATTGCTCGGCTCATGTGAGCGGCACCTCGGTTGACACATGTGGTGGTGGTTGGGTCCTAGGTCTCGTATTCGAGCAAGGATTCCGGAGGAGGTCTTGATCGCCCTGCTAGTTTGCATCCTCAACCAGATATTCAGAGAGTAGGTCACCGGTCCCCCCTAAAGATCATTTGAGGAGACATACCGTCACATACTCTTTCACGCGATTCGTCTCTTCAAGTCATCGAACTGCCTTTGAAGAGAATCGAATTTCTCAAGAACCCCAAGCCTCTCTTCGCTGAGGATCTCAATGGTCTCAAGATGCTTCCCGTTGTCGTCGGATAGGCGATCGACCTCTGACTCTAGAGACTCTATCTTTTTCTGATTAGCGATAGTGCCGCAGGTAAGATGCATGTTGCTCTGCTCAAGACTAATCACTCGTGCTTGCAACCTGTCGAAATCCCGCCTAAGACACTTGTACATGAGTGTGTCATGAACGGAACTTAGACCGGGGGATGCACTGCCATCGTCCTCAACATCTTCAGCAAAGGGAAACTGGCTTTGACCTCGTACAGTATATGGTACGTTGGGACGTCCAGTATGGCGTGTGCTGGCGAGTAGAGACTCGTCTTCCACAACTAACCCATCAATGGTACCCGTAATGCCATCATCACCTGATTCCATGCTGAAACCGCCTCACTGACGGGGAACCTCCACTCACGCCTACGAAATCTGATTGTGTCAATAGTTTTGACAATCTTTTTGAGATCCCACAGTGTGAGTGGAAGAACCTGCCGTCCCATCTCGCGACGATACTTTGCATCAGTCGCAGGACGTCGAGCATCGTCCTTGGACACAGTCTCACCAATGTGGTAGAGAAAGTCTGACCAAGGTGATGGTTTTTCCCCTTTCTGCAGGACATGCGCTCTGGCGGAGGCATGCATCCTGTGAATGGGATGCTGAGGTCCCGAATCACCGCAAGCTTTCAGCTTTGATACTAGCCTCTGCAAAGCCGGGCAATCGGTTCCTAGTTCTTGACCGCAGGGCCACATTGTGCGATCGTCCAAGCGACACATGATTGCATAATGTAGAGCCTGAATCAGCTTATCGATGTCCTCGAAGCATGGATGAACCATGAGTGAGCTCAGTGTAGAGCAGAAGTTCGGAGAGTAGATGACATGGTCATCGTCCCTTTCCGCACTCTTGCCAGACACCATGGCTTGGTACCTCAAAGAAACTAGAGGAGAGATCATCTTGACAGGATTCATCTTGTAAATTCGCAAAGACGACTTCCAGAGATTCAACAAGTTTGAATGTTGGTTATTGGCGAAAGTTCTGGAAGACGTCTTCACAATTGAAAGATTCCACTCGTCATTGACAGTCTGTTCATCGCTAGTAGTCCAGCCCTTTGGTCGTTGTCTGGACAGTCTAGCTAGAACATCTTCATCGATCTCCACGGGAGAGCGCACTTGAGCCAGCCTGCGGGCTTGAACAAGGGCCCTCTCGTGAGGACCGATCGGTTCCGTCTGACGACCTCGCTTCGCCGGGCGCGAGGATAGAGGATCGCCAGAGGCGCGTCGCTTCTGTTGTCGAGTGCTCATTTTGAAGTTGAGGTTGGGCTTGAATATGGGATTGAAGTCTTGTCTACAATATACTGGTTATCGTCTGTCGTGAATCTTGGTCAAAGTCAAGTACTTACAAGTGTGGTTGTAATGAGCGTTGAAGAAGGGAAAAAAGGCAAGTCATTCAAAAGTTATAATATCCCATGTGCTTGTTGTGTTACCAATCAAATCGGGCGGCTTGCTTGCCGGTGGCCGACGGCCGACAAGAGCCGGACAGTTTCTGGCGGTGCACCAAGGTACTCACTTGGAATGGGCGGCGGGTGATTACTGACGTAAAATTCGTTCTTTAAGTCACGATGCGCTGTTATTTTCCTCTCTAAGGTCGTCGATCAACGAACGCCGAAGAGAATTGCAAACAACAGCAAGATGATTGAATTCTCTGCCCGCTCTATTTTCATTCCTTTCATCACAGTCAAATCCTTCCCTTCATTCTCCATACGCAAACCCATTGTTGCAAGACACTTCTGGGTCGCCAGTCTGCGTCACTCGGTACTCGAGATTCTCCCAACACCCAGTCGCCTCAAGCGCCTCCGCCGTCTCGGAAGCCCGCCACCGGGAACAGAGGGCCTTTAATCCTTTCAATATGCGTCCCGTCCCATTGTTCGAAGCACTTGGTCTAGTCTACAGCTCCGGGCGGTTTGATCTCGCCCACTGTGAGATGATGGTACTCCCGACTCATCATGAAATTGGGCTGGGGGCGAAAGAGTCTACTCCGTCGTCTACTCCAAGCAGTATTTGTCAACGACATATTGAGTCAATAATTCATGGTCGCCTCTCCCTCAACGCCTTGCGCCATCTCTCGAACTGCTGAACTGTTCAATTGACGTATCCTTGGGTCCAGGGCTTCATTCCCATGGTACGTATCCATGCCCGATGGACAGTTCACATGACACTTCAAGCGATTAAACTAACCTTTCGTTTCGCTAGAACATCTTCCGAATCGCGAGCCAACGTTGAGTCGACGACCGGCACTCATGTTGATCACGAGATGCTCACTGTCAGAATCCATCACCTGCTTACAGCAATTGCCTTTCATATCCTGTATCCTGGCGGATGGGTCATAGCCACCACAGTCCTTCTACGAACGATCAATGCTCAAATAGCGTTAAATTGAACCATTAGGGAAATACCGATCCAGACTTTACTCAAATCTCGCTGCTTTCGTTAAAGCTGATCCTAAAGACAAGTTCATTACCACGGCAATAATCTTCGCTACTCAGCTCTGGGTCACCATGATTGAGGGCCCTACCAAGCGCATAGAGCTACAAGATACAGATCCAGTTCTCTGGCAGTCTTTTTGGTCTACTTCGAACACTGGCGGAAGATGTATGAGTATCCTTCAATGTATGAGCAGCGAATACTGCACGACCCATGTCCAAACACTTCGACTACATATTCATCCCTAATATCGAGCGCGATGAGACAGACGAAGACCGTAGCTCCAATCACATTGAAGAGGCCCTATTGTGACGAAGACCTAGCAGTCCGAGGATGTCTGATCAAGAACGATGAAACTGACGGTTCACGCGCAAAACGAAACCGACGCGATGGACAACAAAACTCGAGGACGGTTCTGTCCAACGACTCTTCCCGATTGTTGAAGCACAGATCAACTGAAATAGTATTGTGGCCGCCATCGACGTCCGTAGAAGAGTCATACCCGGGGGTAATGAAGGTATGTCCCAGCTCAATGAGTTCTATCCACCATCCTGACCGCCAAGGGACGTCATAAGATTCTCGTTCAATTCCAACAATTTCCGTCCTTTATCTACTTCATCTGTGTGCTCGGTTACTCTCATGCATACTTTTTACATGAGGGAGGCCAACGGACATGAGATCAAACAGGGTGACAAGCGACAGGCACACGGCGGCTTGGTGTCATCCCTGTCCTACTTTACATATCCGGCCCGCCTGAGATAGTCGACTGCACGATCGCTGGAGATGAATTGACGCCCTACTGGACAGACGGCTGAGGTGTTCAATGTCACTCCAATCGGGATAACCCATTTCTGAGTTTGACCAGCACGCGGGGCTCTGGAGTCTAGTCTACGCGAACAGTCACCGCCTGATGCCAAACTCTGTCAAGGAGTATCGAGCACCAGCTGTACCGAAAGATAGATTGACAGAAAATACGAGGAACGTTACGAGGATCGGCGGTCACACACTTCAAGTTCAAGTCCCGCAAGACACCACGCGACATGGCGGAACAGCAGGGGACCTTGTCTAGGGCTTAGCGTTGATTCACATTACCCGATTGAGACAGGATACTGCTCGCTATTGGCCAGGTCTTTAAGCATAAAACTTTGTTCAGCCATCGGGAGGTATCCACGCTGGAGCTCCTTCCCCGGTCGTGTCGTACCAGGCCCGACCATGCAGCCACCACAGAATTCTGTCGATTCGGGCCAATGGCGAGGGGTTGGGTGATGGAGGTATTGAAGATGTTAGGGGAGAAAGATCCTGACAGTTGTCGAGCTGTGTGAATGAGACGAGGTCGCCATTGCGAAGGAGTATTAGGTAGAAGAATGGCCAAGTTCCAGTTGATGAATGTTACTTCGGTACTACAAACATCTGGCACCTACCAACACGAATGGATAGCAATATGACAAGCTGTTCATCGTTTGCAATCAGTGTAACTGTGTTTTGAAGGTAATGTAAAATACCAACAAGACTGCATCTTGCCTTGTGTCAGGTCACACCGGCTCCAATTACTCATCTCACTGAAGACATATCGTCTTACGAGCACCAGTGACGATCTCTGGTAGATTTACGGGACTTGAAAAGCTTGAGCACAATCGAACCACGTTGAAAATCGAGACATTTCAGGGGAAAGTCCCATAAAAGTACTGTAACGCGCTCACAACAGGCGACAGCCTGCTGATGGTGGTCACATCAGCCATGGGGGTGATGAGCCCACCTCCTACAACAGCTCAAATCACCACCATCTTCAACGAAACAACAATACTCTCTTATCTCTCTGCGATGTGAGGTGCCGCACTCAGGAACACGGACAATGACCGAACTTCTCGTGACAGCTATCCACTATGCTAAAGACTCCCTGGCTGTGACAGATGACGTATCTTTTTCGGGCAACGGAGGGAGATGTCCAAGCCGCTACAGCATGATCTGGAGCATCGAGAATCTGGCATGAATGGTATTTGTGGCAAGGGGTTGATCTCGATGTGGATGAGATTGATGTTAAAGATGACCGAGATAGTGTCAGACCATAATACACTGCAAATATCTAACACACCACTTGATTTGTCATTGTATTAGAAAAGATGTTGAAGAGTGTATGCATGAGTATTTTGTTAGGCCAAACTGCCTCTTAATTGTCTTATCCCGCCAGTAACACATTATATAATGATCAAGAAATCTACAATTATGATCTTCGGATATTGGGTATACGGTCTGGTAAGCTGAAAATGTGGAAACGGTCAAGTTAAGCAAAAAGAACGACTTTATGTTCAACTCCGATTCTGCTGTATGTCTGTCCCTGCCCTCCCCAACTCCCTCCCCAATCCCCGCCTTCTCCCCTCCTTCTATCGAGAAGCGTTGTTTTTGCTTTGAGAAGCTCGGTGAGAAGCTTTACTTCCCGTCGCGAATTGGCTTGAATGGCCATCTCTGCCTCTTCGAGCTTTGTAGAGAGGCCTCTCTCTTGCTCCGAAGGAGTTCCCTCCTGTGATTGTTCGGCTGACATGACGAGAGTTTGGGAGGTGAGCATGATCGCCCAAAGATGCTCTCAGCGACACTTGTACGTGAGTGTCTGCCTGATCTCATGCTTTGACGTATGTTTGGAAGCAAAATCTTACATCAGCAAACAGTTTTCTGGATCATGGTCTCCCAGCCACGTTCACAAGGGTGACCCTCATTCGACCACATGCGCCGCAGCACCGGATATCCTGCTTTCAGGAAAGTTACAGCAAAATACTGCTGTCGCTATGGTCGTCTCGCAGGTCAATCATTGGTGAAGCCCATGAATGCACTGGGGGTTGTAAGAGATCTGGGAAACCTTGGAGTTCGACATTCATCTCGGAAGAGTAGAAGTAGATTTGTGTTCTGTGAAAGGTATTGGTAGTCGGCCAGGAAGTGGAAGTGGGAGATGTATTGAGTAGATATATAAGAGGGAAATGTGTGGTGATAAGATATGCGTTGTTGGCGGACATTGCACCGCATATGGCTGAGAGTCTCTGCTCTTGCCATTGGTCGAAGTTTAGAAGGCATTCTGGGCTGAGATGGAGTTTATGCTTCTGAAAAAACCATGTTCTTGTGGGCTCCGGCCAGATCCTCTTCTTGATCATGTCGAAGCGGTTGGTAGCAGAGGAGGCTGAGTTGCGGCTGCGGTGGCGGGTTAAATACAGCATTCAATCGAATCCTCTGGAGTGAAGTAAGCCTCTTAATTCTCTTATTACTGATAAGAGTCATACCATAGAGTTCCATATTCCTCGTTTCTTCCTCATCGTCGCATTCGATGTCGGAGAGATGCCCATGCATTGATGCCTCGTTTTTGCTGTCGCTTTTGCTGTCGCTTTTGCGTCTTATTGGATAGTGGATCCCGAGAGCCACTCAGGCTTGGTCTGATTGGCATCGAGTCGGTGGCTTTGAAGAATCGCGATGTGCGGCCTATTTCTTGGTTGTGCTTTTGTTCTCATTATGATGGTTTGGTGTATGATGGAGGCGGATGCTTGCTTGCCGCCGATGCTCGATGAATCTTTGTTGTTTGTTGCCACAGGTTGTCTGACTACGAGATTTGATCGGATGAGTTGTTTCTTGTAGTCATGGTTGATGATGGCGATCAAGAGATTTTGTCTGCGCTCGCTTTTGAAGCTCGTGGTTCTCACTTTGAAGTGCCACAAAGTTGCTGTGCGAAATTTCACGCCTCTCAGACTCAAGGCGGGCTTCGGCGTGAAGTAACGAGGCGAGGCGGTCGATAAATCAGCCCTTGAAAGAGCATCACACCTGGATATGTGACTGTTTGGATCCAAGAGGAGTCAAATGGTAGAAGTGAGATGGACCAGAATAAGGCGGGAGAAAAGTTGATGGGTCGGAAAGGAATCGAAGTCTGGGCAGGGGCAGCCGGTTCACTTTGGAGAGTGAAGGAAGGTGGGATGTTGGGCAGCCTCCCAAAACAGTCTAGACCTAAAATGGCGACAGAGGCCACGGCTGCCCCGCCATGCACTGAGCGACTGTACCAGGGTACTAAGTGAGGGTCCAATCAAATGCCCCTCCACCAACAGGCTCTTACCTTGGACCTGGCCAGATCAACACCGCCCAAACCCACTGGCTAAGACGGCCACAGGGCTGCAGTTGATACCACAACCCGTCGGAGAGCGCTAAAATCGCCGAAAAGCTACGGCCTCAGTGGCGGGCGCGCCAAACGGTGCGGTTCTCGTTCCACTCAGGAAACAGACAATGCGGTGTACAATCTGGCCGGAGGTGATATTGTGGGAATACTTCGCCCTGTCAAGAAGTCTTCATATTGGGCTCTACAGCAGGAAGGTGCCTCCTGTCACAAGTTACCTGGGTGGTGAAGAATAGTCAAGAATACGGAGCTGAAAGCTTTCTTATGATATAATAGATATAATTGCAATTATCCGCGAAACAACTGGTCTTATGCAGTTGCCCAATCGGTGAAACGTCCAAAGTCGATCATATTCGAGTGGTTTAGCGCCAAATGCGTGCAGAGTTTATAACGAATGAGTTAATACATTGGATCTTAAGACCTCCCCTAAGTGACTTATTTAAATGTATTCCCTAATTTCAGTAGGATATAATTTATATTAAAAAACTAATTAACATCCCTATCCTGGCTTAATTATAATAATCCCTTTATACCATACTTTGATATATTCGGAATCACTTGCTATACCTCTAGAGCAGCATTCTACCTATATAATTAGCCTTTTAAGCTTATATATCCCGCACAGATACAAGTCCACAGTACTGTTGAGATGTTTCCCCCCAATTACAAGCTCGGTCATCACCATGACATTCTTCCCTGAGTGCAAGATGTCCAAGGGATGATTGGTAGATGAGCCCTGACAGCGTCGGGGCATTAGCCGACCAGTCTGGACGACACTGAAATCTCCGGAATCACAATACTCTCTGTTTCTTGAACTCATGAGCCTCTCGGACACAGAGGCAGCCACCCGTGGCGGGAGCTTGTTGCCTGATCGCTGCTATGCGCTCCGAGGCTCTGAGACCACAACTCGGATTAGGAATTTGACCGCAGCGATAGACCTTTTGACAGGCTTGATCTTAGTATTGCTTGGATTGAGGCGGCGGCGTCGGAGGCGGTTCGAGTAGACGGTTTTGGTATAACATGATGTCTTGGAAACCGAAGTGTCAGCGGAGTTGGGATATAGGAAGCGGCTGAAGAATATCTAGTCTTTTCATAAAGGGGAATTATCACTCTTACTCACATGTCAACATTCGTCCCATCATCGCCATCACCAATATTGTCTGTGGTCTTAAGTCCCGCCTCCCTCTTCAAGGACCCCAATCCACACGAAGGAAAGGATCCCGACCCAGCGATGCGGCCCATTCTCTGTAAAAGTCCGCGTCTCCGGAGATACGAGCTTGATTCCTGTTCTTCTTGCCACAGCAAGGGGAACTTTCTTGTCTAACAGAACTCGGGGTCGGGGGAATCTCTCATAGGTCGGACACGGGCGTCGCGTGGCATTTCGTTGTTGCACCCTTGAGCCTCGATCTCACGCGAGAAGCTGCTTAACAAGGTCAGTTTCATATTTCAAGTGAGGGATTTCACCCACAAACAGTTCATAAACAGCGAGGGATCATCCTCTATCAAGATTCCAATGGGTCTCAGTGCCTGCGATCTGAAAGATGTTCTGCCCATATCGTCTCCCTTCGTGTCATCCCTTCCACCTTCTTATAAAGGGCCATGCTTCGAGCGCAATGATTCATCTGATCGCCAGGGCGCGCGATCGATATCAGGCACCTGTGTTTCCTTCGGGTGGGATCAAAAATCGGCCACTGCCAACTGAGATTGAACCGATCGCAAATTCGCAATGGACCAACAGGACTGCGAGGTAGCGGCCAAGTCGTTCCAATTAATTGGTGAAATCCTAGTGCCGTGTGTTCGCAGAGAGGTACGCCAGCGACCGCATTGCGAGGCGTCCATTGTCGACTTGGTAAGTCTGGTGATGCACCTGAGATCCTTTGCGGTCTCCAGATTCGTTGGAATTGGCTTTGGAAGGTGAAAACCGCCCGTCGCTTGAGAACTTCTCGTAGCCAGGCGCATGTGTTTTCTCCTGTATCAGGGAGTCGGCTTGTAGTTGTCATGCGACAGAGGCACTCGAGTACGTCGGTGTCTTTCTTTGCGCCATGCGCACAGGCGGTCGTTCAGAGCATGGCCACGTGAGAGTTTCGATAAAAGGAACTTCTGTTAGCGATGATCAGAGTGTCTTAATACAGCCACCTGCTCAGGAAATCGCAAAACTTGCCTGCGCTGAGTGACCCCGCTCGAGATGAACCTTGACTTCGATAATTTAGGCTTTTATGGACGGAGTGGCGGCGCGGCAGTAATGCGAAGGAAACAGTCATTACTGGCGGACAGATGGTAAAGTAACATTGAAAGAGTCGAGATATGAGCGAGGAAGAGAGGGCAGGCCGCGGTGAAAGCCTTGGTCGACCTAGATGGGTCATGGTGAAGGAGAAGAATCAAGCGAGGTTGGATCTCAGCGGGTGAAGAGACTACCCCGCTCCGATCTGTGTAACGCCATGTTCTGGAGAACGCAGAAAATTGACAGGGAAGTCCATCGAGATTTGTGTGACATTTCTGGCTGAAACTGAAATTGTTGTTACATAATTTTTGGTGCTACTCATAACGACGATTCCTACATGTTCTTGGGAAACGCCACCCACAATTTTCCGTTGACTCTACTGTACTTCTTCATTGTGCCGCTCCCCCGATGTGAAAGCCGGCAATGAACTGCAACTCAAGTGAGCTGATATCTTTCATAGCATCCGAAATCGTCATAATTGGGTTTCCAATGTGAGGCAAGGTTATTTTGAATATTCACATAAGAGCCTCCAGGGTAGCGTCACTTACAGAACCAAGCTTGCAGGGTTTAATTGTGGATTCTTGACGATTAGTGTTTGGACATTGCTCGATTGAGACAATACATGCTTGATCATTGGTTATGAGACATGGACGGACCCAGGGATGGACACATCAAGAGCTGGACCATGTTATCAGGACAACACATACCCTGAGACATAGTTAACTGAAGCACATTCGCGGACACTCAAACACGATGCCTGGCAACCGCCCCCAGAGGCCAACCTCTGATCCTGGTCATTGCAAAATGGCCGGGGTGGCGAGACCAGGTGCCATCCAGCTGCAGAAAAAGCCACTCGGAACACCGTGAGACAAGAGGCCTCAACTACTCTCCCTATTTCACCCAGCCATAGACCAGTATTTCCGAGACGGGCTTGCATGACCGACGTGGGAATCTGGTAACTAGGTTATGATAACATGAAACGATGAAATATTTATGATGTCAATGAGATGAGATTCGTCATTATCTGACAGACTGACTTGGAAGTTCGTCATGTTGACAAAGTTACAGCTTGGGTGGTGAGATGTGTCCCTGTGATGTACCCACGCTTCAATGCGTGTCTCACAAGTCGTGGAGGCATTGCTGCAATGTTTGACAGTCAATGAGCAATAACATATTATTTAATGGCTGAAGTGCCTTAATCAATCACAAGAGTCATGAATACTTATCTGTGGAGGTCACGATTTTAAAAGAATCTACTAAACAAGGGCAGGCAAACATTTGGTACGTACTTATCGATGGTCGTACATTTTATGCCATCTGTAGGCGACTTCCATCTTTGAATAAGGTCACCAGATATAAGAGGTCATGCTACTGCTTTGTAAAACAACTTAGTTTAGATGTCGGCTCACAGGGTGGCAAGGGTGTCAGACTCAAATTGAGGGCACTGGTTGTGGCGGGACTCTAAGCCTAACCCATCGTTGTAGTGCAGGTAGACCTAGCTTACAGTGAGTGCATCGGTAGCTTACTGGTCAGGCATTGGCTGGGCTTGTGATGAGAATTTCACGCTAGTCACAAAATGAGGTAGTCATTTGAATTTCGCACCCCTCACCAAACTACTCCACAACACCATCGCAGAATCAGAATCGGCGGATGTCATACTTGCAATTGTGCTCGAGCGATGGTTGTTGTGAAGATGGGAAAGATGATGAGTAACAAACTCGAAAGGTGAAAAAAGCGAAAGGTAGATAAGCATTGAATTCAGAGTTTTAGTCAAATCTGTCATACGCAAAGTGGTGGCAGCTGGCGAGCAGTGCAAACAGTGCAAACAACCTCATGCAAACAAGCAGAGAGGCAAACGCTCAGCAACCCCACATTGCCTTTAACTCTGAATTTCCAAACACCAAATTCTTTTCCCCTTCATCATACAACAAAGCACAGCACAGCACAGCACACATTACAAACACACACACACAATGGCTTCTGCAGCTTACGATCACTCCAAGGTTGATGCCCTCAACGTTTCTTCTCGACGCATCCATATGGAGGCGTTCTTTAAGCACCTTGGTCTCTGGAATAGTGACAAGGTCGCAAAGACTCGCGAGAAGTGCGTTGAGATGTTCTGCCAGTTCTTGAACAAGCATGGGTACACCTCCATCAACCAGCAGTACTTTGAGTACGAGGTGGACGCCCTCGTCTGGTATAACATTCGTAAGTATCATCCTCCTCTGTATGTGTAACTTGAACTAACAGCATTCAGTCAAACGTGGGAAGGTTTTGACTGAGGCTAATCAATGGCCTTGGTCAGAGACCATTCCCAAAAAGGTCGACTTGACTACCAACGACTCTCTGGTCTACAGAGAATGGCTCCGTCGCAAGTCTCGTGCCAAGGTTGACGGAGATCGCGGGGAAACCAACCACCCGACATCTTCCAAAGCCGAAGAGCACCAAGTCCCTGCACTCTCGTCGCGCCGTCTGGTCGATAGAATCACCAAGGAAGGTGATTTCCACAGCAAGCCATGTGCAAACTGTGAGGGTCAAGCCCACCTCCTGGCTGGATGCATCACGTCTGACGGGTTCATTAAGGTCTGCTTCTTCTGCGAGGACAACAGCCATCACACCGACGCTTGTGACTCCTTCAAGCGCCTGTCCCTTGCGGAAAAGGTCAAGTTGCTTGTCACAGACCGTGCTGGCAAGCCAGGACTGGCCACCGACAGACCTTGGTGGTCTTACCTCTACCAGTTCCTTCAGGCGAAGGAAACTGAGGGCATCTCTCCACCAACTGCCTTCCCGTGGACGGCTTCGTTTGCAAGGGAGGTGTTCGCAGGTGAGCGTGGGAAGCCCGTCAAGGACATTCAGGCGGAATTCGATTCTACCAATGATCCGGCGATGCTACCTGTGGATACCACAGTAAGGTCGCTGCCGGATGTTTGGAGCTTCTATTGGTACCATGAGGATCTCCCATTCCCCAGACGCGCTCATATTCTGCGCATGTGATCTTCCGCCTCGACCGTAGAAGAGTACCGCCTGATGCTGGAGCTTTTGGAGAGATACGATGATGGCTGGTGGGCTTCCGCTGCGCAGACAACGATGATGGACGGAGCAGAGAACCAGATTCTGTCAGGTAAGATCCCACCAGCGATGAATTACAAGACATGAAGCTGATATATGATGACAGGCTCGCCCTTCTCCCCGTCCTTAGTAACAAGAGACCCGTCGATCAAAGATTGTAACAATAGCTGGCACTGGAGGGCGCGATTACGAAACGGAAGGTTGTTGGACTTGGTAATTCTCGGGGACATGTGCATTTAAATCATAGGAGCATGAAATGTCTCTTTCCAAGAAGCTCTGCGGTATCGACGTGCTTGAATGCGGTACAGTCATCATGGCAAGAATTCTAATAAGACTGTGAGGGTATATCTGAACGGTAACGTATTTCATGATCACCACAGCTCAAAGTCTGAGTGATATGTGTTGTTGAGCAATTCCTCTCACCGCCATTCTTATAGAGGCTCCTGGGATGGCGTTGAATTCCACAGGAAGGTGACAGGAGATTTGTACAAGGTCGGCACTCTGCATTCATCTTACCAGATATCTGGAATACCTTTGATGCTGTTCTCAATACTGCGTCGGCCCTGAATTACCCTCTTACATTGAGGACAACCAGCAGTGACAAGACCACAGCCTGAATCTAAACTCTGCTGGTTTGACTGTGATCTACGTAATAGCCTGACCATGAAAACAGCCTTGCCGGCTTCGAAAGCTCTCAGTAGGCGTTATTACTGAGTTCCATCGGAGGTCTTGTGACTCGTAATCCCAGGCTTGTGAGAATCATTGAAACCAAGGCTATGGATCGGACTCATCGGAGAACGGCGGCCGTCGGATACATTGACTTGGTCAATTATCGACCTGGCCTTGGTGTCTCGGCATCTTAGCCTTGTTCAGTAGTGATGTGTTCGTCGTAGGTACTATGTCACAGCGAGATGAGCTACAATTATGTGTCATCGATCAAAATGTGCTTAGTGATACCGTAGTCGCTGGGACTTTCTATCTGATCAAGCCAACCTTCTCTTCATGTCTCCATTCTCCTTCCTCAAGTCTTGAATCTGTATCGCTTGTCTGATGACAGTCTCCCTCAACATCTGTACTTCCTCTATTGGTGGTGCCTCTGCATCTGCACTCCCCGGACCAGAGGTATTGGCCTCGGTCGGGGATGACAAGCTATCCAGGCGAGCCGGCCACTTCCTACCCTCCACATCCAGCAGCTCCAACTTTTTCGGGCCAGCCCCTTCGGGGTTTAGAGAGCCTTCAATGCCGGCCCCCTCCGTCAGGGGTGACCGGGGTTTGGGCCGTTTTGACGGACTTGCTTTCAGTGGACTTCAGTGGACTCTGGTGAATATTAGTGGATTTAGCGCCTGTTGGTAGATTTGGGCTGTTTTGACCCTATTCACCTCCTTCAGTGGGTGTTAGTGGACGCCCAGGGCGAGTTAGTGATGGGGGTTTCGCGGCCGCTCCTCGTGTAACCTCGAAAATCCCGCTTCCTTTTGCCTGCAGCCCTGCCTCTCTGACCTCTCTTGATCAACAAGCCTTCTCTCATTCATCACAAGGCTTCTTCGACGACATTTTCTCTCTTCCTTGCCGCCGCCTGAGCCGCGCGCACAAAAGCGATGACCTCTCCTCCTCGCCAAATCCTCTGTAACCTCATTATCCGCGAGGTTACTGATGAGGGCACCCCGAAGCTGGTTCATCTTCGCTCATCGCGCAACTTCATCATCAGTCTGAACACCAAAGGGATCCGAATTTCATTCCCTCGCAACCCAGATCGTAGCATCTGGAGTTGGTATTCCGCCGATCTTGCAACCACAGACTCGGCCCTGTATCATATCACCATCGAGCTACCACCACGAGGTTTCACTGCGAATCACCACGAACTCACTGTGAAGCATAACGAGCTACTATCAGGCCTTGATGGAGAATTGAGCGAATATCGACTTGTTGATCTGCAGATCTCACCACATTCCAACACCACCGTCATTGGCTTTGGTCTTCCATTTCATGGAGCGAACGTGACGGTGGATAACTGGGTCAACAAGCATACACCAATCGCCGGGGTCGCTCCTTTGCCGGAAATCCTTCAGAAGCGAAGATTTACTCTCCTCGTAAAGGCTAGCAAGCATGACCTCGACAACATGATCAAGGGCATGAATGATCGATATCAACGTAGCGACTATGGATACGGTACTGAGTAAGTCTCTATTAATCTCCTACCTTGGACTGTAGCTAGCATGTGCAGTCACGGATGGAACTGGGAGCGATACAACAGACAAATCCCCCAAACCAGAGGCATGCTCTTCCCCGAAACGATCCGCTTCAAAGACCGAAACGAAAGAGACACTGCTTGGACCCAGATCCACGTTCAAGACGTTTGGGACTTTCACCACGACCTGGAACATGTCAACGATGTTGAGATGCCGGCGCTTATCTAGAAGATTGGCAACGAACCCCTCGAACGTGCGGCCAGGTTCTTGTGTCTGCTGGAACCCTCCCGAGACGACTTCGTGAGTACCTCATCCTAGCCTATGGCCCAAGCTAACATCTTAAGGAAAACCGGCATTGGCGTGCTGTCCACCGCGCTTTGAAGGGGTCCTTCACGAAGCTGCAAGTCAAGTTCCTGCCGAACGAGTCCCGACAGCGAGTTGTCTGGGACGCGTCGCCAGTGATTTATGGTGACTCGGAACTCCCAAAGGACATTGATTCGTACGATCGAATTCCACTGGTCTTGCTGCGCCCAGAGACAGGCGACGACGGACACGATTTCTCGCCCATCGCCCACGACAAATACGAACAAGTCAAAGAGGAGCTGGAGCGTGATCGTGTCAAACTTATCTGCGAATCGAACGCGTATAGGGAAGAGCTTCGCGTGCATGCCATCAATCGACTGAGCGATACAAAGGTCTGGCCCACCACCATGCAACAATATTTCAGCAAACTGCATTTCGGCCTCGGAATTGTTTCCGGACCTCCTGGTACTGGAAAGTCAACCCTTGCCTCAGCCATCACAGTTCTCATGTGCCTCAATCAGACCATCAAGCATGTTTACGTGAGCGCTGCTTCAAATGAAGCAACCGACAATATCCTCGACCGAATCGACGACCTCACCAAGTCTATCATCAAGAAGCTCACCGACGATGGTGTGTCGGTCAATCACTTGATGGTCGTCCGGGGGTACAGGATCAAAGATGAGCAGGAGAAGTGTCTCCGAGCTTTGGCTGGGCTGCGATTTAAGCCTGGCCCTCGAAGCTCGTCTGCTTGGCGGTTCAAGAACTCTTTGTGTTGGTGGACACTGCGGGTTTTGGGATCCAGCGCTGTCCCTCAATTGACCCCGAGTGATAACAGCGAGCTTTGGGAGCTTCACCAGAAACTCGAGGAGCTCTCGGTCCCTGGCGCTGTGAAGCATCTCAACATTTCAGAGTGTGCAGGTCTTGTGAAGCTTGCACAAGAACCCGACCCGGTGAAGAAGCGCACAATGTACGCGAATAGCGCTTCTTACCAGAAACCCTTACGCAATCTGATGGGCTTGGTCATCAGATGCTCCAACGTTGTGGCTACGACTCCAGCGACATCCAACTCTTTCCTCTACAAGTCATACAACTCCGAAGTGGCTCGCGGCGCCATCTTTGATGAGGCTGCCACCTTGTTCTGCTCCGACGGCTTGTTGGTTCTCGGCAATACACCTCGACCTATGATCGCCTTTGGGGACACCAAGCAGCTTGCTCCGGTACTCCCGACGGCGATGGAGTTGCTCCATACTGGAAAGGACAGACGCGACAAAACACCGGAGGAAAAGAAGTTTCCGACCAACAGATTTGCCGACTTCTACCGCATCTCTTGGTTCCATTTATTCATTCACCTCGGATGGCCCGTGTTCAATCTCTACCGTCAACACCGAATGGCACAAGGTCTCTTTGACCTCTCTCTGCAAACGGTCTACCCACATTTGCTCCCCCATTTCGAGTACAGCCCGTATTGTCAATTGCAGAACTTTCCTCTCGGAACGCAAGTTGAGAACTACCTACGACTTGAGCATCACATTCCTTCGGCCGGTGCGGATCGAATACACCCCGTCTTCTTCAATTGTCTCAATTGCCCATGCCGAAACTACCCTCACAAAGCGACGCGATTCAATCCCCGACAAGCCGATCTAATTGCTGAGTTTCTGGTCAACATGATCGAAAAGCTATCACTCAACCCCGCCGACATTGCCGTCATTACATACTACCGAGCAAACCTTGCGGCAATCAGGAAGCGATTCAGAGAGGACGAAAGACTCAAAGATGTTACCCCATCAACCGTCAACACTTTCCAAGGCCGGGAAGCTCAGATTGTGGTTCTGGCTTTGTGCGTCACCCACGAAACCGGGCCATCGTTTGTTGCGGAACAGAGAAGTCTCAACGTCGCACTGACCCGGCAAAAGTCAAGTCTCTTAATCTTCGGAGATATTGACACCACGAACAGCAGGTTCTCGGATCTGCAAGAAGAAGACAGAGCTGATGATGGGCTCCAGAAGCCTGATGCAACAATGATTGACAATGTCCTTCGCACGATCCGGGCCAGCAGGCGGGTCGTGACTCTACATGGTAACCCAGAGATCGATCCTGACAAGGAGTGGAAGAAACTGAACAAGCAACCCGAGTTTCTTGGGTAGGAGTTCAAGCAGGGAACTGGGCAATGCCATTTGGTGGATGGTTGTGTTTGTTGATTGCTGAGACGCGCGACAGCGTTTGGTAAATGTTGATCTGAAGACATAACTTCTGTGCATTTAAATGTATGTCACTGAGGGACAATAGCTGATAGTGTAGTAATTTGTGTTTCTTCCGGCTGTCTCCGAATAGTTTGTGATATCGCATTCGTATCTCAATGAAACATGGGTACTGACCTGAAGATCATTCCTCAACATGGACTACTCGTAGCTACCGACCCAACCAAGCCACTGTGGCCATTTTAATGACAAATGGAGACTTTGAGTCGTGAGGAAGAAACTCGACAAGATTTATTGAATTACCATAGAAATGATGACAGCCAAGACCGCTTGAAGCATTTAAGAGCGAAGCCAAGACATCAACGACACTGACCCTGAATTGGCCCCCAGGAAATGATCACTGATACGATGGACTGAGGCGACGAGTTACGGGATGGGTATGTTTGCCCACCTGTCCACGGGGTCTAGCAAGTCCTCCATGTCAAGTCTTTCTCCGGCAATCCACCACCGATCCAGTGAGCTACCAAAGCGCCAACCTCATCCATTTCTTGACCGTAATTGAACCCGAGACTTCATCGAAAAGGGCCTAGCATCGGTTTGTTAAGAAACAGGGTCATGGGTCGGCCAAGCCTTCCTCATCCTGGCAAGTGGAGGAAATTCCCCAATCCGGACGCCAACCCCCATGCTATTGGACGCCTCAGTCTAGATGCGCGCTTCGCGGTAAAGGACACGTAGAGCTGTACCAAAGTATATTCTGACGGGAATTAGATCTGTAAACGGGGGCGTAGTTGAGAGTATCGAATCCATGCAGAACGGGGAGCAGGTGGCAGCCTGGGTGGCCAAAACTCTATCTCTGCAATGAAGATAAGCTTATATTAGGCTCAGAAAAGGCGTTATTGGCTTTTAACGGCAGAAAAGATGTACCATGGGGTTATTGTAGCGAGTAAGGTTAGGCGGCGGCGGAAATGTCGGAACTAGGGCATGGGGTTAACCAACCACTTGCGATTCCTGGCGCTATATTTGGCGTATCAATCTCGGGAATTGCGCGGCCTGAGAAACGGTCTCTTGGCGATTTCGGGAGTGAGAAAAAGGCTTGTTTGGTGATGTTCGTCGGAGTGTTCGCCGGGATGGTTTCGTGGTACCATCGGCCCTTGCGCTTCAGTTTCAGCTGTGTCAATATGATCAGTCATTTTCAGGATATGGGAGGGTTTGGATGATTGAGACGCGAGGCAACATAAACCTACACGTTTGTTGGCAACTTGGCCAAGTCTCCTAAACTCCAACAGAGACCGCCTCACTAAGCGGCCGCTTGCGAGTTCGGCGATTGGCAAGTGAGGAGGGATGAGATTAGGCGCGAATGCCAACGATTTTTGGTGAAAAAACACCGAAGTGTTTGGCCAATGAGAAGACCCATATTCCCCTCAGCAATTGGAACCACATTGAGACGATAATCAGTTGCGGGGTACCCACTTGTGTAACCCCAACTGCCAGCGGTTGTAGGCCCTTGACAGCGTGTGATGTATGAGAGTGAGTAATGAGATTGAAGAGTAGCGACACCGTCACTCCCTCCATGACCATCCATTGCATCAGCTGACCAAGCCTTTTGGTAGCCTCAGTTGTGGCTGTCCAGATAAGGCTCGTTAGCCGCCGGGTTCAATGGCCAAGCCAGTAAGATATGCAGGCGTCAATAGCGCGCATCATCCAACCAACTGCCTGACTCCAAATCACGGCAGACTTCAGCTTGGCGTACAACACGTCGAGGTAGTCGGATTATGTACGGTACATATGGTCTTGCCTCTTGACATTTGTGGCTTGTGCTGTTGCTGGACATTACTACGCGCGCGGCTAATAGGCTACACAACCTACTTGAGTATCCAGTTGTGGTTTTAAGTGGCCCCTACTAGAAAGTGAGCTAGTGACTTACATTCGAATGTTCTATTATAGTTGTTGTTTCGGTAGAAGGATCCAGTAAGATGCTGGCTGAGCTGAAACATTCCGTAGTTAATTAGGTTTTCTCTTCTATTTTCAGCCTCACTGACCGAAATGGAGGCACATAAAGTGGCCACGCGATAACAATCGTGACAGCCTGAGACACTCACAAGACAGTAGATTTATAGCAGGATCTGCCCATCCTAATTTACTGCTACGTAGCTATTTATTCATTCGTTTCTTCTACAAAACTTCGAATCAGGACAACCCTCGTACTGCTTCAAATCACGTTGCTTCTTTCCATTCCAGCTTGTACATTCATCATGTATATGAAGCTTGTCACTATCCTTTTCTTTACTGCCTTGTCTCTTGTCCTCTCTGCGATAGCCGTACCACTTTCCAGAGCCAAAGGCTTTTCCTGTGATGGGGTGATTCACTTCATCAGAGACAACCGGACCTTGATCTCTATCATCGTACAGGTTCTCTCGACTTTGCTTGCTCTCGGTCAGACCTATGTCGTCACATCCCTCATTGGACTAGCCACCAATGCCAGGCTACTCCACAGAAACCCACCCAGACTTGACACATTGAAGCTTTTACAGGCCATAACGGCCAAGTCTCCAATCTTTGAGAGAGGTAGCAAGAAGGCATCATTGATATCTGTGATTTTTCTGCTACTCCTCCAGCTCCCTGCTGCACTCTGGGCCGGCTCAATCACACCGACCATCAATGAGCTTACAGAGAAAACGGTGATTGAAGTTCCCGACTTTGACCAAGCGACGTCTAAATACTGGGCATCTCGATGTGCTCCTGCTCAGCCTTGCGACGAACTCTTGGGAGGGACCCAAGACTTGGGCACTTTCTCCTATGTGAACTGGAAAGGTTTGTCACCCAAGGTCGTTTTCCTTTTCAACGCTGACCAATGCTATAGCAAGGACAGGTCTGTTGGCCAATTCTGTCTCGCAAGCTTCTTCGCGGAATTTTTCTACACCAGCTTACCAGAAACTTGACGGCACGGGCTACTTTTATCACGGCCGATCATACGGTGTTGGCTCGGCTATTGGACTGTTGCAGCCTACGTACTCAGGTGATCCGAATGCTATCATCCGCAGATATTCATTCGTCGAGGACGGATACTATGCCAACGTTTCTTGTCACTACAATAAATCCAGCCAATTGTCGTTTGCCAAGTCAGACAGGGTGAGCACGCCCGACGGGATCTACGGTCCTCAAGGATACTGGGTTCATGGCTCCCTCCCCAACGGCCAATGGGCAGGCTTCCCCACTTGGGGAGTGTTGTACGAGGGTTTCACTACATCAATAGCAGCTGTCAACAATCAGTCGCGTTACATGTACGGTTTCCTAGCCGGCGATGCTTACTCCATGTTGAACCAGACCCAGTGCGAGGTCTGGTTCACACCGTCTCGCTTCAATGTCAGCGTTGATATGGATGCAAAGAACATATCAGTCACTTTGTCCCAACAAAAGGCATTGGATATTGATCCGAGTAGAGCCTTGGCCAACATATCATTTCATGGAGTTGGGTATCTATCGCAGACATTGACGACCCTGTATACGTCCGTCCTTGGCGATTCCTTCCGCCGCAACGTCGAAAATGTACAGAGCAGGGTCCAGCGTAAAGAGGTCACCGATCAAGATGTCATTGAAGCGGTCGAAGATGGTCTTCGGCTTTTGCTTGACCATTTTCTTGAGGGGAGCGGAGCCGCTCAGGTTATGCTACTGCGAAAGACTAAACCCATGAGTGGTACGATTACGGTCCAAGTCTTCCGTATAGGAGCTTTCTGGTCTGCATTGTCATTGCTGTTTATTTCTACGCTTATCGCAGCTACTGCGGTGATGGTGTATTACAAATATGGCCTCTGGAGCAAGATAAGGTCTGATGCAGAATGCGATTTTATGGACTTCAAGTCAGCCATTCTGGGTTCACTCAAAGGACTAAGGTCTGAAATAGAGCTTGTCAAGGCGTGGAACGGCCAATCTGAGGACAGACAAGTCGGTGAGTTGCGGGTGCAGGCCAACAGGGAAAACTTCACCTTGACTGTAGGGCTACAAACCGACGATTACATTCACTTATCAGACTTAAGGAGTTAAAATTAGTATTATATCTCAAGATACTCTTGGTTTTAAGAGAGAAAGAAGATATTTATAAGAGTCTATTACAACACACTACGTTCTCAATTGCGGCTTGGCAGCCAACACGGGGTGATCTTCGCTCCGTGGTATTAGTCTTCTTTCAATTTTGATCGTCAAAGTGTCGAAGTAAGATGAGATGTGGGTGCTGGGTGATCTTCAAGCCGCGAGTCTCAGCTTTCTGATTGTCAACCGACTTGGCGCGTAGGCGTATCGCCTTGTCCCCAGTCTCAGGGGTCATGATCTCAGGGTCCTCGACATTCTTCTCCGCCTCAGTCCTACTGGGCCTCGAAAAGTGCTGGCATTGTACCCAACTCGACAATCTCACAGAACTGTGAACGGTACCACGCTTGCGGCCATGAACATCCACTGATTCCATGGATGGCCAATTGGATGTCTCACGAGAGCTTGGCTGATATCCGCAACAAAAAAAGATGTCCTTGTTGAATCTCTGGAATCGGTCGGTTGGAGGGGAGGCGGTCTGAAAATGACAGCGGTCGAGGAAAGGGAACGGTCGTGGAGGAGCGATCGATGAAAAGAGAGGACATCTGCTTCAATATCGTTTCGATCGGGAGAGGGCATACGGTCCGGCGGCAGGACAATTCGGTAAGTTCGCAGAGAGTTCCTGGTGAACAATTAGGAAAAGCTTCAAGAAGTTTGAGAACCGCGTGGAGGATGAGTGATACGGGACGACGTGGCGCAAGTGGTGCGCATGGGAAACCGCCCTGCCGTTAGGACAGACTGGGATAACCCGATGTACAAGAGGGGTCTGGATCTTGTCGAGTGTTGAGGGGGCTTGTTTCCCTCTTAGTACATGCAAACAGGCTTGTCACATTGCAATCATTGAATATCTCGCGCTACCATGCAATTAACTGGGATGGTCACTGAACGGTAGACTCATTCACTCAATCAAAGCCTGACGTGGCTGACACTGCAAACTCTGCGGGTACCAACAGGGCCACAAGTAATACCTTAGGCAGAAACGCAGGCTTGCACTGTTGCATATCAAGATTCTTTTCTCAGACGTCCCCCAAAACAACCTCCACGCATCACCATCGCAAGCCCCAAAGCCATTCAAAAACGACCGTTTTCACTCTCCATTCCCTCTTCGCGATGTCTACCAGCCCAAACAATGAACAACAGGGTCAACCCCTACGCGTATATGACAGCGCACCCTCTAATCCGGTTCTGAGCGAGGCCGATCGCCATAAGTTCGAAGAGCTGGAATTGGCTTTCGCCAAGGCCAAGCGCGACTTGGAAATATCTTGCAGGGAGAACGGTGAAGCTTCCTCGCTGCTTACTGCTGAGGCTCATTTGGAGGACGGCGACTCAGAACAGGCTGCCCCCGTCGATGTAGATGGCGATTGTTGTCCATCTTGTGGTCGCGGCGCGTCCGACGCGGAACTTCGCAGTGGAAACTTGTCTAACGACGGGCCTATCCCTCCTGCCACCCGATGCCTTGTTAGCCAGTTTAAGAATAATGCTGGTGAAGTCGCAACACGGTATATCAACACCTCCATCGATGCTGGTAATCGCCCAGAGTGGTATGCTTTTCACCCTCAACGAGGGTTGATCGGTGCCCAGATCCATGGTTCGATTAACAGACTCGCAGAGCGTGTCCGAGAGGATACGGGCTGTACAAGAGTCTTTTTTTCTCTGATTGCAGACCTTCCGGAGGAGTTCGGTCGTGTCTCGCGAAACGAAAACCGCGGCTCTGATCTGGAAACAGGCGAACGAGCGCTCTGAGTGCGCCGTACCTGGTTGGAAAAAGCATGGGCTTTGGTCTCGCTACGCTGACACCATCGAGTGTCGGGTAACGGAGCTCACTGCTGGCGTCATCAAGCGTCAGATTGGCTAGGCTGATGTCTTTTGAATCAGCCTGGCATGGATGCCAGCCGGAGGTTGATGTCTCTAGCCCCTCTGTTGAAAAGGTAAGTCATTTCCAGCTCGTTTCCGCTCGATACTCACATCTTCAACCACAGGTTTCTCTCACCATCAGCCCATATTCCCTTTTTGGATGACACGCCCTCTGTCATCGGTCATCGACGTTTAAGCTTAATCGCCATGTGGACTCCCGCCTGCTCAAGGGGACATCAGGAAGCTGCGCCTCCGCGCTGTATGAGTCCAGCCTATGGGTTGACACCGAATTGAATCAAGAGGATATAACTGGGGTACGGAGGTAAACACGCAAAGGATCATCTTCAATTGAAGCGATGCTGATGATTAACGCGAAGAAACAAGAAGCGAGAACCGTTGGTCGACCCAGTCCCCTACCGAAGTCTGTCAGAGCACTCTGAGATCTACTCTACTTTCCTTATTGGTTTTGAGCTCATGGAAGAATCGCAATGTTTTTTCTGCGGCGGAAAGCAATCACTCTGTTTTTCATGCGACTGGCTTGGGTTAGATGTTCGAGGGTTTCTTCCATAGAACGAGAACAGTCATGGGGTATTCATAATAATAACAGCTTATACATACAGGTCTTCATTTAACTCGTGCATCCTCCCCTTTCCCCCAAAGATACCGCTTCAAGCATCCAAATCGTCTCAGTGAAAGATGTAGTCCTCCTCCTTGAGTTCATCAATCTCCCGATCATTCTGCTCATCAACCTTGCAATCACCCAGCAACAACTGATGACACCAATACATATCCCTCTCGTAAATCGACTCCGTCTTCAATCCTGTCAAGTTCTCACCCTCGCGGTCAATCTGCTTCTGTGTCTTGTCCAAATACTCAGCCTGCTGCTGTGTCATGATCCCAAGAGGCGCCTTCGGACCTTTCCAGTCCAGCGATAGTGGCTTATGACTTCCACCAGCATAGTGAAAGAATGCAAGGAGTGTTTTGCAAGAGTGGATGAATGACTCGCTGACGGAAGAGTTTCCTCTTGTGCCAAATCGACTCTCCATTCCATACCAGTCGATTATGTACAGAACCTGAGCAAATTGACGCTCCATGTTGCTGAGAAGCACGAAAGTGGTTAGATAAATCTCGTACCAGTTCTCGCGTTTCTTTTCCATGATCTTCGATTGCAGGCCAGCCAAAATCCGTTGGCGCAGCGGAGTCATGATGTTTTTGATGACAAGATGATCCATCTGCGTATCCATGATCGGAGGAATCGGTATCGTGCCTGTGCGGGGACATTCAAGGTCTTGAACCGGAATCTGCCCGAGTGTGTTGTCGCCGCAGATCATCCATGGGAGCTCAGTTAGTCGACTTCCAGCCCAAAGCCGCAGACTATCCTTGACAAGGGAGCTCTGATGAGTTTCCGAAAACCGGATCGCCTCTTGGAGTGTCCAAATCATCAACGGGCTCTTCCCCTTGAGAAGTCTCTGGATGTAAACCTTGTACGATTTCTGGTTGTACTCATCAATGACCCTCTGATGGCTGTCCATGTCGGCAATGTAGTAGTGCGGCAGCTCAAGCATTCTTTGATTCCCTGCAGAGTCCCTCCATGGATATGAAGTCTTGTCGCCAGGCAAAGGTTGAAACTTTGACACAGTGACTTCAACCTCACAGTCGAATCCTTGAGTCAACTTGATTGTATGTCGGTGGAGGTCGATGTTTTGCTTTGCGTTCATGACGTCTTTAATGTATAGCCATTCGTAGAGCTTGTTGTCGCGTGTAGAGCCTGGAAGGTTAGCTTGTCCAGTAGCTGGTAGAGGAACATACCCAGTCTGTGCAGCGGCAACTCGTGAAGATTGACTCTGATGCATGGACGTTTCAGAATCGTCAGTCTTGAACATCGGACACATGGCTCGTAGGGATTCTCTGGCATTATGCACTGCCCAGTCAGTATGTCTCAGGCCAATGTCAGGTAACTTACTCGAACTTTCATTCCCCGGCACTTTTCGCAAACACCTCTCTTTCTTGCAATCGCAGTAGCCTTTCGAGCTTCTTCAGTGAATGGACCCCTGACCCTAGTATTGAGCCCAGAGACAGTGAATACGCCCTGAAGGTTACCGCCATGATCATGCTTATACTCCGTTTTGGGGGCCTGGGCTGTTAGTTAGAACAACACTGACTCGTCACACTTACAAGATCGGTAGTAAGAACATCTGATCGATCTAGTTTGCGGGTTGAACGTGGTCTGCGTTTCGTCTTCACTGCCCTTGGAGGACTCTGAGAATGCGCACTCGACCCCGAAGGAGTCAGGATCGAGTTGGTGCTCGGCGTGAATCGTATCTCATCTTCTGTAGAGACACTTTGTTGCAGAGTCAAATTCGGAAACACATGATCCATCGGAAGATCATGAGGTTCAAATGTCTGAGCGTAACTGCGGGGATAGTTCGTGTAAGTCGGGAGCGTCAACAGTGACGGATCCAAAGTCAACTCTTCGGCAACGGGCGCCGAGCCTTCCACAGGTTCCACGTCAACATTGACACCATCCTTCGGCTCCTCGCGTAAAAGCTCCGACAGCCAGTCGTCGCCATCAAACAAATCCTCCTCCAGGTTCTCAATCACCTCAAACCAGTCCACTATCATCGTCAGCAAAGTTAGACACAAACAAAAGGACCTTACCGTTCTGATCCATTGTGCTTAATTCAGTAATCGGTAGAGATCCACGGAATAGAGTTGTGGGGTAAGGAGCTAAATATTCAGGGCATCTACCGATTTCCATATCAGGCATGGATCCCGAGCTGACGTGACTTGTCAAACGATGCTTCTACCGACTACCATAAGAGGCAAAGATCTGCAATCTCACCTACCGATTACTCTTTTCAGACGGTAAACATTTGATGACAACCACCATTAAAGACGAATCAACCAGCCACAGTGGGAATTAGACAACCATGGACAGAACAATCGATCAAGAACTCCGTATGCGACAAGCTACGATTGATGACTTGGACGGCATTACAAAACTTGCTATTGAAGCATTCCCTGATGATCCAGAACGAGATTACCGATTCCCATATCGCCATGAATACCCTGAAGATCAGTGGAAGTGGACTAGGGTTGAGTATGAGGGGTTTTTGAAACAGCCTGAAAGCTATGACATTCTTGTTATCGAGGCTGGGCAGAAGATTGTCGCCCTGGGCATCTGGGATGTTTCTGGTCATACTGGTGTCAAACCAGGTATGTCAGCCTCAATTTCGGCGTCCTAGCTAACAGCCCAGCCAAACCTGGTGTTTTGGGCGACAACGAACGTCGTGATGCAAACCTCCCGCACATGCGATATTTCGCATCGCGCGTAGAAGAAGTTTATGACATGCATTTCAGTCAATTCGGTAGCAGGCAACTCCATCTTGTTAATCTCGCGACGCATCGAGATTATCGCAGAAGAGGTTGTGGGGCTGCTCTTTGTAAATATGGAGTGGAAAAGGCAGAGCGCGAGGGATTTGTTGCTACGGTTTTTGGGAGTCCAATGGGGATTAAACTCTACACGTCTGTTGGGTTCAAAATTATTGGAGCTGAACCTATGATTATGCCTGGTGATGAGGAGGGATTAACCACGACTGCGTTGGTTTGGGGTGATTAGTATTGACGCGAGGCTCATCGGGCGTCAAGACCTCTGCAGATGTGAAGCAGGCGATTCTCACCCTCAGCTGCCTGATGTCTTCCCTTTTGGGAAATCGGTGACACTGTCCAGTAGAGAGATAATCTCAGTTGTTGCATTGAGTCAGCCTGATGAAGTGTCATGAGAGAAAGGAAGATGAGATGAGAGCCAAACAGATTATGAAGTGAAATGTAAGGCTATGTTACTGGATTGGGAAATCGGCAGCCCTCAATGTCTGGAGATGAGCCTTTTTGTGAAATTTATTAAAGTTGAGGTCGTTTCAGGTGAGATTTATGATGCACATTGACGTATTGATCTGTTCGTAAACTCATGTACAAGATTGCAACCGGATACGTAAGTATGAGAGTCGCTGAGAGGATGAGAACATACTGACCGTTTAGAACATTATGTCATCGGCAAAGGCACAAGCTGGTTCATTCAACTCATTTGAAGACGAGACTCTCTCGGAGCCTTGTTCAATCGAGTCGTTCTGCTTAGATCGATATCTGTCAGATTTTCGTGACAGACCAGTCCAAGAGCGATTACTGGAGAACTCAGACAATGACCCCCAAGAAATTTCAATTGAAGACTTGGAGGAATTCATGAGCCTGCAAGGCCCCCCAGATTTGGAGGTTTTACAAGCAAAAGGTCCATTTGAACGATGAATCTTTTGATCAAATTCACTGCCCGGCGCTGCGACTGTTGCACCAACAATCACGTGGAATCGGTTAATTGCATCAGCCTGCATCTTTATAAAGCGCTTCTCCTCATCACCGCCAGAATCCAAGGCATGGCTCTGCATCGGCCCCATTTTATTGCCTTCATTTCTCTCTCCACCTTTACACTCTATATCATGTTCACTTGGGCAAACCTCCGTCAAATGGCGCCCTTTCTCTCGCAGAGTCGCATTCTGCCTGATCTTCTCACCGTCGATGCCAAAACCCTCGCCTCCGGATTGACGAATGGACATTTCACGAGTGTTGACCTGGTGGAAAAGAGCCTTGAGATGATTCAGAAGCACGACAGTTATCTTCATGCGATGTTGAGCATGGTGCCGAAAGATCAGCTGCGACAGAGAGCGGAGGCTCTTGATAAGGAGCGAAAGGATGGCAAGGTCCGGGGGAGTCTGCATGGGATCCCGATTGTGATCAAGGTATGACGGTCGATGCAGTTGTTAGCGGAACTGACATTCCAGGACAATATCGCGACGGTTCCTGAGTTGGGAATGGAGACGACTTGTGGATCCTGGGCTTTGGATGGCATGACTCCAACTGCGAATGCCGATCTCGTCGACAAGCTCATCCAAGCTGGACTCATCATCATCGGCAAAGCGACTCTGAGTGTGAGTGCTCCAGCCTCTGACTTTGGCCATGTCAACTGACTACTCACCAGGAATGGGCATATTATCGGTACGTCTTAAGCCATCTCGAATGAAGCGCGACTCACTCCTTTCAGAAGCAACGACCTCCCGAGTGGATGGTCCGGCAAAGGCGGCCAATGTCAATCCGCCTACGTTCGCGGCGGCATCGATCCCGAGGACAGCAACAACGGTCACAGCGTGAGTTCCCGTGACTCGCCGCATCCCATACTAACAGTTCAGAACCCCTCCGGCTCTTCTACAGGCTCAGCAGTCGCCGTCTCCGCAGGTTACGCCCCCCTCTCCATCGGCACTGAGACAGACGGGTCTCTCGTATCTCCAGCATCCCGAGCAGCTTTGTACACGATCAAACCGTCAATCGGACGAGTTTCCCAGTCTGGAATCATTCCAATCAGTCATACCATGGACTCAGCTGGACCAATGGCCAAAACGCCAGACGATCTCGCAGCTTTATTGGATGTGATCTCAGGCACTAACGAGTTTGCGACTCTCGGAGGATCCTGGGATGGCTTGTCGATTGCGACTGTGGACTTTAAGAAATGGTGGCCAGGGGAGGATTACCTCAAACCGGTGGAGAGTGCGACAAAGCAGATGGTGAGTAAGTCGTCAGATTGTATGGGCTCGCTGACCTTTTAGCACGCCGACATCCAAGCTGCGTATGACAAGATAGAAGAGCTGGCGAAGAAGTACGTCGGGGACGTTCCTCTTTCGCCCCCTTCTGAGTGTTTCATGCTTGATGGGAAGGACAGTGAGGATGTCATCATGAGTAGGTCGCCCGCAAAAAGATGATCAGAGCTGACGAAGAAGTGGCCGATTTCAAGCACGATCTCAACAAATATCTCGAGTCAGCGGAAAACTCCAAGATCCATTCTCTCAAAGATCTCATCGAGTTCAACAAGGCCCATCGCGAGCTTGAAATGCCCCCTGGTATGTACTCATCTCAAATGATTACCCCGCTAACATTTCAGGCTACGATGACCAGGGACTCTTGATCGACGCCCAAGAATCCGATATTTCCGCTGAAGACTACGAAAAGAACCTATCTCACCTGCGAAAGGTTGCGCGCGACGATGGATTGGATCGCATCTTCAAAGAATACGATGTTGATGTGATTGTCGGATCAAGCGACACAGCAATCAAGGCGTTTGCAAGTGGAAGCGGTATGCTCACCCCAGAGTTTATGAACAACGCTGACAATACCAGGATATCCTGTTGGAAATGTTCCTCTCGGATACTTGGACTTTAACGGCAGACCTTTCGGACTCGCAGTTCTCGCAGCCAAGAACCAGGAAGCCAGGATTTTGAAATTCATGAACGCATGGGAGGGTACTTTCGGTCCGAGAAAGGCTCCGCCGATGCTTCAGTGATTGTCTCGGGTGACTGGAGCGAGTGCGTGAACCTCGCGAGTAGCTATCGGGCCTCATTTCATGATGGTGTTCTGGGCATGGCTCTCATTAGACAGAGATGCGTGAATAAAATGATATGAGACCACCAGCAGACAGTTGCAGGGATGTAGTGGATGGCTCAAGCAGGCTGGCTGCGTACTTGCATGTGCGGGGATGACACGGGTGAGGCTCTTCGGACCTTGATGTAGGGTGTCAAAATAAACTCAGCAAAATGCATCCTAAGCTTATGCTAAATTACCTAAGTCTTTTGTCACTTAGGATCGAGGTCCTGAGTTTTCTTGCCTCCCCTAGAGGCTCTCGACTCTGGCGAGTTGTCTTTGACGATAAATTCATCAGAATCTGGTTCAATTTGCAGTGTACTTTATGTTGTAATTGATATCGAGTTACCATGGCTCAAACAACGTCCAACCCAAACGCGCACACTGGGCCTGGAAAACAGGACTCACTCTCCCTGCCAACCAAAACAGCAACCCTCCAATTCTTCGACGGCTCAGATCCGAAATGGGCGACTGAGAAGCCGTTCTACTCCAACATTCCCTTTACGCAGACCAAGATCGCCAATACGAATGTCATCAATACAAGTGCACGGGTTCAAATCTCTGATGTCAGAGGCCACGAATCCGAGTTCACTTTAGATAAGAATGGCTTCCAATTGGTCAAATGGAAGCATCAGTTCTCTGATGTTGGGCCTTCTTTTCAAGAAGAAGGGTATCCTGCTGTGGTCAAATTTATGAAGGATGTTCTGGGGAGTCACGTCAAAGTTTGTGTATTTGATCATATTGTATGTTTCTACTGCTTGTTCTAAACAGAGCTAATGAAAGCAGGTCCGTCAGAGCCAGCCACGAGGCTCCCGCCCCGAAGATGAAAAAGGTTACATCGGTAGACCAAGTAAAGTGGCTCACAATGGTATGTTCCAACTACCTTTAAGCTTGATAAACTCGTCTCATGTGCAGACCAAACCTATGAAGGAACGATCGCCAAGATCAAGCACGACTTTGGCTCCCAAGCCCCATCAATTCTCTCCCAACGCTTCAGGATAATAAAGTAAGTCCCTCCCCCAATATGATCCTAACTAACAACCCAGTGTCTGGAAACCCCTCAAACCCGTCCGTCAGTACCCCCTCACACTCTGCGATTACCGCACATGTGATGAAAAAGACGGACATCGAAGCGATTTAGTCTACCCCCACGTTGTGAGTGAGAATATGCTTTTCTCTTACTCACCGGATCAGAAATGGTATTACGTTAGTGACCAATCTGATGAGGAGGTTTGGCTGATCAAGACGATGGATTCTTTGGCGAGGAGCGAGGATGTTGCCATGTGTAAGTGCCAAGCCTCGTCGAGGGATGTACTGATGATTCTAGATACGCCGCATACTTCGTTCTTTGATGAAGATCCTGCTGTCGCGGAGGAGATACGGGAGAGCATCGAGCTTAGGGTGTATGTAATTGGATAGGTATTGCTCATGTAGAATCCCTGCCATCAAGTTAATGGGATCATTCAGCCTTGATCATCTGTGAATACGTGATCAATTGATCGGTTCCTCTCAGTCTTGATAATCACCAAGTGAAGCTGTCTTTATCTGCACCTCTTAGATAGGCATGCCGCAATCTCCGCGTCGAATGGAATGCTAAGTTGCATCTGAAACCTAGATAGCCGCTCTCTCAGACATCTCGGGACCGAAGTCTTCAAGTCACAAATCAGGCTGTGGTCTTCTCCAGTTGATTGGCAGATCCTAACCGATCATCATCACAGAGCCTCATCTGAAGCGGGGTAGAAGTTGATCATTGGTGCAAAGAGAGCTCATGATCTATGCGATGCAAAGACTACTGCACAAGCAAAATGCGGCGGATTATCTCGGCGTGGGACTCCAATCTGGTTGGACAGCATGAGCACCCTCACAGCGAATTGGGTGGAATCCTCTTCAAGTGGCCAATCAGTTGCTGATAAAATCTCCTGGAGTCTGTGATATCTTGTTTGAGTGTGATTGGATACTCAGATCTTGAGGCTCTGCTTCAAAGATAAAAGACCGAGTTGATCTACGTTGTTCCGAGTTATTCACTCAGCCCCCAATACTCAATCGCAAACTAGAGTAACAACTCAACGAGTAATAGCTCATCGAGCCCTCAAGACCTCTCACTGACAACTCACAGACGCAACGATGGAACCCGAGAGAAGTCGCTCACAGTCTCGCGGTCGCTATACCAACGCAGATAAGAAACGGTATGAGGACGAGCCCATGACCCGCGAAAGCTCTCCCGGGGAATGTGATGTCGTCTGTCCCCAGCCAACCAAAGTCCAACCCTGGAAGCAGGCCCTCCAAGTTGAGAAAGACTCTGGAACCAATCCCCTTCTGAGCTGGGAGCCTAATGCTCTGGACTTTGGTGAGAAACCTTGGCTCAAGATTGACTGGTCAAAGATTGAAGGAACTGGACCTGGAGGTGTTCGTAGCAAGTCTCCGGATCAGATGTGTGGTTATTCTGTTGGAAACCTCAAGCTTGTCTGATATCGGCTGTTTGAATGTTATGGACTTAGTCTAGTTGTGGGCAGAATGAGCTGGAATCGGAAATTGTTAAATTGCAACTTGTTTATGAGTCAGCATTTCGCGTATCGTGTCAGGTCTGTCCGGTTATAAACGTCTTCATTGCCACTACTCTGAAAGGCCGTTCGCGGCGTATTCATTCAGTTTGACAATTCATTGGCATCTCTTACTTCAAGAACTTAAGTTTGTGACGCATTAAAGCGCAAGTCTCGGGTTGATTCTTCGAATGCCACGGATGTCTGCAAGCGCCCAACTCTTATCATCCTCAGGAGTGCGGGGCGATGAGCCATTCATAATCCCTCGTCAGGGATAATCAGCTGCAGTCTGTTTCAGCCGTAAGCTGTATTCAATCTTACAGCTGCGGGGTTACGAGTTCCTTCACATACAGTACTGCACTGCAATCTTCAACCTTGATTTCTGCAAACTTCAAGTTCGACTCTTGATGACTTTATTGAATCAATGAATCACAACGATTGGGTATCGTTCACGATAAGTCACCCGTATTCAATAAGGCTTTCCGAACTGCGGAAGATTCTAGACGAAGTTTACCATGGAGACTACGAAGCATCTGTATGCCATTCCCGGAACCTTGTCACTGCGCCAGCTGATCACTTTGCAGTTCATGGATGGAGAAATCATTGTTTGGGCCCCCGAACCCTGGAACCTGCGGAGACGGAGCTTATTTCCGAGGCGAATCAATATCGGCGTATCCTTTCTGAGAACAAAGCGATCAATGCATCTACTAAGAAGCGACAGCCTATTGCCAAAGCAAGGCCTGGAAAAGAAAGTTCATCTCCTGGCCAATCTTCCTCCAACCCTTTGACTGAAGAGACTGATGTTCCTAATACAAGTCAAATTCCACTGTTCGATTCATTGACACAGGTAGTTCCTCCGTTAGAGCCTGAAGCACACGCGACGCCGGATCAAGTATTGATCGTTGTTGAGAACGCCACAACGGACGAAGCGGGAAGAGCCTTGCAAGGCTTGTACGTAACTCCAGTCGCAAGTGGCGAGACCTCCAAGGTTTTTGGGGTAGCGACTCGCCTGTCCTTTAATAGACATCTTTCCAGTTCAAAGGATGTCATCCGAAAGGTATGCCCTTCGTTGCACCGATGCCCCTGTATCTAAACGGTGTCGTGCGCGGTCAAACGTCTACATGAATCCACAAGTGCTGAGCAATTCTGGACCGAGTATGAGTCCTTGAAGCGTCTCAAGACCTTGGATCACCCTCATCTGATAGACTATCTCTGTCTTCAGATCCGAGATTGGTGCAACACAATACTTTAATTTCGTCTTTCCGCTGGCTCTTTCGAATTTGAAACGTCTCTTCCGCGATTCTTACGTACCGCTTTCCCTGCGAAACCGAAGTCTCGATTCCCTTTAGGGGCAGTTTCCTGGGCTTTCAAGTGCGGTTGCTTACCTTCATGACTCTGCGCATATAGCTCATCGCGACATCAAGCCATCCAATATCTTGATCTATGAGGAGCCCGTTGGTACAGGCCTTTCTCTGAAGCTCACAGATTTTGGATTGTCTGTCGATTTGTCTCGAGCCAGAACCTGGGAGCAAGGTAGTCGAGCTCGTCAATCAGCTTGGCTCTATGACTCTCCAGAAGTTCGGAACGCGTCTTTAATGGCGGGGGTAGCCGAATTAAGCGCAAGAATCAAAATCCCTTCTTCATCAGATTTGATGGCTAATGACATCTGGAAATTGGGATGCGTATTCCCCTAGATGCTTGCATTTCTAGTAGGCGGAGGTTCTGCTGGTGTAGAAGAATTTCGCGACCACATAACAACGACAGAGGACAATGTCTCTTCTGACGTGTTTAACGATACTCGTTTCGACGATGGCGAACAGGTCAAGCGGCAGGTTCTCAAATTTATTGAGCGAATGGCGTTCATGGATCACCGAGCAGGGATGTTACAATCTGTGATCAGTAAGATGCTCGCCAAGTCGGCGCTGAGACCTACGATAGCCTACGTCTGTGAGAAGTTGGCAGAGGTTTGTCTCTTCATTTGGTGTTTCATAACTGACATACAATAGAACAACTTCCCGAACATAAGCTACAATGATGGAGTAAGGGTGGTTCGGTTTATTCCAGCGGATCGTTTGGCACGCTCCCGATTCGATGCCTTGAGACTCAAGATTGAGAGATGGACTGGCTGACCGATAGATTGGGCTCCACTCAATCAAGCACTACCCAGACCTGATACCGGTGATCACTTGGCAGTTTGGAAAGTAAGTCCTAGATTGTCTTTCGAGAAGTCTGGCCGACACTGACACATCCCAGTGGCACGGAATCGACTTATCTCTAGCTCTTTCTCAGGATGAGTTTGATCGCTATAAAGCAATATGTTTCCCTGTGACCACAAACAACATCCTCTTCTCCCTCTTACACAACAAGGTCTCAAGGCACAGCAAGCTCCTAAGCCAAGTTCTTCTATGCAACCCCCCAATCTTGGACAACCATCTCAGTCCTCTCTCGGCACCAATGTCCCACCTACGGTAAAAACGTCGTCGGATACGAAAGACATTTACTGGTGCATCGAGAGGAATTTTACAGAGCCAACAGAGATTTACCTCTCCCCCATTCATAATGCAGAGACGCTAGACGACGAACAATTGTTTCGTCAGGTCAACGAGGCCATTGGTAGCACAGAGGGTTGGATCCGGCGCTTATTCTCATGGAAGCGTTGTACGGCCATCGACTTTGTTCAGGTACGAAACCTCTTCCAATCACGATCTGTACTAACTCGAATAGTTCCTTGTCATTTGGGAGAACAAAGATCAAGTCAATCCAATCGAAAAACAACTCCCTCCTCCTGCTACTCCATTCTACAACCATTCCGTTCCTTTGCCACATGACTTCCACATGAGAGCAGCTGGATTGCAGATGGTATTTGGACTACATGATCCAAAAAAGGGTAGAGGAGAAACTGCTATTATCGATATGCTTCCCAAAAAGACAAACCCTCCCCCTTTTCCAAGGAGAATATCAGAACCTGGCTGGGGTTTGCATGCCAAGACGGGTTTTTCTCAGCGCAGGTTCCTTGTGTGGCTTTTTGTCTGCACTATTTTGGGGCGGAATCTTTGTGGTTGTCTGGCTGGTCTTTATAAATCCGACAGACCTACAGAATGCCTTTATTCCGAGCTTTCTTTTCGTGACTCTGCTGACGATTGCGATGGGCTTGCTTCAGGTAGCATAGGGAGTATTATCCTAGCAATTCAAATTGATTACGAGCTGCTGTGGCCATGAGGCGAGGACGACCTACCCTCTTTTGCAATTCCCCGATAAGTCCGAGGCAGATGGTCAAAACTCGCAACCATGAAGTAGAGTTCATGTAGTCAATCCCGCACTAACTCACGGTGCGGTCGGTGCGGCCGCGATTCACTTAAGGGCCAAGTCCCTCGATGTGCCCTATAATTGGTCTGCGCAACGTTAAACCAATCCAGGACGCTCACACTCTCGGCACTTGGTCCCATGCAATGCGGATATTGCGGCCGCCGCTCGTACCATGCCCATCACGGTCAAGTCTCTATCAGAGTACGCAAGGGTCGCAGCACCGAGTGATTATACACTACGACTTAATTAGTGCGGACTTTGCGGAGTATTGGCGGGCTTGAGTTTAATTGACCCTGTAAAAGCGGCTGTAGTCCTCGCGATGATATGAGGCGAAGACAGAGTACTTAAGCATCACCTGCGCCAACCAAAGTCTCCCAAGCGCAGCACACTTGATTCGTGAAAAACCGTTACAAAACTCAAGTTCCTCAACGTGAAACCAGTTCATTTTCATCGATAATTCTATTTCTACACCCTTTAGAATTCGTCAATCACCGCACCTATGGGCTCCGCAGGAAGCAAAAGCGTCAAGTTCAACCCCGACACCGACATCCCTTCGTTAAAGGACAAGGTCATCCTAGTGACCGGTGGAAACAGCGGGCTTGGAAAAGAGTCGGTTCTCCAGTTCGCCAAACATGATCCCAAAGAGATCTGGCTTGGAGCCCGCTCCGAAGCAAAGGCCAAGGAAGCCATCAGCGACATCAAAGCGCAGGTTCCCAATGCCCCAATCAAATTCGTCAAGATAGATCTTGCTTCCTTCAAATCGATTCGCGAGGCAGCCAAGGTCTTTACGCAGGAATCTGATCGTCTTGATATCCTCTTGCTCAACGGAGGCATCATGTCTGTGCCGCCTGGGACAACAGACGACGGGTATGAGATACAGTTCGGTACCAATCACATGGGGCACGCCCTTCTGACCAAGCTCCTCCTTCCAACCCTCCTCCAAACTGCTGACAAGGGCGCTGATGTTCGTGTCACCGTCCTTGCTTCATCTGCCCACCAGTATGCTCCCCCCGAGGGCATCAAGTTCGATACGCTCAAGTCCCAGGCTCTGCAGATGGGCACCATTACGCGATATGGACAGAGCAAACTCTCCAACGCTTTATTTGCCAAGGAACTCGCCAAACGCTATCCCCAGCTCACGACCACCTCGCTTCAGCCCGGTTTGGTAACCACCAACTTGGCCAATACCATGAGCGACAACAGCTGGATCCTGCGTCTAGCATGGAAAGTGACGACTTTCTTCATCGGTGTAGATGTTCCTACAGGCACTCTGAACCAGCTGTGGGCCTCGACGTCCAAGGATGTTGTCTCGGGCACGTACTATGAGCCCATCGGCCGAACAGGCCTGGGTAAGCCGCATACCAATGACGGTGCGCTTGCTGCTAAGTTATGGGACTGGACGGAGAAGGAGCTTGAGGGAGAGAAGCTCCCTTGAGGAAAACACTGGTTTCACCGTATCGTAATTGTGTCTTATTCAGCTTCCTACGCCTTTGGGCGATCTCACCCTATCATAGTTTATTAGACTGAAATTATAACTTGCAATACATGTTTTTAACCTATGATAAACAGTTATATGACTAAGAGTACTTAAAATAACTCAACTCAGGAATTATCTCGTTTTCTTCCGCGGTTAGCCCTTTGACAGCATCCCATGGCTCTATATCTAGGAACGCCATGTCCTGGCTCGAAAGGAGTAGCTGGCCATCCTTTTCAATCTTCTCAAGCACCTCAGAAACCTGCTGCATGAGCATTTTCTGCCTCTCAAATTCCCTTGCGCGAAAGGTTCTAGTGCACCAACCGACCGCACCAATGATCCAATCAACAGAAGACGCCGAGGTCGACAAGTCAACTGACTTGGCCTGTAAGAGAGAACTGCATTCGTCCAGGCACTCTTTTACATCCTGTAACTCCGAGTTGACATCGTTGATATTGGAAATGGTAGCTTCTGCGACACCTTTGAGCGTTGTGATGTCGTTCTCTATCCGGCTAGCCTCTGAGATTTGCTTTTGGTAGAGTTGATGCGTTGATCTACGGGATGAGATATCGCGCTGGTACTGAGAGACTAGGTCTTGCAAGTTGCGCTGCTCCCTCTCGAGATTCGAGATTGCTTGCTGGTCTTGAGATATCTCGCTATTCAATGTGGAAACCTTGGATTGAAGGGCGACGATCTCGTCTTTTAGATCCGACACACGAATACCCTTGTAACTATAATGAATTAGCCTTCTGTCTGATGACCTGTATAGTCTCCTACCCTGCAAACCCGGCTCCGGCTGCTGCCAGTCCTAGTGATGCCCCTGCAGTGAAAGGTGCAGCTATGAGGCCGATGCCGGTTAACATCTATCTCTTAATTAGACAAATCTCCAAGACGTGCAAACGCGAGTGCATACCAGTCCTACGCCTGCTGATTCCTTCTTGCTCTCTCGTCGTCTGTGTGTCTCTGCAATTTGACCGTTCTTCTGCGATATCTCACGATCAAGCTGCGCTTTTCTAGTCCTCTTCTCAGTCGCCTGGCGAGTCTTGGTACGAATTTCCTCTTCCTTGGCGCTGACCTTGGTTTGTGTCTGCGCCAGAATCTCTTCACTCGAGCTCAGCGAGCTCTCCGCCTGGCTGGCGAGTCCTTTTGCTTGCGACTGACATTCGTCTAGCAAGTCATCCTGGGCCTCAACGTCTCTTCCGACATCCATCACGCGGTAAGTACAGTCCATGGTGGACTGTAGCGCGCTATCCGCTGACGCCTCGGCTTGGGCCAGAGAAGCAGCAATGCCATTGAGAGATCTACCCAGCCAAGAGATCTGAGGGGCAATGTTGATGGTCGTTTCAGGATTTTCAACATTTTCGAGCAGTAAGAGGTATGTGCTCATCTGCAATTTGGTATGCTGAGCTTGGATCAAGCTGTCCTGAAGAGAAGAGCGAACAGCGACGACCTCGGTAGCGACGGCTTTCTTTGAAGTTGCATCAAGAGCACTGAGTCGCTCCCTGGCAGATTGAAGTGAGTTCTGGATCTTGGAGACGTCGCTGGAGAGGGTCTCCATCGTTGCAATTTTGAAAGCTGACTGGGAAAAGCAAAAAACAGCAACGGTGCAAACACAACGTAGCAATGGGCGTGTATATGAGGGGGAATCACCAGAGGAAAGACGCCTGACTTGAATAGTCAGTCTAACATTCGATACATGGAACCATCACAATACATATTCAGATGCTACCATTGATCTAACGGCCATTGTTGACAGGGTACAAGATTTCAGCTGCTGACGCGTATACCTTGATTTCCGCAATTGGGAGCTTCTAGACCCCGCCACCAGCGGCATCGTCACAGGCTCGAGACCGCTACAGCATTGCCATGCTTCAGTTGTAGCACGAACACGTATGGTTTCAGTCGATGAGTGGAGTGTTTATTGGCTGTATAGATGCGGGCAGTTCAATATATCAATTGCCTTGCATAATTTGGCTGACTTTGATGGTTAAATTGAGTCTCGATACAAGGCAGACAAGCATTATGGCTGTGAATAGTTTCACAGTTTTACAGAGGGTTAAATAATTAACATTTTGGTTTCGTGTGCGTGCACTTGATTGGATAGACAAACGCCCGTGCAGCAGCGTCAGGCATGCTGGGTGAACTACTGCACAGGCGTTTTGTATTATCCAATCAACCAACACAAAACGCCATTGTACCGTCGACTTTAAGTGAAGGCGCAAGCAAAAGCCTTTCAGGGACGCCATGTCACCTAAGCAGTCCGTCACGACACGGGCACTGTTATCTTGTTGTTCCTGATTAGCTACATCTGCCAGCTCGCATGCATCGGGGCTATGAGGTTACAGAACGAGAAGTTCGCTAGTCCTTGTTGAGACGAGACACGGTTCAGCCTGGAACCTGTTCATATTGCAGTATACTTCTTATCATTTGTGGCACTGAATCAACCTCGAGGGTATTGGTGGCATTGTCAGGCATTTCCGGAGCCTGCAGACTGTGATATATCTTGCGGCTTGCATGGATGGGCTAATCTCTTGGCCTAGACTCCGCCCCAGCCTGATAGAAAGCCGGTGGAGGCCCAAGCGTAGGCGAACCGCGAATGAGGCAGATCGCCGTCCAAGAGCCGCATATTCCATGACCATCTCACGATAAAAGGGAGTATCACCTCTTGAAATCATGAACCCCATCAATCCATAGAGTTAAAGCATTTAAACCATCTCCGCCTCATTCATACACCATGGCTTTTGACCAAGGCCGAAAGACAGCCAGCGGCGCAGACTATCCGTCTCATCAGGAGGACTTTCGTCAGCCGTGTGCCTTTGGAGTTGGTCAATCCGACTATGACCACAAAGCGCAACAGCGAGCGAACTATGCTCTTGCCCTTCAAATGTCATGTCGAGATGTCGTCAAGACCATCAAGGCAAGTGACCTGCTCATGAGCAACGAATGGGCAAAGCCCCTCACGCACGCCCCCAACGCCATCTCCATCATGGCTCTGTGTCTCAAAACAGCGGCTGTGCGCGAGGCTGCCAACATCAAGGTGAGGGACAAGGAGATCACGGATGAGACCGGGAAAATAATTGGTCTGCTCCCGTAAGTGTCCTGTCTGCGCTGAGATTTGTATGGCTTAACGAAACAAGGTCAGAGTATTTTCGTACGAATCTGCAGCATTGTGCGGACATTGGTAGACTTGCTTTCCTTGATGCGCAGAAACGCATGAACAACCTCCAAAGTGTCGCCCGCAGCATGATCGCGCCTGAAGGCACCATCGCTTACATCATCGATTTGCTCAGCGATTTGGAGGACGCTGAGGATAATCTCCCTGGCGCTATGAAACGGCTGGAAACTAATGCTGAGAACTTCAAAGCCGATGCCGAAGCTATCACCAAGAAGTTTGAGTACTGGGAGAGAGTGATTATGCATCTTCTCAAGAACTCGCAAGATGCGGGTTGTACGTTCACCACAGTTGTCCCATGATTGCTTAATAGCTAACGATGTTCAGCGATGACTGAAGAGAAGCGAACTCAAAACACATTCGATGCTGTCAAGGCAGATGCAGAGAGACAAACAAGAGAGAGAGAGGAAGAAGATGCCAAACAGGCAATCCATGAGCAGCAGAAGCTATTACAAATGGCCCGGAGAGAGGTTGAAGAAGCCCAACGAAGGTTGAATGCTCTTCTTGATCGGCCACCTATTGAAGAACCATCTGCATGGTCCGATATGATGCACGCGCGGGAGCTCGTTCCAGACAGACCAGCACCAAGTCGTGGTAAGAACTCCGTTCAACTGTAGCCAATCGTTGCTGACTCATTGCAGGAGAAAAGGGTGTACTCGCCAAAGGATGGGGATATCTGTTTGGCTCCAGTGACAGCGAGGTTGCAGCAGAGAACAAGCACCGCAAGGACCATGTTGAGAGTATTGTGAATGAGAGACAGGCCTATATCGCCAAGGCAGCAGAGCACCGTGAAATGCAGAGACGGATGGCGCAGGCTCAACTGGACGAAGCCAGAGGAAACGAGACGAGGCTCTGGGAAGAGTTGAACAAACAGGCCGAAAAGCTCTCCATCAGTCATCACAGCCTCACCAAAGCTAAACATGATCTAGCAAAAACCCATGCCGAGCTTGAGCGTCTATGCTCCGAGAAGATTGAACTAGTATGTCCTGTTTGTCCTTTTCAACGCGCATACTGACCAGAAACAGGAGCAGATTATGAAGATTCTCGAGGAGTCCATGCGCCGCCTAACAGAGCTAAAGAAGGAAGTCGAGGAGATGGCATTATTCTTCAGCCGAGTGCAGACCGTCATCACGACAACTGTAAACGAGAACTTGCAGAGTTTCCTGAATCCGATTCAACGTGTGTTGGACAAGGGAGACAGCGTTGACAAGATCCGGGAGAGAAGCAAGCAGAATTTACTCAGGAACGCATTTGAACTGCAGGGACGCTTCTCGGCTACTGCAGACGTGGCTAGCATGTATGTCCTTGTGTCCAATAAATACATCTGGCCGGGGATCAATAAGATGGAGGCGCTGGCGGCTATGAATGACGATGACTTTGAGCTCGGAAAGGAGGAGTTCAGGGACTGGTGCGACAGTGCGGCGGAGGATATTGTGCGCATCACTGACGGTGAGCAGTCCAAGATGGCGGAGAATTTGACAAGGAATGTTGAGGTTCTAAGTCAGAGGGCTATAACAAGTGCTTTATAGATGGGAAATGTCTAAGCTTGTTGTCTCCTGATATGGAGGTAGTTTTGAAGAAGTGTCATTATAGAACTAGATAAAGCTCTTAAGCTTTGCATCGTGCCCATGGGCGGCCGCATTCTTCGTACCAGCCTGCAAAGTGCGGGCGACATCTAAGCCCAGGGGTACTTGTGAATCCAGCTTGCTTCCGCTTAATTCGCCATTTTATTATCAGTACATGTCCGCCCGACTATCGATACTCCCATCTTCAGGTTTCCCAGCACCGTGCTCAAAATCCCATTGATCCAGCTCGGTCATCCGTCTACACCAGCGTCAACAATTTCAAACGATAACATGGCTCTCAGAACATTGATTGTCGGTGGCACAAGTGGCGTCGGCCTGGCCTTGGCCCATCACATTGCTGTAGCCTCTTTTAACCTCTCAACCTTATCACAACGCCTCACAGAATTCAGAACAGTGCTGATTTGTCTCAATCTAGCTGAGTACACTATCATCAAGGCTGCCGATGCGAATCTGTTCCGTCTTCCTATCCATCGGAATGAGACCAATAAGACCCTCGAGCAAAGTTACATTATGACAGGAGACATCTTTTCTACCGGTTGGACAGCGATCACCTGGTCTGGCTTCGAACCAGGTGATTCAGTTGCCGTCTTCGGCGCAGGTCCAGTTGGTCTAATGGCAACATACAGCACTCTACTACGCGGCGCCTCTCGCGTCTACACAATTGACCACGTCCAAGAACGTCTCAGCGTCGCCAAGTCCATCGGAGCCATAGCCATCAACTTTGCTGAATCAGACCCAGTCATCCGATCCAGAAGCTTGAACCGGCTGGTGTGAAGCGAGCGGTAGACTGTGTTGGTCTAGAGGCTCTCAACAGCAGCCTCGTGTTTGAACCTTCGATCATTGTTCGGCAGATGGTGAATGTGACCGGCTTTGAAGGAGGACTGGGCCAAGTTGGCGTGCATGCGTATACACCTGGCACCCAAGCCGCTCTAGACCATCCACAACTCAGCGCTGACATTACTTTTCCCGCCACGAGCTTCTGGACAAAGTCGCTTCGGCTGCAGGCTGGCATTGTGCAGCCATATCAGATCCCGCCGCAGCTCATCAACCTGATCTCTAGTGGCGTCGCGAATACGAGTTTCTTCATAACGACGGCTGTGATTAACATTGAGGATGCGCCTGAATATTACGAGCGCTTCAACCGTACGGAAGAGGTGAAGGTTCTGATCTCGTTTTCTCGTTGATTCTATTGCTTGGCGGTTACATAGCGGAGTAAGCTTCCAATTCACTTGTTCAATACTTGTTCCATAGGTTGGATAACGCCACCCGTTTAGTCAGTCATTCTGTATTATCAAGTATATAAATGATATCTATTTACGCTTCTGGGATTATCTATAAGCTACGCATGTCATTAAATAGTAATCTGTCCATCCTCTTTTCGCATACTCTGCAAAGCCTCATCATCAACTCTCCAAACTCCCTTCGTCTCATGATCATGAAGCTTCCATTTCGTCCCTTGGGCCAATTGATGAAAGACTTGATGCTCGTCACCCGGCAAACTCCGAAACAGCAACGGCTCCCAAGATTTTCCATGTAACTTCTCCTCTCTCCTCTTTTGCCGTTGCGCTTCTTCGACTTCATGCTTCGCGTGAGATGCATCCCGATAATTTCCCTGCTCTAAAGCCGATATGACTTCTCCCCATGCCCTTCTTGACTCTCGTGGATCTTGTTCCTCCACTGGGTCGATATGCATGTCTGCAGATGTCTCTGGATCGACAGTATATGTTTCCACCAACTTCCCTTTGCTGTCAGTAATCTTCCATCCCTCGCTCCAGACTCCAGATAGCTTGTAACAATGCTTCTTGGGCTCATCTTTGTGATACACCCTCGCCTCGAAACAGTTTCTCTTGCCTCGGAAGATGCCAGCACCCGAAAAGTCAATTTCCGAGACATACCCAGAGCTGGAGACAATTGTATATGTGCCGATGACCTCTGGGTAAAGACAAGCTGACAGAAATCCCCGTACAATGACGTCGGTCAGAGGAACTAGATAATCCTCATCGAACTTGTCGAGATGTATCACTGCGTGTCCCATTTGTCGAATGTTGATGTTTCCGTTAAAGGTCATCTCGACTCGTCCATATCCATCCGCTCTTATTCCATCTGCAGAAATATGCATCGCAGTAATCGGTGGGTGATGGCTGACCTGCTCAACTACCAATTTGGTGTCACTGTCTCCCTCGCTCCAAGAAGCGAGGAACAATTCACCCAGAAAAGCATTGAGAGGTTTCTTGATGCTGACATTTGGAGCACCTGCAACATACAATTGACTTCGAAGGCCTGCCAAGAATAATTGCAGGACCGAAAGACTTCGTTTCGCTGGATCGAGTTCTTTCGTAGGTGCTGTGAAAAGTAGGGGCTTCTTTGCCCAACTTCCGGGATTCTCGACAACTGAAGATGGTGCTAGAAAGAATGGTGGAGCTGTGACATTCGCAAGATCTAAATCGCTTTTTAAAGATGATAAAAACTAAACTGTTAGTGGGAATCGTGGCTATTGATTGGGCCCATACCTTGGCCAGGTCAACGAAGCGTCTGCCCATTGACTTGGAGTCATCGTGGATGGTTCTCTGAGTCTTTGAAATCGGTTCCATTTTGAATTTGCAATCATTTTATGACCTGTCTTGAGTGTCTTCTCTTATATAAATACTCCAAAACTCTCGTCTCATCACATGCTTCAGTTGCGTTTCAACACAGCCACGCTTATTAGCTCAAACTCGCTACGACGTCAAGTCGGCCGCCAAAGTTTCAATGCCTGTCGCATCAAAATCAGACCAATCAGAGGGCACCCGGAAGCTGAATTCATCCGAATTTTGAAACGGGAGAATTGATTGCCGTCGGAAACTCGAACTACCGGCGACCAGCCTCGAATTGTTCTAGCTCACACGTCATCCTTGAATAGTCGGGATTGTTTCTAGAATTGACGGCAGATATCGAAGCCAATGACAATTGGAACTTCATATCCAGACCCAATTTGAGCATGTGACACTGCTCACGTCCATGCACATGCTGCTGCCGTCAGCTTATGACTTTTATCTGACCGCCGCTGGTGACGACGGCGGCTCTTGATAGCGCTGTGATAGCACTGATAAAGATAGAATTGAATTTCAAGGATATCTCAAGCGCTCCAGGAAAGGAAATGCTATGCGGCACCACGGAATGGCATTTGCTATTGACCTTGATCAAGTCCTCGCGGTTCGATTCATATTTCGGCGCCGCAGCGATCAAATATTAAAATGAGCAAGGACAGGTGAAGCTGGGATCTCTTAATTTCAACAGATCAAGCAAAAGAAAATGTCTTATGATTGTGTGGTATTGAGGATTCCATAAGTGTAAGATCCCAGGTTTCGAAATGATGAGAGCTGCCTACCTTGGCTTGAGGATCTTACTGTCAAACTCTGCTGTTTGGGCCTCATAAATCTGGATTTTGAGGACCGGAGAAAGCAGAAATGAGCTGATTTTATTACTTGCAATATCAATTATAGTTTAACGATTCGTCTGGAGGTAAATCGTCCAGGCGTAGTAATCCTTTGCAACGTACGAGCGCAGCGAGGAAGAGCCCTCCGCTAGGAGCCCCCGGAGGGACATGACCGACAAGAACAGGCAAGACGGTTTGCTAAAGCCACAGGAGCTGCATTAATTCTCGTTAGTATAAGTCACAGCATCAACGTGCAAAAGGTAGTGACCGTTGATAACATCAGCATTCGAACCTCGTTGTACTTCAGGAACCTGCACGGAAATCGTTAGAGAATCCTGCTCTTGATATTGCATTGATCCTAGCGATTCCTATTCATCCTCGATGCAGTGATTTTAAGACAGAGTCCTCAACTTACCTGTTTTGTGCTGATTAACCCAGAGCTTATGGATAAGCTTCAGCCACAAAACCCAGCCCTCCACGTTGACATCATTCAACGTCTCAACAGTTTTGAAGCTGTTCGTCATCATCAGAACTGATCTACCGGACTTGAAAATGTCCGCACATCTACTATACTCATCGCGCAATCTAGCTGCGAAATTCTGGAGTTTTCGTAAGCAGAGACAGAGCTGTAGATCATCCCCATTACGAAGGTGAGCGTGAGTGGCAGATATACGAGCTCTATGGGTCCAGTCTTACTGTTTCTTCACGCTTCTCGACCAATTGTATGGAGATCAATGGAGTCTCTGCAAACGTCATTCTTCGTCGTCAGAGCGGGATGGAACGGCAATCCCTAGACAGACTTCCGGATAGCAATGCCTCCGGGATCCCAACGGCAATTCTAACTCAATTCCAAGTCAAGCTTTCGGCAATGGCGCTCGGCGCGTAGTTATCGATGTCACTGCCCCAATTGACTGCCGTCAGAGGCGTAAGTGCATAGTCCATCTACCCTATCGAGAGTATCTTGTAGTGACCAATCGGCTACCCAGTCGTATTTCCGAACTCTTATCCGACCTTCGGGCAGTAATCCGATCAATGAGTATTGACAACCACTCAACAATGCCTCTTAGTAAAGACCTTTTGTCAGTATTCCTTGGCTTAATCTTTCTGAATCTCAAAAATGACATTCCCCAACCTTGTTGGCAGATCACTGGGGTATTTCCAGTTCTATCCCCACAGCCAAGCCACGCTGGACCCTCAAATTGCTTCATCCATCAAACAATGAAGATCATGGTTCAGTTGACTACCCGCGGGTACGTTCTTGGCAGGTGCTCCTTCCTCAATGTTTCCCTGATTTAAGCTTAGAACAAGGTTGGCCAATGATCAATTGGTTACATCCAGATCTGGACATGTTTCCCAATTCAGTAAACCCAGCGTAGCCGCGCTGTGATGCTGGCTCACGCATTGTATCACGTCGAGATCCTGCTTATCGTTACAGATAGGCGACTTCACCAGCTGCGCCGAGTTTGTGCAATCATACGCCAGCATCACTGCGGCTTGTAACCGCTGCGTAGATTAGGCTGTAACCTCCACGCAAATCATGCTAACCTCCACAGTGTAGATCTGTATCCAGACATCGTGGATCGGAACTTTTCAGCACAATGACGTGCGTCGATAACTCAGATAAGCTTAATCATCCCTTTATCAATGTCTCATACGCGTCAATGAGTCAAGCAATTCTCCCACTCAGCCACGGTCACTAAAAAAGATCGACATTGCTGACTCGTCACAGCGACGACGATCCTGATAAGCACGCCAAGTCTAAGCATTCACATACCGTATCACCAACCGTTAGTTACACAATTGATAAGGTTGGTTTTACGCTTATTATCCACGAGGACATGAAACTGCAGGAAGCCTCATGTTTCCATTTCGGACTCCGATTACGCGGCACGTTGTACGTGTAGGTAGCCTAGGATATCCGTTGAACCGCTTGGCGATAATTGCAATTGCCAAGATGCGACAGAATGAGGAGGCTCGAGGAGAACTGGAGAGAAGAGTGTAGATCAAAGTGTCGATCACACAACCAACCACTCACGGAATGTTATTTCAAGGCTAGATCTAGATAGCTGAAATGTAGATTCCCCTGTGGCGGTCAAGTGCCGTGATCCACACTTGCGGGCGGGAAAGGCTTACTTGGCCAGATGAGCAAATCAAGGAAATGTTTGTGACACAAAACATGACAATGATTGCACAATGTTTCAGGGTCGCTTTGGTCCTTCACATGTGAAAATTTGCAGAAAAGCAATCCATACGCAAGGATAATGATAGTTTAATTACTAGGCTCAACCGAACGGTTGGGTTGTTATCAGGCAGTTATATGACAAGGATCTAAAACCCCAGACTTCGAAACAGACTTCTCCCCGGGCATCCGCCCTCAAGATTACGGCTCCGGAGTCTTGACGGGGGACAAGCCCCGACTTGGCACGGGACGAGGATCCACTCAATAAGCGTGCTCACAGCCTCAATGACCCGTTGTAATATCGCCTCGCCCTTGGCAACAAGCCAACGCCATGTCACAAACAAGCAAAAAAGATGTCGCAAGCTAAGCTCAGCAGGGAGTACCTTGTAGATAGGTGCCCGATCTCGACTGCAACACAAACTAAGATCCAAACGGTCCAATTAGAGACTCCAGTCCACCTCGTGTCTAAGCCCGAATTGTTTCCCAACTTCCCCTATTCAGGCCAAGACGGGATCTCACTGACAGAGGCTCAACAAGGGATCGCCGTTCTTGGGATAGCTTGGCTAGGAACACCAAGAAGGGAATTGCGCGTCACAATGAATAGATTCAGAGATAGCGGGTCTGTACTCCATATCACAAAGTCATGGCTGTAGTGACTCAGGGCTGTGCACAAGTATAAGGATGTCTCCCTCCTCCGGGTTTCATAAGATTTTATCAATTCATCTCTACAAACAAGATGGCTTCATTATTTCGACGACAAGACCCAAACCCCGAGCTGTGTGTGAAGTATGCTCACTTTGCTTCTCATATGGTACGATGGCAGTTCAGCATTATCTACTGGACCATGTTTGTGTCTAATTTACTGGTCTTGTTTATTGCTTCGTGGACATATATACGGTGAGTTTGGGTGACGTTTGAATGATTTGATCTAACAAGGACAGTGGCCAAGCAGCTATGGAAAAGCTTGCTCATAATCCCAAAGCACGAACGAAACGAATACGGCAGTCGGTCATGATGTGTCTTGGGTGTGTATCTGTCTCAACAGTCATCGTCGTCATGGAAGCGTACTCCATTCTAGCGCTTCAGTTTTGTGACGGTGAAGACCTCATCTCACTTTATTGGTCTACCTGGACCATGATCCAAGTTGGTTCATTGATTGCCATGATTGGTATCATTCTTGCAATGGCACATACCCTTCGTGGAAGACAGCATCCGTAAGTTCTCGCCTATCATGTTACACTCAGTCTTGCTAACGGTTCAGACCATGGGCACTTGCATTAGGTACGCCCGTTCTTGTGATAGCCGGATTTCTTCATCTATTCCACGATTGCACAAAGAAGCGAATCCGAAGCCGTCGCCGGAAGAATGATTATGATGATCCCATGGGGCCTCCAATGAGTCAAGCGTGAGTACTTACTTCATCATGTTACTCAAACACAGCTAACACAGACAGTAACACAATTTCGGTCAACCCCGATGAAGAGGAAGACATCGAATACAAAGCACAAGTAATCGGGCTTACATTCGATGGTGGTCCAATCATTCGATACACAGATGCCGTACCCGAAACCTTACCTGAACATGCTGAACTGTTGGGATACTGTGCACAGAGCAAGCCTATCGTCATGTGCAAACGTGAGACTGTTCAGTTTCTGATGGACTCTCCAGCACGAGTACCACCATCAGCATCGCCGGCTTTCCGCAAGGGTAACTGAGACATTCTGTTTCGCACCTTGCAAAGCTGAGGCATCCAACGGCGACAGGGGGTGAGATAAGAATCTGAGCGTCAAAGCACGCCAAGACAAGGGAGATGCGCTTTGACTTTATGCGTTGTTGTCGCCTGAACTAGCAGGCATTATTTCTTGGGCTTCTGAGTTACTGGGTTTGCTTTGCTTGGGAGTTTGCTATAGATATAGGATAATGGCGGTGGACATGAAAGGAAAAGGAGGAATGGGATTGGGGCATGGCGGTTGGAAAAGTGGCTTCATGATACTGAAGATAAGATACCCTTGCGATAAGATAATAAATGGTTTTGTGCTTTCATGATTCGTTGCATAAGGTGTGCATAGAATGTGTCATCGAGATCAGTGATGTCAGCGATGATCTTTGATCTAGAATTTTTGAGCTTGACCGATGACGGAGCTCTTCTTATCGATAGCGGGGTGAATGCCCCTCATCGCCGGTTCGGCCAATGTTTTGATCGGCTTAGTAAATAGCTTTCAAATCAGAGGCGATCAACGTGAAGATTCAGACCACGAAGATTTATTCACATACTGCGCGCGGAGCTCATTTACCACCGATCCCTTCATCAGCGACACATTCATATACGACTCATCCAACGCTACATTCATTCACATCTTCCACCCGCGATGGGCCTCACAAAGGTCAAACACATCATCCTGGTATGTTACCCTACGGTCGCTTGAAGCTCGCAACTGACAAACCAGGTCCTCTCAGGCAAAGGAGGAGTAGGCAAATCTTCAGTCACAACACAATTAGCATTGTCGCTCGCTTCATCCGGTCACTCTGTCGGTATTCTCGATGTCGACTTAACCGGTCCTTCGATCCCCCGCATGCTCTCAATCGAAGAGTCAAAAGTCACCCAGGTACCAGGAGGATGGGCGCCTGTATTAGTACATGAAGGGGACTCATCCAAAGGTCTCGGGTCTCTACACGCGATGAGTCTAGGCTTCCTCCTCCCAAAGCGAGGCGACGCAGTTGTTTGGAGAGGACCAAAGAAAACAGCAATGATCCGACAATTCCTCAAAGACGTACTCTGGGATGAGACCGACTTTCTACTCATCGACACACCACCCGGAACAAGCGACGAACATATATCCCTCGCCGAAACGCTCCAAAAAGACGCACTGCCCGGCCAAGTCGCGGGCGCAGTAGTAGTCACAACACCCCAAGCCGTCGCGACAGCCGACGTGCGAAAAGAGCTCAACTTTTGCACCAAGACCAACATCCGGGTATTAGGAGTCGTGGAAAACATGAGCGGCTACGTGTGTCCGCATTGTTCCGAGTGCACCGACATATTCGGGTCTGGAGGAGGGAAGAGCATGGCGGAGGAGTTCAAGGTTCCGTTCCTGGGGAGTGTTCCCATGGATGCGCAGTTCATCTCTCTGGTTGAGGAAGGTAGACGACCGACTTACCCGTCTGGTACGACGGTGAATGGGAAGGATATTTCGGGGACGAACGGCGAGGGAGAGGGTTTGGTTGATAAGTACCGGGATTGTTCATTGTTTCATGTTTTTGGAGATATTACAGAAAAGGTCATGACAAACGTGGCTAAATGATCCACTCATGTTATGCGACATCAGGCAATTGGCTGTCGACTGTGGACTGTTGAGTGAGTGTCTCTGCAATGTCGGTCTTGAATGTGTCTGTGTCTCATCACAAGAACTCTTCATCGGCATTGACTCACCCAGGCACATGCATTTACGAACAAACCCATAATTGGCTCACTGCAGACTCTCACAGCCTCTTCAAATGTGCATCTCTTCCAAGAAAGTTACAATGACGAAACTCGTGTGGCCATTACAAGGATCTTCCAAGCCCTGCCCCACCAAACCCAACACGCCAACCCAGTAAAAATCACCCTCCTCCCCTCCCAAAAAAGCTCAGTGCGGGTGGAATTTTTCTCTCTCTCGTAAAAAAACTTGCAGTTTTCGGCCCAGAAGCCGGGGACACGCTCTGCTTCCCCGGGGTCGTGGCACTGTACTTGTACCTGGGATTGGGCAGGATTTGACGAGTTGCACTACGTAGCTCCCACTAAACTGTACCTTACAGCTGTTTGGGTTGGGCTTGGAGAAATAGCACCGCCTTATTGAGACCTTAGCACATTGGATCGGGATGGAAGAGAAATTTACTCTCTGCTCGCAAAAATAAACCCCAACCCCTCCCACTTCTGTCAAGAGACCCAAAATTCTCTCACCGACAGAGTAACATAAACAAACAAGCATCAGTCACTTGTTCTTTGACATTCCATCTGTTTTGTTGTCCTGTATTCACCTCCTCTGTGTTTTAGCATCGCACTGCTCACGCGACCGCAAACTTGGTATCAAGTTCAATGTCGAATAAACGCGTCTAATCTCTCAAACAATCGACGGTTCTCTCGATACCGTCACTGATCTTTCTTGGTTCCTTTACTGGGCTTCTATGCGGCCGACGGATCTTCTGCGCTTCCTCTTCTCTCGACCTTCCAAGTATGATTCACTTCACCTCAAAGCATCAGAGACCGACTGACCACTTCCAGGCCCCGATAGCACCCCTTCAACGCATCTACCGATAATCACATCTTCCAAGTAACCTTCACTGCCACAATTCCGTCAAAAGAGCTCTACCACTTCATCCGCTCGCGACCTCCCTAACGTCCCCGAGGCGTTACCCCCCGATCGATCGATTGCTGCTGGCTCCGCCAGCATCTGAACAAGTCCCCGTACCTGTGGGCCTACTCTCTCAAACAGACGCCGCATAGTCTGTTTGAGCGGCAGCTAGTGCTCCGCGGACTCTGCCACCGGGCAAAGACTTTCACAAACCGCCGCCATGACTTCCGTCCCGTACAACTGCACCTTTTCGCCTGCCTCGGCTACACCTCATCTCACAATCAACCATGATGTAGCCGCCGACCTCGACTCGACCAACGCTTTTGAAGGTCCTGAGAAGCTTCTCGAGGTTTGGTTCGCTCCTAGTCCGACGACTCTACCTCCTACTGCTCCTGCCAATGGTCTTAAGGCAGTCCCAGCTGATACCTGGGTTCCCATGCTTGATATGGTCAATTGCAAGGTCCTGTCTGTTCTTGAGAGTGAAATGATGGATGCTTATCTTCTCTCCGAGTCGAGCATGTTTGTCTTTCCTCACAAGATCATTCTCAAGACTTGCGGAACCACTACCCTTCTTCTTGGTCTTCAACGAATGCTTCACATCGCTGCCAAACATGGATTCCCATTCCACAATGCCAATTCGGCCGACGACATCCAAGCAGCAGCGACTCCATACCGAGTATTCTATAGTCGCAAAAACTTTCTCTTCCCCGAGAAACAGCAAGGCCCCCACCGCAGCTGGAAGCAAGAGGTCAAGTATCTCGACGACATGTTCGACGGAGGTAGTGCCTATATGGTAGGCAAGATGAACGGCGATCACTGGTATCTGTACCTCACCTCACCCAACCAGCAAGCCCTCACCCCCCCTCGTACACCCGGTGAGGTCGAAGGCACCAAGATCCCCGTCGGGACATCCTTCAATGGACTCCCAAGCAGTTACCACGATGAGACGCTCGAAATCCTCATGACGGATCTCGATCCTGAAAACGCCAAGAAGTTCTATCTGTCGCACGCGAGTGCGGTCGCCAGCGACAAGATGGCTGCAGAGGCGAAGGATGCACGCAAGGAAGCCATCAACAGCCTTGGAGGGCTTGCCGAGACTGTTGACGAGGTTGATGTTTTCGCGAACGAAGACGACACCATGCTCGATTCAATTGAGGCTCTGACCACCGAGGGTCACGCATTGGGAACTGTCGTCTCGGAGAGTTGCGGCCTCTCCAGCGTCTACCCAACCAGCAAGTATCCCGATGCGCGAGTCGACGCATACCTGTTCAGTCCCTGCGGCTTCTCGGCCAATGGCGTCGTCCCTCCTGAGGCTGGCAAGGGTGAGCATTACTTTACGGTTCACGTCACCCCGGAGCCTCAGTGTTCGTTCGCTTCATTCGAGACCAACGTCCCTGGTGGTCAGAGTGGACGTACCACGACTGAGATCATTGAACATGTCGTCGACATCTTCAAGCCCGGTCGTTTCAGCGTCACTCTTTTTGAGGCAAAGGGTGCAGCTCAGAACCCATACTGCATGGGCGATGATGATTCCAACAATTGGGCTGCCAAGCGTCTTGTTGATCCTGTTCGAGGATACAGACGCATTGATCGTATTGTTCACGATTTTGAGGACTACGATCTTGTCTTTCGCTTTTACGAACGTGAAGGATGGGCTGGAACTAAGAATGCTCGTGTTGGAGAGCCTGTTAGTCCTACCAAGTGATTGTCATTGGGGTTGTTAACCATGACTGTCATTTGTGTAATTGGAGTATGCGATGGATGATCCTGTCATTTCCGAGTGCCTAGCATGTGTGAACCTTGTCGTTTGTTGAGATAGTTTCGCTCTTTGAGATCGCTTTTGAACATGTATTTTGAATTGATCATTTTGCGACAGCCACTGAATGATGCCCTGTAATGATGATCAGAACCTAAAATTAGTGCATGCACGCTAACTCAAGCCTGTACGATATGTACCCGAGGATGACAAAAGTCTGTGTGAGAAGTAGAGTCTGTTGACAGTGCACGCTTGTGTCACAATTTTGTCCCCCAAACTCAGTCACCCCAGTCAAGTTCGATAACGATAAGCCTTGCACGTGATCTCAGCCCCGTCAAAAAATTCTTTGCTCAATCTCTCCAGCAAAGCTTCAGCATCACCAAAACCTCACAATCAATCACATCAAACCGCCAACATGCATCTCATGTACACCCTCGACGCCCAAGGCAATCGCCTGTACACCCTCAAGAAGGTCGCCCAAGGACAAGTCACCAAGTCCGCCCACCCCGCGCGCTTCTCCCCCGATGACAAGTGGTCGCGCCAGCGCGTTACTCTCAAGCGACGATTTGAGCTTCTCTTGACTCAGCAGAGTGCGTTCCTCTCATCACATTCTCTCGATTACTCACTGACATGGTTTTAGAGGAACAATAAATCATCACATGACGGGCGTTACGGTTCAGTTTGGGCGTTAGACTAAAAGTCTCAATACAACTACTAGTGCTTCTTCTTCGAGTTTACATTTCGTCCTGCTCCAACGCGAATCTTTTGACCGCCTCCTGCACGATGCCCCGTTAATAAATCGGGCAAATAATCCTGATCCATGATATCCTTCTTCCTCTGACGTCTCTGTTCCTCTCCCGCCCGCGTAAACTCCTTCTGATCCTCCGCCAGAATGAGATTATTTCCCCAACCATTCTTGCCGCCCGCGTTCTTTGGAAGACGACCATTCGCAGATCCGTGAACAGGCTTGGGAACACTGTAGACATTTCCACGGTTATTCCACTGAAAGTTCTTCTTGAGATGGATCTTGAAGTTGCCGTGCTCGTCGGTCGAGCAGCTTACTCTGTTGAGAGTAGGTTGGCCGCAAGAGGGACAGAATTGCTTGTTCATCTCTTTTGTGATCTTGAAGCAGCCGTGGCAGCGTAGAACCCAGTTCTTGAGATGTGTGATTCGTGCGAGGGATGGTGCGACGAGGTTGAGGTTCATTCGGAGAGCGACGTTTTGCATGGCGTAATCGGATGTGAGGACTGCGGCTTGGAGGGTCTTTTGGACGGGCGCTGAGGGTGTCGCTCCAGTGTCTGCTGCTTGGTGCTTCTTGAGGTTTGAGGGTGTGATCCAGCCGCCTTCATCGTCGGAGGCATCGCCGTCGGATGCTTCTTCAACGGCTTCAATTGTTTCGTCGGCCTTTTCGCCAGCCTGCGCATTCTCTGCGGTCGCGGTGGCAGTCTCTTCGGTTATTTCTGTGCCCCTTGACTCATCCTTAGACTCTGGCTCAGCGACAGTCTCTGCGACGGTGTCTTTTGCCTCTGTAGACTGACTGGACTCTCCGACCGTAGGCTGCTCAACAGGGTTCTCGATTGTGAGATTGTCGACAGCCTTCTCCAGAGTCTCCTCGACCTTCTCCGTCTCAGTCTCAGTCTTCGCCTCACCTTCAGCAGGCTTGTTTGGCTTCCCATTCAAACCTTTCTGACCAGGCGTCTTTCTCAATCTCCAATCTCCTCCATTTCGCTCACACTCCAACTCATACCCCAGCGCCAAGACGTCAATATCAGGCTTGCTCAAAACTGCCAAATCTCCTGTCCTTCTCGCAAAGTCTCGAATGACTTTTACGCTCTCGGGATTGGGCGATCGCAGGGTGATGAAGGGTAGAAGCGTCGTCTCTACTCGTGCTCGTGTGGCGGCATCTCGAATTTCGGAAATAATGCAGGGGAGGGTGTAGAGTTGTTCAGCTTTCGCGCGGAGGGTGTTCGCGGGGGGGTCGTTCTTGATGAGAGGGCCTGTATCGAGCACAAGGCTGTGAATGGGCTTGTGAGCCGCTGCGTCTGAAGACATGATGATGGTTACCCAGTGTTTGGGGATTTAGATTGGCGATAATTTCTGTGGTGTTCATCGCGGGGCAAACTTTGGAATTTTTGGGAGAGATAAGATAAGAGATAAGATAAACATCTTGTCATAACACGTGCATGACCTGCTTAAATTCATCGGGGCAAGGTTAAGTTCATCGAGGTCTCACTCGTGCATAACGTGCATTATTAATTGTTGCTATTGAACTCATGTCGCCATTACATGTTGCTATTGAACTAACATTCCTCATATTGCGCCATACCTATTCTCATAGAAAACTTGACACGAAGGGCGTTACACATTGTCCTAACAGTGACTCTTCACAGGGCGTAGTCGACATGACAAGGTGGTGGATTAATAATGGAGAATGCCGTCAAAACTTACCGTGATGGTCTCGGAGGGTCACCCGAGGAAAATAGTCTGCTCTCGCGTAAATCTGTGGCTTTTTTTGCTGTCTGTGACTCGAATTATCAAGGCGTGCTATTTCTGCCGACTTCGGATTCAGCCGTAAGACGGGGGATAGATGATGAATCTGACAAATGTAAGATGAGAAACAAGTGCAAACTCAATGAATGGCAGCAACGGTGAGGTCAACAGTAGAGACAACAGCAGAGACAGTGAATGAAGCTGTCAGAAAAAACTTCTCATCACTCGATTTTTACGTACAAGACCCCGCTGTAAATCCCCAGTGGACATCTACAGAACATCTACAGTGGGTCCATCTCCAAATCTCCAATTCTGAGGCCCAAGATGAACATGTTTTCAAACTTATCAATCGGATAAACGGGTGTGAGCACGTCCTCAAAATGACGAAAAATAAGCTTAGCTCTACACGGCTTAAATTTCCGCTTAAAAATGACTACGCCATGATCTAATTCCAGGCCGGGGTCGGATCGGATGTCACCTTTTTTTTTTTACATGCGCCCTACAACATGTCAACAAGCTAGGGATGGTATGGATGGATGGATCAGTAAATGGGTCAATCACAACAGGGCGCAGAGGGACAGAGACAGAGATATAAATCCTGGGGGTCAGCTGAGTTGGATTTTGGTCAATAATTCTCATCACTCTGAGCTTCACTTGAATCACTCAAACTTGAACCTCTTCATCAGCTACAATGGCAGCCAAGGTTCCATCGTTTGTTGACGTTCAAGTCACAAAACTACCCAACACTCCCCCAGAGTATGAACATCTCGGCATTCATCGAAACGGAAGCATTCATCCTTGGGGTTCAGCACATGCACTCGCATCAACTCTGAAAGGAAAGATGACAAAGAAACCAGAAGTCCAGATCCTCATCAATGGCCACTTCAACTCCAAGGTGTACACCACCAACTCTGAAGTCTCTGGCGTCGTCAACATCACACCTGCTAGAAACACTCGCTTCGATCGACTTGACATTTCTCTCGACGGACTTAGCGAGACACGAAGGGATGGTCCTGACATGACACACATGACATCTCATCGATTCCTTCGATTAGAGATGCCAATCGACGAGTATCCTTCTGAAGTCCTTGAAGCTGGCGTCACTTATACATTCCCCTTCATCTTCAACATCCCAGCCCATCTCTCCTCCAAAGCGTGCTCCCATAAGACCAACTCTGAAGACGTTTGGGAACGACACATGGCACTGCCTCCAACTCTCGGCGGCTGGGAAAAAGACGATATGGCACCTGATATGGCACGAGTAACATACAGCATCAAAGCATATGTCCTCACACGAGCCAAGCAGGGTTTCAACATTGTTCTCGGCAACTCCCATACAATCAACGTCATGCCAACGTCTTTCGAAGAGCCTCCTCTGAACATCACCGAGCGAGACGATCTATACAAGATTGAAAGGTCGAAAAAGGTCAAGAAGAACATCTTTTCTGCTTCACAGGGTCGAATCTCTGCAGTGGCAGCTCAACCAGCTGCTATCCATCTCACCAAAGAGGGCTACGAAGCTAGCGGTTCCTCGATTCCCATCAGTTTCACTTTTGAACCTTCTGCCGCTGATGTGATTCCCCCGCAATTTACACATGCATCTCTCAAGATCCAAGCGCATACTTGGTTTCGCGATCAACCGATGATGAACCTACCAACACAAGGATCTTCAGTTGCAAACTTTGGCTATCCATTCTCAGTGTCCCTGCCGAAAGCCTCCCCCAAGGTTCGATGGACTCAGAATGTCGATATGACAAGCACCAAGGATTCACCAGTCTTTCACACGGCTACAATTGAAGTTCCCTTCAAACTGCCTACAGCTGACAAAATGTTTGTCCCTACATTTCACTCCTGCATTATTTCACGAGCATATACCGTCAAGGTTGTTTTGGAGGGCGATGTCAAGATTGACTTGACAGTCCCTGTCCAAGTGGTTATGGGAACACCCGATGTCTAGGAAACTTCCGTTAGTGTTGCTTTGGGCTAGTTTGGCGTTTTCGGGATGCTCCAGTTTGACGAGAGATGAAAAGATATCCAGGCGAGCATTATCCGATAGAGTTAGATTTATTAATAGTAATTGTTTGTCATGCCGTTGCCCAGGTTCCCCAGATCCACTGTGTAGCTGAAAGCTTGACTGGAATGTGCCGTGGCAGCATGTCTTTAGGTCCACAGTCTGCATGTCATGCCAAGATTAGATGCAGACCGTTGAGTTGGTCTGGGTCAGATTGTCAAAGTGCGGATGAGTGAGCCTAGTTGGAGTATATGATTCTTTGTAAGCATGGCGGTGGATGTATGTAACGCGTCGCGTTGGCAGTTCAGGATTCGCGTCGCAATTAATCGTGAATGCGATTCAACCAATTATATGACACTAATACCACACAATTGGACAAAGCCAGTCAGACTGTTACCAAAACCTCTTTGGGGAAGTCCCCGGCCGCTGTGTGAATGAGCCGCATTGTAGCCGTCGCTGCCGATAGCGGCCGTTGGATCTCACATCAGCGGAAATAATGACGAAATCATTATATGGAATTTAACCCCGGACTTTAGAACGCTATTAAGCTGGCAGAGATGTTAACTAAGGGTTGCAGTGCTGAACCGGAGCTTGTTGTGAAAGCGTAGGGTAAGATGGTAAGTTTGATGAAGTCAGCATAACGAGACGTCACCGTCACATCTGTTCATAAGCCAACGGTTTTTTACGTGTTTGAGGCCAGCTCAACAGTCGAGGAGGCTAAGAAGAGAACTAATGACACTACAAAGCAGTAAGACTCGTAAGAATTACCCCATCAACAACTACGCAAATGTCAAGGCTCATCGTGACAGCCACGATTAAACAGGCTAAACTACCCTACGTCAGAGCCAGGTGATCGGCATCCTCATTACTATTCTAGTCCATCCTGCATAAACTAACTTTTTAGCCCAATTTCACCCGTTAACTACTGGCCCCTACGGAATACCCTCTCCCCAAACTCAAAACCCCAATCTCTCACGTACAAATAAACCCATCTCCAAGTCTAGAACTGTCTCACGATATTCCTCAGCCTCCGTGCACTCGGGGTCGGCCGTTTACGGATTCCTTGACTCGGGGATTCCATTAGAAATATGAATCACATCACAGATCGCTGGTTTCAGTGGGCCAGCAACTCCACAGCATTACGAGAGAAATACTTTGTCGACCAATGCGGTCCGACATGACCAATTGGTTCTGTTTTAATGACGGATTTTAATCTGCATCTTTGGAGTTATCAAGATAGGCCTGTTAGATAGGCGATGCTATGCATTGATCACTGTAGAACCCCGAATACCGAAGCCAGTGTTTCGCGGAGATGAAGACATTTGCAGAGACAGAGTGATTGAGAGACAGACTGACAGACAGACTGAGTGATGATGACAACGAGCCGCCTATTTTAATCAGGCATTACAGCGCGTGTTCATCGTATTAGCGGCTAGATCATCCCCCAAGGTCAAGTGACTTAACCGCGCCTCGATCACCAAATACCTCAGTCCCCGAAACCTCACGCTCAAGCCAGAATATCCCACTCTATATCGTACCATTCATTCCCATGCATTAAACTCCTTCAAATCATATCGACATACGCTATCTCGAGGCCACGCTCATAAAAAAGACTCAGTGGTCAATGCTTGGCGCCCCCCCCTGCAAGCTTTTATCATTCCCCATACCCCCAATCGCCACCCCTGACTAGTACACCTTCGAGAACATTTCGACGGGCGGCAGATTTTTTCCCGTCAATTCAGCCAAGCCATTTTTGCAAATTTCTCGGATGCGATATGTATGACACTCGTGCGATAAACAGCCACGGATCCGACTTGGCAGAGAAATGCCGGTCACAAGCCCGTACCTATTCCCACCTCAACCTCATTCTGTACGGTACTTGACATTCAGTGTCTACCGACTGCTCCGCATTCTCAACAATTCTCGTACGTAAAAGAACCCATTCTCTCCTCAACTTAATCTCTCCCCTTTGCGGAGTAATCTCTGGGGACACACAAACCCCGTCCGTCTATTACCAAATTTTCATCATCGCAGCCAGGACGGAGAGTTTTATTGACTAATGCAAACATGGCTGCAGCCAAGCAAGAGGCTCTGTTGCGATCCACTTTATGTAATCGAAAGGTTTTGGTGATCCACTGTAGGCGCGACACTGCACACGAGCTCGAGCCTCATGACACGGAGTTTCGGCACCGCGAGAAGCTTTTTTGAGAAACGAGTCCGTTTGAGGAGTCTGGGGTCTGGGGTATTAGGTTTCTGGTGAGGGAATTCAAGATGTAAGAGAAACAGGGTTCGTGGGTTATGGTTCAGATTCGTAGGTCGCCTCCGAAGAATGGTGGGACTATCTCGACCCACTGGTAAACTACAAAGATCGGCCTCATTCTCGGTCTCTGCTTATCTGGTCTTTATAATAGACCTGTATTCCCTCTCTGCTCTGGTCCTCTACTCATACTCTCCATACTCACCTTGACACTAGACATCAACTACACTTATACTACATACACTTATACACATATACTTACATCACTTATACTATATACACATACATACACATCATGGACCAGATCAACACAGCCCAGACGGCTCCAACAGACTCAAAAAAGAGCCGTCGAGAATCAGTACCAGACATGTTTGACACACGAACCGGCGAAGTCGCCGAGATCAACGACATGGAGAAGCAAAAAGCCGCCGAAGGCAACGCACACTTCCACCGTCTCGGCTGGAAGCGATTGACAGTTGTCTTGATCGTCGAGGCCATTGCTCTCGGATGTCTATCTCTCCCTTCTGCCTTTGCCACCCTCGGCATGGTCGCTGGTGTTATTCTCACTGTCGGTCTTGGTTTCGTCGCTATTTACACATCGCACGTCGTTGGACAGGTCAAGCTTGCTTTCCCTGAGGTTTCTCACTATGCCGATGCTGGTAGACTCATGTTTGGCAAGTTTGGTTACGAGGTTAGTCATGTCCTAGTGCCCAATTGATGTGACGCTAACTTGAACAGCTGGTCGGAGTCATGTTTTCTCTTCAGCTCATCTTCCTCGTGGGATCTCACTGTCTCACTGGAACAATCGCCTTCCTGAACCTCACCAACAACGGAGCATGCTCTGTCGTCTTCGGTGTCGTCTCTGCCATCATCCTCCTCATTGTCGCCATCCCTCCTTCATTCGCAGAAGTTGCTATCCTTGGTTATATCGACTTTGTCTCCATTTCTATCGCTGTCGCCATTACAATTATTGCAACCGGTGTCCAAGCGGGTGACTCAGTGGGCGGCATGTCTTCTGTCGACTGGTCTGCTTGGCCCAAGGACAACCTTAGCTTCACCGACGCCTTCATCGCCATCACCAACATTGTCTTTGCCTACTCCTTTGCTGTCTGCCAGTTCAGCTTCATGGATGAGATGCATACTCCTCGTGACTATGTCAAGTCAATCTGGGCTCTTGGTCTGATTGAGATTGGTATCTATACCCTTACTGGCGCTCTCATTTATGCCTTTGTCGGTTCAGAGGTCAAGTCGCCTGCTCTTCTGTCTGCCGGTACTACCATCTCCAAGATCGCCTTCGGTGTCGCTCTTCCCGTCATCTTTATCTCTGGATCTATCAACACCACAGTTGTCGCCCGTTACATCCACGGACGTATGTTCAAGAACTCAATCATCCGCTACATCAACACCAAGATGGGTTGGATCACTTGGTTGGTCCTTGTCACTGTCATCACAGTTGTGGCTTTCATCATTGCCGAGGCCATCCCCTTCTTCAATGATCTCTTGTCCATTTCCTCGTCCCTGTTCATTTCGGGCTTCACATTTTACTTCCCCTCTATTATGTGGTTCATGCTTATCCGAAAGGGACCTTGGCACTCAAAGGAGAACCTTCTTCTTTCCATTGCCAATGGACTCATTTTCATCATCGGCATGATTGTTCTCGTTGGTGGAACATATGCTTCTATTGACGACATTGTAAGTTTTTCCTCTGCTCCAATTGAACCTCGCTAACATTTCCAGATCCTCAAGTTCCGTCACGGCGAAGTCCGAGGTGTCTTTACTTGTGAACCAATTGCTTAAGCGAAGTTAGCGATAGTTTAAATTATGAATAGTACATTATTATTATTATGACTCAGTTATCGGACCGAGGAGTTGCCGGAATTGGATCGTCGTGTTGATCAATTTTTCCTGAGCGTCAGACGTTTACGTCACTTGATGGAGTGTAAATTTGCGACGAATTGTGATTGGCGCGCGAATGTAATCGTTCGATTGGTCAGTCTCGGCGAAAGATCCTTGATGCCGAGTCTTGGCGTCATCTATTTGGACTCAGCCACAGCGAATTATGATGCCTGACCAAGCCATCTCCATCCGAAGACATCGGAGTAAAGTCAGCAGTTTATTACGATATCAGTTGGTCAGAAGTCACGATAGGTCAGGACACGATTGAAGTCAAATAAACAATTAATTCATGCTATTTAAACACCCCGATCCTGGCAATACTTGTCAACCTCCTTCTTCAACTGAGCCTTCTTGGTAACAACATTATCCATAATCTTCTTGACCAGGATATAATCCTCATGAGTCAGAGATCCCCCACCACTCCAAACCCCCTCTTCCAAAACAGCCCAGAGACCAGATCCCTTTGCAACCTCCTCCATCAAATCCATAACAGCAGTGAGCTGGTTAGGAAGCCAAGTAATGATAGGACTTCCACCTGTAGCTGTAGGATGGAGAGTATGCTTGATGATGTACTCGCGGGTAAACATCCAGTGACGCCATCGGAAGCTTCGAATGTGATCGAGGACGCGAAGATACAGAACTGCGAGACCGTGATCGCCGGATTTGGTAAGGAAATCACGGACGCCGACTTCGGAAGCTGTTTCGCGGACATACTTGAGGAATGCGCGGTGAGGCTTGGGTCGATACTCTCTGAACTCGATGAGGATGTCGGTCAATGGGTTCTTGGGCATGGGGATCTCGCAGATGTGATCCAAGAGAGGAATGATGGCATCGTTGGCACCAGATTCTCCACGGAAGAATTGAGGCTTGTCGCCGTATTGTCCCTCGTAGACAACACCATCAGGGAACATGGACTGCTTGGTGATGCCGTAGATAAAGGTTCGGTAGGTCATGTAGTCCTTGGGGAGGGATTGACTCCACATGCCCTCCATGTTTGTCTCAATGATCTGCATGGCATTGAGGATGAGTTCCAAGCTAGCCTTGGCTTCGGCGATCTTGGCAGTGCTGTTGTCCTTCTCAACAGCGGCCAGCAGATCAACAGCGCCTTCAATTAGGCCGCCGGTTTGAGCAACCATGTGAATGTGGGTGAGGATGAAGCCAGCCTCGGAAGATTTGGGGTCAAGACCCTTTTCGAAAGCGCGGATGAGACGGATGTTGTCGTAGTCATCGTGCCCTTGCTCAGGATGAACGAGCCAGTAGTTGTAGAGGGCATAAGAAGCGGCATAAGACATAAAGGCAGGGATGTCAAGACTGGGGGGTTCCGGTCAGCGAGATCAATTGGATTCAGTGATGAACTTACATCTCGGCACACTTGACAAGAGGTCCAGCAATACACTTGGGAAGTGTCTGACGTCCAAGTCCATAACCACCATCATCACTCTTGCTATAAGTCTCCCAGCAAGGTTCAAGAAGATAAGAAGAAGCAATAAAGCTATAATCTCTAAAGGCAGCAGTAATAGCAGCCATATCTCTCTTGTCCGTCCCAGGAACAACGAGATTATCAATCTCAGAAGTCAGATCAGGGAGAGCTCCACTGTCGATGAGAGGTCCAAGAGCAAACGTCGCCAACAATCCTGGAGTACCATCTTCCTTGAGAATAGGAATGTCGTTGAGAAGATTTGAAACAGGATCGAATTGAGAAGGGAGTTTCTTCAAAGGAAGTGAAAAGGGAAGATATCCTGTTCGAGTTGTGATGGTGAATGGGTCCTCACCCTCTGGTAGCTCAGAGGGGTCCTTTCGGAGGTATGGGAAGAGGGTGTTTGCAGCAGACATTTTGTGATGAGTTGAATTGAATTGATGGTCTATGAGTGAAGTCTGGCAGACATCGCGTCTATATACATTGAGGCCGGAATTGCTATCGTGGCCGGAAGACTTCCGGCCTTCGCCCTTTGTGAACAATGACAAGCAACCGATGATACCCTAACCGGTCGTTAGCCCGATGGCTTGATAGCTGCCAATCTAAGAGATAGTATTGATAATGGTCTCGTGGGGATTCCGAACTAACGGTACGCCCGGAGTTGGGCCCGTGTTGAATCCACATACCCCGCGATATCTAGATCCCTTCTAGAACCTTTGACCCAGAGTATTCACGACTCGTACGCCTGGTTCACCGCAACTTGGCTATCTCTTACACAACAATAACTCCAACAAGCCCATAAAAGAATTCCAATAGATCACGAGTTCAGTGCAACATGTTCATATGATCAAAAATAGTTTGTCCCAAAGTCTCGGCAATCAGTGGTAGTGGATGTGTGGAGAACCGCCTTGTCGTGACATCCGCCCTAGATTGACGAGCTAGTCAGCGCCTTAATCTGACAAGCTGGGGTAACACGGGAGATAGACGAGTGATTGACGTCTCATTGATAACATTCTGTACAGTGTCCAAGGCTGTCAAGGTGCGCCTTAGTTTGACATTTAGATATAAGCGATTTCGGGATTGTGTTTATTGGTCAATTGGGGTGTTATCTTGCATGGGAGACGAGGGATGCCGATGGTTCGGAGGCTTGTTGATATCGGCTTCCGAGTAGTTGTCAAAGAATTGACTGCATCCCTTCTGTACGTGATATCTTGGGAGGGTCGGTCTCCCTTCAATTCAAGGAGTGAGCCGAATCTACACGCACGTAATGGGATGATTGCTTAACCTCATGGCCAGCATCATCTACGTATACGCACGCAATGATGGGGATTAATTGAAGAAGACGAGGCCTTGTAGTACAAATCAAATGAAGCTGACTAAATGGCAAACAAGAAAACTGCAATTGACTGCTGTCACGCTCAACTGACATCTCTACGAGGAGCCTCATCAAAAACCTTTCTCAACCTCTCATCCAACCATTTCACATCCTCCATGTTCCCAGGCGGTCCGCCAGCCCAATGTCCCCAAATAGAAGGGTAAACATCTAAGCTCGCATTATCCCCCATACACTTGACTTCATACTCGGAATCCTCCGGCCTAAACAGTCAGAAATCAACGCCATCCACAGAACGAGGGAGTAACTCACGGAAAGTAGAGATCCGTCTTGCTAGGAAGAACCAAGATCCTCGCCTTGATCCCCTTCATCGCCTTCTCAAAGTCCCCATTATACGGTTCCTGTCTACTCACATCTCCCGCCTGCCACGTCTGAAGCATAACAAGCAGATTCTCAGGGTCTTTACTAAGCGCCCACTTCTCCCAGAAATTCTTCATAAACTCTTCAAGATCCGCAGCACCGTAATGCTTCTTGAACAATTCATGTCGGTAGAACGCCTGAGAGAAACCCCAACCTGCATATCCTCTCCCAAAAGCCTTCAAACCCACTTCTTTCTCCTTCTCGGTCCATTTCGTGTTTGTTGTTTCGACACGTCCTTGGATACTTCCCGCAGACGTGCATCCCTTGGCAGCTAAGAGCGCCGACTTGACGCCCTCGAGAAAGACCTGATTGTGAAGAGAAGTCTTGGCTGATCCGCAGAATGGAACACAAATATCCATAAAGTCAGGGTATTGCGTAGCCCATTGAAATGTCTGTGCCGCACCCATCGACCAACCCAAAACAGCCCTGAGATGCTTCACCCCAAGATGACCCATCAATTGATGCTGAGCTTTGACATTGTCGTAGAATGAAACATCAGGGAACGGACTGGTATCCGAATTTGACGGACTCGTAGATTGTCCATTCCCAAAAAGAGCCGTTATAATAATAAAGTACCTCTCCGGATTGAGAGTCTTGTCTTTCCCAACAAGCCATTCATTATCCGATATCGCACCCGAGAACCAAGAAGGATAAAGAACAGCAGGAAGTTCAGCCTCCCCAAAAGTCTTGTACGCAATCACCGCATTTGGCAAAACCTTGCCATTCTGAAGCTCAAAGTCTCCTAGGGAAAAAGTCTTGACGTCCATGGTTGCTGCTGGACACCCTCATCTGCCGAGGACACCCCCATCTCATATACCAATCTCGATACGGTCTGCAGCGTACAGTGTCCAGACTGTACCAACGTCATCCTAATCGCGGGGTTTCGCCCTTGGGTGACAATGCAGCCACCTGCTTTATCAGGAATGTCACAAGACAAGCTTATCATTCTTATCTCGTGCGGAGATGCGGAGACGTGCGGCGAGATAGTCTCTTATCTATCAACAACCGTTACGATATTATAAGAAGAGACAATTGAGGCAATTGAAAAACAATCCTTAGAGTTTAAATCTCATCAATACAATGCCTGGCAAGATCCGTACAGCTCAATCCGTGTCCTTTGACAAACCCGCCTCTGAACAACCCCATCTCCACAATAGATGGCATCCAGATGGTATGTCCCCCTCCAATTGACCCCCCAATTGACCCCCCAATTGAGAGATGGCTAATTTTGTAGTCCCGAGTATTGCAACCGTTGAACCTGGTGAGACAGTCAAGATAGAGTGTCTCGACTGGACAGGCGGTCAAATCGGCAACAATGACAGCGCAGACGATGTTCGCGATGTTGATCTTACAAAAATCCACTATCTAACCGGCCCATTCGACATCAAAGGCAGTCAACCCGGTGATCTACTCGTCGTCAACATAACCGACGTCCAGCCCTTTGACCATTCACCCTGGGGTTTCACAGGAATCTTCGCTAAGAACAACGGCGGGGGCTTTCTAGATGAACACTACCCCACCGCCGCAAAAGCAATCTGGGACTTTGACGGCGTATACTGCTCAAGCCGTCATATTCCCGGCGTACGCTTCCCCGGCCTAATCCACCCCGGAATTCTAGGCTGTGCCCCATCTGCCGAGATTCTCGCAGAGTGGAATCGTCGTGAGGCAGAGCTCGTCTCTTCAATGGCTGATTCTACCAAGATTGTAGCTCAACCACCCAATGAGATGAATGCACACGGTGGAAAAGCTACAGGTGATGTTTTGGCAAAGATTGCGAGGGAGGGAGCGAGGACTATACCTGGACGACCTGAACATGGAGGAAACTGTGACATCAACAATATTTCCCGTGGATCTACGACGTATCTTCCTGTTCATGTTGAGGGAGCAAAGTTTTCTGTTGGAGATCTTCATTTTAGTCAGGGTGATGGCGAGATTAGTTTCTGCGGTGCCATTGAAATGGTGAGTCCTGACACATTGACATTGAGTACTGTTCTGACATTTTAGGCTGGTATCATCACGATCAAATTTGACCTCATCAAAGGCGGCATGAAGTCTCGAGGTCTCAAGAGTCCAGTGTACAGACCAGGCGACATGGGACCTACCTTTAGTCCCTCACGCTACCTAATCTTTGAAGGCTTCTCCGTCGACGAGAATGGAAAGCAGCATTTCATGGATGCAACCATAGCTTACAGACAATCATGTCTCCGCGCAATCGAGTACCTCAAACAATTCGGTAAGTCACCTTGATTACAGGTAAAACTCCACTGACAATGCAGGCTACTCTGGAGAACAAATCTACCTCTTACTCTCCTGCGCACCAATCCGCGGCGCCATCGCAGGAATAGTCGACATTCCCAACGCCTGCACAACTCTCGGCATACCGATGGACATTTTCGACTTTGACATTTCTATTGAAAGCGAGCCTGTTGCTCGAGATCTGGGTTCTTGTCCTGTATCTAAGTAGGGAGCCCAACGTCTCGTTTAAACTCTTGTAGCCACTCTGCGTTGTCAACGGGGGTTTGGTTCCAAGGATCGTCGCTATTCTGTTAGTCAGTGAATTGCAATTATCGGTAAACGTACTCATCGTATAATATCCATCGTGCTTGATACTTTAATTCGTCGTCGCTGGGGATATGGCGGTTGGGATTGTTAGGAGACATTGTCGTCATGACGAATCGTGAGAGTTCCCGCTTTAATCGACGATAACTGTTATTGTCGTTAATGAAGAATGGTGTTGCTGTTCGTACTTTGTCCCGTATCAATGCTCTTGACTCTGGCGTGCTGTGCATCGAGATTGCCGGTATTTCCGGTACTCCTTCAGGGGACAGAGACCGATTCTCAACCCAAGGCTGCAACATATCCAGCTCCATCGAAGCATCTAACGGCACAGCTGTATCTGTTTGACCCCACAGAAAGTAAGAATCATTAACAGACTCATTCGCCAGAGCCACAAGAGTCTCAGCCCTTTGTCGGAACGGTTCCAGCCAGACCGTCGAACTCCAGACAAGCCTCATCAAAAAGTCCAAAAACCTCCTCGACGGATGGGAAGATGACGTCTCTGTCCGATTCAAAACATTGCACGCCTCCTGCTGCAGTTCAGAATCTGTGGGGAAATGTCCCATGGACGTGTGAGCAGTCATGTACTGTTGCAGCGCCGCCTCCAGCTCGCAATTCTCAAATATATTTCCCTTTCCGTTGATCTTTAACTGACTCAATCGTCCTTCTGCTAATTGTTTTGTTGGTCGAAGTTTAGCTTGGTTGGCGATCTCAGCAGCTGACATGAAGATGTCCCATAGCCATGACGGGGATAACGACGCTTGGTTGGGGGAGGATATTTCTGCGCCGAGGATCACTGAACATGCTTCAAAGTGAAGCTCAGGATCTGGTGGCATTATGTACTGATGACGATTCCGCATGTAGTACTCTAGTTCGAGTTTGATGAGTTCGTATGCACTTGTGGGTGTATCTGCTGGACCTCTTGTAGCTGCGAATGGAAGAGGAGAGTTTCGTTCGTAATGAATGAGGTCTAGGTAAATGTTAGCAAGCACATATTTATCCGTCTCGTGCACCTACAAGGAGGCATGGCATTGTCAATCCTCTCAATGACCTTCCCCTCAAACCCCCAATCACCCTTCCAATGCTCCATTGTACTCCCAGCTTTGAAATGATCCGCCAAATGATCGACCCTACTAGCCCAAGTCGTGAGATTGATGCCACAGAATCCACATCTCGATTTGACCTCTTGCGTCATGACTTTCCAATCATCCATTGGCCATTTGAGAAACTTGGACATGTGGACCAATCTCAAATGCTGCTGTAAGTGATCTTTTCGATGATATGTTCGCTCTTCAATCGGTCTTTCGATGCATGCACTCTGGTTATGTCCATCAAGATGCGTTTTGTCGGGGTTCTTGACACCGCAGAATACACAAAGAAGCCCCTCTTCTGGATGTATCGCTGTGGGTCCATTTGGTGAACAAACCCAATTCTCAAGCGACAAATGGAGAGACTTTTCATGACGCTGCCAATCGTATTTCGTCTTGAACGTTTCTGTACAGAATGTACACTGATATGTATTCTGCGCTTGGAGGAGATTCGTCCTCACTTCTTTTCTCATCTTGGTCCGCCTTCTTCGACTATGCCGTTTGAAAATGTCAAAAGACGTCGATGATTGTCTTGAATGAGCAGAACTATAAGACCCAGAGTCGTGGCTCGACACCGACGTTCCTCTACTGCTGATTGAGGACCCATGACTTCGAGATCTTCCCTGTCGGGTTGAGAACGCAGCAACAGCTCGTGAGATATCATCAACAGTCGCAGCCTCATGCTCCGGTGGTGAATTCGCCCACCGCTGCAGCGGATTCATATGCTCGAATGGCGCAGGAGTTGCCCGTCGCCGCGGTGTATCAATCGGCGTGTGATGCCCCGAAGAATTCCCCGAATCATCATTCCGAAACATTGGCGACGTCGGGCGTGACGAATGAACCTTTGCTCTTCTCCTCGCATTCGCAAACCAATTCGTAACCTGCTGTCGATTCAGACTCGTCTGCTCCTGAAGATCCTGGACATCTTGAATGGTAGGATACGGATGCCTTTCATGCGCAGCGAACCAATTCCTCAAAATCTTGACAGACTCGGACGAAAAGCGATTACCGATTTTTGGGGGAGCCGTCGATGTCTGCAGAATACCAGGGGAGATAGTTTCAGACTCTGCAGCATTTTGAAAGTCTGCAAAGTCGATAAGAAGATCACCGGTTGGATCTGCTTGCTGTGCCATGCTGGGATGTTTGATGGAATTTGGAGGTCATGGGGTTACGATGAGTTTACGGCGAAGTCTCGGACATGTCCAGAAAGGGCGGATCCACATTTTAGTCTTGATTGATGAGTCAGGATTGGTCGGCCCAGTTAAAGCAAAGTGAAAGTTCATGATTTGCAAATCGGGGATAGTGAGACTGGGCTGTTGGTCCTGATGCATGTACTAGCTAGTGTTGTATTGGGTAAAGACAAAGAGAAACGATAGGAATGATCTGCTGGCAGGGTTCATGAGATCAGTCCCAAAAGAGCCTCGTCCTGCTCAGTCCGTGCGGTCGGTGCGGAGGTGCGGCACCGTGAACTGGTGGGGTTGTCTCTCAACCGACTTGAACTTGGAACAAGCAAAATACAGGAACTATTTCATGTTCAATGGCGAGAGAGTATGGGTTATGGCTTTTTATATGTACAATTCCCCACTTCCCGTGTCTATATGCCTCACCCAGCTAGTGCATCCAATTCCGCGGAGTGGATCAGCGATGATGTGCTTTGATCCGAAATCACGTATACGATAACAACGATATCGGAGATTTAAATAGATTATCAAAAGGAAATCTTTCACTATCATTCCCTCAAGTGAAGCGAGTAACAATGACCAGAATTGACTCGACGGAGACGACTCCCTTGATACCGGAGATACCTCCCGAGGTCTCGGATGTCGAGAGGAACAGCCCCGACGAGCCGAAAACGTATAGCCATGCGTTTATTGCGAGAGTAGTTGTCGCGTTGCTGATTGGTACGTCTCCTAAGCATTGGTGCTACAAGCTAACAGTTCAGGCATCTTTACTTCCAACGCCGATGGCTCATTGGTGCTGGCAACTCATCCGGTAATTGCATCCGAGTTCGGCAAGCTTCAAGACTCAAGTTGGCTATTCATCAGCTTTATGCTGGCTAGTGCCGCATCGCAGACAATTGTACGTGAAGCAATTATGGGGGCGAGTTGGACTAATTGAGTAGTACGGAAAATTGAGTGACATCTTCGGGCGCAAGACGATATTGATCTTCTGTTATGGACTGTTTGCTGTTGGATGGTGAGTTCAGGCTGATGCCGACACTCTGATATCTACTTGAGTCGAGCTAACAATTTCAGTGCCCTCGTGTAAGTCTTTGTGAATACGTCTCAACTATTTCTTACAAGTTTTAGCGGCGCCGGCCAGTCAATGTGGCAGGTCATCTTAGGTCGCGTAATCTCTGGATCCGGAGGTGCAGGAATGACTACAATGGCATCAGTCATCATCACTGGTACCTCCCTCCACCCTCCAGAGACTCCTTTAAAAGCTGACCATTAGAACTCGCACCTCTCCGAGAAGTTGCCTCGTGGCAAAGCTACATGAACGTCATTGCCACCGTCGGTCGTAGCATCGGCGGTCCGCTCGGAGGTTTTCTCGCTGATACCATCGGCTGGAGATGGTGAGTCTACCATCCATTCAACAGTACATACTAACAGAGAAGGTCATTTCTCGGACAATCGCCAATATTCGCTGTATCCATGATCATCGCCGCCATTCTTCTCCCCTCTACGACTCAAACTGAGGGTGCGACACTGGAGCGCATCAAGAGGATCGACGCACTTGGAGCTCTGTTATTGGGTGGCTCTGTTCTCGCCTTCATGGTCCCTCTCGAGATCGGAGGCCAGAAGATTCCATGGAGTCATCCTCTCGTGCCAACTCTCGCTGCTGCTGGGGTGCTTCTTTCACTTGCCTTCGTACTCGTCGAGTCACGCTGGGCTAAGGAACCAATCTTCCCTCTTCGATTGCTTCGAAGCGGCGATGTCACAAAGACGTATCTGATTGCGTTTGGTCAAGCGGCTGCACAGCTTGGAGTAAGTGCCCCAGTACTGTAAGCGGCCAAGGCTGACCGATCAGATGATGTATACCGTGCCCATTTACTTCCAGGTTACCCAGCGTGTGTCGAGCACTGTCGCAGGCGCCCATTTGTTCCCCGCAGTTATCGGCAACACAGTCGGAGGCATAGCAACAGGCTTGATCATCAAGAGGACTGGTCGGTACAAGGCTCTTATCATCTTCTCGGCCGTCTCATCAATCACGAGTTACACTCTGATGTTGCTGCGCTGGCACGGACAGACCGATTGGCTGGAATCACTCTACGTGTTCCCAGGGTACGTATTGGCCCATTTCTGACTTCGCATGCTAATCTTTCAGGGGCCTGGGAATGGGTATCGCCCAGAGTGCAGCGTTCATCGCTCTCCAAGCTTCCATTGATCCCAAAGACAAAGCAGCAGCTTCTTCTGGAATCTTCCTCGCTGTGACTTTGGGTTCAGTAGTTGGCATGGCTGGTACAAGTGCAGCCATTCAAGGCCTTCTCAGACACGACATCCAGCAGAACCTCAGTGATCTCGGAAAGTCTCAACACGTAATCGACGAGGTGAGTCATTTCACTGAGTTTATGAAGTCTGCTAAGTTTCTAGGTCATTCAAAAAGCTGCAGAGAGTGTCTCCTACATCGATGAAGCTTCCGAGCCTATCAGAAAGGTACTGATTGAAGGTTATATCAAGGGTATCGAGTATGGTCACGGTAAGTACGTGCCCCCTTGGCGGGAGTTGACTAACGAATCAGGACTCTCTATAATCTTCTCCGGGATCACGCTCGTCACGGCTCTACTACTCAAGGAGCGTAAACTTTGATGAGAGTTTGATCGCCGTGAGCACGACACCTGCAGCAAAGGTGTCAGGAGCTTAACTGTAAGATGAGATGAAAGCGATAGATGCCATCGGTGCACGGAAGTGGCATGGAAAAGGGGACTACATCACGTTAGAAAGCCTTCTGACACGTTTAAGGGGTATTCCATTGCAGGCTTTCACATAAGTGAGAGTTTGTTTGGTGTCCCCTTTAACTCCAAAGTCTATTTCGTAACGGTGTTTGATCTGATTTGTTGGAAAAATAAAGCTAAAAGGCCATCTTTAAACCTCAAATCAAGTGGCCAGAGATGGAACCGAGTAAAATGTAAGGTGAAAGTCGGTTCTGCTCTCATGGCAAATACACCTTCTGAACAGACTGGTAAAAATTATCAGCAGAACAATCCCCTTGGCCATGTTTCTGTTGAACACTGCACGCTTCTGTCTCATGACACTGAGCCACCTACTCAAACTCACGAATGACTTGCTACTGTGAACAGGAAGTTAAAGATGGAGGCGTGACTCACTAAGGGGACAATTCCTACCTATAAATAGAACGCGTCTCCCATGTTCAGCTGGAATTCTTTCTTTCCTGTAAACATCAATCAGACACTCTGCACTCTGAACTCCTACTGTTCACTCTTCACTGTTCATTCCCTACACTCTACACTTTACGCTCGGCACCTACACATTTTGCCTTATCTTCGACCTCGCTCATGCCAGCACATCGCAAGGTCATAGACATACGTCAGTTGGTTGATAATACAGTCTTACGACAACAAATTGCTTAAGCAACTGAAGAACCTTCCATCCTTCTCTCATCCTCCGATCGACAAGTACAAAGATATTCGTCTTGCATCTACCATACCTACTACGCACTAAAACCTCCACAAGATACGCCTGGAAGCCTCTGTACGACGACGTCTTCGGAACAAGCACAAGAGTTTCTTCTACTAGCTTGCAAACCCAGATAACCAGTCTTACACTACTACTCTCGCAAACAAGATGTCTTATGAACAGACTAGCCCCATGGCCTCCAACTCCGAACAGACAAAGCAGTCACAAACTCCACAAACCCAAGCAAACATGACCCCCGAGCAAGAGCACAACATTCGCGTCATGGCTTGCGACATCCAGCGCTTCTACGAATGTGTTCGACGAGACAAACACGTCTTCCGCCGATGGTTCTCCCAATATGAGATCAACCTTGCAAAGTTTCTCGAACCTCATTGCACCTTGGTCAAGAATGGACTAAACTGGCCAGAGACCTGGTTAGACAATGAACGCGATCTCATAAATGACCTAAAGACCTTCCGACGCATAGCAAAGCAGCTCTTGCAGCAGTGGACACGGGCTGTAGCTGCTCAAATTCTCGGTGTCCGAGACACTGCCCTCAGCAAACTTTTCACGCCTGAGGATGTTCCTCTCGCGGTCAAGCTTGAGCCTAACCCCTCGCTGGACGGCAAGGTTGGCCCCCTGGATTGGACGCAGAGTGAACTCGCTTTTGACAAAAGCCTGTCAAAGTTCCGATTTCTAGCAAACGACATGTTGCAGGGGATGAAAGGCGGACCGACCATGGAGAGACCTGGTCATCCCTGGACGAGAATGAAGGGGTTTGATGTTTTGAACTTGATGATCAAGGATGCGGAGGATCCTCTCGATGAGGGTGATGAGGAAGACATGTGGGATGGAGAGATTGTCCCATTCCATGGGTTTTACTAGAGATATGCAGGGTCTTTGGGTTCATGGCGCGCTGATATTTTGAATTGGTTTGTTCAGGGTTGGTTTGTTTTTATCTCGGAGTTTGATGTAGATCTGTTTTCTCAAAGAGTAATCAGACTTGGTACACTAAATGATACACTGATATTTTGCTTCTCTTCGTATAATTCAATTCATGAGTTAAGTCAAAAGGTGCCAGATGGTTGCTGGTAGTATACAAAATGAGACAATGAAATTTCCTTGAGTAATTCTTTTATCTAAATGGACCAGGCCATCCATTTCTGAATCAGTCTGGTGCCTTGAGGGTCATCCCCTTCAACTGAGAAGTCATATTCATTTCAAGATAGCATGCCATCTCATATCAAACCTTGCGCAGTTTGGAGACAATGTTCTGCATTAGAAGCGCTCAAGGGTATAGTAACAAGGTGAATCCCTGTCAGCAAATCAACTGACGGCAAATCAGGCAGAATCCCCACATTTCAAGGCTGACAGGTGACACGTGACTCTCTTGCGGAGTCTGTGAAAGGCTGCCTAAGATGCCTTGCGACAATCAATATTGGAGTATGTAGCACAAAGAACAAGACGCATAAATATCCCAGCTTCTCTCCATTTAATCATATTTAGATACTCAATACCAACCAATTTTGAATCTCCTCTATCCAGCTCGCGCGCCGCATCTGACATCATGTCAGCATCTCCAGAACCCTTCACCCTCTTTCACAAGTTCCCCCCAGAGCTCAAACTCGAGATCCTAAACTTCTGCTCCAGAAACGACCTAGTCTGCCTCTCATTAACTGGCCCTGAAATGCGAAATCTCGTCACACCACTCATCCCCAGCAAACCTAATCTCACATGGGTCGATCAACTCGGTCCAACACCCGACGTCCCTTCAGAATGCCGAGATCCTTGTCACAACAACATTCCCCGCCGGTCAGATTGCGACGGTGCAAGAGAGCAAGAAGTCATCTACTTCCCAACAGGCCATCGCTTCAGACGCCATGAATACAGACGCTGCAAAGTCTGCTACAGATGTCGAATGTACCCAACCGATCACCCAGTCTGCAATGTTTCATACTGCAAGAAGCATTGCGCATGTATTTCATGTCCTTTGTTCATGAGATTGCGGGGTTGGATGGGTGATCGAAAGTACTGTGCGGAGTGCAATCAATTCACTACTCGAACAAAGAGAAACAACCGAAGATGTACGTATCTTATCTCGACTTTAACAATATCTAATTATAGAACAGGCACTCATGGACGGAAAAAGGTGCGAAAAACACCAAACAACCATTGGAGTCGTAGCAAAGGACTATCCTACGGATATCGCTGGTGGAGAAAATGGGGTACACATGGGATTGACCACGAGGCATACCAGCCCAAGGACAGCGGAAGACGAAACGCAAGAGTCGTTTAACCGCGTCATTTACTCCAAGCGAGATCCTATTCTACTGTTTTGATGTATACCAAGACGCTAGACGGGATGCTACGTGGGCGCATGGGGCAACCTCCACCATTGAGCGGCGTACTCGGGACGTTCGGCATAGCCAAGAAAGGATCATGGCACCAGGCGAATCTAATTGGGCGGTGGACAGTTTATAATTTCCTACGTATTGCAATTGTGTGCTGTGGTGCGTTGATATCTGCTGACGCCAAGTAGTGAACCGTCACTGTATCAGTCGCCAAGATGTGCGGAGATTGTTCCTGCTGTGGCGATGCAGGATTAGAGATGAATGTGATGAATTATTTATATATGAGGGATTTCCCCTGAATTTCACTTAGCATCTCGATTTTGTTACTCGTCAGACATACGACATGAACACTCTACGCCAAATGCTTCCGCAGATATGGCGGCCTCAAGGCTACAGGCGGGTTGAATCAAGCAGCAGTCTTGAAGATGCTGTTATCCCCGAGAAAAGCACCCCCGGCTTACAGCTCTTTGCAAAACGCCTTCTCCGTCTTCCCATCAAGACAATATCAATCCTCATCGTCGCTCTCCTCGTTTTCCCTGGTCTACTAGCACTCACCTCTCTCAAGGTAAGATGGGAAAACAGCCCCCAACGCCAATGCTAATGTAACCAGGGGCGGTCACTCTTGGCCGGAGAGGTTGCGACTGGCCAAGCCTATGAGACGTATCCTCAGGCGGACATTGCCAAGCTTCCTTCAGAGGATCGACGGCTCAGTATAGTCCTCCCTGCCAATAACCCGGACCACGATTTATGCAAAGTCATCACGAGTGCGTTGGCATTAGGGTATCCAGCTCCGGTGATTGTGAACTGGGGCAAGACGTACGATAAGTCTAAAGGTTGGAAGGGAGGGTCTCACCTTGCAAAGATTACAGGCACTCTGGAGTATCTCGATAGCGTTTCAAAGGCCGACACTTCGGACGAGAATAGACTCGAGGAGAATGATATCGTTGTACTGACGGATTCGTATGACGTTTGGTTTCAGCTTCCGCCAGAGGTCCTCCTCAAGCGATATCATGAAGCAAACCGTCAAGCTAACCAACGACTGGCGTCACAATGGAACGGCCGCGGAAAACCCCCAATGGAACAAACAATCATCATTTCAGCCCAGAAGAAATGCTTCCCTCCGCCATCATCAGGCTCCGTCCTCCACTGCGATCAACTCCCCGAAAGCCCAGCTCGTAAAGACCTCTACGGACCGAATACCGATAGAGATCCCAACGTATTCCATGATGTACGACCGAAATATCTCAATAGCGGGAGTATGATTGGTCCTGTTGGCGATATGAGAAAGTACTTTCGTCGCGTGCATGAGCGGATGCAGAGAGATTTGGTGAATGGCAAAGACTTGTACAGCGATCAAGGAATATTCGGCGAGATCTTTGCGGAACAAGAAATCTGGCGTCGCTGGCTTCGCAAGAATACCATTTCTCGAAAGGACAAGAGCTTCGACGTTATGCATAGCGACTTTGAGTATCATGTCGGACTGGACTATACGCAGAATCTGTTCATTCCGACTGTCTTTGAGGAGGAAGATGGCGATATCATTGCGCTGAATAACGAGACTGGTATTGCTGAAAAGTCAGTTTCTCTCGGCATCGAGCCGAGACTAGATGGTGTACCAGAAGATATCCAATCTTCCACAAATCCACTGAACATGCACGTCCTTCAAGATCCAGCAGACTGGGGAGACATGCCCGTGTATGCAGATTTCTACTCCACTTCCATTCCCGTCGTTGTTCATCACAATGCTCATAAGGACGGAGCGAAGAAACGTCGGTATCTCTGGTGGGACCGCATCTGGTTCTTCCCGTACCTTCGCCAACTCATCAAGTCTCAATTGGAGGTTGTCCAAGTGGAGCCATTACTGGAGATTGCCGTCAATGGGGAGCGACTGGTGTACTGGGAGTCGCGGTCGAATGCCACTCAGAAGAAGCCGAGAACGTTCATCGTTGATTCGGGGGAGGTTAGTATCGTTGATCGTGAGTTTGGGTACGTTTGTCGCGCAAAGACAGAAAAGGCAGAGGCGGAGAAGCCGTGGTACGATGAAGTATTTCGGGATGGACGGGGAGAGCTGTAGATATAGACCATGCTTCGGGCAGAGGACTTAATTGAGCTTATCGATCCTCCTTTTCAGTCAAGATTGAGTCGTCGTTTCGTAGAAGTAGGCCTGTTTGTCATTGTATTCGTCGATTCCAAAGGCTCCATGGAGCTAATTGACTATGAGGATAAAAGCACAGCTCCTCATAGCACCGTTACCATGGTGGGTCACCTATAGTTAAATGGCCTCGAGGATATCAGGAGACGGGAGACTGGGGACAAGTCGCCTTTAAATAGTCCTATCGCGAGACACTAGTTTGGACCTAAGATAGTATGGAAGGGCATAAGGTTTGCCGAAACGCCTCACTAGTCACTGTATTACTCGTCGATGACGAACCCAGGAACTATTCCTAGGTGAAGGCTTATCAAGCGTTTAGTAAGAATGAATACGCCCCAAATTGCTAGTAGCATTCCTGTCTATACTATCTTTACAACCCATCTCCACACGCGATGTCTATAGTTTAGCAGCCCCCCCCTCATGAACCTGCACCCAAAGCTTGATCGTCTTGATCAATCCCTCCACTTCCGCAACCGTGTTCCCTGCATGTACACATATCCGAACCCTTTCACTGCCCTTGGGTACTGTCGGCGCCACGATAGGCCGCACCGTGAACCCTCGTTCTTGACAGAATTGGGCCAGACTTCGTGGCTGCGATGTAAACACCGGAATAATCGGCGATTTTGGCGCTTCATCAACACGAATTGACTGACATGAAGAGCACGCTTCCGCTAGTAGCTTGTGCGTGTAGCTAACCAGATGCCAAAGATGCTTCAACCTCTCATCAGCCCTTCCACTCTGCAAATACTGATAAGAGATGCCAATGCTCGCAAGACACGAGAATGGCATTGCAGTAGTGTAGATGAGAGTTCGTGCGTAATTTATGAGATACTCTCGCGTCGTGGGTGAGCACAAAACGATAGCTGCATGGTTAGCTTCGTTGGATGAGCGGTTTTAGCTTTACTCACCTCCAAAAGAACTCATTGCTTTGCCAAAAGTGTGCAGTCGAGCGAATATTTCCTTCTCTAAATTCAATTCGCATACGAGACCGCGTCCTTGATGTCCAAAAATGCCGGTAGAATGCGCTTCGTCGACGATGATATAGCCGTTGGTCGGGAGTCGACTTTTGACGCATTCGACAATCTCTTTGAGAGGAGCAACATCGCCATCCATGCTGTAAACGCCTTCGACAAGAATAAACACCGACTTTTCCTCTCCAATTCCACTCAAAACATCATCAAGCCCCCCCTCCCCATACACACAATTATGCTTAAACGACACCCTCCGTCCCGCCCGGCTCAACCTCATCCCATCGTGAGCACTCGCATGAATAAGTTCATCATACACAACGACATCCCCCGGCTGCGGTAAACAGCTCACAAGGCCGACATTCGCATCAAACCCCGAATTAAACAACAGCCCAGCGTCTGCGTTGTGAAATGCCGCAATATCTTGCTCCAGATTCTCCGCGAGGGTTGAATTGCCGTCGAGCAGCCGTGAACCACCGGAGCCTAGTAACGGAGGCGGTGCTGCATGATTCTCAAGAAGGGAGTGATATGCGCTTCGAATTTCCGGTACCGATGAGAGAGAAAGGTATGCATTTGATGAAAAGTCGACATTGTCAGCTGGAAACGTCGTCAATCGTCGCAATTGAGACCGTTTCTCACGATCCAATAATCGCGCTTTCAACTGCTCCTCCAATTTCGACATTATTACAAAGTTAAAAACTCACAGCAGCTTAATTGGTAAAGCACGCGGAATTTGTTGGGTTTAGTACATGTTGAGCTCCAGCCCCGCCCGGAGCTGTTAGCCGTGCCGATCTAGACCCTCCATTATAAACCGCGGCATTCCACCTCAACCCTTTCGTCCATTTCACCCATCACAAAAATGGCACCGGTCCCTGCTCTTCTCTGGCGATCGCTGCGTGCGCATCAGGTTTACGGTGCGAATACTGATGTTGGAAAGACGATTTTCAGCACGATTCTGTGTAATTCTGCGGTTAAGCGGGGTGATAAGACGTGGTTTCTGAAGCCGGTTTCTACGGGGGCTGCGGATGAGGCTGATGGATGGTGTAAGTTTGAGGGAAATTGGGAGAATTTGGCTAATTGGAGTAGAAGTTGGGTGATTCTGGGAGAAATTGTCTAACGAAGCAGTCATATTCAACGATATGCTCCGTCGACGAACCATGAGACGCTCTTCCAATACGACATTCCGTGCAGTCCTCATATTGCTGCGAAGGCATCCGGCAAGGTATGAAGTCAATTGATTGATGAATGAAGCTTACAGAATAGCCAATTCCATCCGATGAAGATGTCCTTACCAAAATCTACGACACCACCTCTCGATATGCGTCTGAAGGTCCAGGATGGCTATTCCTAGAGACTGCTGGAGGCGTGCACTCGCCAGGTCCATCTGGAACACCCCAGGCTGATCTCTACGCTCCATTACGCGCGCCAGTTGTTCTCGTCGGCGACTCAAAGTTGGGAGGTATCTCACAGACCATTTCTGCGTATGAGTCTTTGAAAATGCGCGGCCACGACATTGAGTCAATTCTGCTGTTCCAAGACATGAAGTACGAAAACTACCAGTATCTACGAGACTACTTTGCGAAACTGGGCGGCATCTCAGTCGATACTGTCCCCGAACCGCCTTCTAGACTGGACAATGAACAAGAAGACATCGAACAGATGAAGGAGTACTACGCTTCCAGCAACGTCGACCACGTCCTTGAAGCTCTCGACAAACGAGGCAAAGAACGAATCTCCCGCCTCGAATCAATGAGCTCCAAAGCAAGCAAATCAATCTGGTACCCCTTCACCCAGCAAAAGCTCGTCACCGCAGATACAATCTCAGCCATCGACTCAGCCCACGGCGATTACTTCCAAGTCCTCAACCCCAACACCTCCACCCCCAATCTCCTCCAACCCGCCTTTGACGGCTCAGCATCATGGTGGTCCCAAGGTCTCGGCCACGCCAACTCGCGCCTCACTCTCGCAGCAGCCTACGCAGCCGGTCGCTACGGTCACGTAATGTTTGCCGAGGCAATCCACGAACCCGCATTAGCGCTTGCGGAGATGCTCCTCAAGGGCGCCAACAACCCACGATTTTCACGTGTTTTCTACTCTGATAATGGAAGTACGGGGTGTGAAGTCGCTGTCAAGATGGCGCTTCGTGCGGCGAGGCTGAGGTATGGCTGGGGACCGAATGATAATGTTCATATTCTTGGACTCAAGGGGAGTTATCACGGAGACACTATTGGTGCGATGGATTGTGCGGAGCCGTGTGTTTACAATGAAAAGATTGAGTGGTATGAAGGCAAGGGGTATTGGTTTGACTATCCTACCATCCAATGTGTCAAAGGGAAATGGGCTGTTCAAGTTCCAGAGGGTCTGAGGGATGAACTTGGACAAGATTCGGACCTCGAATCGATCTCGGAGGTTTTTGATCTTGAATCTCGGCTCAATACCGAGCAGTACCGAAAGTATGAGCGCTACATCGCGAGCATTCTCTCAAAACTCCAAGCATCTGGTCGCAAGTTCGGCGCTCTCATGATGGAGCCGATAATTCTCGGCGCAGGGGGCATGATCTTTGTGTAAGTCTCCCATCTCATTCACTACCTACTGCTCTAACAACCCAGTGATCCCCTCTTCCAAAGAGCTCTAGTGGATGTCGTCCGTCGATCCCCTCACCTCTTCGGCAATGGTCCCAGCCCCAAGGACCCACTCTCATGGTCTGGACTCCCCGTAATTTTCGACGAAGTTTTTACCGGGCTATACCGCCTCGGTCGGTTTACGGCGGCGTCATTCCTCGGCACCGACGCCGATATCTCAGTCAACGCTAAACTACTTACGGGAGGGCTTGTACCGCTCTGCACGACGATGGCGTCTGAAAGCATTTTCGATGCGTTTGTTAGTGACGACAAGAGCGATGCTTTGCTGCATGGACATAGTTATACGGCTCATGCTGTTGGATGTCAAGTTGCTGTTGAGTCGGTGAGGGAGATGCAGGATATGGAGAAGAGGGGAGAATGGGAATGGGCGGAGAAGGATTGGGAGAAGGATACTCAGGCTTGGTCTGTTTGGTCGAGAGACTTTGTCAACAATGTCTCTCATAACCAGCAGGTTTTAGGTGTTTGGGCTCTTGGAAGTGTTTTGGCGATTAGTTTGAGGGATGAGGATGGTGTTGGGTACAAGAGTCTGGCTGCCAAGAAGCTTCAGACTCATTTGAGAGACGGAACTGGGACTTGGAATGCTCATAGCCGAGTTTTGGGCAATGTCTTCTATGTCATGGCGAGTCAAAAGACGAGTCGACAGAGCCTTCAAGAGTTGCAGGGGTTGTTACTGGGGGCTTTGAGTAGATAGTCAGACGAGCGGCCTAGTTAACAAGAGATGCCTTGACTCAGCCTGTAGCAACCGTATTTGCTATGCTCAAATACGGGTTATATTCAATTGCTTCATGCTCCAATGATGCCTTGCAAACGTCCCCCGCCAGTGCAATTCATGACGTTATGCAATTTCTGGGGTGATCGACACTCCCCTGCAGGGTTGACGTGTCGGAGGGGTCCACGTCAATCCATCACGAAATCTCAGTTTTACTCACCAACACATCAAAGAGTCACCAGAAAGACATCAAAATGAGTTCAAAACAGTTATACGAAAAGACTCGAGAGCAGTCAATCTCTGACTTTGAAGCGCAAACCAAGGACCTTCAAAAAGAGCATCCCGATGTGGACTTTAAAGCAGTCGTCATTGAACCAACCATGAATCTCATGTTTGACATCAAGGTACGTTTGTTGATCCTATATAGGCGCGCATTAACATTTCCAGGAAAACCTCACCGAAGAAGAACGAAACAAACATGAGGAATACATCACCCGAATGCTTCAAAATACCGGCAATCCGTCCAAGGCGGAGAAATACCTCTGGCAGGCCAGAGACTACCTGAGGCCCTACCCTGACGTCCTCAAACAATTTGACGAAATCTACATCAACCAAAGACCAATCCCCGTCATGTTATCCCAACTCCACGAAACATTCCACCAAGCAAATAGACATTCATAGACATATCCAGAATTCATTAGCCTGCTCATAGCCTCAGTTCCCCGCTCACATGACGCCCCATCAATAGGGCGTGATGACAAGGTTTCCCTTTTGTCAGCCAATCAGAACCCACCAGACAATGCCGCCACTTGATAACCTTTACTGAAGGGATCACACCTCTCTTCTTCACCTTTACAGTGACTTGCATGCATTGACCCCTACAGTCACCATCCGCCATGAATTTCAACAACCCCAACCTCTTCACAGACGTCGACCTATTGGACGGCTTCATCAGCGATGATTTAACCCCCTACATGTCCGACTCAGCCCCTCCACCAGACCTATCAAATGGAATGCCAAATCTTGCTCCAACTCATCCCGTGCCGGAAAATCCCTTCACTCCCCTGTCGCTGCATGGATATAATCAACAAGCGACACCAGCACCGCCTGCAAAGGTTGGCGGGAGATTCACGAGGGAGTCGGTGCGGATATTGAAGAATTGGCTTGCGACGCATCAGAACCATCCGTATCCTCGAGAGCCTGAGCGACGGATGCTGCAGGAGGAGACTGGGCTTACAAAGACGCAGATATCTAATTGGTTGGCTAATGCTAGGCGACGAGGAAAGATTCCATCGAGTGCTTCTTCGCCGAGACATGGTGATACTCCAGCTATGGATATACCGCCTAGACCTGGGACGCCGGCTGTGAGGAATACGTCTGATATGGATCCTTTGCAGCGATGGGTTGATTCACCGCCTGAAGATGAACCTGCTGCTGTTACTGCGATTGCAAGAGCTGTAGCATCTGTGCGACCGCAATCAGGTGAGTTTGGCGAAGCTTGAGTAGGTGAAGCTAACAGAATAGGTTCCACGAGTCCATATACAAGACTCTCCCGAACACCATCAGTCAGAAGTGTCGGCACATCAAGATCCAGCTCAATCAGCTCAGTCAATTCACACACGAGTCGCTCATCACTCGGCCTCAATGAGCTCTTTAGTCGGGGAAGTTCTCGTCGCAGAAGACGTGCATACAAAGAAGAGCGAAGATCACTGGCAGCTCCCCGAAAAGCATTCCAATGTACATTCTGTACCGAGACATTCCGAGCAAAACACGATTGGCAACGACATGAGAATTCGCTCCATCTTCCCCTCGAGCGATGGGTCTGCAGTCCAGAAGGACCCCGTGGCCAAAAAGCCGACAGTCCCGAAACACGCTGCGTTTTCTGCGGCCACGTCGATCCTGACGATGCGCACATCGAGACGCACAATTACTCAGCGTGCAAGAATCGACCCGTACAGGAACGCACGTTCAATCGAAAGGATCATCTCAATCAGCATCTGAAACTGGTCCACAACGCCAAGTTCGCCGAGTGGCCGATGAGACAGTGGAAAGCTCCTCCGCCAGCAATTCACTCCCGATGCGGGTTCTGCAATCTCGTCATGGAGACGTGGATCGATCGTGTACATCACTTGGCAGATCATTTCAAGACAGGCAAGACCATGGCTGATTGGAAGGGTGACTGGGGATTTGAACCGCATATTCTTGAGCTTGTCGAGAATTCGATTCCTCCTTGTGAGTTTTATCGTGGGCCTCTTGGTTGAGTTACTGACTCTCTAGACTTTATCGAAACTGAAAGAAATAGTCCTTTCCCTTTCGAAGGCAGCCGTGCACTTGTTGAAACGCCTCGAACAGCTTATGAGCTACTTAAATTGGAGCTTGCGTATTTCATGCAGAATCACTTTTACAAACATGCGCGCATGCCGACCGGCGATGAAATGCAGCTCGAAGCGTGTCGGATCTTGTTTGCTTCTGAACCATTGTCTCACGTTGACCTAGTCTGCCCATCCTGGCTTCGAGACCTGGTGTTTTCGAACGTTGCAATCTCACAACAAGCTCAATTCGGGCCTATGAGATCCAACGCCGAGAGCCGGCTTTCTTCGTTGGAGATCAGTGGAAAGAACAACATTTTCGAAGGATGTCCTTTTGAGACGCAGCTGCAAGAGTTTGTACAAGCGAAGCAGCTCCTGGGACTGAGTATTAGGGATGATGAGTTGCGAGAAGAATGTTGTAGGATTGTTGGTCGACTGGAGGAAGTTTCAGCAACACCATCTGATTTCATCGCCAACTGGCTCATCAAAATCATCCATTTACCTGGAGATTGGCTGCTACCGTTTCGACAACGCACAGGAATTGAGTTGATTGGTTTATCCGAGGGAATGAACTTGAATGCCATGATTCAAGACTATACGCGTCTTGAACAGGAACTCGGGGCTTATCTCGATTTGCAACGCGTCATTGGCATTGAACCACCCGACGACGACCTTCGCCGACAAGCGCGCGTTATAATCCACGGTTCAGATTCAAATCTGAATCATACAGCAGCAGATGATGATTATTGGCTAGCCGCATTTCGACAACGACATTCCACCACGACGGAAAACCCTGAAGCTTGGAACACGCCACTTCGCCCAGATCCCCATCTCCTCGCCGCTCGAGGTCTCGTTCTCAAAACAAGTACAGCATTTCTGAATGACCATAATTACTGGCGATGGTTCACACAGGAACTACGACGATGGGTATCTGCGATAATGTCCCCTCATAATCCAGCGAGTCGCGTTCCCTCAGACGAAGAGATCCAACATTACGCGCGATGGATCAGCTACAACGAGTACGTCACCCCATTAAACCTCGACCTGCTGACATTTTGACTTTGCTAACAATTCAGTGACGACCCATTTAATCAAACCATCGCAGAGAACAAAGATTGGCTCGAGGCTTTTAAACGGGACGTCGGTATTACAGAGGCGCTTAATAACAGTGACCAGATATGACGATCAGCAAGAATGTTACGCTTATTAAACTCTAACGGGAACTCTAACGGGAAAATGGGAACTCTAACTTAACAAGTTTAATATCGGCCGATGAATTTAACCTTTTACTCTTATCTAGTGCCAAGTGAAACTGCCGACGTTTTTGGTTCATCCGAAACTCGGGTCAGACTTTGCCGAGACTTTTAACGTGGATAAGCTTTTAGAGTCGGCCAATTACAAAGTTTGGGAGAATAGGAGGATCTACGACTGTATCCTAGAGTAAAAAAAGGCAATTCAAGTAGCCGTAGATGATGCAATTACCTTGATTATCAAGGTTATCGCCATGTCCGCCTAGCAAACTTCAGCTCCTCTCAAACCGGCAATTCAACTTTCGTTCCCAGACATCAGCCGCCAGCTCGTAGGGCTGATCTCAACATGGACGGTTTTTGAATAGCCGAAACGGGATAATGTTAACTGGTTTCAAGGCACGGCTTGTGGGGTTTGGGACCACGCTACACGTCACCCAAGATCGTCAGCTTTAGCCCCGAGCTCTCCGACAGTTTGGAGGCTAGAGAGTCTAATCCCGCGATTGGCCGACAATGGGACGGAGTGAACATGGGAAGCCTGTAAGCCAAGATGTACAGTCTTGGCGAGCACTTTATATAAAGAGTCCCGCTCGCTGGTAAGATTCATGGGCAGCAGTTATTACAATGTCGTTTTCTACCCTGGTACTGGGTATTTTCTACCTTGCGGGTGTGTCTGCCGCTTCTGTTTCGAGGCAGATACAGCTTGGCGATCATGAATACTTTGTTCCTCCGACCGCAGCGTGGAAATTGGATTCTTGGAATGCTTCGGCCGATGCTGACGAGTTCACGCCTTTGACGGTTGTCAAGTTGAACCAGACCGCAAATGCTGAGCGTGTTGCCTCTGCGCTTGGGGATTATGAGAAGGATGATGTCTGGACCAAGGAGTTTACCCAAGGTAAGTCTTGCGAATGATGGGGTGATTTGTCTGACTGTCGCAGCTTTGTACATCAAGTCTGATAAAGAATTGGCCTTCAATTCCTCCAAGTACAACGTTTCGACGGTGTACACAGGCAAAGAGTCGGTCCCTGCAGGCCCATACTTTGTGCACCGCTACACTGGCAATGTCTTCCAAGCATATCGTCTTTATATCGACACTAACCAAGCCTTCATCCAAGTATGTTCCCCGCTTATGCATTCAACATCGCTGACAGTAACAGTCCACATACCAAGACCCCTCTGGAACCCACCATCCCCTTCGCGCTGGCGCCCTCTCCGCCGGAGGTCTCACGATCGCAGTCCCATCGCGTTTATACTTCACACCCACGAAAGAGAAGCCTCTCGCCGGTCTCCGTCTCGGTGTCAAGGACCTCTACGATCTCAAAGGAGTCAAGACAAGCGGAGGCAACAGAGCACTGTACGAAATGAGCAATGTCAAGACCAAGACTGCACTCTGCGTACAGAAACTCATCGATGCCGGCGCTGTAGTCGTTGGAAAGAACAAAATGTCAGAGTTTGCGTTTGCTGGCGGATATGTCACAGAGCACATCGACTACCTTCTCCCCTTCAACCCGCGAGGCGACGGTTACAACTCGCCTGGTGATAGCTCCGGTGGCTCTGCTGCATCTGTCGCTTCATATGACTGGCTTGATGCTAGTATGGGAAGCGATACAGGCGGTAGTATCCGTGGCCCTGCACTACAGAACGCTGTCCACGGCAATCGTCCTACACAGGACGCTGTCAACCTTGCAGGAGCCCTTACTCTTTCATCGGCCATGGATACCTCGGGCATCATTGCGAGAGACCCTGTCATTTTATCCAAGTTCACCCAATCTCTTTACGCTGGCACGATCAAAGAGTATTCTGGGCTGCCGTCTGAGGTCCTCTTTGACAGCGGCAGTGAACAGTTTCTCCTTAACCTGGAAAAAGACTCTCCCAAAGCGGCAAATGCAGTAGGGGAGTTTTTAAACAGTCTTGCAAGTCTATTGTCAGCTAATGGTACCGTCTTCTCAATTGATTCGGCCTGGACAAACTCTACACCAAAGGCATTTGGCGACGTGGCTCTCTCCAACATCGTGGGCAATGTCTACTTGAACCTGACAACCTATGAGCAGTGGAATGAGTTTGGTAAAGATTACGTTGAGGAGTATAAAAGTCTTCATGGTGGTGCATTCCCTCATATGGTGCCTGAGATTCGCGACGGATGGATGAACGCCAATGAGACAATGACCGAGTTGACTCACGAGGATGACTTGGCTTCAAAGAAAGGAGTCGAGGAATGGGTCGCGAGCGAGTTTTTGACGGCTGATAACAACAGTTGCTCAAATGCTGTCTATGTCTATCTGTCGGCCAGCTACCCTTCATACAAGCCAGATGTTTCTCAAGAGTACGTTGCCCCCCAGGGATACTTTTCACCGCTAACAGATTAGTGGCTCAAATCCGTACATCCGCGAGCTTTTGCAAGCTAGTTCCAGCCAGCAGACTCTCATCATCCAGCTCAACACGACCGTCAGCTGCAACTCAACACTCGGATCCGAGGAAGCTTGCGAGGAATCATTGGAGGCAGAAAAGGCAGACTCCAATAACTCGGGCACTCAGACTGTATATGCCGGAAGACTAGCCTCCGTCGCAGGTCTCCCAGACTACGCTGTCTCACTGGGCATGTTTGATCTGGGCCAATTCTCCAACTCAACGCTCCAAAACGAGCTTGTTCCTGTAGGAGTCAACATAATGGCGGCAAAAGGCTGTGACTTTGTCATTCTCGACATCATCGAGGCGCTCCACAAGGAAGACGTTATCAAAACAGCCAAGACTGGTAAAACATCATAAGTAGTATAGAGATAGTCAATAATTATCGTCCCCAATACATCCCCGCAATTGGAAACCAGCGGACGACATCATCCGGGCGGGGAAGCTGAATCGTGGTGAATTACCGTAAATGGTTTAGTTTACATGTCATTACATCAGGTCTGATACGTTAACAACAAGTCGGGGAAGTAATCCGGAAATGGAAAGTTTCTAGGCCACGGCCATCATCGCCACAGATATTTAAATTCAACGACATTCTAATCTTGTTTCACCATGTCAACCATGTCTTCACCACTTGAATCAATGGGTCTTCGTCAAGACGTTGTTCTCGTTGCCTTTGCGGCAGTGGGAGCATGTCTCTTTGTGGTCTACGAGTGTATGCGCAAAGGGAAGGCTGCTGGTATGTTTTCTGATCTATCGGGGAACCTACCTGACAAGACATTCAAAACGGATGTTGAATGGAAGACTCCTTCACCCAAGCCTCTGGTTGATTTTGATCTGGACGCTAAGAAACCTGAGCTTTACCGACCTTGTCGCCATGGACCCAATCACGTCACCATGGGCATTCGAAAGCTAGACTGGAACAATTGGATTGAGATGGATTCCAATTTTCTCTGGTACCACGATCTCAAGGTCTCTGAGCTCCAGAAAGACATTGATGCGCATGTTCAATATGTTGACAATTCTGTCACCCGAGATGCTTGTTTTGAGGTTCTGGAGGAACTGACTGCGTATTTGACTGCTCGGTATCCCAAGATCTTTCAGCTCGGCAACGGCATTCTTCGCAACACTTTGACAAAGGAAGTGTTCAATTACCCAGCCAGTATGTATCATCCTCAGAGTCAAGACCCAGCTGACCATCAGATACTCCCAAGGAAGCAATGGCAACAGCTGCAAAACTGGTCCAAGACGATCTCGTCATCATGGTTGAAGAAGACGGTATGTAGCCTCGTTCCTTCCCTTACTCGGCTAACATTTTAGACGGTCAATATCACCTCGACGCTGGAGCAGTCTGTCTCCCTGGTTTCTGGCGATTGAGCGAAAAGTTCAGAATGTCTCTGGACACTCTACACATCGAAGCCAAGGTTCCCCACTATCAGACAAAGCTGCAAAAGTCAATGAACCGCTTCTTCAAGACAATGCAGCCAGACAAGGCAGTGATTCGAAACAACGTGAGTCTGTTCCCTGTCTGCTATTACATTTCTGATGGTATAGTTCTTCATTCAACTCGATGATGGTCTTCACTGGTCTCATCGCATGGGCGACCAAGACAGCAACGAAGTAGCCTGTAGGTCGACCCCTCCCCTGTAGAACTCTTCTAACAACTCAGCCTGGGAAACGGCAAATGACAAGGGTCTCACCATCAACGACCTCTACTTTCGCTCCGAGAGACAGTCACTCCGACGACTCCCCAGATCCAAAGCTCTTCTCTTCACGGTTCGTACATACTTTGAGCCAATCACTACAATTGCACAAGAGCCGCATGTTCCTGGGCGTCTGGCTGAAGCGATTGAGAACTGGGATGAAGCTGCTTCCAAGTACAAGGGCAAGCATCACTGGGCGGATATTCTTTTGCCATATTTGCACGAGCAGGATGAATTACAGAAGAAATCGGGAGTCTTGGAGAAAGTTCCAGAGGGAAGCTTCCCGTACTAGACAGAATAGGCAGAAACATAAATGATGCTCTGATTACTCGTTATTTCTCATCACTCCATCTTGGCCAATGGCAATCCACGGACTAATATTATTCCCGCGGACCAATGTCAGCATGCTTACGCAGTTGGCACTTGAAAGCGGTAAGACTTTGATCAACTGCATTGCGGTCCATATAGATATAGGAACCGAGATACCTTGCGATGGCTCCTACTGAGTTCCATTACTTCTTATTACTCCCTTTGGAACTCCGCCAAGAGATCTACAGCTTGGCTACACCACCCCGCTTTGTCCACGTCCAACAGTTTGACGAGCAAGATTACGATGAATTCGCGGAGCATATACGCACAACACCAAACGCTATTCGACTAGACGAATCTCTCACTCACTTCAGATTCAACTGGCGACCTCAAATCCCCCCTCAGTCCACACAGCGTACACTTGAACGTTATGGTTTCTCGAGCACCAAGTCGGCGTATCAGCCGTGGAAAGTGACAAAGCTCGCCCCGCAAATAAGTCTAGATTGGCTAAGCGGGAATCCTGGATATGCGTGGCAGCTTTGCAGGGAGGTTTCCATGTATAGCACTGCCCCGATTCCTGCGCTGCTGCATACGTGCCGTGAATCTAGAGACGACTTGATCAAGAGAGGCTATCAGCTTGCCTTTCGCACACGGTCTCATGGTCCTCGAACATGGTTTAATTTTGATCACGACGTCTTGTTCATCTCTCATGGGGATGATTGGGGTACCAAGCATCGGGTACTGAGTGGCTGTGCGTGGGATATCAGCCAGTTCCACCCCAGCGACATGCAAAAGGTCAAAAGACTCGCCCTGGACGAATCTACAGGCTCTCTTTATCTTGCACATCCTAGGTTCAGTGAAGGCAACTACAAGTTCTCCGACATTTCATCCGTATTGCGACTCTTCAAGCATCTCGAAGAGTTACTTTTGGTGGAATGGACAGATTCACACATGGAGTCAATCAGCCCGATGAAAGACTTTGACGCCAGGGCGAAGCAGCGACACAAATACGACACCCAGTGTCTTTGGAGCTACCAGCCTGCCAGCGAGGTTGATGTACTTCCGCAGTTGTTTCCCCCTACGAACTCTTGGAGTCCTCTGACTGTAGCATCCATCGGACCATACGGAGAGCTTCTTAACAATCATCAAGGTCTAGAAAGAAACGGGTACTTCAGCATGGTTCAGAAGTCCCTACGAGACAAGCTCGTCGAATACAGAAACTCCGTAGGCTCACGGCAGATAGTCGATGTCAATGTTTGGTGGAATATACCTATCATCACGACTGTCCATGTCATGTCGAATTGGGGACATGAACTTCTCGGCCGGGAACGGTGGCGCGCCCTGAGTCAGGTTTATGCACTTCGAAAGAAGTGGCTGGCCCAAGAAAAGCGAGTCTCTAATCCTCTACCGCAAGGAGAAGCGGATTACTTTGAAGCGGATGAAGAGGCGTATAACCTCGTTTTGGAGGCAGAACATCCACATGAGGTGCGGCGGACTTGGTGGATTCGAGAAGGGATAATCCCTTTCATTGATGAATAGCAACTCTAAAGAGCTTGGCTGATAATGGGCTATCTAGGGGAGCAAGAAAACTTAGGATGCCTATCTTGTGTGATAAAAATACTTAGGTAAGATCAGCATAGGATTAGCGAATTTTGGACTAGCTATTCTTGACATCTTTTCTCTGGAAAAATTGTCTTGCTCTGGTAATCTTCTTGGCTTCCCTCTTTGCTTTGCGGCTGATGCGGCGAGGTTGGTCGGCGGCTCATAGAGGCACAGCCGGCTGTGCCTCTAAGATCACGTGTCCTTCTGGGCACAGCCGGCTGTGCCTCTAAGATATCGTTATGTAAGCTCGATCTATGTATGGGGATCTCATACACGCACATCCGGCTGTGCGTTTAATATCACGTGACTTTGCGCACATCCCGATGTGCAAATAAGATTCGTTATGTAAGCCCGATCCGAGTGTGTGAGTAAGCCTCTTCCATCAACGGCCGCTGTAGGAATGACCAACAACCTGCCACAGCTCCGGGCGATAGAGGGTTCAAGGATTCATGTTTGGAGCGTTGATTCGAATGGGTATGTTCAGTGGATATGGCGGGGAACGCAGTGATATTGTAGGATAGCTCAATAAAAGTAGCATTATGTTGTTGGTGCTGTATTGCCAAGCCTACTTGACCCTACATTGGAACTTAACTACACCTTCCTCAAATCAAGCTATTGGACCACCAATCCTATACTCGGAGTTTTACCTTTTCTTTCTCATTTAAACGATACATATCAATCATATTTCCCATTAGATTTGCAAATGTTAGTAAGGGGCGTTTCCACTAGGCTCCTCCTCCCTGTTGTAAAACATCTCTCTCGGCAGCATCCCAGATATATTGCATCCCTCGCCGCTGTGGAAAAGGCTTCTCTGCCATCTCTTCCCCTACATTCTGTTCAACTCGCTCATTCTCAGCTTTATCCCAGTCAAGATAACTGAACTGCTCCTCCTTAGTCCACTCTCTCGTGCCGGATTTCTCCCTGCAACGCGACCCCATTTGCTTGTAGTTAAGACACCATTGGAGCTCTATCTTGCTATACCGCGCCGGCAACCCCATAGCCTTCCTATATTGCTGATTGGTCCTCAGCCCTCCCCGGGGCACTGTGGCATACCAAGCCTCTCGTGCTTCTTTGTACCGTTGGTAGATAGCACGCGGGTCATCAGCTCGTAACGCAGGAGCCGCAGCTAGTGGTGTAGGTGCTGGAGGAGATACTCTACAAGTTGTTGTGTGCGCTGTTGTGTGCGTTGTTATAACGGCTATAGTCTCAGATATCATAGAGACTCCTGACAGAGATGCCGGGGATGCTGAGCGGGTTATAGAGCGAGTAGTTGTATGTGTTATTGTATGCGTAGTTGTAGATGAGTCATTAGGAGCCTGCACTGTATTTGTTGTTGTAAAGGCTCTTATTGGAGCTTCCACAAGATAGTCATAGCGTAAGGCACATACCTTAGACCTCGATGTATGGCCCACCGTGCCACATTTGGAACACTTTGGTGGCGCCTTTTGGCTTGTTTCTTTCTTAATGGCTTCAAATGCATAAGGCTCACGCTGTGTGCTTGTTGGCGGAAGCTTTGAACTAGCTGCTAGGCGGTTAAACAGCTTATGAGGCTCAATAATAATCCGGGGGGTTCCTGGGCGATGGAGAAGCCAATGTGGATGAATCTGTTCTAGCAGAAGGGGCTCATCGAGCTGTATCAATGGTTGAAGCATGTGGGCACAAGGCAGACCAAGAGTCCTTGCAGTAACTCCCGTACATGCAGGATACTCTCTCAACAGTCGTTGCCGTTGATTATCAAGCTGCCGAAGGGCTTCGTGTGATAGCCAACCACGGATGTTACTATACAGCGGCCCAGATATATCAATTGGTGTGCTGGCCTGCTGCTGAGATTGAACTTCCTCGAGCCGTTTGAGCTGGTTTGATAAAACAAGCTTGATGATATTCCAGGCCCCAAAAAGGTCAACTTGCGAGGTCTTCATGTGAGATTTGATAAGCCGATGGATACCCTCAGCCCGTGACGTGACGAATTGCTGAAAGTGACGGTGTTGGTGAACCCAGGCCTTGACAAACCTCTCTTTATAGAGCTCTAGCCAAGTCTCAATGATGTAGCCTACCTCGTTGAGGTGGTCAGGGCTGTATTGTTGCTTGAACTTCTCAAGCCTCTCCATGTAGATATCCTCGGTTGTTGAGGCCACAATCCCATGCCAATGCTTGTAGAACGTATCCCACTTTTCCTGCCCTTGAATATCGTCTTTATCTCGAGTGAATCCAGGCTTGCAATAGCTTGTAACCGCATTATTGATATGCCATAGGCATAGCAACACAGGTGACCCAGGAAAGCAAGAGGGGGAAGAAAGAGCATTCATACAAGCAAGGCACCGATCTGTAAGTATTATAGACGGTAGAGTTATTCCATATTGCTTATATATATGCCGCAACTGTTTAAGAACCCAGATGAAGTCCCTTTCTTCTTCTCTACTAAGAAAGGCAAATATAATACAAAAGGATCTTTGATATGCATTAACGCCAACTATATCAAGGAGAGGCATGCTATACTTATTGACCTTGTATGTACAGTCTAATACAAGTACTTCAGGGTATAGCTTGAGGTATCTCAGCGAGCTTGGATGTGTAAAAAACACTGATGTAACTCTGCTACTCTCGTCAAGGCGTATCTGACTCTAGAAACCCTCGTTCTCAAGCTTATTAGCAAGGGCATGCATATTACTTTGGCCTTTAGCAAGCTCCCGCTTACCTTGGGTAATGTAATTGTAGATATCCTGCTGTGTAGCAAGCGTATCTGAGTTCAAGTGTAGATAGGATTGAATCTTCCTTGGCTCAATGCCGGCATTGCTGAGTTTGTGGACTGTTGATCGATCTGGGGATGATAGATGACGATGTACCGGATGTGCCCGTTCACTGAAGCTTGGTTCGTGATTATGACGATCGAAACCAGGTCCGGGGCGATGGGTGAGGCTCCACACCGTCTTACACAGGCTCTCCTTTGCTGCGATAGAGAACTGGCATCCTGTACGACGTGTTGTAGTCTTCCGTTTCCGTTCCTTCGCCGGCTTGACCTTAGGGGCTTTCCCTGCTCCACGGTCACAACTGTAGATAACCCTGGTTCTTCCACTGGGAGTCACCACAGAGGACTTGACTGAGAAGGCATAACCTCGAGGTGCTGCCCAAGCATTGATTGCGGTGACCAGTTCCTCCCGTGAGCTGTATTGACCTTCAGGAGGCATAGCATCATCAGGGAAGGGAATTGGAACGCCAATTAGGTTCATAGTTGCTGAAATAAGGCACGGCAGGCTAAATAAATGTCGTAGAAGCTGTTGATCGTTGAATTGGGGCCCCAAATTGCACCAATTTGCGGTATGTTACCCCTTTTTGGGCTTACATAACGAATCTTATTTGCACATCGGGATGTGCGCAAAGTCACGTGATATTAAACGCACAGCCGGATGTGCGTGTATGAGATCCCCTATGTATGGGACCGTGCAGACGCGTCTTCAATTTAGACCTTCCAATTTAATAATTAACATCACAATTGAAGCCAATTGAAGCTATCACCGTATTACCTATCTAAAATGAACCCAATTAATGCTATAAATTTATTCCCTGATGATGTTCTTCCACCGGAAGGTCACTTCCCCTCGCGCGAGGCTCTTGTCACCGCCATCAACGCGTGGGCCCGAGAAAGAGGCTACGCGTTTGTAGTCAAGAATTCATGGAAGACTCCAAGTGGAAGGAGGGGGGTTATCTATACTTGTGATCGAGGCACAAAGCCCCCTTCAACAACAAGGGAAAGGGTCAGGAATACTGCATCTCGCTATACGGGTTGCCTCTTTTCTATTACAGCAAAGGAAGCACTTCACAAGACTTCGTGGTCTCTATCATATCGTCCTGATCAAAAGTATCACGAACACAACCATGAGCCAAGCCACCCTTTGGCACATCCTACCCATCGGATACTCTCAGGGGGAGATAAGCAGATAGTCAAGCAACTTACTAGTTGTGGCTCTGCACCCAAGGATATTATATCACATCTACGGAATACATCAACAACACTTGCTATACAACAAGATATCTACAATTGTATTGCTGAAAGCAAGCGAGAGCTTCTAGAGGGTCAAAGTAACATACATGCCCTTGCAAATCAGCTCGAAAGTGAGGGCTTCTGGAGTCGTATACGTCTCGAAGAGGGTACAGTCACGGCAGTGTTATTTGCACACCCAAAGTCACTTGCCTACCTCAAATCATATACAGAAGTGCTTATTCTAGACTGCACATACAAGACCAACAAGTACAAGATGCCACTCCTCAATGCCATTGGTGTTGATGCTTGCCAACGGTCTTTCTGTATTGCATTTGCATTCCTTAGTGGCGAGGAAGAAGGGGACTACAACTGGGCTCTTGCACAGCTACTGTCTATCTATGTAGCTGTAAGTGCAGATTTCCCTTCTGTAATACTTACAGACCGATGCCTTGCTTGTATGAATGCTGTAGCTTCTACCTTTCCAGATTCAACCTTATTACTTTGCTTGTGGCATATTAATAAGGCGGTATTGCGTCACTGTATAGATGCATTTACCAAGGATGCAAAGGATTATAAAGGACAAGAGAAGTGGAAGGACTTCTACTCTTCTTGGCATGATCTTGTTGCATCTAGTAATGAGGATATATACTATCAGAAGCTTAGTGACTTCAAGAAGAAGTATATCCCTGACTACATAAGTCAGGTCGGCTATATCACTGAGACTTGGCTAGATCTCTATAAAGAGAAATTCGTTAAGGCTTGGGTCGATCAACACCTTGATTTCAACCAATATGTCACATCACGATGTGAGGGTATTTATCAACTCATTAAGTTATATCTTAAGACCTCCCAGCTTAACCTATTTGACGCCTGGAGACATATTAAGCTAGTTGTGACGAATCAGGTGGCCGAGCTCGAGAGTAACCAGGCAAGACAACAAGCCAGATTCCCTTTGAAGCTATCCGGGTCATTATACGGCAATATCCGTGGTTGGATATCACACGAGGCTCTTCGGCTAGTTGACGACCAACGAGCTCGGTTATTGTATCAACTCCCGGCTTGTACAGGCACTTTTAACCGCACCCTTGGTCTACCATGTGCTCATTTAATCGAGCCCTTGTTACGCCGAAGTCAACCGTTACAAATGTATTATTTCTACTCGCATTGGCGAATTTAGCGCATTGGAAACCCTCAACTTCTCATCGAGCCTCCTGTATAGATAGACCGACTTCAGGCCACATCGGTGTTACCTGTGATAAGCATACAACGAGAGCCTTGTGTATTTGAGGCAGTTGAGAATACGATACGACCTCGGGCACCACCAAAATGCTCAAAGTGTCATCAGTTAGGCCATATAATGAAGTCAAAAGCATGCCCCTTATGCTGGGAGCATATCTCACAGACTCCGACTGTAGCTCCGACTCAAGCCTCTACAACTATAGCTCCGACTCAAGCCTCTACAACTGTAGCTCCCACTCAGACTTCTACAACTGTTCATACTGTAACATATATAGTATCGAGATTAATAACATGCTTGTTATCCCCAGCTAGCTCTGGAACACACACAGCAACAGAGACTATAACGGAGACAACGACCAAGACAATAACCGTAACTACAACTTCCCCAGTGGCCGGACCTTCAACAGCTACCGCACAAAGTGAGGTTAATGAATTGGATTATGACGATGCTCGTGCTATCTATCGACGCTACAAAGCAGATCGAGAGGCGTGGTATGCCACACAGCCTCGGGGGGCATTGAAGACCAACTAACAGTACCGTAAGGCTATGAAGCTGCCCCAGCGTTATACCAAGGCTAAATACAATTGGTGCCTCGATTACAAGGAAATGGGTCCTTAATGTAGGATAGGAAGAAGTGTTCGAGACTGGACTAAGGAGGAAATGATGGCCTATCTTGACTTTGATGAAGCTGAGAATGAACGGGTGAACAAGCAGGTTGAAGAGGAACTAAAGGCACGGCGATTTACGACTTATCGTGGACCCGATTATGTATGGAAGGCGGCAGCCCGGGATTATGAGGATCAGCAACGGGTATATAGAACTCGGAACCGCCGTATCTAAATTAGGTTACAGTCAGTTAATAGAGTCATATTATATCTATCACGAGATGCATTATATAGCTAGAAATACAATAAATTAGTTGTGAATAGCCTTATAACACATACTCACTTATATATATCATGCTTACATAACGATATCTTAGAGGCACAGCCGGCTGTGCCTCTATGAGCCGCCGGTTGGTCAATAGGGTGACATAAGAAGTGACGGCTAGCAAACTATGTGGATCATTTTTGGTAAGCGGCGTGGTGGATCAGCCGGTAGTGACAAGGATACCTTTTTCCTATCTAGGTTTAGTCCGGTATGCATCACTTTTAGAACAAGGCGGTATTCTGATCCACAGCTCGATTGCTCGATGAATGTAGACTCTATAAGTATTGTCTTTCTTTAGCAGATTGGTGAGAAATACTTAGCCTGAATAGGAATAAGGTCTTAACACCTCTTGCCTAGATCAGAAACAGGTGATACCTTGACTACATTACATTTATAGGTATCTAGAAATACTAGGCTTCAAAAATGCATCGGTGTAAATACAAATAGAAGCGTTGTCGACAACAATTAGGTTTCTAATAATCTCTCAACCTTTACACAAACCCTCCAGCACCCAACATGGCTATCGACAGTCTCTCTCTTCATGGAAAGATAGCCATAGTTACTGGCTCTGGTCGAGAAAACGGCATCGGCGCAGCTATAGCCATAACATTGGCACGACACGGAGCAGCTGTCACCATTCACTACGTGAGCGATTCTGTGACCAAGAGAGCCAATGCCGTCGCCAAAGATATAAGAGCAGAAGGCGGTAAAGCAGCTGTTGTCCAAACCTCGATCGAAACCCCCGAGGGCGCTCAATATCTGGTCAATGAGACTCTAAGAGCATTCAGCACCGACCATATCGATATTCTTAGTATGTGCATGACCACTACAAGTCACCATCAAACGCTAACTTGCCATCTGTAGTCAATAATGCAGGAGTACCACTCTTTGGCAAGACATTGGCAGTCAACCCTAAACAATTGACTGAAGTACTCGACGTCAATATCAAGGGCCCAATTTTTGTCGCCCAGGCCGTTGTACCTCTCATTGCACCGGGCGGTCGTATTGTGAACATCAGTTCAATCGCGTCCAAGCTTGGAGACGATTACATACCAGTATATGGTGCTTCCAAGGCTGCTCTAGACAGTCTTACTTGGTCGTGGGCTAAGGAGGTATGTTGACTCTGAAACCGGTTCATCTGCGTGCTATGTCTAACAATAAGTTCAGTGGGGACGCAGCAAGGGTATCACGGTCAATGGAGTCGCCCCTGGCCCCGTCTTGACTGATGCCATCCCTGCAGCCATAGCCGATGAGTTCCAACGGCCCTCCATCGAGATCACACGAGCTGCTGATAGGGCCGGTACTGCGAGGGATATCGCTGATGCTGTACTGTTGCTGGTATCTGAGAAAGCGAGATGGATCACGGGACAGTATATCTCTGTTAGTGGTGGAGTCACCAACTGAGATTATATGTATTAAAATGTATCTAGTTGACAACAATAACTCCTGTGTGCTGATGAGGTTTACTGTACTCAAAGCAATTGCTTTACTATTGTAGCTGAGATACGAAATTAGTCGATCATGCCTCCAATCGCTCTCTAGCGGGCGGACTAGGAACTGCTTTTAGCTTTAGTGCTGACAGCCAAAATCCTACAGCAGCTACTGTACTCACGGACCACCCCTAAATAGAGCGGCTCATTTAAAACGAGGGACTCGCCAAGAAAAACCCATGCATCTTCCCTCCTGCTTCTATCCCATATCTACAATGTCCACGTCCCAAGTCAGCAATTATCCACCAGCGGTAGAGTTGATGTTTGTCAACATTGCTCGACCACAGGACATAAAAGACCGGAAAACTCAGAGGAAAATTAACAGTCATGTGATGAAGCCCATTGGCATCACTCGGAGGCGCGTCCGCCCAGTCGACAAAATAGAAATGACCTTGCAATCTATCGAATCTAAGTCACAGAACCTAGGAGGCGTATATAAAAGCTCTCTAGCAAGCTCCAACAGTTCTAGTGCTGGCACTGGAACTCCAGAAACATCGTCTTGGGCATTCGGGTATCGACATTCGCTAAATTTAGTCCCATCTCTTTGCCCTTACCAAAAGCCCAGCAGATATCCCATGTCCGCCCGAACGAGCAGTATGCTCCATTTCTGTTAGTTGTTTCACGATTTTCTCAACCAATTATATAAGTTCTAACAATACGCAGTAGCTGTAGACCACGAGGCGCCAGTCTGTAAGCTCATGCGCGAGCTTTGTTTTGCTCTCGCATTTGCCGATGATAGTGCTATGCACCTGGTTCTTGCTCGCCTTGAGATAGATCCTGAGCGGACTGGAGGACAGGCATCTCAAGAGAGCGCCAGCAGTTTGACACATTACAACGCGTCAATTGAAATCTTGCGAAATCATCTTGGGAGTGCTCAGCTTATCGCTCACGAAGCCATTATTGGTGTAGTGGTGAATTTGGCATGCTACGATGTCAGTTCTAAGATGCGAGCTTCCAGTGCTCATGCTGACTGTCAACAGATGTTTACCAATAACTTAGCACGGTGGAAGACGCATATGTCGGGGCTGCAAAAGATGATTGAATATCGGGGTGGCATAAATACCCTCAGTTCCCAATATCTGCAAGCAACAACGATTTGGTATGGATCATCTTGAAGGTTCCGTGTAATACGACTGACATCTACAGGATGGACTTGACTGGTTCTATGATCCTAGACCAACCACCTCATCTCACGCTATACCAAGCCGACCTTGAGGACGAGGCAATGGATTTTGTACAAAAGAGCCACAGGGATACCAGGGTGCTTCTCGAGTTGCTACTCAAACTATCCAATCTAGCTGCGGGAAAGTCCGAGCTTGATCTCAGTGAGGATTCTGCTCTGCTTCAAGAACTTCAAGCTGCAGTATATACAACACTGACTCTGCCACGATACAACAGTCCAGATATGCACCAGCACCCCTTGGCATCTTGTCTTCAGACCTATGAGATATTTCGACTAGCAGTGCTTCTGTATCTTTCGGGCCCTGTCACGTTTTTGGCAGGTAACAGGACCTTCAACGTTGTAACTCCCCATTTGAGAGGTAGACTATCGAGGATGTACAGGAAGCATAGACTTGATTGGACGGGTCTAGAACACGTTGAACTATTTACACTAGTCATTGGGGCCCTGACGGAAGTCGGGCAAGACAGACAAAGATTGATAGTTCAGCTTCAACGCATGATGATAATGCAGGGCCTAACATGGAGCGGTCTGGTCGATGGCCTTCGCTCTATGGCGTGGGTTGATATTGTTTGGTCTGCTGGCCTGGATAAGCTGCATGTGGATTTAGCAAATCTTTAAAAATAATAGCTATTTACATCACCGTACGACCGTTTGGAAGGCTAATTGGATACTACCACAGCAACTCATGAATTTCGGTAGAGGCTGTGGATACACGCTAGCTTGACCCATTTCCTTCATTTGACCAATAAGGCTATTCAATAAGATGTCAGATCTTTATTTACATCCTGACCAATTAGAGGGCTAATATTAGGCTAGTCTGTACCCACAGGCTCTACCGAATTTCCTGAGTTGGTGCGGTAGTACTAGTCCATTTACCCATTGCAATTGTGGCAATCACTCACTCTATACTTTCAGCTCCGTGAGCGAGCAGAACCTGGTCAGAGTATACTGACACTGGTTTTGGTACAGGTGATGAGTCGGCTTGTGGTTACCGTTGCGTATGGCAACGGTGGACTTGTTCTTGTCATGTCCACCGACACTGGATTGCAAGGGATAATTTGAGTTTTCGATTCCGCGCTCCTATTAGTCTGCCAACATCAAACACGCCTACGTAATCCCTGCTTTAACACTGCTTAGCGCTACCTATCGTATGAGACCTACTGATATCCCGTGTCAAACAGAGCTGAACGCGTTCCCATATCCGTTAGTTACAATGTCATATCAATACCGTGTCTCAGAATGCAAGGGCGATGTGAGACCTTGCCACTGATAAGTTCGAAAAGGAGTAGCCCTAGTGTTGCAGGGCGCCGACTTGCAGTTCCCAGCGTTATACGAAGTTAGTGACCGCCACATGTTTTGGGACATCGTTCTTGACGCGAGATAAATAGCCAGTTCTCCTGATAATGTCAAGAGTACTCTCACACATCATCTTTCACAACTCCTTCAACATCCTTCTATCTTATCTTCGGCCAAGCCCCGCTTGACATCGCCCAGCATGAAGTTCAAGGCGACTGTCTCCGCTCTCAGCCTTCCCTCTCTGGGCCTGGCTTCTGTTTACAACGACTGGTCATTCGCCAAGGCTCCTGCTGCTGGACTCAAAGACATTACTTTCCCTATGAGTATAAAGGGCGCACCTCGAACAAGTGGCTACTATTTTGCTCAGCAGTTCGGCTTCCATGGAGTCGACGATGTTGGGTATACTGGCCTTCAGCCTCGCCCCGACAAGAATGGCAAACAGGTCGTCCATGCGGTCTTCTCGTCTTTCCAAAAGGGGACGACCACCAAGCACAAGAACTGTGATGCAGGCGCCGATGGTGGCCCCGGAGTCAGTTGCGCCATCGACATCTTCGGAGACTATTCTCATCTCTACCACCTTACTGTTCGAAATATTGGCGGAACAACCTGGAGAGGAACTCTTATCGACACAGTCACTGGAAAGTCCAATGTCATCGGCGAGTGGAAGCTTCCATCTTCAGCGCGCAAGATGTTGAATGGGCAAGTTGGTTTCTTTGAGTACTATAACTGGAATGATGGAACATCCAATCACGACTGTACCCTTCAGCCCTTCAGCCAGGTCTTCATCGGCAATCCTACCTCCAAGACATCAGGAGCTAGTGGTGGTGCGATCACCAAGGTTTATGAGGAAGGCGAATGTGTCGGAGATCTCGGTTTGAAGGCCACCAAGACTAGCAAAGGGTATCGAATCAAGGCTGGCTTTGCCCAGTCGTGAACCTCTGAGGCTTACCTGTACTAGTTCAGGGGTTTTGGTTCGCCCGGTTTTCTCAATTTGGTGTCTCCCTTGTACAATGTTGAGATCTTGGATGCCTATCAGTCATTGAGTATCATATAGCGAAAATCAATGAGAATTAATGTTGGGATCGACTTTGGTACTACTTGGTTGCCAATTAATTGCGTCATCGCGCTCTCCCTGACTTGCCCATTGTCAGTGGTGCGTTGCACGTTAAACAACAGGGCTCAGCACATTCAACTGTAAATAAGACAGTAAATCAACAGTGGCACTAAGATGAGAGATCATTTTATTGGTAGAGGAGGTGCTGCGGAGCAAAAGCTTACAGCGCCGAGTCCTGAACCCCTGTTGACTTGTAGTATGGCACCTCAGTAATACTGGTAAATGCTTATATTTACTCCGGCTTATCTGAACTGGGATACTCAATAGTAAAAGGTTCTAAGTACCACCGCTAGATAAACCTTTACCCATATCTGAGCGTCGGCCCTCCTTGCCGTTGTTTTAGCGGATATCTCGGCATTCTTTCCGCTTCTCGAATATCCTTTTATGTATACTCTGACCCATTCCCTTGTAACATCTCAGCTGAAAGTAAGCACCTCTATCGGACCGGCACTGAAAAGGAGGGCCTAGAGGGTTGCCTACTGTGGCAGTGAGGCAGAGAGCATTAATTAATAGTAGTCTATAATATTACATCTACTATAAGTTAAGACAATATTATTACAATATAAATAAATTAATAGAATAATTATTATATATACTAAGCTAAATAAGATTACCTCCTATAGTAGCTGTAATATTGAGTATTTAACTTACTAAAACTAATATATCTCTAGTTTAGTCGGAATGCGATAATCTCCATCCCAGTCAATCACTCATACGCTGACAATATCACGGTATTTCAGAAGCTCTACATCCTAGCTGACTATCCGTTCTGTCTTTTGTGGGATGTCCATCGCATTCAGCTGCTCCGGGCATAACCATACTCACTAGACCCCACCCCTGAGTGACGCTCGTTGGACCTAAGTCTCAGGTAGACTTTCTTCCGGGTTTCGACAGGCGGAGACAACCCAATTGATCGTTCGAGTTACGGTACCGTATCGTGGTCCCCGTAATTAGGCGAATCGAGATAGTTTAGCTTGAAGTTTCATCCAAATTCCAGGGATCCACAGGACAGCCTCAACAATCGTACAACATCATTGGTTCTTGAAGTTTCAAGTGGGCAATAGTCAGGGATAACTGAGTGATCCAAGTAGTAGTTTAGGGTTTAATAAGGTTTACAGGCAGGGCAAGGTTTTCATCGCCGTTGACTATCTCTCCCTGTCCCAGCGCCGTCCTGCCCCGGGAACAGTCTATGGGCCCAGACTCGAATCCAACGCCTAACTAGAGACAATGGAGGAACCGATGAATCACGGCTTATCATATTCAACTGACATATTGTCATGGTGGCTTGACCCAGCCGTATTTGTCTTAGCGTTGAAGATCCAAGGGATTGATGCAGTTCGCGCGATCAAGATGCTTGGGCGGGCTAAACCATAACTGATCGCAATGGGAACAGGCCATGAGTGCAGACTCTCACATGACAAAGGAGGTCAATGTAAGCACAAGACTCAGGGCTAACGAGAACTCCCATGCTCTCTGCCACTAGGAATTGAGGTCTGATTGAGTTCCATCTTCCGGCAACGTGGGCCAAAACTTCGGTCCGTCATCGGGCTAGCGCTAAATCGCGCAGTTTTCGCGTAATGAAATTCTGTTGAGTAGGCCCTGAGGTCAGACAATTCAACAGGTGACTACTGGCGATCAATCGAGCAAACGAGCGACACTCAGTCAGACATTTCGCCGCCACATCTCAGATGGGCGCTTGGTTATGTTGGGTATAGCAGTTCAAGCTAATTATTAAAAGGCTTGTCGAAAGTCCTTAACTGGCAGATGAACTGTGCAGCAGAGATTGGTAATAAGGTTAGACCAGATCAGGCAAATGAAGCGAGTCAACTTAGCGATCACTGGTAGGCTACAAGAGTACGGAGTACCTTCACATTGACTAAATCAGAATACAGAATGAATTGATATGAGGTGCGTTATTGCCTTTATGTGTTTCAATGTAGTTGATTATTCTAGATTTTGGTATAAGAAATTCAATGTTTGTTTGTAAATACATGCATTATGGTTATTAAAGGAGCGAAAGAAGTCAAGTTGAATCAATAAGTGATCTGTGTATCGTAATTCCATTCAGAGCTATGAATTCTTGGTTCACATGTAGTTCATGGACTGTCAGGAACAGCCGACTTGTACGGAGAAAAAGGAGCATGTCTCAAAGACGCTCAATCAAAATCGGCATAAAGCAAACCAACAGGCTCGCCACAACCATTTCTAAACTGACGTGAGGAATCATCCCAGAGGCTCCAGAAGCAACAGTGGGAACATCAGAAGCTCCTGGTGCGTTATAGGTCACGTTTTAGCCAGAGTGGCCGTTGATGACAGGTCTGGAATCAGAGGTTTCACCAGAGCCTTCACCGGAGCTAGAAGAAGTGGACTGGCTGGGCACTGCAGTGAGAGACTGTGTCCCAGGATGATCGACACCGGGCTCGACAATGCTGGGAGAGTAAGACTGGTGACCAGACTGCTGAGTGGCGCTGGCAAGAGCCTCGGAACAGCCGACAGTGACGGATGGAAGTACCTGGGCCAAGACACAGCTTGAGGCCGGGTCGTTGCTGCCAGTATGCGCTCCATTGAGGAGGGAGGGAAGAGCGAAAGCAGAGAGATGCTTCATGGTGCGTTTGTGGCGAGTGTAAACGAGTGATGGGTTCAAGGAGTGGATGATAACTAGGTGAGGATGTAAAACGACCGGCAAAGTCTGTATGTCTAGTGTTTTGTATATGTCCAAAACTGTTCAATAATTTTCTCAGACCAATAAACTTGATATGATTAATAACCCCTGTACTCTCAAAAGTAAAGTATCTATCTAATAGATAAAAGAAAAAGAAGAAGAAACTGCCAAGGTGTATTTAGCCGAGTTTGACAATAGTAACACCTATGGTCAACGAAAGTGAGCACGTAAATGTTGAATTACAGAACTTTCCAGCTTCAGGTTATTTATCTACTACGTAGCCTGAAGAACCTCTCTTTATCAAGACTTTTTAATCATTATCAACCTCTTCGTAACCATTGCAACACGTACTTCATACCTTAAAAACGAGGAATAACAGAAACCTGGGCATTTAAGCATAGACATGGCAGGACAAAGTTAATGTCCGTGATTGTAAGTACAACCATCGACAAGCTAGCTTAGACTCTTCCGTTAGCAATGACTGAGACTAATGCCGATCTTAACCCCGAGCATTCGTTTTTCGTTGTTCACAGGTTTGTCAGCTTGAATTTGTAGAACAAGAAGCACCCTACCAAGTTAGATCAGCCATATCGAAGATAAATAAATGCCAGCACTGGAGTTATAGCTTTACTTCTACAGTTCCAAAGCGTTTCTCCAGAACAGACAGAGTAACTACTATTTCCAGATTCATCATGGCTATCAAGCTCTATGGTCATCCAGCTTAATTATGTACCCAACGCATTCTGCTCATCTTGGCAGAGAAAGGCATCGACTATGAGTTTATAACTGCGAACTTCATGACCGGAGAACAAAAGGTACTTCTCCTCTTCTACAGCTTTCTTGATCTCTAAATTGTTGTTAGAAACCTCCTTATAAGCAAATGATGCCGATTGGCCAAACTCCTGCTCTCGAAGATGGTTCACTCCGTCTACATGGTATGCACTTACTAGCTGGAACACGATCATTCAGCCACCCTTCTTCTAGCCATAGTCTAACTCGCCCAGAATCCCGAGCAATCGCCCGCTATATTTCCTCCAAATACCGCGATCAAGGCAATGACCTTCTTCCAGCCGTTCACGATATTCAAGGCTGGGCTCTTTTCGAACAGTTTGCGTCGGTGGAATACTCTCAAGTCTTTGACGCCGCACTTCAAGTTTTGTACCTCAAGCTCTTCAACCCGTGGGTTTGGTGCACTGTCTGACGTAACTTTCACTGACATTTATAGGGCCATAGGCATTCCCTCGGATGAGACTCCTACCCAGACCAGTGTCACAAAGCGTCACGCCAAGATTGACGTCGTTGATAAGATTCTTGCGACTGAGAACTATCTCGGCGGTGCAGAGTTTACTGTCGTGGATATACTCTACATGCCGGCTATGCAAATGCTTCACCAAGCTGGCCAGGCCTGCCTCAGAGCACCGTGCAAACATTGGTTCTTGGTGGAAGAGTCTCTGGCAGGGAATCTAGGGAAAAGGTCAATGTAAACGAGAGTCTGTGATACGGAATAGGCCAAATCTTATGTATTTCATCTATTAAACCTTGTCTAGATTGAATCGGTGCCTTAAGAAACCTCTGTAAATAAGGTCCTACCTGCTAAAATAGGCTAAGACGGTTGGCTGCCTGAAACCAATAATTGGAAATGGAGCCTTAGTCAGCCATCCATGTTCGTTGGCGGCTCATAGAGGCACAGCCGGCTGTGCCTCTAAGATATCGTTATGTAAACATGATCTATACAAGTGAGTATGTATTATAAGGCTATTCACAACTGATTTATTGTATTTCTAGCTATATCATACATCTCGTGATAGATACAATATGACTCTATTAACTAACTATAACCTAATTTAGATACGGCGGTTCCGAGTTCGGTATACCCGTTGCTAATCCTCATAATCCCAGGCTGCCGCCTTCCAGACATGATCGGGTCTACGATAAGTCGTAAATCGCCATGCCTTTAGCTCCTCTTTAACCTGCTTATTCACCCATTTATTCTTAGCTTCATTAAAGTCAAGATAGGCCATTATTTCCTCCTTGGTCTAGTCTTAAATACTTCTTCCTATCCTATATTAAGGACCTATTTCCTTATAATCAAGGCACCAGTTATATTTAGCCTTGGTATAATGCTGAGGCAGCTTTATAGCCTTATGGTACTATTAGTTGGTCTTTAATGCCCCCTGAGGCTATGTGGCATATTACGCCTCTCTATCTGCTTTATAGCGTCGATAGATAGCACGGGCATTGTTATAATCTAATTCATTAACCTTACTTTATGCGGTAGCTGTTAAAGGTCTGGTTACTGGGGAAGTTGTAGTTATGGTTATTATCTTGGTTGTTATCTCTGTTATAGTCTCTGTTGCTGTGCGTGTTCCAGAGCTAGCTGGGGATAACGAGCGTGTTATTGATCTTGATACTGTATGTGTTATAGTATGAATAGATGTAGAAGTCTGAGTAGGAGCTATAGTTATAGAGGCTTAAGTCGGAGCTATAGTTATCGAGGCCTGAGTCGGAGCCTTAGTCGGAGTCTGTGAGATATGCTCCTAGCATAAGGGGCATGCTTTTAACTTTATTATATGGCCTAACTGATAATACTTTAAGCATTTTGGTGGTACCCGAGGTCATATCATATTCTTAACTGCCTTAAATGCATAAGGCTCTTATTATATGCTTATTACAGGTAATACCGATATGGCCTAAAGTTGGTCTATCTATACAGGAGGCTTAATAAGAAATTAAGGGTTTCTAATATGCTAAATTTACTAATATAAGTAGAAATAATATACTTATAATGATTAACTTCGGCGTAATAAGGGCTTAATTAAATAAGTATAACGTATACGATAAGCTTGTGGATCAAACAAGCATGTGGATCAGTATACTGTGCGGCTAAAAACAGCTTACCCTATAGTATTTTAGCACTTAAATAAATTAGCTAAAAATCTAGAAACATTATTTCTTAAAATAGTATAGCTAATTATACTCAAAAAGATTTTTTAAGGATTTTTAATTAATTTTGTTTATATAGAAAACCTTAACATACAGTGTATTTTACAGTGTAAATAGACTTTAAAGTTTATAGCTATATAGGATTTTTTAAAGAATTCTAAAAAATTAATTTAGCTTATTTCAAGACTTATATATAAGCTATTAAAGTTATAGCTATTTTAGTCTTAGTTTGAATTTTTAAGAATTATTTAAAAACCTTCCTTTAAGGTGAAAAGTGGGACTGATCCGCATACTTGTTTGATCCATAAGCTTATCGTGCACGTTACGGTAGACTAAGGGTGTAGTTAAAAGTGCCTATATAAGCCGGGAGTTAATATAATAACCGAGCTTATTGGTTATTAACTAGCCGAAGAGCCTTATGTAATATCTAACTATGGATATTGCCGTATAATGACCCGGATAGCTTCAAAGGGAATCTGGCTTATTATCTTGCCTGGTTACTCTCGAGCTTGGCTACCTGATTTGTTATAACTAGCTTAATATATCTCTAGGCGTTAAATAGGTTAAGCTAGGAGGTCTTAAGATATAACTTAATGAGTTGATGAATACCCTCACATCGTGATGTGATATATTGGTTGAAATGAAGGTGTTAATTGACCTAAACCTTGATGAATTTCTCTTTGTAGAGATCTAGCCAAGTCTTAGTGATATAGCCGACCTGACTTATGTGGTCAGGGATATACTTCTTCTTGAAGTCACTAAGCTTCTGTAAGTATTATAGAAGGGAAATCTGCACTTACAGCTATATAGATAGACCGTAGCTGTGTAAGAGCCTAGTTGTAGTCCCCTTCTTCCTTGCTACTAAGGAATGCAAATGCAATACAGAAAGACCATTGGTAAGCATTAACACTAATGGCATTAAGGAGTAGCATCTTATACTTATTGGTCTTATATATGCAGCCTAGAATAAGCACTTCTATATATAATTTGAGGTAGGCAAGTGACTTTAGGTGTGTAAATAACACTGCCGTGACTATACCCTCTTCGAGATATATACGACTCCAGAAGCCCTTATTTTTAAGCTGATTTATAAGGGTATATATATTACTTTGACCCTCTAGAAGCTCTTGCTTGCTTTTAGTAATATAATTGTAGATATCTTATTATATAGTAAGTGTTATTAATGTATTCTGTAGATGTGATATAATATCCTTAGGTGCAGAGCTATAACTAGTAAGTTGCTTAACTATCTGCTTATCTCCCCCTGAGAGTATCTGATGGGTAGGATATGCCAAAGGGTGGCTTGGCTTATGGTTATGTTCGTGATACTTTTAATTAGGATGATATAATAGAGACCACGAAGTCTTATAAAGTGCTTCCTTTGCTATAATGGAAAAGAGGCAACCTGTATAGCAAGATATAGTATTCCTGACCCTTTCCCTTATTATTAAAGGGGGCTTTATGCCTTAATTATAAGTATAGATAACCCCCCTCCTTCCACTTAGAGTCTTCTATGAATTCTTAACTATAAACGCGTAGCCTCTTTCTTGGGCCTACGCGTTGATGGCGGTGATAAGAGCCTCGCGCAAGGGGAAGTGACCTTCCGGTGGAAGAACATCATCAGGGAATAAATTAATAGCATTAATTGGGTTCATTTTAGATAGGTAATACGGTGATAGCTTTAATTGGCTTCAATTGTGATATTAATTATTAAATTAGAAGGTCTAAATTAAAGACGCATCTACACGGTCCCATACATAGATCGAGCTTACATAACGATATCTTAGAGGCACAGCCGGCTATGCCCAGAAGGACACGTGATCTTAGAGGCACAGCCGGCTGTGCCTCTATGAGCCGCCATGTTCGTTAATGCTGTTTATTATATGACTCACTATCGAATTCACTTGATAGTACTAGATCTATAACACCTTTCACCTTATGGACCAAAAAGTCTCCAGTCTACTACTTTAACTGTTTATTTTCTCAAATCTTCAGACCTTCAGATATATATATACTTTGTCGCCATGTTTGCCGACTTTCCGAACGAGATCCAATGTCAGATCATCCGCCTCCTCGACCCTATCGGCCTCATTTCATTGAGCCAATCCAGCAGACACTTTAGACGTCTTATAAACCCGCAAAAGAGACACTTAGTCGAGCGTCTTCTTCAAGTCGAGTTGTTAAATGAGCACGGCGGTCCAACTCTCACCTTCCGGTCAAGGGATAGCAAATTAGAGCCTAGTTGGCAAGATGAAGCTTGGGAATCAATGCGTTGGGCTTGCACCCATTGTCTTCGTCTTCTTTCCAGCAAATGTTTTGATAACCAGTCCCTGCTGCGGCTGGGCTACCGGAAGCCTCTTCCGAACTTTGATGCTGCTCGCATGATTACTACCTGGGAACATCGGCCCCATTGGCGGCCTCAGTATCGATTGACGCGCGGCTCTGAAGAATATCGTTTGGAGAAAAGCAGACGCGAGCTTTACTTTTTCGCGGTGACAAAGGGCGTCATGTGTGATGTCGAAGGGGATCCAGCTGAGCATTTGGACAATATAGACGTGACTGTTTTGGATGGGTTTGAAAGTTTGTTTGAGAAAGAATTTCGCGATATGGACGATAAAGAACAACTGGAGCTGTTCGATGCAATCGCGCAGCTGATTGAAAACGACGACTGTGGCAGGAAGCGGTATCTTCGGAATTGCAATGAGTGTCGATTCCGTAAAGGCTTCTTGTCTTACACTCTGTTTGCGGGCGATCGTGGCAGTCAACCCTTTCCCGTCGTTCCGAGTCGGCGAGTCTCGTTCGCGATTGAGCTGGATCGTCATTTTCCAGGATTCTTGAGTACTCTGAAAAGCAAGAACCCGTTCGCCAGAAACCCCAGCGCTAGTGGATATCTGTATCCTATGTACATGGTTCGGTGCATCAGATGCGAGCGCTGGCAAGAGATCCGGTCTTTTCGCTTAGAAGGACTCCGTAACGGATGGAGGCATGGTATATCTGGGGAAGCAGAGTTGCTGGGCCAAGAGTATGACAAGGGCTGCTGCAACAAATGTCTTGTTGACACCAGGGGCCGTGGACAACTCGCTGAAACTTTGAAGAAATGGATTCTGACTCTCCTTAACAAGAGACTTAGCTTCTTATCATTACAGCTGTGCCACCATTTCAATTCCCATCACTACAAGACGGTCTCCCACCTTCCACAAGTCGAGGCCGGGGAGTGGAGAGTCCTCCTTGAGCAGACGCCGTGGTTTAGCCCAGGTACCAGTTTGAGCTTATTACGTGAGGATCTTGACCTTATCAACACCCGACGCAGGCAATGGAAAGATCTGTTGGATCGGGCGAAAGAGAGTGATCCTGAGAATTCGCAGTATAGGGTTCTTGACGACCTTTACGACAAATGGGACCGTCGGTCTGATGCTATCGAGAGTAAATGGAAGTGGATGATGGGTTGTAGAGAGGAGATTGAAGATAATCCTGAGCTTTTGGTTGATTGGGCTCTTGACAGGGATGGGGCTGCTTTTACGTAAACTTGGATAGTTCTTTATGCAGACTATACTCATGTTCGAATACAGATAGGTGCACGGCTTACATCGGCTTATTGCCATAATTCACTCCGTCAATTCTATGACAGAATCTCTGGCAGAGAGTCGTGGAAAAGATTAATGTAAACTAGAATTCGTCATGTGCTATGGTCGAAACTATTTGGATTGCCCCTATCCACCCTCGCTGCATAGCTACCCTACCACTACGGTCGAGGGAAGTCTGCAAGTTTCAGTCCTGTGATTTCCTTTTCAGCTGCACTTATCAAGGGATCAATGAGTGCCTTCAAACGACAGTTATGCTTAACAATATTTGCAGGCTGTTCTTGGTTCTCAACCACTGAGGGGTTGGATCCAACTTTGGAACTAGCCTTGCCGAACAAACCACCGTTTGCAGAGCTCTGAGATACGGTAGATGGACCGAAGAGACTACCAGAAGGCAGAGGAGGGTCACCGAACTTGCGAGTCTGTTGAGAACTGTTGGTGGTCTGGGAAACAGTCGAGGACCCAAAAAGACCACGAGAGGGTTGGGGCGTTGATACAGAGACATTGTTAGTCTCAGCTTGTGTAGGTTTTGGTTGACCCCCAAAAAGACCTCCAGACATGAGGGTCGTAGATGAAGTCTCAATATTCCATTTGCCGGAATAATTCGCGACAGGACCTTGGATCTGCGGGCCAAAATAGGCCGGTGACTGGACCGTTGCCAAAGATGTGAGAAGAGCATCGAGGGATAGCTTCGGGAATGGTGACGGCGGGCGGGGGTGAAGACCCAACTTCTTCATCGCTTGCAATAAACTCCCCAGTCGCATAGCTTGGCATGCGGCATTGCATCCTACGCTTCCATCAAGGATTCCGGCATGGAGTTTGTCTAAGCCATCAAAGAGATGTTCGAAGATTTCGGTCCTAGTGTTTTCAATTTGACCTATAATCTTTAGTCAAAGCCATTTATCTTCACTTGCAACGTACTCGAAACGTCTGCCCGGATTGGCAAGCCGAATGTTGATGGAACGTCGTCGCTGTGTCTTATAGCCAACTTCGTGTAGTTCTCGAAGAGTGACGCATGCTCGAAAACGAACGATGAGAGGATCAGCTGAGCCAATTCTTTGCCTCTAGCCTTTTCACTCCCACTGGGCCACCACAGGAGCCAGTTTTCGCTGAAAAACGCTACGGCCTCGTGGCATTGTAGATCATCAACGATGGTCGCAATGTCGGCTAGGAGATCGAGCTTAATGGTGCGGGGGATCCCACGTGTTTTGCCATGAATGATCTTCAAGACGAGGGCAAATGCTTCATGATTGAAGATACCTTCGAATTTCCAGTGATATAGACCATCTGGTTCGACTGAAGCCTCTTTAAATTGGCTAGAGAAGAGCTTTGCGGCCCGACGAGAGGCAAGGGTCAGGTGTTTCTTGGAACAGAGGAAATGCTTCTCATCGGGAGGGTTTGGGGTCTCAGATTGAGCAGAAGTCGGCTTAACTGGAAGAATGACGAGAGTATCACCTTCAGGATCGATCTCAATACGGGTGTTTGACATGTTGATTGAATGACTGAACTGTGAAGATCTGTTCAAGTTGAGTTGTTGTCTCAGCTTCTGACCCCGCGCTTCACGTTGCTAATTTAAGGTCGACTCGCCAACCAGATAAGGACAAGGGTCTCCTTCAGATAAGCAAAATCTACCTCCGTACCCATGGTCCAACTGCGTGACGGGGTTAAGAGGCATCAGCCCCAAGACAGCGGTAAAGAATACAAGTTGGCACATTTGGGCAATATACTCTTTGCCCTCGTTAGTCCCTACAAATGTAGTTGGTGGCTGAAAAGCTAGACGTCCTCATGACGGGGTCCAATTCAATTATTATTACTGTGTTTCGTCCATCGTAAGCTACATATTCGTATACTGAACAGTCGTAGTACGTGTCTGCAAAATCCCGTCCTCACTATCATTATCCCCCGTTGCGTTATTCTCCAAGGACTCATCCGACCGTCCACTATAAATATTCACATCCGTCTTACCCATGCCTTCAGGCCGCAAGCTTACTCTATTGAAGTGAGTATCATGCTCCAGCTCCACGAGCGTGTCAAACTTGCGTCGTGGACCATTTGAACCACCAAAGGTATGGAGACCAAAGTTGGCGCTTCCACTTTGCTCTTCGCTGCCTTTTCGTGTGCTTTTGTCGCCGAGGACTCGAGGAGCGACATTCTTGAGAAAGACACGAAGTGTTGGAAGGGAGCCGCACATGATAAGAAGGTTGGCTTCGATGATCCTGTATGTGTCAGTGATGTTATGCAGAGAAGGGTTGAGGACTTACACCCAAAGGCATCCTTCTGCCAATGACCAACTTTGGTCGGGGTTTGACAAACTCGGCAACAGCAGAACCAATCGGACAATGGACGTGATGAGAGTGATGGAACCGATAGCGAATAGACCGACGAGACCAAGCTTCTGACGAGTAGACATTTGTAGACCGATGACAGTTGGAATGGGTAGCACCAGAAGCATCACATCAGTGATGCAACCAAAGGCAGCCTGGGTGATGTAGATGGGAGGACGATTGATACAAGTAGCCCCAACCGACATCCTAACATCCCATCCTGCAGCGATGGGCTTGCATGCAAACAGAACACTGAACCAGATACCGACGAGACTAGCACTGCAAAGGAAGCCGGTGAAATAGACCGAGTATTGGTACCATAGAGACGGCGAGAGACGGTAGTAGAAGAAGCAGAGCGTCAGCTTCGAGAGGATTGTCGTCGGGATGTATGTCAGTGTCGTACACATGACCAGTAGGGCAGAGTCGGTGTTGCTGTCGATTGGCATCTCCCATGCATGGACGCCGAGGAGTTTGCGACTGTATGCATTGAGAAGACATGATTGAGCCGCAATAGAAAGGATCTAAACGGTCAGTAAGTGACGTCAAAGAGGGTCGGTTCTCGTACCCAAGCGAAAAGAATTAAATCTGCAACCAATTAGTAGGAGCCCACGCACGTAAGCGCATAACTTACAGTCGTCAATCAAAAACTTTCGCAAAATCACTGCATTTGTATACATCCGCTGCCCCAAAAACGCCGTCGCTATAGCAAACTCCAGTCCGAAAATCCAATACGCATTCCTCACCATCGATGCATCCGTCTCGGGGTTCTCAAAGTCAACTCTGTACCCCGGTGGAGGCGGCACCGCAACCTCAACACCATTGACGACAGGAAACGACATCGTAGCCAACTTTCAATTGACCGAGAGTGTATTCTCGCGTAGTTTAACTCAGAACGACATGACAGGTATCAAAAGGTAAAGAATGAGACGCAAAATCGTTAGGTGTCAACTGGGCATCAAGTCGTGTAAATCTCTACAGTCACATCGTCTACTGATATACAGCTGAACGTGATTTGGTGATCACTACGCAAAGGGGTACAACATCCATGTGTGAGAAAAGAGACGACAAAGAATTTACTGGGGTTGAACCTTAATTATTGGGGAAACGTCAGGCGAGATTAGAGGGAAAAAATAAAACGTCAAACTTGACGGGCCGTCCGGGTAGAGAGGATTAGTTATGCCGGACTTCCATAACGAGTCTAGACTTGTAGAAAAAGACAGGTTTTAGCTGGTCTGTTCTCACGGTAATTCCGCGCTGTAACGGGCTGCGAACAAGGGCCATGACTCGAGATCAAAGATCGTCATGAATCCCCGCCTTTTACGGTTGACTACAAACCGTCAGCCCCAACTGCCGATGTAACGTTCGGTTATATCCCCTGAGGGTTGCAGAATGCAGAGTCGTTCGCATATGCCGCTGATTGAGGGAACAATGGTTCCCCTGAAAACCTTGGCCTCGAGTTCACCGAGACTTTGGGTCGTATCTATTTTGAGTCTTGTTAATCCACTGTCAACGCAGACTTTGAGCTAGCTTTTAGGGTCAAAACCATGACATCGATTGAGCTTAAGCTTGATTTAGCAATGACATCTCGTCAATCTAGGCGTGATGGAAATAAACCGTCAAGTCGAATGTGAAGTTCTCTACTCACTAGCGATCAGATAACCTATCCCAACTGATGAGCTCCGTATCAGACATTGAACTTCATACTGTCTGGCTGGATGCCTTACCGTCTTTACCTTGTCTGCTCACCCGCGTAATGAACCATGTTAATCCCGGGGTCATGGCCAAAAACGACTAAAGATCAGCTATGCAGGATCAACCAACATGCATAATCGAGTAATGCCATGAATTCCTTACCAAATCCAACCTCCATCCCATCTGACGAACCAATCGCATTCCCCCTTCCCCCCAAGCATTCGACTCCATCTGCGTGATTTTCCCCCAAAGAACCAGGGACGCACGAACCCGCCAATTCCTCAGCCGCTTCTGCACAAGACGATCTTGCCCACCAACAAAAAGTACCCAAGTTCCCGCACAGACTTGTGTTCTCAGATCTTCTCTCCCCCCAAGGTAACATCCCATATTCCCGTTTCATCGCAATCATGAAGACGAGTGCCTCAGTCTTGGCTTGGGCATCAGCCCTCCTCGCTGCTTCACCCGCTGTAGCCATGGAGACTTGCGTAAGCCCTATTCCTGTCGCATTCAGGAGAAAATGTCACTGACTTTTCGCGTTTCAGTGTGCCTCACTTGAAGCAAAGGGTCTGAAGCACGTTTACTACCCCGATAGTAACGGCTACAAGACCCGCACTGAGTCGTACTTTTCCGTGTCGTCGCAGCTGGAGCCTTACTGTATCGTTCAGCCCGAGAGTGCCAAGGATGTATCTACGATTATCAAGACCTTGACATCTGATACAAAGTGTAATTTCGCGATTCGAAGCGGTGGACACACCGTTTGGGCAGCGAATAACAGTGAGTTGGATGCTCGCTTGATTGAGTTTGTCTAATTGCTTGCAGTTAACGATGGTGTCACTATTGACATGGGTGAGTTGTCTTTGCTATTGGTTCAACGTGAAACAACTAACATGCACAGGATTGATGAACAAGACTACGTATGTCAAGAATACGAAGGTTGCTCAGATCCAGGCTGGTTCTATCTGGCGAGATGTCTATGGGGCCCTTGAGCCATATGGTGCTACTGCTGCAGGCGGTCGCACTTCGACCGTCGGTGTCGCTGGCTTCTTGACTGGCGGTGGCAATACCTTTTATACTGCCCGTCGGGGTTTTGGTTGCGACCAGGTTGTCAACTTTGAGGTTGTCCTCGGCGATGGGTATGTACACGCACGCTATAGCGACGTCCGCTAATGTTTCAACAGACGCATCATCAATGCCAACAAGGACAACAACGCCGACCTATGGAAGGCGCTCAAAGGCGGCTCAGCCAACTTCGGTATCGTCACCCGCTTCGACGTCCAGGCCTTCGACGCTCCTCTGCTCTGGGGTGGCCTGGTCACCTACTCGGCCGAGGAAACAACCGATGCGCACGTTCAAGCCTACAAAGACTGGACCGATAATATCGTCAATTACCAGGATGGATCAGTTATTCCTTTCTGGAGCTACACTCCCCAGGCCGGAAAGATTGGTATCACTGTGTCGTACGAGGATACAACTGGTGCTGTTGCTCCAAAGGCCTTGGACGAGTTCTGGAAGATTCCCTATGAGACGTCCAACTTGCGCAAGGATACTCATCGCAACATGACGATTGAGCTTGAGCTTGTTGCTGGTTATCGGTAAGTCTCATTTGCCCTCTTGCCTACAAAGACTAACCCAGGTAGCAACGTCTGGTTCGCCATTACCTTCAAGAACAAGCTTGGCTTGTACAAGAAGGCTTTGGAGTTGCACAAGCAGTTCGTCAACGACTGGAAGGCTCAGTCCCCCGACGGTGACTTTATCTGCCACGCCATCTTCCAAGCCATTCCCACCATCTTCTCCAAGCACTCTCTCGAGCGAGGCGGCAATGTCGTTGGCCTTGACCGCGAAAAGGACAACGCCGTCATGTTCCAAGTCCAGCTGATGATCAATGGCGTCGAGCAAGAGAAGATTGCTCGAGAGCGTATGGTTCGCTTCCGCAAGACCATGAAGCAGTACAGTATTGACCAGGGCGCTGCTGTTGACTGGGAGTATCTCAACTACGCCGACTTTACGCAGGATCCCCTTTCTACTTATGGACCTAAGAATGTTGAGTTCATTCGCAAGGTTGCCAAAAAGTACGATCCCAAGGGAGTGTTCCAGACTAGACTGCCTGGTGGATTCAAGATCTCCAAGGTTGCTTAAAGTACAGTAGTAGTCTTCAATAGGAATGTGAATGCGAACATTATGCGCGTCATTCGTTTCAATTGACTTGTGAGCCGCATAATTACTGTGCCGTCGGTATGCGCCTCGCGTCGGCTCTGCGTCACTCTCCTAACAGGGGTCCTGGCACCAATCTTGATAGCGGAATACAGGGTAAGACAATACTTTACAGATGATTATCACTACGCCGAGTCGAGGACAAGAGCCGTGTAGTGTTAAACGTAGTAATAGTCATTCTTTATTTGGAAAACTTGCGTTCTTACTCTGGCAGAGCTTTTATTTGCTTTCGGTATGCAGTGTCGGCATACAAACCCGTGCCCTTGATGGCGCTTGTTGAAATAGAATACAAGCTGCGTATCACTGTGAAAGTACAACTTTAATTGCCCTATCGTCACTTAAACACAATAGATCTACGCACTACGTGAGACTTCAATGCTCTAGGGATATCTGTACTGCGTGTAATAGGCATGTTTTTAACGTTATCTAGAGTTCTTATTCCCGTTTTGAGCTGTTCTGTCGCCTTTGTCATTGCTTTCTGGAGCCGGGCTATGATTGGCCCTCGGGAACATGGATGGCATTTTTGATTGGTGATATCGTATAGGTAAATCCACTTCAAAAACGGGACAAAGGAGCGAGTTGCTGACATGAGATTTCTTGGTCGATGATGACCACTCGCACCCTGTAGTTCGGGGACCGCGGACAACTCGGTATAGCCAAGAGATCTCCCGCGGCCACCGTTCTCATTGAGGCGACGGAAACCTCGCGGATTCAACCCGATGCAGAATGGAATCAATGGACAAGGTGATATGTCTGAGCATATATAGATAGCGGTCGAATCTTCAAACAAATTCAATCCAATATGAACCAAAGCACTGTCACTGTCACAATGATTCCTTCCCCCTTTGTTGACGTTATTGTTATCGGCGCTGGTCTCAGTGGCCTCCAAGCAGCTGTAGACCTTGACAAAGCCGGTCTCTCATACATCATCCTCGAAGCCAATGATCGGGTTGGAGGCAAAACTCTCTCTGTCCCGGCGTCTCCCAAAAGCAATGGACTGGTTGATCTGGGCGCCGCCTGGATAAATGACAGCAACCAGAAAGAGATGTACACCTTGGCCCAAGAATTCGGCTTCGACCTTATCGTCCAGCGCACCGAAGGACTGTCACTCGATCAGTCGAATGGGACTACGCATGCTATTCCCTACGGTCAATTTGGAGATGTAAGTTTACTCCAGTCTTCATGAACCTGACTGACTTTGAAGTTTACTAATGAGCAACGCGCTGAGATTCTCGCAATCATGGCGAAGCTGCAAGAACACGTTGATCGATCCAACCTAGAACATCCTCACCTCGGTCCTGACGCTGAGAAGCTTGACTCCATGACAGCTTTGGAGTTCGCTAGCAACGAGTTTGGTGAAGGTATCGCCGAGGTTCTTGTGACAATGTTAGCGCGAGATCTTCTTGGTGTCGAAGCGGATGAGCTCAGTGCCTTGTTTCTCATCGACTACATCAAGAGCGGAACTGGTCTTGCAAATATATCATCTGACAGTAAGGATGGAGGCCAATATCTGCGAAATCGCCAGGGTGAGTCCAATGTCTCCGATATGAGTTTGAGCTAATAGACCAGGCAATGAGAGGTTCGCAATCAAGCTAGCCGCTAAACTCGCCAAGAAGAACATCAAGCTTAACTCGCCCGTGGTCAAGATCATCCAAGATAAGGAGGGATGCACTGTCAAAACAAAGAACGGCCACAAATACCACTCCAAGAAAGTAATCCTTTCGGTTCCGACAACTCTTTATCCCAAAATCGACTTTGAGCCTCACCTACCGCCAGCCAAGAAAGAGCTTGCTGACTCTACTGAACTTGGCTACTACTCAAAGTCCATCTTGGTGTTTGATGAGCCCTGGTGGCGTAATGCTAATCTCTCTGGTGTGCTGACGTCTATGGATGGTCTTATTTCATTTACCCGGGATACCTGTGTTCCCGAGGACAAGCAGTACAGCATCACCTGTTTCCACGTCGGTCAGCCCGGACGAAAATGGTCTCAGCTGTCTGAAAAGGAACGCAAAGATACAGTGTTGAAGCAGTTCAAAGATGCTTTTGGTACAGTTGTCAACAAAGTCCCTGAGCCTATTAACATCGTTGAGAAGGACTGGCTGAAGGATCCTTGGTTCTTGGGGGGACCTAGCCCTGTGATGAAGCCTGGATTGCTGACTGGTGCTGGAAAGTCCATTCGTGATCCCTTCAAGAACATTCACTTTATCGGGACGGAGACCTCTATTGTTTGGAAGGGATATATGGATGGGGCTATTAGGTCCGGTATTCGAGGCGCTCGTGAGGTTATTGAGGCACTTGCCTGATGGATCAGTTAAGCCTTTAGCACGCCGAGATGCCGTGGACGCAAGACAATATAGACGGCGACTCAAACTATTGCGTTGCTTCTGTGGATAAGCAGAACCTTTACCTTCTTCAATTCGCCTTGCTCAAATTGTAACCTCGTAAAAACATAAGTTAGTATTTTATCTACTAGCGACTTTCTCTGCCTTCTTCCTCTACCGAAAATGTCCGCATATCGTGGCGGCTGGCGTGCATTAGTGCTGACTGTTGGAGGGTTCACACTCAACGTTGGGATGAAAGTCCCCAACTTGGGCTGGGGCTCTTATCTAGGACTTCTAGGACTCAAGTCCTAGCGGGAAGATCAAACAGTACTCCGACAATACGGCATCCACAGCTGTGGGTTTCCGCCCGAGTTGACACTTTGGGTTACAAGCTTTTCGCGTCCCAGTAAGACAACTAATCCAGCCTCTCAGTCATCATTTCATCAGACAAGAGATCTCTCCAGCCGCAGGTATCCATACCTCTCCGGGAAAATGTCCGACATTGATGAAGTCGACGAAGTGATCCGAGACGCGAGAAGAGCGCTAGATCAGATGCCACATGATCACCATGACAGGGCTGCACATCTAGATGAGCTTGGAGTCGCACTTGGAGACCGATTCTCGATAACCAGAAACTCAGACGATCTCGAAGAAGCCATCCGACTGAGCAGAGAAGCTGTCAACACGACACCGGTGGACTCGCCAGACAGGGCCGGGCGCTTGAGCAACTACGGAATTAGACTCGCGGAGAGGTATTCCATGACGGAAAGAATCACTGACCTCGAAGACGCTATTGATATTATGCGACAAGTCTTGGAGGTCACACCAGATGACGATCCTGATAGAGCCATGTACATGAACAATCTCGGTACTGCGCTCGCTGACCAATATGCTCAGACTAGCAGAATGGCGGATCTCGACGAGTCTATCGAAATCACGCAGCAAGCGATCAATGCAGCTGTAGAAGATTATTCGGACCTGCCCATGTACCTGAATAGTCTTGCGCTTCGTCTTGGGGATAGATATGCGACAACAGGACAAGGAGTGGACCTTGATAATGCCCTTAGTGTCATTCGAGATGCTATCACTTCAACAGAAGACGACAGCCCAGACCGGGCCCTATATTTGAATACTTTGGCAATTCAACTAGATCGTCAATATTCAAGAACTGGAGCAGTGGCTGATCTACAAGAGTCCATTCGAATCGCGCAGGACATTGTCGATACAACACCACTCGGCGACCCAGACCGGCCAATGTATTTAAATAATCTAGGACTGTTACTCGGGGACCTATACTCTGCAACGAACGCAGATGCAGATATTAACAATGCAATTCTAGTTGTAAGGGAAGCCCTTTATCTGACCCTGGAAGACTCAACAAGCTGGCCGATCTACATGCACGACCTTGGCAACCAATTAGGACGCAGGTACTCGAAAACAGGAGCAACAGATGATCTCGAGGAGTGTCTCCAACTTATGCGAAAGGCAATCGAATCTGTAACGACGGACCACCCAGACCGAGCCAGCTGGCTAAGCAACCTTGGTGTTCGTCTCGGCGAGGGTTATTTGAGGGGAGACACCGGCGCAGACATCGATGAAGCCATTCGAGTCACCCAGGAAGCAATCGAAATAACAAAAGTGACAACAGACAGGGCGACATACCTACGTAACTTGGGGAATCGACTTGGGGAAAGATACTCGAGGACTGGAGCCACCACGGACATTAATAGCGCCATTGAAGCCACACAGCAAGCGTTTAGCATGTCACTGGCCGATCCCGTCACGAAAGCTATGTGCTTGCTCAGCCTTGGCAACAGATTTGGTGACAGGTACGACGTAGAGGGAACCAAAGCCTATCTGGATAAATCTATCCGCACTCTGCAACAAGCGGTTGATATGATGCCAGAGAACCACCTAGGCAAGGCTACAGTCTTGAATAGCCTCGGTGTTCGACTGGGAGCCAGGTATGCCTCGGTCAGCGCGATAGACGACCTTGAAAGCGCCATCGAGATGACAAGGCGAGCGGTTGAGATGACGCCAAGGATCAGCCTGAGTAGGGCGCTGTTTCTGCATAATCTTGGAGCAGCCCTTGGCGATAAGTATACCAGGACGAAAGAGATAGCGAACCTGGATGAGGCGATTCGAGCCTCACGGGAAGCAGTCGGCATGACTCCAAGTGGCCACCCTAACAGGGCAATGTATCTAAAGGGACTTGCAATACGACTAGGAGACAGATACTACAGGGAGGGCGCAGGCTCGATGTCAGATCTCGACGATATCATCGAAGCGGCCAGTGGAGCAGTTGATGCAATACCAGGTGTCCACACAAAACGACCCGTGTATCTGAATAGCCTCGGTATCTGGCTCATGGAAAGATACAAAAGAGTCAAGAGGACCACCGACCTTGACGAGGCTATCAAACTTTTGCAAGAAGCAGTCAACACGACGCCAGAGACTCACCCCGAAAGGGCTAGGTATCTCGTCAATCTGGGCACCGGTCTCGACAACAGGTATGCTATAAAAGGCGAATCTACAGACCAAGAAGGAGCTCTCTATCAGTTCCAAACAGCCCTCCGTGACCCAAACTCCCCTACCATCGATCGCATAGCAGGTGGTATAGCAATTCTTCAGATCTGCAGCACCACTTCGGATTGGCAACAAGTTTGCGACGCTTTAGAAGTTGCTGTCAGCCTCGTGCCAAAACTGACAGCGCGATCTCTCGAGAATCCCGACAAGCAGCATCTGCTCGGTCAGGTCGTCGGCCTAGCTTCCAATGCTGCAGCGGCGGCTTTGAATGCTGGAAGAGGTCCGACTGCTGCACTGAAGTTCCTTGAGCAGGGCCGCGGCGTGCTTGCGACGGCACTCGAGGAGGTGCGGACGGATGTCATAGAGCTACAGGCCAGGTACCCCGAACTTGAGAAAAGATTCGTCGCTCTTCGAGACGAGCTGGACCCTCCAGTCGCGCGTAATACCTTGAATCAGGATGATCACGGTGGCTTTACTCAGCAGGCTCGAGCGACGCGGCGCTACGATGCGGGAAATAAACTGGATGAACTGATTGCCGAGATTCAAAGACAACCCGGGTTTGAGGACTTCTTGGCTGCTCCTAGCGAAGCGGAATTAATGGCTGCTGCGAGCTCCGGACCCATCGTCGTCATAAATACCAGCGAGTACCGTTGCGATGCAATACTCGTGGAGCAGCATGAGATACGATATGTGCAATTGCCCAAGGATATGGAGCAGGAAGCGCGGAATCGTGACCCTGCAAAGATCGAAACACTGGAATGGCTTTGGGATACGATCACCCATCCGATCCTCGACGCCTTGGGCCTCACTCATCGTCACGACCCGTCGCTGGAGAAATGGCCGCGCATGTGGTGGGTTGCCACGGGCATCATGACCAAGTTCCCACTTCATGCCGCCGGGCGCCACGACGATGCGTCCGCCAGCGTGCTGGATAGGGTCATGTCGTCATACAGCTCCTCTATCAAGACAATCATACAGAGCCGACGACGTGGTCATGGAGAAGCTGCATCGCCAGCTCGGGCGCTCCTCGTCGCCATGAAGAACACGCCAGAACAGACTAGTCTTCCATTCGCAGGCAGAGAGATAGAGGTGATCCGCGACTTGGTCAAAACGATGAATCTAGAGCCTATAGAGCCAGGACAGCATAAACGTGACATTATGGCACACTTGTCGCAATGCAAGATATTTCATTTCGCTGGCCATGGGCATACAGACGGTTACGACCCAATGAGAAGCCGTCTGCTTCTCGACGATGGAAAGGAAAACCCTCTTACAGTTGCTGATTTTCTCGAGATTAACCTTCGTAAGCATTTGCCTTTCCTTGCTTACCTCTCTGCGTGTGGAACCGGCCGGATCAAGGACAAGAGATTCGTCGATGAAAGCATCCATCTAATCAGCGCTTGTCAGTTGGCGGGCTTTCGTCATGTCATTGGTACGCTATGGGAGGTTAACGATGAGCTATGTGTAGACATGGCGAGGATCACGTATGAAGGTATGAGGGATGGATCTATGACAGATGAATCGGTATGTCGAGGGCTGCACAACGCAACTCGACAGCTACGAGATCGTTGGCGCAACATGCCGATAAACTCGGTACCAAGGAGTGCAACTGATGGTAATCGGAAGCCGAGAGACGTTGTTCCGTGTGACGACGACGCCAGGCCATTGCATTGGGTCCCTTATGTACATTTTGGCGTTTGATTGACTTGGTAGTATTTCAGATCGTAACAAACCTTGAATGAAACAGCTCTGATTTGTGATTGATACAAAACCAAGATTGGCTCAGTGATATCCCCGACACTCAGGTCATAATCATTCAGCAGACTCTTCGTACAAAGCATCACTTGCCGCTGTCAACTGGTATTCCTACATCAACCTCATACTATTGCTGCTGATCACACCAACCGTCCGGATTATACGTAGCCAGATTCTGAAACCCCGATTGCTCCCTCTGAAGTGCACTCAACTTCTCCTTCAAGTACTCCCTCTGATTCTGATGAATCCTGTCAAAACTCAACAAAAACGTGACAAGAAACAAAAAGTCTTCTACTCTCGCTTCAGCATCTTGTTCTTCGCCTGGTCCAATCGGCAGCGCCAACACATCGGCCACGGTACTCGTAATCTCAAACAACTTCTGCAGAATCCCAGATCCATGTAGCCCAATACTCTCAACCCTCTCTAATCGAAGAACTACATTGCGTAGTTGAGTCGATAGTCGCTGGGCAGGGAAATGCATAGAGAAGCCCTCGTGAGAATTCTGCGGCGGTGCAGACTGTAAAAGACCTTGAGATAACGCAAGCTGCCATACGAGAATTCTCATCCATAAGCGTGTGATGAATAGATCAACATGTTGAAGCTCCGTCAAACCCCAGCCACTCGACACCAAAGCATTATCGGTTTCCGCAGCATCAATCTCGTCCTGGTCAAGTTGAGCTTGCTTATGCTCAATCCATGCAGCAGTCATTTCGGGAGCCGTGGCCTGTGGATCTTGCTGAGCTCTCCAGTAAGCCAAAAACGTATCATCCAAGACGTGAAACAGCTCAATCAGCCGATTGAAGCCTTCGTTGACGTGAGGCGGGAGTTCATGGTCTGTTGCCGGGACACTTGGGCTGAACGGAGGAAGAATAGCAGGATGGCCAGCTACTATTGTGAGGAAACGTTCGTGGATGGAAACCTCGCAGTACAGACGTTGTCGGGTGGCTAATTCGTGGTCGGTTAGCGAAGCATCCTTGTATCGATCTAGGTCGAGCATTTGAATCATTGCAATGGCTTCTCGGAGAATGACAAAACTGCGGTCGAATCGCTTGAACGCCATGAGACAGATCTCCAGGAATACGCATGTTACGATGCGTTTGACTGTCACTGGTAGCCTCCCAAGAATACCAACTCCCATCTCGGATTGTCTATGCGCTTTGAAGCTGAGATTCATGAGCTCTGTGATTCTAAGCGGTGCTTCGCCTTCCGAATCCCAGGATGTCTGCGTCAGGTTGATAGTCACAGCAGCATAGGCGTAGACAAGCGCCGCATCCTCAAAACTTTGGTCCATCCCCTCAATTGCAGCCACAATCTCCGAAGGGAGAACAATTGGATTGACGGGGAAAACCACGCGTTCATAATCGAGCAACAGATTGAGAAAAAAGTCTGAAGAATACGCCGATCCAATACTCGTCGGTATCGCATTATAAGCGACAGGAGAGGGATCATCAGTCTGTGGAGAAGCCGAATTGGACCTTGCATCATCAGGCCTTGTCCCCTCTCGAATCTGCGCTACCAATCGCCCTCGTACAGTTGGTCTTCGCTTGGAGGTTGCAGCGGAGTAGACGCATGCCAGGTTGAGATGGCCACATTGTGAGCAAGGGACTGAGCCGTTACATTTGACCTTGCGAACGCGACATGGATCGCAAGCTTTTGAGATTCTTCCGCTCATTGTTTGTTGATTGAGGAATGAAGTGATCGAGACGAGATGCGGAGTCGGGAGGCACGAGATTTATCACGCTAATGAAGTCTGTTGGTATAACCCCACATCGCCACATGCAAGCGAGCTGAGGTCTAGAGCCAAGCCTCAACTGGAGTATTTGCTGGGGTAGTTCCGGCATTTGATACGTCACAGAATATGGTAGAGGGCATGTTGAACAATAATTCATATCTTCTCGTGCTAGCAAACTACCGCTATGAGCCACTAACACTAACACTCCATTGACAATTCTCATTCCAAACCATCTAAGAAGCACCGCTGTTCACCTTCTCAATATACACAGCAGTAGCCTTTTCATTTCCAGCCTGGAACTCGGCATCAACACGCTCAACCTCAGTAGTCTTGAACTGGCGAGCAGCAACTCCACGCTCAAAGAGAACATCAAGTTCACCATAAGTACGGCCCTTTGGCTCTGGAAGACGGAAATAAGTCCAGACAGCACAGAGGAAGCAAGTTCCAGCCCAGAAGAAACCAGCCTTGGCACCCCAGTTCCAGGCAGAAGGGTTCAACATGCGAGGAGTGATGATGTTGGTCATGATTCCGACAATGTTATATGCGTTTCGGGCGAGGACGACGGTCTTGGTTCGGAGACGAGTGGAGGACAGCTCAGCGACCAGAGAGTAGCAGACGGGTCCGACGGTCGAATCGTAGGTAAAGGTGTAGATGAGAAGAAGAGATCCGATGGTCCATTGAGCAGCGACGTTGTCACGGCCTGCAAAGGCGACACAACCAATGGCCAAGAGAAAGATGCACATGGCAAGCTGTCCGTAGAGATAGAGGGTTCGGCGACCGAACCAACCCATGAGGAACCAAGAAAAGACAGTACCGATAGCACCGATGGCATACTGACCAAGGGACATGGAGAAGCTGTTCTCAACACCCATACCGGCCTGTTGGTAGAAGTAGGTAGAGTATCCCATAAAGGTAGAACCGCAAAGAGTCTGGATCATCCAGGTAACACATACAATCTCAGTTCGTCGAAGACTGACACCCTTGAAGAGGTCAAAGTACGAGGTACCAGACTGAGCTTCCTTTTCCATCTCGTTGGTGTGGACCATCATGGAAATGGTCTCATCGAGCTTGAAGTCGACATTGCTGTTGCGGACGGTGAGACGCTCGAGGGAGATCTTGGCCTCTTCGATGCGACCACGGCGAACGAGCCACCAGGGAGACTCGGGAGCAAGGTAGATTCCAATGATGAGAGGAACAGGCCACATCCACTGGAGAGCAAAGGGGATCTTGTAACCCCACTCATCAGTGCGAGACACCATGGCTCGGAGAACGCCAGAGGCGATGAACTGGCCGAGAACCCAGCAGAGGTTGACGTAAGTGGTGAGATAAGCGCGGAGGTGGGTAGGGCAAACTTCAGAGGCGTAGGTAGTAGTGAGAGTCTGGAAGACACCCCAAGGAACACCGATGAGCATCTCTCCAATGAGAAGCTGGACCAGTGTCTCGGAGAAGAAGATGATGAAGATGAAACCAATGCAGCCAATTAGAGCACCGATGAGTGTCTTGCGATAACCGAAGCGGTCAGCGATGATACCGTTGATGAAGAGACCGATGATTTGACCGCAGAGAGTTCCGTTGGAGAGACCAGATTGCCAAGCAGCTGTCAACTGATAGCTGCCATCAGGCTGCTCGACACCAAACTTCTTCTGGAACGGGGGATAGGCGAAGAGGTTGCCGAGAAGGACAACATCGAAACCCTCCATGATGATGCAGAGGGAGAGAAAGATTGACCAGAGACAAGCTTTCTTGTAGAGCTTGAAGGACTGCAGCAAGCCCATGTTGTGCTCGGCCTCAGTAGCAGCAGCAGCTTCATGAGCGACGTTCTCGTCGACTGGCACCGCGACGGGGGCGATGCCATTGTCAACCTTGTTATCAGGAGACATGATGAGAAGGTTGATCAATGAGGAGTAGTAGACTGTAGAAGGTGAGATTAGAGTGATGATGATCTGGATGTAAATTAGCGAGCGACACGCGACATCTTATAGTTGGAGATGGGATCAAGGAGTTGAAGCTGTCGAGAAGCGAAAATGATTGGAAAAACAAGGTCTTGGTGCAAAGTTTGGACCAGCTGCTAGCGTAAAGGGATTGCTTTCGCGGGGTTGGCCGTGATTAGACCGGTGCTAGACCAGAGTGGTCTAGAATCTCAAGGTAAATGAAGCCATGTCGGGCCGGGCTTTAAGCCACATTTGGAGGTTGACTCTATGGGGGAGGAGACTCTGGAGCACGGAGGTCTACTGCTTGTCTCCTCCCCCATGGGGAGACAATCATGTAAATCTGGGGTTCGCTCATCGGACCGAGCATTGACGCTGTGATACAAACGTGGCGGAGATCAGCAGATGCTCTCGAGCCATTGAGAGATGAAGAGGGGGAAATTTGACTCTGGAGTTCTCGTCGGTCCGGTCAAGAGCCAATCAAGATTCAGCCATCTCGTCGGTCCGAGATTGAACCAATGGCGTTGGAGTTTGAGACACCGTAGACTTTGAGACATGGATGGGTTGCATTAACAGGCGGAGATATCTCGTCGGTCCGACCGAATGGTGCGGGGGATAGAGAATCGTGATCTGGGGAAGATGATTGCGGGTGAAGTACCATCAGACGATATTTAAATCCATCTCAAATCACACTCTCGGCATTAAGCAAGTTTCTCAATTAATTTATTTTCTCAGTTTATTGCATCGTCACAATGACTGTCAGCAGACGTTCAAAGCAATGGTGGAAACAGGCCATCATCTACCAAATCTACCCTGCATCGTTCTGCGACTCCAACGGCGATGGCATGGGTGATCTCCAAGGCATCATATCCAAGTTAGACTACATCGCCAGCCTAGGTGTTGATGTCATCTGGGTATGTCCCATGTACGATAGCCCGCAGGTCGACATGGGCTATGATATCTCCAATTACGAAGATGTCTACGCTCCATACGGCACTCTCCAAGACATGGAAGAGTTGATCCGCAAAACACATGAAAAGGGCATGAAGATTATGCTTGATCTTGTTATTAACCATACTTCTGACAAACACGCTTGGTTTGAGGAATCGAGACTTAGCAAAGATAGTCCCAAGCGCGATTGGTACATTTGGAGACCTGCCAAGTATTCTCCAGACGGTCAACGACTTCCCCCGAATAACTGGCGCTCCAACTTCGGTGGTGGTAGTGTCTGGGAGTGGGATGAGACAACTGGAGAGTATTACCTGCACCTCTTTGCAAAAGAACAGCCCGATCTCAATTGGGAGAACCCAGAGACCCGTAGGGCCATTTATGCTTCGTCAATGGAGTTTTGGCTCGACAGAGGCGTCGATGGCTTCAGAGTCGACACCGTCAACATGTACTCCAAGCTCCAAGACTTCCCCGACGCTCCCATCACCGACCCCAAAGCCAAGTACCAACCTGCCGGTCTCCTCTACTGCAACGGCCCTCGCATGCACGAGTTTCTCGGCGAGATGAACGAGATTCTCGAGCGATACGGCGCTATTACAGTTGGAGAACTTCCTCATACACCGGATCTAGAAAAAGTCCTTCGATATGTCAGCGCGAAAGAGAAACAGCTCAACATGGTGTTCCAGTTCGACGTCGTGGATATCGGTTTCGGAAAGACGCATAAATACGAGACGATACCGAAGAATTATACGCTACCGCAGCTGAAAGACGCTGTTGGTAGAACACAGAGTCTGATTCAGGGGTCGGATGCTTGGACGACTGTTTTTATGGAGAACCATGATCAAGCGCGCTCTGTGTCGCGATTCACAAACGACAGCCCAGAGTACCGAGTCGCAGGCGCCAAACTTCTTGCTTTGCTGCAATCTTGTCTGAGCGGTACGCAATATGTTTACCAAGGACAAGAAATCGGGTCCGTGAATGCCCCAAAGGAGAGTTACCCCTTGGAGAACTACGTCGATATCGAGAGTTACCAGTTCCTCGATTTGGTCAAGGAGCGATCGAATGATGAACAAGAGATTGACAAAGCATTCAATGCTCTTCAGCACTTGGCTCGAGATCACGCTCGCATCCCTATCTGCTGGAGTGACACCAAGCACGGAGGTTTCTCCGAAGCAGCTGAGAAGGCAGGACAACCCATCAAAGAGCCTTGGATGCAGGCCCATCCTCTATCACGAGAGATCAACGTCTCATCTCAGCTAAAGGATCCAAACAGCGTGCTCTCATTCTGGAAGAAAGCATTGCATTTCCGAAAGGAGTTCTCTGATCTGACGGTGTATGGAGACTACAAGCTTCTTAGACGAGAAGATCCTGATGTTTATGCTTTTGTTAAGGAGTCTCAGGTTGATGGTTCCAAGGTTGTTGTTGTTCTGAACTTTACTACTGAGGAAAAGACGTTGAGTGCCCTGACGGGTGAAGAGCTGGGAGTAAGTGGTGGGAAGGATGTCAAGTTGGTGCCTATCATGTCGACACATTCTGGAAAGGAGCAGACTGGTGTCTTATCACCGCTTGAAGGAAGGGTTTACTTGGTGACTTAGTCATGATATAGAGATAAAGAATAAAGAGCGTGTTTCCAAGTTACTATTAGGGTTATCTGCAATCACTACCTATTCATTCTCATTGAATGCAATGCAAGCCTTTAGATAGTCACGTTCTAGGCTGTATTAATAATATTCCCGTTGTAGGACCCATATCCACTTGCAAACTAAGGTTATCCTCTAAGTTTTGTGTGGTGACCATTAATTCGCGCCACGAAATTCTCTAACCAAACTCATCAAAGGCTTGCGCCACTAGCATCATGATCTTCTGTTCCTACCAATCTCAGCCATGACCTATCCATGCCATTGACCCATCTCTCTGCGCATCTGCAAAGCTCGGTAGCTGTTCTTCAGCAGGCGGCCTAATCCACGATGAATCCCTACGCAGCGGTGTCCTCTCTCCGGCCTCCAATACAACATCTTGCGATTCTTGCTGTCTATCATCGCTCGGCTTCAGGACTAACAAATCAGATATTCCTGCTGCTTTGAATCTTTCTCCTGCAATTTCACCCTGCACTGACCATTTTAATTGATGTGACACACGGATGTTGTACATCTGGAATGAGTGCGTGAACTCGGATTGCACAGATGCCCATCGTTGAGGGAATCCCGTATTCTGTAGACCGATCCGAAGATTTATCATTTCTCCGATATTGATGGGCTGCCAATCAGTCGTAAATGGGATCCGTATTGTATCGCCGCGCTGTTTAATGGCTTGATTGAGTCCAAGGTCGATCTCTGTGCTTTCTGGTATTTGTAACCCCGCATGGCAAAGAATCGTCGTGATGGTGACAATAAAGATGCGTACCGATACAAGCTTGACGTCCTGTGCTACATATCGAATTGTATCGCTCGTTTCTTCCCAGTTCGGTGATACCAAGAGCTCGAACGGTATCGGTGTTGGGTTATCCAGCTGAACGACCATCGGCACTTCCACAAACAAGTCAAACGCCAACGTAGGATCCTTCGAACCATGGAGAGATTGTTTGATCTTGTCTTTCCAAGAGACCTTCACATCTTGCATCCCAGGAATAAGCCGGTGACTCGAAACAACACGGTGATGGCGATGTCGTTCAACTCGAAAGTCTGCAATTGGAGGATCTGGAGTGAAGTCTATGACCTTGAAGGGAAATGTAGCTTCCAATACTTCCGTCTGACCTTGAACAGTCATTGTAAGTTTCGCCTTAACAATATATTCAATGACTGCTGCCATATTCTTCGTCTTTCGAAGCATATATGATGGAGGCATATGATTGACGGGACCCAACGGTGTATAAGTATTGACGTATTTTGGAAGTTGTACAGTGAATGGCCAGTTATGTTTGTGTTTCGAAGACTCGATGTGTAAAGGACCTTGGAATATGATCTTTGGACGATAGCACAGGTCGAAAAGTCCTCGGTACTCTTGAGAGTTGTTGCCGATAACTCCAATTGTTCTCCCTCGGCCAAACATGCAAATGCTCACAGATGCGTCTGGACTTATGGTTTGAAATTGTCGAAATACATGGCCGGTGATGGTATCACCGGGAATATATGCATCTCGGTCCAGGCTGATGCCCAATAACGGGCCGGATCTTAGAGCTGTGTGTATGTTGTTCATTTTGCGATCAATCGGTATCAGAGGCTAATAGGAATGTCAAAGCTGGCGAGAAGCTTTTGATGTATTTAGGGTTAACGAAAAATGCCTTCATTTATTATCAGTTGATTATGAGGCATAGCCTGACTGCCCCGTGAAGCGCAAGCTCAAACCAAGGCTGAATTGATTGAGGTGTCCAATCGCAAGAGCATGGGTCACAAATGACCCTATTTTGGGGGCCAAAGCAATGAGAGTGACTCTTGGCTCAGGCCAAGCAATTTCCCTGGCGTTGTAAGTAGGACAAGGCCTTCTCACAACCACCTTTTATAGGAGTGCATCTACAGCTAGAGGGCTCACGAGATTGAGCTCAGTAAGAGAAGAGAGTTTAATATTCCTTCCGCGGTGCAGATAGATCATCCCGACACGCTGTCCGAAGTCCGGGCTGACCGAAGGTTGGGTGACTTGCCCTCTAACATCACCTATTGCATCCGATCAGTGGTGGCGAAATTAATCAAGCTGCGACAATATTAAACGCCATGCCTCGAAAGCACTTATGATAATTGCAATGATTACTGTTCTGGGGTTTTAACATATTAAATAAGTATTTCCAATTTTCGTAATGTCAACACATAAAGTGCCATTACACATTTGCAGACTTACAGTTTGGTCATAGTCGGGAATAATTAATAATCATAATGACATCCACTTGAATTTACATAACTCTGCCGGTTGGGGTCGTACAAGTCCGGAGAAGTGGGTCAGCATAGTCTAGGATGAAAGCCGAAGCCTTGGATGATTATTAAATAGTAACAAAATTGTTGGGATAGAGACTTAGGTTGGACAGAGACTTGTGATGGGATAGAGACGTTCGTTGAGATAGAGACCCACGTCGAGATAGTGACATGCGTTGAGAAACGTTTGAACAACCACTTCTATCCTTACCCAAGGCTCTCAACAGCAATCTCAGGTAAAGCAAGCAAGAGAAAATCGTAGAGAATTAAAAGACAGGTCTCTTCCACTGACCAAAGCAGCTCGTACCATCTACTCATTTCTCATTCAATATCATCGCCCAAAGACAAATTTCAACCGCACGTACCAACCGAATCAACTCTCAACATGCCTCTCTGGAACATTTATCACACGGAGGGCGCCTTCGACTCCCAGGAGACCCGCAACAAGCTTGCCCAAGACATCACCAAGATCTACTCCAGGGGCGAAAACGGTCTTCCCGCCTTCTACGTCGTCGTTCAATTCATTCCCCTTCCCCCAGGCCATGTCTTTGTCGGCGGTGAAGCCAGAGACCAGAAGCCATTTATTCGACTAGTTATACAGCACATGGCCGTTCACAGTGATGAAGGTGTTCACATGGACGACTTCCCCAAGCAGTTCAGCGACTACATCAATGCTACGATCAAGCCATACATCGCTGATAAAGGCTACGATTGGGAGATCACCGTCACCGATACTCAGCGCGACTTTTGGAGGTTCAATGGAATTGCGCCGCCGCCATGGAGAAGTGAAGTGGAGAGGGCTTGGGCTCGAAATGGTCGCCCTTCGGAGTGGAAGGAGAAATAAAGAGTAGACTGGCGAGGCATGAAGCGCTGGTGCTGTTGGTCTTGTCAATCTGTTCACAGTCCTTCGCCAAGAGATCTCTGACCCTGCTCTGCCCTGGATCGCAAAATGGCCTATGGAAGGATAGCACTAGGCCGCTATATAGCTATAAATACAACCCGAAAGGGATGCCCTACAACAGCCTTCAAATTTCTAGTCGGAAGTGATTGGTCATTCATAGCCCATGACCGGCAAGCTCTTAAAGACTACGATTAATTAGGAACACAGTTCTTGAGAACCATATGTAATACTGTGATCTCATAACTCCGCCAGAGATGTATCCCTCCGCACAGCTGCGGACTTTGAAAAGCTATAATTTGGGTAGAGAGCCCCACAGATAGAGCACTTAATTCCATTCCAACAAGTTTATTACGGAGAATTCGGGGCTAATGCAAGCAAGCTAGCATTGATCTCCCCGGGGCCTCGGGTGCTATTATTCCCGCCAGCCACGTATTTATAATCACCGCCACGCTTTGAAGTATCTAACGTTAACGAAACTCCGCAAGTACGTCAATTAAATGAATTTCCTGAGTTGATAGTTATATAAGTCTATCTCCTAATACCAGATGTTTCACCTTTCACACAGCATCTCCTACTTAACTACTAACCCCAGATAAAAAATGTCGCTTCCCGAGACCTATCGAGCGTTTAGACGCACTACAGGGCGATCTTCCGAGGACCATTGAACTGTCTACTGAAAAGGTACCGCGAGAGCTTGGACCAAATGAAGTTTTGATCAAGATTCACGCCGTCTCTCTCAACTTCCGTGATGTAGCTATGCTCAACGGTATCTATCCGGTGGAAGTGGAGGAGCGAGGTATTCCTTGCTCTGACGCTGCCGCTGAGGTTGTCGCAATTGGATCTGCGGTCAAGGATTTCTCTACGGGAGATCATGTCTCGGTTATATTTGACCTCAACAGTATCACGGGGTACGACGATGAGCCTCATTGCGCCCTTGGTGGAGACACTGCTGGTGTCCTTCGTGAGTACGCTATTTATCAGGACAAGCATCTGGTACAGCTACCCAAGCATCTACCATGGGAAGAGGTAAGAGATAGCGATCTGGACAGTCGTAATTCCTGCTGACCTGTGATTGACTGAAGGCGGCTACCATCACCTGCGCTGGCGTCACGGCCTGGAATTCTCTTGACGGCCTGACTACGCTATCCAAGTTACGCAGCGCCCTCTTACAAGGTTTGATTCTTGTGACCATTCAGGCTTTCTATCACGAGATTAACTGATTGAATAGGAACGGGAGGCGTCAGCATGTTTGCCCTGCTAATTTGTCTCGCGGCGGGCATCCAGCCAATCATCACATCTTCGTCCGACGAGAAGCTTCAAGCCATCAAGAAGCTCGGTTCTGAAGTTCGTGGTATCAACTACAAAACTACACAGGATCAAGCATCAGAAATCAAGCGCCTTACGGACGGCCAGGGCGTCGACTTTGTCATAAACAACACCGGCCCAGCATCTATTCCCACGGATATTAGCTTCTTGCGTCAGCGAGGCGGCACGGTATCCCTGGTTGGCTTTCTAGATGGCGTTGGTGGTGATTGGCAACCTACTGCTATCATGGCACTGATGGGGAAGTCTGCTAGAATTAAGTGAGTTACTGCTTTCTCAGATAATTAAGAGTAAGCGCTGACAGCTGATTTTACAGGGGAATTGCCACTGGCTCTAAGGAGGATTATGTGAGCCTGAACAAGTTCCTAGAAGAGAAGAAAGTTTCCCTTGCTCCACTCGTCGACCGCGTCTTCTCGTTCGAAGACTCGCCAGCAGCTTTTGACTATCTTTACTCTGGTAAGCATGTAGGAAAGGTTGTCATCAAAATCTAGCCCGCATTCGCTGTTGCATTCTATGGAGGGCCAAGGAGTAGTCAATTACAGACTGTTTCGCCGAACGTGTTGATGGGAGAGTTAAGAACTGCTTGATTAGACACCGCCAGCGCAGATGACCATGCGTCCGTGATGGGCGATCTCTACACCAGTGATAATTGCTGCCTTAGCATCTCAAGTACGGATATTAGCACAAGGTCATGCCGCTCGGCCTAAGCAGACCACTTCACGTATGATTCGTAGCAAGGATCTCCCGGTTTCGCTTGTCTAGATTCTATAGTCTTCAGTCATATACACGCATATCCCGGCAGTCCCGTCGTTGACCCGAAGGAATCCAATCATGAAACAAGCGGTTAATATGCACTAATGAAACGCGAAGAAGAATTCTAGAATAAATCGCGCATAAGATCATGTAGAAGCCAGGATCTAGAATCGGGACGTGCATATGCCCCCAACGCGAGCATTATCCAATTCGAGTTTTTATTACCCCTTGCCAAGTAAACTGATACGAGGATATCAATGTATAATTGGTGAAAAGCGGTCTTATCGCTGAGACATATAGTGATACTGAGGCCTTCTCCTATTCCTTGTTTAATGAGGAAGGTTCCCGTCAATGATCTGCTGATTGATGTCAGTGCCTCGGGGTGACTTACTCGCGTCTTTATCCGGATTGGTCTGACGTGTAGATCTTTGCCGGAGAGTGGTAAAGCTGAAGCGCCACGCAAGCAATGACCAGAAGGACTAGCCGAAAGTGTCCTTTTTCAGCGTGCGTGGAATTTCTAGAAGGAATTAGAGTGAGCGGAATGACATAACTCGGCATAGTGGCGTAGATCTACCGCCCGTATGCCGACGAATATCGTCTGCTGCGACATCTTCAGCAATCATCTTGGTGATATTCACTGTACCACATGCCAAGTTTGACAGTTAGTTCAAGTCACGTCTGGGGAATATCCGCCTTCCCCATGGGGCTCCTGAGAATTCTGGTTCTCATCACTAATGAAAACTCGATGAATCTCACGACTCCAGACTCGGGGGACCTGATTTCGCAAAGCATTTGCATTCGCTCACATTTGTCTGGTGATTAGAGGGGATCAGGGACCCAAAATGTGGGTTATTATGGAGATTTGACTCTGGTGATGGAGTTTGCCAAGGCGAAAATGGAGATACTTTAGTCATAGTAATGATGAGCCCATAATGTGCCAAGAAATAGGTCAAAGTTTGCCTCGCGTTCATGAGGGTCTTCTTCATTAATAACAAAATGATAGCAGTAAAAAGAAGGTAAAAAGGGGGGGAAAGAGATAAGGAAAGATCATGGATGATTATCATATCTGGATATTGATCTCGACGTCGTGTTAACGTTGGCGGCTAAATGAGGCTGAAATTCTTAGACGCGTCAAGACACGGCACTGACGTCAACCCCGGCGATACCGAGCGACAAGAAAAGCACAGACTTTACTGCTTCGGTCTAATTTCCATCACTCGAAGCAGTCCAAGGACCCCAAGTCTTGATCAGCAGAAGAGCAGTGCACACTTTGGTCAGCACCCGACTGGCCCGAACAACTTCCTCTGCGGATATCACCTCAACGTCTCACTCTTCCAGACACAAAGTGACCGAGTCTGGCCGAACGAGTGAATTGCTTGATAGACCGATGTGGAAACGTTTCATAAACCCCCATGGGGCTTCCGTGCCTGGGGCGATATCCACCGAGGAATGGAGTCTAATGCAGCCTTGATTTCAGTGGCGATACTTCGTGCGGACCCTTTACCCCAATCAAGAAACCCTCTGTCATGACGTCTCAGCGTCTTTTGCCCAGCCCCTATCTTGTCGGACCATCGCTGCGCTATTCTATACAAGATTCGTGAGGCGAGCGGTATAAAGCTGGGGCGAATTCCACTTGTATTTGCTTCTTCAGCTTCTAGCCTTTCATTCAGCTGCATCTACATCATACCTTGTTAATTGTCCAGGTGACAATCTTCATTCAACAACATCAATACAGCAAACATGGAGAAGGATAACGTCGCCAAAGCTGCTGGACAGTTTCACGATCCTAGCTCTGATAGCGATGGTCTCAAGCATGAGATTAGCTCTCATGAAGGGCACAGCCATGACTTCCAGACCGTCCAAGAGTCTGCTGACAACACCAACATTTACTCCCAAGGCGGCAAGAACTTTCGAACACTGAAGCGATGGGATACCATCTTTATCCTTTTCGCCAATCAGATCGGTCTTGGTATTTTATCTCTTCCCTCGACCCTCAAGACCCTCGGCCTAGTTCCCGGTATCATTGCGCTTATTGGCATCGGTGTCATATCATGGTATACGGCCTACGAGTTATTACAATACTACAGACTACACCCTCAGGTGCTGAACATCGTTGACATGACCCGCTTCGTCGGTGGAAGGACCTTGGAAAGCATCACAGGTGTCATGATGATGATCCAAGTCATCTTCGTCGCGGCTTCAGCTATGGTCACGCTCTCAATCGCCCTGAACACAATCAGCAGCCATGCAGCCTGCACTGTTGTATTCATCTTCATCTCTTGCGCAGCCTGCTACATCTTTTGCATTCCCCGCACCACCAAGTTTGTATCTCACCTTGGTATCCCCAATGCTCTGAGTGTTTTGGCCGCATGCATTCTCGTCATGGTCGTTCTTGGTATCCAAGGCCCCGAGGGCGTTGATAACATGGCTGAGTGGAAGAGGGAGATTGTCATTGTTGGAAATCCTAGTTTCCGAGATGGTCTCAATGCTTGCTTGAAGATTGTCTTTGCCTATGCTGCTAATCTGAGCTTTGTTGTGAGTACGAACCAGTTATCAACACGATCTATACTAACAGACACAGGGCTACCTCGCCGAGATGACCAACCCTCTCGAAGACTTCAAGTTCTGTCTGACTGTCCTCGAATGCGGTTCCATGACCATGTATGTCATCTTCGCCGTCATTTTCTACTGTCTCGGTGCCGAATATACAACCTCTCCCATCCTGGGATCTACCTCGACAACCTTCGCAAAGGCTGCTTTCGGCATCGCCCTTCCTGCCATCTTCGCCACCGGCCTCGCTTATGGTCACATTGGATCCAAGTACATCTTTGTTAATGTCATGAGATGGACTGGTAACCTCAACGAAGTCACCTCCAACTCTGTCAAATCTTGGTCAACCTGGATCGCTTCCGTCACTGGCTTCTGGATCGTTGTCTTCATTCTATCCAACGCTATTCCTGTATTTGACTCGATCCTTTCTATCACATCTGCGACAACAATCTCTTGGTTCACTTATGGTTTCAGTGCCGTTTTTTGGTTCCACATGAACAAGGGTCAATACTTCCGCGACTGGAAGAAGATTTCTTTGACAATCGTCAACGCCCTCCTTATTATCATGTCACTTTTCATGAACGCAGCTGGTCTGTGGGCATCCATCACTGAACTTCTAGACATCTTCAACTCTGATGGCGGGGTTCGTGGCGTTTTCTCTTGCGGAGACAACTCTTGATGTTATTTACCTCTTCTTGTACTATAGACTTCTTCCAAGTAGCGTTTTCTCAATTATATGGCAAATTTCATCCTTCATTCATTCTGTCTCCCAGTCACCAAAGTCTAAATTGGTTGAGATATATCGAAAGGATTGTTCATGATGGTTGGATCCGAGAAAATGGTAATTCTGCTTAGACTGACTTTTGTACTCTTGTGTGTTGACGATGCGATGCGATGCCAGCTTAGGCCCATTGTTTGGGTGATGAATTAAGCCCAGGTACAGTTGTGATTCCGCCAACTTCCAGCACCTTCCAAGGCCTCGGGAATCCGGCAATAACGTTGTCGTGTTCGAGGCCAGATAAAGTACGGAAAGGTGCGTCTTGGCACAAGCGAAAATAGGTACAGGGCAGAGTTTGCCGTGCGCCCTTAATTGACATCAAACGTCGATAGCTAAAAATGCGCCTTCTGAATGACATTTTGTGATACCCACCGATGAGAAGCAAGTTGAGAAGAAGGCTATAGATATAAAAGAGAGAATTCCGTCAGAGAATTCAACGTAGTAATACCATTCTCTTTATCTCTATCTTCATCTAAAATGACTCGCAATGCATCTTCCCCGCCTTTCACCATTCGAAGCCACCAACCTGGTGACATGGGCTACATAACATACCGACACGGAGCAGTCTACGCGCAAGAATACGGCTTCAACTATCGCTTCGAATCTCTCATCGCAAGAATCACCGCCGACTTTCTCGACAACTTCAAGCCCGACCTGGAAGGCTGTTGGATTGCTGAAAAGGATGGATCATTCCTCGGCTGCATCATGTTGGTGCAAGACAAAAAGCCTAAAACTGCAAAGCTACGACTACTATTGGTGGATGAAAGTGCAAGAGGTCTTGGTGTTGGAACGGCCTTGATTCAGAAATGCATCGATTTCGCAAGGGAAGCGGGGTATGAGCATATCGATCTTTGGACGCAGAGCATTTTGGAGGGCGCGCGTCGATTATATAAAAAGGCTGGGTTCGAAATAATTGAGACGCAGAATCATAATGATTGGGGCGTGGAGTTGACAGGGGAGTTCTGGACGCTGAAGCTGTGAGGGGTAGTGACTTGGGTATTTTTAGGGCCGAAACAGCATCTACACTTCACTGGGTCCTTGAGGAGGGCGGTCAAAAAGCGGGCTACAGCAGGGAGATGAGACAGCGAGATTACGCCTGACGGTAATAAAATCCGAAAAGAATATAAATTTCTCTAATTATTACACGAATTTGGGGATGATATGGCCCAGCTAACTAACTGCCTTGTTGGGGGCGTTGCGACCAGAGGTGCCCAACGTTACCCAAGAAGATGATGCATTCAGCCGAACGTGTAATACAGGGGCCATTTCGGCATATATCCCACCAGGCGATAAGAGGACTACTCAAATGCATTAGTATTCCTATATAAACATGCGGCATTGTGGTTCTGTTAGCGTAAAGACAGCTAGTATGTGGCTGATGTATTATATGCCACTGCAGAGGCCTAGTAAAATGAGAAAATGCGCAATTGCGGAAGAGCAGATTGGGTCTTTCTCATTAGTGACTGCCTATATCTTACGGCTCTCCTACCTACACAGCTGTGATTTGAGATTGGGGTTCTGCACGGGCATTAGACGAGATTCGCAATGCATAAAATGAGATCAGAGCTACCGCCAGGCATACCAAAAGCTAAAATTAAGAATCTGCAACTGAGAATCAAATACATGAGTTTTATCTCCCAATCAAACATTTGACTAGTAACATACTTTTCAAAATGATATATTTCACTTACAAGCCCATATTAATTACCATCATGGGACTTTCCCCTTTCGCTCCCGACGACCACAAACTCTTCACAGCCTTCAACGCACAACGTAAATGGACCACGGACTTCTCGATATTGCAGTGTATCATATAATAGACAAAAACCTCAACCTTCCTCCACGAGTTGCCTGATAAGATCAAGTAACACCAACTCATACAGTACAGCATGTGCATCGTCTCGTAGGCCGAATGACAGCCAATTCTGACCCGCCAAACACTCAGATACCACATCTCTTCCTTGTTCTCTCCAAAAGTCTCGTGCCATTGACACAGCCAACCCAACCCCACTATCCAAATATGGCGAGGGACAACTTTCGGCCTCTGGGAAGACTATCTTGTATACACGCTCCCAGCGCCGTTTGCTAGATGGCTGGATATTGTATTTCTTCGAAAGTCTGCTCGCCTGGTAGAAATTGACACCGTCTGGTATTTTGAGAGACTTGGTTCTGCATCTTCTCTCCAAGATATGCCTGTCGCATTTCGACACGGTCTCAAAAGTATTTGAGCATCTTGGGCAATAAGGCGGCCGAGCGTGATGACGTTTCACATGCTTTATCACACTTTCAATCGAATGGAGTTCGTGATGAATCAGGCAGGACGGATACTTCTTTGGGCTCGAATCATGAAAGGGACACCGGTAGCGGAAGTGACTTCCTACTCGTGGTATAATAACAAAGGAATCGTCGCTGGCGTAACCCTGGTTATTGCAATTCACATTGGGGTCCGTTGGAGGCAGCCAATTGCATTCATTTCCGCGCTCTTGTTGCTGTTGTTCGTAGTGCGGTGGCTCGGTGTATATCACGTCCGAGAAGAACTTTTCGAGCTGTGCACGAGCCACTGGTAGTAAATTCTGCCTCGCAACTTGGATCCTAGGGTCGTTGAGCGAGGTGCTATCAATCCGTGGCTTAAACTCGGTCTCGCAACAGGATTCGTCGCCTGAGCTTTCACTGGTACTGTCGTAGCTATTTTCTCGGTACCCAACGTCGCAATCCCGAGAGCCGTGTCGATGATGCTGGAACTGAGATATCCGTAGTCCATTCACGTTATGTGTTGAAGGCTGTGAAGACCTTAGTGGAAGTGTTTGCGGTGATGAAGTTGCTCGTCGGGAGCGAAAATGAAGAATGCCCATGACGACTATCAATGGTTGTAGAGAGAACGAAGTAATATGAAGTATAGGTAACAGCTAAAAATTCGATGCACTATGATTGGAAGATAAAATTCTTGTTAGGTGCTTGATGCTCATTGAGATATGGATGCCTTATGATTGCTCCCCCTCTTATACATTGAGCCTCATTCAGTGGCCCCCCGCTTGAGCCGCATCTCAAATCACAGGTGTGTAGGTGGTAGAGCCGCAAGATTTTAGGGGTGACGAATGAAAGCGGTAACCCGATCTGCCATTCCGACACGAGCTGAGCCTCAATTTTACTGGGGACGGCGAGTGAGACATTACTGCACTAGACACAAGTGTGACAAATCAGCCACCAACTCGCTGCCCTTGCACTAACAGAGCCCTTATTATCCCATGCTTATCTCGAGATGCTGATGCATTTTAGTTGTCCTAGTGTCACTTTTATAGGTCATCTGGCAGCATGCATTAGTGAAATGGCGTCTGTATTTCACATTCAGCTGATGCATCATTATTTTCGGCAGCATTGGGCGCCTTGAGTCACCTCACTCCCCAACAAGGTAGTAATTTGGGCTTCGTTATCCTCAAATTCGATTCTCTACAGGGTAAGCTTTGATAGATACGTCATCTTGAGACTCTATAGTGATAAGACTGAAAATCGCCATTTTGGCTTGCTTTTTAGCCGTTACGTAGTGTATAGGGAATATCATGCTATATTTCGACACTGAATTACATTTGTAGAATACTCAACGTTCAGGCATTCATTCAGTTATGCGAACGTGAAATTACAACAATGCATAAAACAGTGATAGCCTGCATAAGCAATATTATTCATTCTAGGGTATGCCCACTGTTGTCAAGCTCTTCAAAATACTGTCCGTCACCTAGGTAGTTAATCCACTGATCAAAATATTCATCCTCGCCAAGGAACACAGGATTCAAGACCGATGATTCTTCTGAGGGCTGAGGCCAAGGTAGTTCACCCAATACGTCCTGTGACGCCAAAGGTCCAGCGTCAATTGTCGAAATGTCTGGTTGACCGTATAAATCGCCAGTACTGGGCCTAAATGACTCCCTGGTATCTGGCGAAGGCTCTGGATCATGGCTGAGTGGCATATCTTGGACCTCCGGTAATTGTCTCAGTGTCGAAGGTGCTAACTCAGCCTGGGGTTCTCCGTGTACAAGGGAACTGGAAGTAGGAAATGGATTCCGTATCAGCCTCAGTATAGCGTTGACAGTAGCTGAGGTACTATCATCCTCCGGCCTAACCATTGCATCGTGGAGGAATGACTGTAAAAGACTCGGTAGTTCTCTCTCCAGAGTGCTGTACTGCACTTCCAGCATAGACTCCAGAGTTTCAATGAACGGTGAATAGGGAGCTGGGTGTTCTCCAAAGAGCTTTTCCCATGCTTTATACCACTTTTCTTCATGAGATCCATGTAGGCCGGTGAGATCATTATACTCCTCTTCAAGAAGCAGTCCAGTTTGTAGGGGGGTTTTCTTTTCACAAGCATCTTGGAGAATATGTGCATTTTTTTCAGCCTCAGCGAACTCCCCCTCAAATTCTTCTCGGCAATTGGGGCAATGCTCTCCTTGGATAAGGTGTATTCGCTTGAGGTGTTGCAAAACATGATCCCACTTGGTGAGGTTGTATCCAGCGCAGCATTGATATTTTTGAGGATCCAGCTTGTGAAATAGACAAGCAAGCTTCTTGATGAAAAGCTGTTGGGGACCAAATCCTCTTTTCTTTTTTCCTGGGCCCTGCCGATGTCCCCGGTTGCATTTGTTAACGTTCCCGTCATTGTTCTCCTGGTCAGATCGCTGTTTCTTTTCACCAGATTGATTTCCAGAGCCTGGCGAACCAACCCTCTTATATCCGAAGCTCGGCGGTTCAAAACCATACGATTCCAGTATGAGACAGTGGAGAAACCACCAGTGGCGGTGTCTGCGGTTCCCCGGGAATAGAACCACAGCAGCATTGGGGGCGCCATTGGCTCCATTGTTATAGTGTCGGGCAGCCGCACTAATTTGGCCTTCAGAGGGCAAGGGTAAAGCTTCGTCTTGAACCTTGGTAGCCACCTGTTGGTTTTTATTCCTGTTTCGCCCCTCTGGCTTATAAAAATCGGCAAAAAGACTCAGGATACAGAGCTGCTGGATCAAGGTCTGCAGTGTTGTTGGTAGCTTCCTCTGCTTCGGTGCAATTGAGTAGTAATTGGAATCGTGAAGCACCAGACCAACACCAAATTCTTGGTGAATCTGGGGTCCACTTGGTATAAGAGTGATGATGCTCATTGCGAAAAACAAGGCTGTAGGCAAATCAATGAGAAAACAAGGTTACTCAAACAACAAATTGTCTTCGTTGTGAAACTCTGTTTGATAATAAGTTTAAAAAGTTGAGGCTATCACAAGTGAAAAAGAATTCTTTGTCAAACAATGCAAGCCAATTGTCTTAGTTGAGATCTAATGAGTCCGCCACCAATTCATCCTCACACCGTTGTGTTGGTAAGGCGGCCAAGGCAACCAGAGCAAAATCCGAGAGGGTAATAATTATTCTTCAGTTTCAGCAGTCTTTCACCTTTGTCGATGCAGAGCAACGTGTCTGCTGTTATGGAGGGGGAGGGGTGAATATTGTACAAGATTATGATTGGCCATGTCCGAGAAAGCTGCAGAAGCGGCTTCAACACAGATGTGTGAAGGAGGGTCGGAACAATACTTTTGTCTCCATATTAAAGCCACGGGACATGCGATTGGTCAATCTACCTTGTCGGGCTAGAAGCTTTCACAAGTCGAGAAGGTCGACAGTCGACTGGAGCGCACGAGGTTGTTATGAAACCGTCATTTTCTAGGAGGCACTGTACAACAAGCCTCAGCTGTAACTATGCACTATTTGCCATTCTATCAGATGATCGTGTTGAACACAACGGTGTCAAGTTCCTGCAGTGAATGTGTATATTTACAGCAACCCCTGGACTTTGAAGAATTGTTACAGAGGTAGGGCTCTAGTACCAGAATCAGGGACCAAGGGATACATTCTTGCCCCAAACACAGACACAGAGAGGCTGAAGGTTAATATAAAGTCGGAAGGAAAGGCAGCAAAGAGTCTAAATATAGTTATTAAATAGAGGTCTCAGTATTGAATCACGATTAATTGGCAGGGGGAGGAAAGAGAACTGAGGACCTCTATTCTAAATTATAAAATATCTAGTTAAACTTAGGATAATTCATCATAAATTTTGTTGAGTCTTGAAGTGCCTGCACATTCACATTATAGTGGCTCATAGATCTGCTAACGCTAGAGCCACTCCCTCCAGCGCTGAAACCCCTGTCCATTGGTGCTAACTGCCAGTAAGTGTGCCACAAACACTGAAGGACGTCGCTTATGTTTATCCAGTTTTTCATCATGCATCCCATGCTTGGTACAGCAATAACCTGATCGAAGTTCTCGTTCGTAATATTCTGGAAGATCCTCATGGAGTCAAAGGCTATGTGAGAATGCTTGACCAGACTGCTATGAAGGCATCCGCATCAATACACCAGTTGTCTTTCACTGCAGTCCTGTTCGCAGGAATAATCGTTGCCTCTACAGTGCTAGAGTTCATGGCAGGCCAGAACTCCTGTCCATGGCTCCAGCTAACCCAGCCACTGGAAGGAGGCGAGGATTCAGATAGTGACATGTCTTTTGCAACCTCGGCAGTGAGCCCAGAACTCTTTACAACACAACAGTCTATGACCTCTTTATTCGACTTCGAATTTGGAAGAGCCGTCTCAACGCCCATACCACCTTTTCCAACGCACGACGCAAGTTCACAGACACTAAGCTTCGCAGAAGCCCTCCATCGTACCCAAATAGTGGATCATGGAACAGAAGCAACCAACTTCAACGCTGAAACGCAGCCCCAGTACTGTTCTCTTGACATGCTTTCGAATAAGTCCCTTCCATTGAGACAAAGACCTGTTGATGAAGCCGAGAGTTTCGCATTCTTCGATGCATCAGAAACCTGCAGCTATTATGAACGGGGTCAAATGGACAGTTTGCCAAGCAGAAAAATGGCCGGACCTTCTTCCACTTTGCTGTTGACGTATGACAAAGGTGAGATAACTGGCTCCCAAATGTCTATCTACCCACTGACCGTGACGCAGTCGATCATTTCGAACCACTACAACCAATTGAAGAAGATCTACTATCCTCGAGAGAACAATCAATACCTCTGAGCCCAACTGTGACGTACATCGGCGACGAACAGGAGAGTCCTTGTTCCTCTGTGATTGAAAGTGACGATTCCAGTATAGAGGAAATTGAAGAAAGAAAAGCCTTTGCTTGCCCCTATTTCCGGCTCGATCCAGTACGACACATCGAATGCTTGAGCCGTAAGCTCTATCGCATCCAAGATGTCAAGCAACATCTATCTCGGCGCCATTATGTCAAGCGAGACAAAACGCCAAACACTTCAGATAATATAAAGGGAGTAAATGTGCGGACTCAGAGAGTTCTCAAATCCCGCTTAGATAGAAGACTGTCGCCAGAAAAGCAGTGGCATGAGATCTGGAGAACTCTGTTTAATCGGACATTACCAAGAGAAGGGCCTTACCTCGGTAGCTCTAAGGAAGAAACCGTTGGAAGTATGATTGCGATATGTAAGAAGGGAAGCAGTCGAGTCGTTCCGGGGATATTGAGAAGCCTAGGGCTGCCAAATGATCAAAGAAAGGCTGTTCAACAGTTGATGGAACAACTATTCAGCGGGTTTCAAGCGTTATCGAATGAAGCATGGAATGATATGGAGACAGAGAAGGCTTCGACATGCAGTGGCGTTGATTCGACCCCAATGACACCAAAAGATATGGAGTTTGACTTTACTGTACCACCACATCGATCACCCACGCCACAGACTCAAGTTTCTTACTCAACCGAGGACACGACGCAAATACAGGAATCCAGTTCGGTAATACCAAACGGATTACCAGGCTATACCACTTCTGAGGGACACGGGGAGGACAACATCTTGATGGGATATCAATCTACAAAGCTCCTCAAGGCAAATGTCCAAGTGAAACCTCCTTGTGCAGCTAGCAACAGCGATTCGCCCCGGAAGCCACCAAGAGGTTGGGTTCCTGTTGTCGATGATATGAAGGACTCCAGCTTATGGGAGTATGCTGTTGCATGGGAATGCGATTACTGCGGATTTGAATACATCTTCAAGCCCAGCGGAGCCAGCAGTGACATGATGTGTTTCAACTACCCATGCCTAGGCCAATTTCGCGGCAACTTCTGTTCAGTTTACATGGTACCGGTTAGAAGAGGAAGTTAGAGACTTTATGTTTATGTCACGGAATGTTTTATAGAGAGCAAAATTCCATTTGTATTAAGACAACACTTGGTAAATGAGGTAATCCCAATGACTCTGCCAATTCCCAGTAACCTATATATCAGACTTCATCCCAGCGCCAGACTTGGCTGTTTTCAGACCAAGGGGACATGACGATACCCTCAAGATAGGGAATCCAGTAATCTCAATGGTCGAGCCACCATTGCTAACGGTCGAGTTGTTCTTGAGCGACGTCAACACAGTTCTCGTGCTTGAGTCTGGACTCTAGTGTCGCATAGGCGTATGGGAATTCATTGAGGAACCTGATTCGACCATATAAATTGCTTTTAATAGTAAGGATATACTAGTAAGCGAATAGCAGAAAGGATTGAATTCACCTTCGCGATACCCGGGCGCCATCTTCACAGAAGATTCTCATTTGCTTGAGCGCGGGCAGAGATAGACGTTGCGAACACTTGGCATTGGACGACCAAGGATCTAGATTCACCTGCAGTTTGTAGAACCGTTTCCGTATCCATTCCAGTAAATTTGCGTAATTACTGTCCAACTTGTATGTACGATAGGCGGTGACTGCATCTATTGTTGGGCCATCTTTGCTGATATCAGGTCCTGTGCCGTATGTTGCCATGCGATGAAAGGAGTATTCCTAGGTACTCAAATGACAAAGCTCAAATGCCATGGTCTGATCGGACATACTGTTTAATTGTTGTATAGTAATTTATATGGAGTCAGAAAAAGGCCGTGTCTTGCTATTCTGATGATAGTGGTGATGATGACAGCCGTGATGATGATGCTTAAGGAGAGTTAATCATGGGAAGAAGGAATGTTTTTGACTCGACTCGTCTCCCAACAGTACTGGGAAGGTACAAGTGGTATCCCTTCATTGCTTCCCAAAGCATGTTGGGAAATGATACTTGCCTATATGGGAAGGCGCCTGTTGGAATCCCAGAATGATTCTGCCCATTTCCATTGGTCAGGCGTGATCTCAAAAACATACTCACAATGTACCCATGGATTCCAGCTATGCTTCTCTACTGTTCCAATATTGTAGAGCTCGATGCCGTGAACCATGAGAATGTTGGGGTATGGACTGTCCAGGATGCTCTCAAATGTCCGTAGCACAAACCGTAACTGATCGTGAAGAGCCATACTCTGAAGCTGGAGAAGCATGCCCAGCCCTTTCGATGTGACATAGTGTACGTACTTGTTCACCTCGATCTGTTTGCAGTTTTGCAGTCGTGACTTTCGCCGGTCTTGAGTCCTGCCACTAACGAGGCATGTTTCGCTTACTCTCAGAGAGCTCATTATATTCTGCATCATGGTGCAATGTTGATCGTAAATATAGTAAGCAATGGAGTAGAAAGTTCGCGTGGCCCTGTGCTCACCCTCGGTACTGCAAATGTACGGAGAAAAGAGAAGGTAACGAATGTTCAGGTCCCTCGGAAATAGGGGCTTCCCAACGTGAAAGAAGGCTTGAACGTAGCTCTCGAACCGACAAGCGGCGTTGATGAACCTTTGGTACTCCTTGGAGGAGACTTCAAGCAAGTCTCCGGGGCGTGTATGATATCCAAATAATTGTGCGCGTGCTTGGGAAATATAGCTCGTTGTTAGCCATCCCACATCAATGGCGAGAGTCGAAAGCGCGCAGATGGTAGCAAGCGAGGCGCGATATGACAAGGGGCGATTAGTATCATGGCCATTAATATAAGACCGAAGAATTGGACTTAGCATTCGTTCGCGATGGTGTGGCTTTTGAATGTCGAATCCAGGGTCCTGCTTAGCATGGCGGAGACGACCTGCCAACAGGTAGGCAGTTGAAACATGACCCCCACAAACTTCAAGAAGATTGTTGAGATACGGCTCTACCACTTGTTTCCTGTTGTCGAGAAAGCAGTGTAGTATCCAAGGGTCGGCGTGAATCATGGCAGAGATATCCTCTGGCGTGTCGACATGGTTCATAATCGCCACTATAAGCTCGACAGGCAGATTCTGGAATCCGGCCATGGCGAGTGATGGTAAGAAAAGAATGGTAGAGGGTGGAAATTGGGAGAAAAATTGGGATATTTATACATTTAAATAATAGACTTTTCAGAACTCGCCACGCTGTGGATTATAGATAAACTTTCTTCAAGGTTTCTCACAAGCTCCTTGACTGACCCCATGGAGCAAGAAAACTTCTGAGATTAAGCTGAGGTGCTTAGTCTAAGGTTTACTAAACCTATACTAAGTTATATTAAATTCACCTACGCCTTTTTATTACTTAGGATAGATGTCCTAAGCTCTCTTGCCTTGCCTTGATCAGTTGCTGGCCACAAGGTTAAACTTTTAAAATTCTTCACAAGTGACTTTTGTAAATAAAGTATATAAAGAGGATTAAGTTTGATGTGGTGATTACAAGCTCTCAGCCACAGGACTCAACTACAAATAAAAACACGTCTAGCTCACGAATCCTATACTCAATGAATCCACCACTCCCTTAGCCTTTCACGGCTCTCGCGCTCAATCAAGCCTTTTGCACTTATAGGAGCTCAGTCTCAGGGCTCAAGCTGGAGATAGCATGCTCGCGCCAATAATCTATGCACGCAATCATGGCACCAGGTCCAGCCAGTCCCAAAGCCCCAACTGAGGCCAAGCCTCCCAGCACAGCCTGCTTTGTTCTCACTAAGCCGAGTGAGCGCAGTTCCCAGACAGCATACAGAGAGTATACTAGGCCTGAGGCTGCGCTGATGATACCTGTGTTTGGACCGAAAGGCGCTACTTGCGATATGGTCGACAGGGTCCAGTTGGTAGTTGATATGGTCTTCGTGATGACCGGAACAGCCACACAAATGGCGAGTGCAAAGCCATGAGACAATTTGAGAGGCGCTACATCCTCGTTTGTGTACATTTGAAGTTCGCATGGGGGAGCATAGTTGATTGGCCTGTCCTCAACCTTTGTGTCGGCTTCCGGTTGGCTGCTGTTGATCGTCTTGGTGTGGATGGCAGCGAGTCCTCTAGTGAAGACTGCACAAAGGATTGGGTATGCCTGCCAAAGATTTCCCACATAATGTCTGAGTTTGGCGTCTCTGATCGGCAACAGTGCTGCCACCGTCGGTGCTACGTAGCCTAGGAGAACGCCTGGAACGATGGACTGAGCCATCTTGGGGTCGACAGGTCTGTTGATGGTGGACTTTGTGGAGAACAGGACAGACGACAGACAGAAGAATGGTAGCACCGAGCTCGGGCCGATGAGTGAGTATATAAGCGAGTAGACCGTTGTCCTGTTTTATGTTAGTGATTGTGCTAAGCTATCATGATCATAGAATTGATACGAACCATGATAAAGGGTTTAGTGAGTTTCCACGTCGAGAGCCCTCGATGAGCCAGCCTGAGAGAACGGGGATCAAGTTGGCTAGGCCTGCCGCCGAGCTCTGGCCAACCAACTCCGTCAAGAGACCTCCAGCCCCCAATCGCTGAAGGGCGCTGTAGAGAACTCCCGTTCCAGCTCCAAAGTCCTTGTTCTTGAGCGCAGCAAAGAGCGACAGTCCAAGAGTGCCGGTTGCAAGGACCCATGGGACTCGCCTAGCAAGACCGCCTTTGATGGGCTTTGCAGGTAGTTCGTCCTCAAATGGGACAAAGTGAGGTCTTTTTGGAACAGGAATGCCTTGGATCCTTGTTGCTTCGCAGCAGATCGGGGTGACAATGTCGATAAAAGCGTCCTGGCCAAATAGTGAAACAAGATGCTTGAAGAGGAAGCGAGCGAACGGGAACCGCTGGCTGATCATCATTTGAAGCGAATGTGCTTGCTCGACTAGACGCTTGGCACGCTCGTAGCGGAGCGCGTGGACCTCCGACAGCGCAGAGTCTATCTGAGAGTCCGAAGGGCCTTGGGGGCTCAGTTTTAGTTGACGGACCAGAGCATTGACGAACAGTGCTGCAGACTCCATGGCTCCATTTCCGCCTTGGCCCGATGCCGGGTCAATCTATACAATATTTTAGTTACGCAAGAAGTTCCATGTAAGCTGACATACCTTGTGAGCCGAATCTCCTATCGTGACAATTCGCTTGTAATGCCAACGATCAAAAACATACTCCTCGAGTGGAACCAGCGTCGACATAATCTTTTGGTCATACAGCTCACCAAAGGTAACGTCCCGGGTGATATGATCGTCACGGCGCTCCTTTACGAGTCCCTCTTCGTCGGCTTTGGTGTATTTAGAAATGTTCTTCCCGTGCTTTGTCTCTGGAAGACCATCGAAGAGGAACCAATACGTTCGGTCTCTCGGTGCTGCTATGATTAGATATGCATGGCCTTCGCCAACCACCATCTGTTGGCTTCGGCTACCCAGAGCAGAGGGCCGTTTCGAGATTCCAAAGATGCACCTAGTCGAGACTGGAACTCCTGCGGAAAATGTGAGCGATGAAGATGACAGTTTTTAGTGATACGTACGAGAATTTTCGTCCTCGGGGAAGTAGCCGGGACTCTGTTCCTTTCCGAGGCGCCACATTTCGTCTCTTACTGCGCTGTGGATGCCATCTGCTCCCACGACAATGTCACCCTCGTATACAAACCCATCTTCGGTATAAGCCTGGACTCCGCCGTCGACCAGTTCGATTCGAGATACCCGCTTCTTGGTCAACACTCGATCTTTGTGTTTCAGGTTCTTGTACAGGACCTGCAACAACATTTGTCGGTCGATGAAAATGGAAGGATAGCCGACCCTTGTCTCAGTGTTAGTAAAGCGAGGCTCCGAAAACCGTACGCAACCTTTTCCTACCTTTTCTCGAAGTGGACCGAAAGACTGGTCGCTGAGGGGGCAGCAAGGGGAAGGCCATCGGGTCCATACATGCCGCCGAGGGTGTAGCGGCAATCCCCAGCAATGTCGAGGATGGGCTCAAAACATCCAAGTTGATCGAGAATGCGGAAGCCGTTGGGTAGGATGCCGATGCTAGCACCGACTTGGGGGGCTATATGCGGATAAGCTTCGAGTAGTACATAGTCTATGTCGAATCGCTCAAGCATATTGGCGACAGATAGGCCGGCGACGCTGCCGCCCACGATGATGACTTTGAATCCCATGGTTTTGGTCTGTTGAGTTGCTTGATTTGCTGATTTTACTGTCGACTTTCAAACAGCATGAGACCAATATATATACATAGTGATCAAGGCGCAGAGGCCTCGTCAATGGGTTTTCGGGTTTGATTGTAGCCCGAAAAAGATCGACATAAATAAGAGCCCGAGCTTCAATTTGTCCCAGACCGGCTAAGAGAAATTACGCAACCATGTTTCCACTTACCTTACTAAGCGGAGATATCAACATACGCATTAAATTGCAATGCCACAAACTTGTTGCGCAATAACAGGGCTATTGGCACTTTAGTTGTCTTCTTCTGGCTGAAATATCTGTGCTTAAAATAACCAATCTTGCCTTGGCCAGACAAACAGCAATCTACCGGCTCTTCTGCTACACTAGCCCCATTCTGAAATAGGCCGCTTGGGTAGCACTCGGGATGTGGGTTGTCTCGGGTTGTTACCGGCCTGTATAAGTATTGTCCCGGGCTATGCAAGAGGGTAGCAGTAGGTTTATGGCTTGTATCACCAGTCAAAGAGACCAAGAAGCATTGTTGCTTATAACGAAGATGAAGGAGAGTGTCTTTATTCCTGGCTGCCTCTCGTTGAGTAGTGTATTTACACATTGTCGACGTATGGACAACTCCATTCTGCACAACATCTGCCGGGATCTGCAAGGAATTTGAACTGCTCCAATCTGTACAAGGATCCCAAACAGATCAGGCAACCCCTGCTCTTCAACAATCTTCCCCTCCGAAAACGTAGGGAGGTTCATTCCAACTTTTTCGAAGCATTTTCCAGAGGGCGGAAATCCCATGAAAAGACCGGTTTGGGTGCCGCGAGTTTTAGAACGCAACACCACTTTGTCTCCTTCTGTGATTATCTGCTCGACACTCCACTGGATATCAGGAAAGGCTGCGCGCATCATGCCCAGCATTTCTAAATATCCGTTGGCTCCCCTCAAGGGTTTGCTGTCAAAAGGGACGTGGAACTCGGCTGACTCGTGGATGACTTCGTTGCCAATAGCGGCATCAGCTGAGTTGATGAACTAGACGAATCGATAAATAGCTTGCGAGTGAGACATGGCTGTTTAGTCGCGGGTTTTAGCTAGATGGCAAGGTGCAAAGAATAATGTTATAGAGAATTTTCTCTTTGTGTATTGTTTGATTAAGTGAAGTGTTTTATAATTTCACATCTATCTACTCAGTGATCTTATATACTGGTCTAGGACTGTATTTAAAACCGCAGAACTATTATATATCCTATGCTGGTGACTAAGCGGGCTCTGTGGTCTGCACGGTCTAAAAACGATGCTGCGTTGTTCAAGCGGGATTAGCAAACCCCGATCCGCCGACACCCTAAACTGCCGAGGTTTGAAGCTAATTCAATATGTTCTGAACGCGCGCTTTGTCCGGTGTATTCGTATTTATTCCACTTGGCAATTCTCTTGAAGATTGCTACGGAGGCTTGCAAGTCGGGCGCTCTCACCTTGCATCTTAGTTAGAGGTTGCTTGAGCTTTAAATGGACTTTACACGCCGTCAGGAAGATGGTAAAGCCTGCAAGGCCGCTTAGATGGTTAATTTTTCTATAACAAAGACCTATAAATCCGACCCCGGATTACCAGGGATGATAATGCTTAATTCTAAGCATAGTCAGATATATCCTAATCTTATCTCCTTCTCTGTTATAGGTTTTTATACACTCTTCTTACTACTTAAACAAACTAGCTATTATTAGAGACAATGGAAGGAGACGGCATTGCCTTCTTCATCTTCCGACTTTTCTTAATAAACCGGATTTTGGGAACAGTCTCCCGTCCAACGGCTTCATTTGAGGGCAAGACAGTCATAATCACTGGCTCCAATACGGCATTGGGCTTTGAAGCGGCCAAGCACATAATCAAGCTCGGGGCTGCCAGGCTGATCATAGCAGTGCGCTCAACTGAAAAGGGTGAAGCCGCCAAACGCGTCCTTGCAGAATCTACAGGTTGTGACTCCGCCATCTTGGAAGTCTGGCCTTTGGACCTAGCGAGCTATGCGAGCGTCAAGGCATTTGCCGCGCGAGCAAACACCCAGCTGCCCCGGATCGATGCGGTGATTGAGAACGCGGGCACCGCCTCTGAGAAATGGTCATGGGCTGAGGATAACGAGAGCATGGTGACGATCAACGTCATCTCGACCTTTCTGTTGGCATTGCTTCTCCTACCGAAGCTCAGGGAGACTGCTGCCCGTTACAACACGAGACCCAACTTGACTATTGTCTCGAGTGACATGCACTACACAGTAGATTTCAAGGAGAAGGATGCTCCCGAGGGCATCCTCAACAGCCTGAATAACGAGAAAAGGGCCGACATGGTCAGTCGCTATCCAATCACCAAGCTCCTCGAGGTATTCGTTGTGCGCGAGATGGCCACTCGGAGGCCCGCAGAGCTATGTCCGGTTACTATCAACACCACGAATCCCGGGCTCTGTAGCAGCGGACTGGGAGGCGGCGAGGAAGGGCTGCTGTTCAAAGTCGGGTCTTTCCTGTTTGCGCGTTCGGCTGAGGTCGGCTCTCGGAACTTGGTCTACAGTGCTAGCGCAGGCGCTGAGACTCACGGCCAATACCTCGATAGGTGTAAGATACAAGAGCCTGCTACTATTGTTACGGGTCCTGCGGGAAATACCACGCAAGAAAGAGTATGGGATGAGCTTATGACCAAGTGAGAGAAGATCCAGCCGGGAATCAGGGGCAAGCTATAGGATACATCTCGTCTATTGTTTAAAATAAAATAATGGGCCTGCTATGTAGTCTCGAGCCAGACTAAATCGTATTCAGTATCATTTGTTAAGCCTGTAGAGCTTAGGCTTCGAAGTACCAAGAGAGATCTTTCAGTGCCCAGGCCCCTTGATCGCCACTCTTTCTGCTCCTCATCAGATCCTTTCGTACCTCGATGCATGATCGCTCAGTCGCCTTTATCAGGGCATTGGGTCCTGCGCTATAGACCCACCCGTCTCCGCTAGCATCGGCAGCCATGGCGTTGTGCACTTTAAAAGCTTCCCTAAGTATCAACGCAGTGTCCAAACGCCCATTTTCAGAGCTTATATGTGACCTAATTTCGAGGCTGCTGTTGGTAGTTGCCATATCCGTCAGATCTGTCCACTCCTTGATCTCGAGTGGCTCTCTGGTACGCAAAGTCCAAATCAAGGTGAAGCGGCCATTTACAGACCCGGCGTCCAGCCACCAACGTGCTAGACTTAGAGCTCCCGTGACACCTGTCCCGCCAACAACGCACAATATGTGAGATGCATTGATGTAGCTGGCATCGTTGATGCGATAAGGTCCCTCAAGTCGGATTTCCAGATCTCTGCTGTCTTGGACATTGGGTACCAAGGCCCCTAACTTCCAAGTCCATTCTTTGTCAAGTCTCTTTTGAGGCTTGCCGCTCACTCGTTGAAGCAGGAATCTGGGCCCATGACTAGCGGAAGCCGAAGCGGCAGCCGTGAAAGCATGAATTTGGAACCTGCTGACCGCTGGAGCATTGAGATAGTAATACAGCAAAGGCTCGCAGGTCGGTACAGGTTTCTCCGTCATCTGTTGTGCAGAACTCTTCACAGGGAGCGAGATTCTGATCCAGCTCCCGCCTATATTCTCGAGTGTGGCGACAGCCTTTGTACTCAATCCCTTGGTTTCTCCGAAGAATACCCTCCTCAACCAATCCCCTATCCACAACAACAAGCCAGGGAGAAGAAGATAGAAGTCGGTACTGGCGTGGATACAGGAGGCAACAAATATTATGAGGCCACAAATGATATGGGTATAGTAAAATAAGTTGTAGTGTTGACGACGAATGTATGGGAGTGAGGTGACGAGGACTGCTAAGATCGGCAGGAAGGCGGCGATTCCAGTGTATGTGGTCTGCACAAACCATGAGCTTCGTTGTTTGCTCTCTGATAATGTCATTGTTGGATTTCCTGTTGCCAAAGCCTCTTCTTTGGCCTTGTCTCCTTCGCTGCTGCCATCTGTAGCATAGACCTGTATTGGATCAGTGATTGGAAAAGAGGATGAATGTGATATTGAAGGCTTACAATATACGTGATGCCATGCGCAGCGACGGCGATCGAGAAAAGATATGAAATGAGTCGATGAGCCAAAAGTAATGTGCCGTGATGCACAGAGAATGCCTGTCCAACAAGACTATTTCTCGACACAGGTATGATCAGAAGGCCAAGAAGGACGTCCGCATAATGACCGGTTACACCCGTAATGGTGAGCTGGATCTTGGCGGATAGCCAGCTCAGACGGTCGGTGCGAATTCCCCAGAAATCCCACTGGGTAGGAAACCAGTATATGGTCGGACCGAAGGTCATGATCAGTATCCATATGCACATGAAAGCCTCTCCGAGAGTAAACCGATTGCCCACGAGAGGACCCTCAGCTAGCGGCCGGATATTAGCAAACGACCGGACAGCAGGACTGTACGAACGAAGGGCGAGGAGACAAAGAGTAAGTGACAGAAAGCAATAATAGATAATGACATGGAGACGTGTCTCATACGAGAAATAATCCTCGGGGCACAAAGTGGCATAACAAGAAAAGTGCATCATGACTAGACTGACTGCCGCGGAGGCAAGTGTCGTGACAATCAACGTCGTGATTTGGAGATATTTTCTCATCTTGAAGTTCGGGGTTTGGGGTCTGGTTTGATATTGAGTAGGTAAACGATATGATATGGAGAGAGACTGAGCCAAAGAAGTCCAAGTAGGCTCCTGCCATGAGCTATATATACATCCCAGTGCCCCCTTTCTTCTCAACCTGGACTGCCTTGATTGTATAAAATGAGGCAGTGAACAGTGAAACGCGACGCAAGATGACTCGCGCCTCAATCTGACGAGGCAAAAAGATAAAACACTTTCCCTTTTGAGCATAGCGAAATTAAATATTTAAGCTTATTGCAGTCCTTTATTTTTGGCATTACCCGCTCTTACAGTATCGAAATCGGAATCGGGCTTTAAGCAAAATCCCCGTTCTAAGCATTAGCATCAAGGATTCTTCCAACTTTAAATCTCCGATTCCGATTCTTGATCCTCCTCTCACTTTTTTCTAACTCATCAAACATCGTTCCGGACTTTTATTACATTCGCAATCCGATCTCCACAGGCCCGGATCCTCCCCCACGCATCGACGAGAACCCCAAGAGTGCGCCTTCATGCGTCATTTCGTATTCATACTAGAACCTTTTCGTCTGCCAATCCCGGGCCTACTTTAAGCAATCCATAGAATCACCCGCAGTTTCGCTTTCTACCCTCGCATTTGAACACGTTGGGGGCTAACTATTGCGTCTCAGGAGGACGAGACAGATAGAGGAACGCCTCAATACCTTGATTGATTCACTCCGAGACTCGACAACTCTGACCTCTCATGCTCCCGATGCGGGAGGCCATGGCGAGAGAGCAGACTGAGATCTCCTTCTATCCCTCTCGGACGCGCCCCTGATGGAATCGAACGGCCCTGTTATTCTAGAGCAAATCGCTTCTATCACAAACTCTCAGCAGGCCACTATCAATGTCAGCCCTGCCTGGATCCCGGAAACTGACAATCACCACGCTCCATGTCGATGTATATGCAGACCTGCCGCAGGCGAAGTCTCAGGAAAAACCGAAACGGACGAAGACCTACTCAAGATATACAAGAACACACTTTTAAGAGTCTATCCATTCATTGTAATTCCAAACCAAGTTACAGCCAAGGAGATGCAAGCAACCCGGCCAATTCTGATGGCATGCACCTGTATGGTGGCTTCCTTTCGAAGTATGAGGTCTATACAAGGCCAGATATTACGTCTTATGAGTCATGTTTCTAAGCACGTACTCATACGGTCGGAACGATCATTAGACTTGCTATCGGGGATCGTGATCATGCTCAGCTGGTACCATCATCATTGTGTTGTGCGCCCCTAGATACTTTGTATTCCTGCAACGAGGTTTGAAGGCTTGGTTTGATGAATGGTTCTCAATCAATGTCTCGGAATATATATGTCTCCCATTACCAATGCTGCTGGATATAACATATGCCATCACGATCCCGGCAGGTGAACCAAATTTGTTACACCAGGCTCAATCCGCTTTGCCCGTGGCGTGCTGCCTGACGACCCTTCTGGCTTTTACAACAATGTGGCAAGTGAGACTGCTACACCTGGTAGCGATAACTTGAGCCCCTTCTCGTTGATTGAGAAAGATTAAGATCCGTGCAAGCCATCAAGACGCTCAGAACACAGCTTAACACACATCCCAGCCTTGATCTAGATGATAACCGGGCTATTGCGTAGGCTGGGAAGGAAGTTAGAGCAGAACGTGAGGTTGTCTGCTCAAGGAGAAGGCGCGGAACCATGGGACATAGCATCTGGGCGCTCGGCGCAATTAAAATAAGGATCGTTCAGTTGAAGTTGGAGCAGTGGACTGATATGCCCAGCGAAGACTATGAGAATGGTAACCCGAAGTCGACCGATACCGTGAAAAATATTCAAGATACTGGTATTCCTGTGGTTAGGGAAAACCCATTCGAGCTGGGATTATGGACCCAAAACCTGATAGGCCAACTGCCATTATTGGAAGATATATAAAAAAACATAAACGTCCTTTCCATATAAATGGATCAGGATTGGGGTCTCTTGATTTTATTTTGAATGCCGTTCATTTTAGATAATAAACTAAATAAGACACCTTGGTTTTGGTATCATAGGTGAACTTCTTGTCAGTTTCTAAGATACCTATTAATAAGAGATTTGAGCCTATAAACTACTATCAGTCCCCCACCCAGCAGATACGCTCCAGGATAAGGAGACTCTTTAATTTTGAAGCTCGATGTCTCTGTTAATTCTATATAGTCAGTCGACAAGAATTCGAAGGCAGACAACGTGTCATCTGAGATCTCTGCCGCCTTGTCTTCCTCCGATGGAAGGAAGCTTCTTGCTTTTCTGCCTTTTGGCCCTTCTCGTTACTTCTTCTTCTTCTTCTAATGCCTTATAATCTCTATTTGCAAGGCAATGGGTCGATAGCTGCAAAATCGATTTTCCCCTTTTTCTGAATCTTCTATAATTCTAGTTCGAATTCTAAATTATTAAAATTTCCCTTTTTGATATTGTTTCCAACTCTTCTGCGATCTAGCTCGCGACCGGCTATTACGTCACATGTAATGATGTAATTAACAGATCTTGAACCTGATCACAAACTCCAACCCACGACCAATGTTCTTAACAGCCCGGTTTCAATCAATTCTGGGTAATGCTCTTCCCATCATAAAATTCTATATTCCTGAGTCGCGGGAGCTATTGCGGATGTTTTCCTCGATTACCAGCCCACCTTGAGATTTCTAGTAGAGTCTTAGAATACATTATTTGTGTAGTGAAGCGGTGATACTGATGTCAGCGCAGTATTTCATAAGGTGCTGTGTGGAAAGAATCACACCGCAGGTTACTGCATATCAAAAGGTGGGATGGCAGAAGAATACGTGTGAAGTCGACACATCACCCTATGAACCAACGAACAGGTTTATAAAGCCAAATCGACGTTAACACGTAGCCTCTATCTACTCTATCTGCAACCCTTGTAAAGCGCGCAAGCAGTAAATAACAGCGTACCAAGGCAAGCGTTATTATAATTTAGAACCGTGACTAATATAACATCCGTACAAAAACAGCCCTATTAACACCCCGAGATACACACCTAGTTCGAAAACCTTCAAAGTTTTTTGAGAAATCCTACACCTGGCTAAGAAGAAATTATCCCGTTCAGAACACTTCTGTCTCGATATCGTACGTCCAGTCCTTTTGACCAAGCCCCATGCGCTCCAGGCCAACAAGCTTGTAAAGCCATAACCCCCCTGAGATGGCCAGCTCATTGGCACGCACGCGCCACGGCGATGTTTGTTTGCGCACCGAGCCGTTTGCCTCGGCTCTTTTGAGCATTGTCTCGGTCCTTGCTTTCCGCTTGGCCACATAGGCAGCAAGAGCATCTTCAGGAGGTAGGCTGCAGGTCTCTAGCATCTTCGAGAACAGGAAGACGTCCTCCAAGGCCATCGACACACCCTGGCTAGCGTGAGGCGGCATAGCATGCGCGGCATCTCCGATAATCAGGCAACGACCCCTGAACCATGGTCTTCCGGTTGGCAGCTTATAGATTGGATAGAACTTGACAACCTTTGTCTTTTCGACGAGGTCATGCAGGAAGTCCATCCATTCAGATGGTTGATCCCCCAAGAGGTGAAGCAGATTTGACTTGAAGGCCCCTATCTCGGCCTTACCGCGGGCTTCCCATCCGTCACGGCTATCATCAGATTGTGGAAGAGGTATCTCTCGCGAGAAGAACCAGTAGAGAATGTCGCCTGTCGGTGTAGCTGGGGTGACAGCAAATAATCCGTCAGAGGTCAAAGTCGCGTTGAGATCCTTAATAGGACCAGAAGGTGTATAAACCTCGTGCAGTTGGACCATAGAAAACATGTTAGATATCCCGGTATATTCAGGTTTCTGGTCCGGGTCGACATATAGCTTACGGACAGCAGAGTGAATGCCATCGCATCCAAGTAGAAAGTCTGCTATATCAATCTTGCCGTCCGCAAAAGTGGCGATTACTTGGTCGTTCTTTTCCTCGATATGAGTAAGGGTTTTGCCGTACTGGACAGAGATGCTCTCGCGCTCAACTGCCTTGAGAAGAATATCCATGATGTCTGTTCTGCGGATTCTCAAATATCCAAACCCCGTCTGTTCCTTGCTCCAGGATGACATGTCTATCTCACCCATGGTGCAGCCATTGAGAGAATGCAGGACCAGCCCCGAGGTCAGTGAACCTTTGTCTACTGCTTCATCGTAGAGACCGAGTTGGTGGAGCAGCCGGAGCCCGTTCGCTGGGATCCCTATAGCGCCGCCAAGGGTAGTTGGATTCTGACGGATCTCGTACACCGTAGGAGTCACTCCATTCTTGCGCCGAAGGCGAAGCGCGGCAAGTAGCGCAGCTGGTCCCCCTCCAATTATAATGACCTGTTTATCTTTAATTTAACGCATTCTTGACCATTAACAAGAGTTTGCTTGACTGACCTTTTGTATGTCTTGGAGTGATTTTGTCATGGTAGTCGTTTGGGTATGAGGTTTATCTATTAAGTTTTAGGATATTGCTCTAGGAGAATCTTGAATTAATAGTCCATATTTATCTTTTCGAGATAACGACGCTAGCATCGGGTATCTGATCAGGCGCCGCAGTTTATTCGTAAGTAAAGAGATCGGGATGATCGAATCTGCTAACCACCGTCGGCGTTTATGGTTACCCTCGAATCTAGCTACGTTTCACGTCATGAGTCGGGAAATTCGGCACTTATAAGAAGCCCGACTAGTTCTCTTGTTTAAGTGGGTCATGAAGCATCCAGCCATAACTCGAAAGATGGGCCACCGGGACTTGGAATTGAACCCAATCTCCGATTCGAAGCGATTTGGAAAGTCAGAGTTACGTTCGGAATTGGTAACAAAAAAACGACGGATTCTACGTTGATACGAGCTATAAAAGATGGACCGTCGGAGTTACAGGAATCGCCATGTCCGACGGACACGGCGTTTAAAGGAAATCAGGTAATAGAAACTGTTGCTAAATATTAGACAATCAGTTGCGGAAAGTAGCTAGAACTCTGCATAAACAATATGGCTCATATATTCACTATCTCACAGCCTCTCGATGAGGACCCGAGTGGCCCTGCCGCGATAGATGGCTATATTTGCAAGTCAATGAGTATGAGCTAGCTGGCTTCCCAACTATTTTGAATAAAGGCTGGGGCGACGCGACAGGTGGTGATAGTAGAGCAATTTACGAAGACGCTTAGCTGAGCTTTGAACAGAGGCTGGGGCGTTGGGTATGTTGGTTCATGAAACATTGGAATGCTTCCCTCTTGCCATGTCTTTGTTCGACACGGTTCAACAGAGATGCAAGTGTCGAAACTGTGGACAGGGAAGAGCCCGCGGAACTGGTTCTTAGGGCTACTTCGGAGAATAGCACTTAATATTCTTTTGCTTCTCATTACTCATGGTATAGCAGAAGCTTTCGGCTCAACGGATTTTTCAGGTACGTCAGATTCAAGCTACATGTGAGAGACTATACTACGGGTCTCCAGTGACATCATCCTGCATTCTACCATTCAATGGGGCAAATAGTTTCCTCTAGTGGCTCTGGTCTACCTCGGAGGAAACCCAAAGCTGTCAGATTACGTGGTTAGCAGCTGAACATCGAAGAAGACACTACATCAGTTGTCGCATATCAACGATGACTGATCCCTCGTAGTCGCCACATCGTGGTTAGACCTCACGTTCGGCTTTTCTTCTTGTCAGGTTATGAGATCAGAACTCGGTAATGGCTAAATCCGCGGGAATAACAGTGAAGAAGCGACAATTGAGTTAGAGGGATGTATGAGTGTCGAATTCCAAAAGGATTTCAAGCGCTACAAATAAGCAACCAAGACCTCACTCAGTAGGCTAATCGCAAGTCTCTGGTAGAGTCGCCCTTGATGTCGAGAGGAGAAGGTCTATGACAACTTCTCACGATGCTGCCGTATGATGCGGTCATATCGACAGAGCATCGGTTCATTCGACGCTGTTCCCGGACTCTTTTGATACCGCCATCCAAAGTGGTCTCATCCCCAGCCTGTGAAAGAGCCCCTGCTCAAAGTTACAAAGAGCTTCACTTGACGACGTTTATTCATGCCCAGGTATATTTAGTATGAACCTGCTAGGCTTCATTGATCTCCACTGACGACCCGGTACAGTTCAGATCACAAGGCCTTTAGACACTACCCTGAAGCTCAACGTAACTCTGGCCCTGTCTTTGGAGAGTCTGTTATAGCTGAGCACTGTTGCTTGAGCTGTACATGCAATGAGCTTGAACGGATTGAAGTTCAGCCATACATCGTTTGCAGGGCCCATTCCACTTCGGATCTCGCCAATTATTCAAAGTGGGTTATCCAGAAAGCAACCATAAAGCGAAATGAGGGTGGAGGGCGCAAAGCAACGGGAGCTCCAGCCAGGAACGCGGCAGGCGGATAAGTACTGTAGACCACTTCGAAAAAGCAAAAAAGATTCGGCAACTGGTCAAGCTGGACAGACATCCGCATGTGTCTAATAGTTAGGGGGGGGACGAAAGCTCTGGATGGCCAGTATAAGTAACAGAAATACTTAGGTAGCGTAGGATCAACTCACAATACTTTATGGTAAGCTTAGGAGGATTTTGATGAGTTTTTTCAGTCAGCTAGAAAGAGATGTGGAGTCATTTTGCTGCCGCGATGAAGTTCCTGGTATTAGCTTCGGGTACCCATATATCCACTGCCACTGCTCCATCGACAACTAGCCTTATTCATGATCCTTGTATCTCATTCATTCCTCTTGCCGACCGCGAATTCTTCTCTCTTTTCTCTTTTTTGGCAATGTTGTTTCGACCGGTAAGAACTCCGGTCCCTCTTCAGGTAACCAGTCATATTAACAGTCAGGCCAATGCAACTATGAGATCTACAATAAGAGATCAGCGAGCTATCACCCTTGTCAACTCCAGTGACAATCTTGACGATCCAAGGCTGGATAAAAAAGAATGCATGGTTTTCGCTAATGAATCCAGGCATCAGACCACGATGCATAATCATGGTTCATGTACCGTCTTCAACATCGGCATGAGACCTTGACAAATTGGAAAGTGACTAACAAAAAAAGAAGCTTCTGCATCTCTGAGGTTGGTGATCTGATCTAAGGCTTGAAAATAAGGCCTTCCGCCTCGGAAAGAACTACTGCTGTATCACCGTGTCATCACACCGATCTATAGTCTGCTTTGGTGTCTGTCACTCCGTTGCACAAGCCCAAAGCCACAAGGTCGTGGCGATCGGCGATCACTTCGCTCGATACGACCTTGTACTATGGCAAAGATTGATATCGATTTCCGTACGTCGATAAAAGCCATATTGCATGTTGCAGATCTTGGAGGAACTGAAACATAACGATAATCTAGGCAGTGATCTTCGGAAAATTCAATAGTCAGCCAAGTGGCTGAACAGGTGCTGTTACCCTATTGGATCCCTTTGTTGGCCAACAAGTAGTAGGGATATCGAATGCAGACTATCAGACCGAGTCAGGCCTGATTGACAAATTGTGAGGCTGGCGGACATTTGAAGTGTAATGCAAACTCCGTAAAAACACGGAACTTCTTATCAGAGTATGTAAAATGCAGATCACTCTTGTTTTCACCTCCCTCCGCCATTGACCCTTCGTAAACCAAGCCTTTTATGAACATACGCCTTTGAGACATTCCAACGGGTCCTTGGCTTCCCATGTCAGTATTGCCATATCCAGTAGTGAACGCTTTGCCAGAAATGTCTTGGGATTTTTGGGGCCAAATCGAGGCACTGTTGCGACACATGCATACAATCCACTTTCTCTTCTGGACCAACAGAGCCTGTTTGGGGTTCTCTCCCTGTAAGCGTTACGAGAGCGCTTTACCACGTTGAGGAGCGATCTTCAACAGGAAAAAGTAAACGCAGAAACTAGTTCAGTGTGCTGTGCCAAAGTCAGACGCCAGATGTAACGCTCTCTGCCCTCGTCTTGGCCCTTGCGTTCTTCTCCGCATAATACTCATCAGCTAATTCTGCCCTTTGATATTTTCGTCCCAGGAGAAGCATTGATCGTCGGCGTCAAGCCACCGGGCTGAGACCTCCGGCAATTGGGTCCAATTAAAACCTTAATCTCAGCCCTCCCTACCGGGCTATCGGCAATAAGACATTTTGATGGGTGAGACTCTCTGGAGGCTAGACTCGCCCTTTTGCCGATCACTGCATGATCCAATAACGGCAACTAAGACAATTGAACCAGGAACGCGTGGTTGTCGTGGCTGTCTCGGTCTAGGACATTGTTTGCGGGTCATACATGAAAAAGAAGTAATTATGCCAAGTTTGCTGCGGGTTAAAACCCCCCATGTTGGCTGCATATTGGGCTGCGGCCCCGTTTTGGCTTTCAGCCAAGGACCGGGAGGGGAGCAGGAAACACGGAACCGCGCCTGACCCATGACGATGCTACGTCTTGGTCACGGAGCGAGGGTGCGGACAGCCATAGCAATTTCACGATCTGATTTAGTTGTTTTCTCTTCAATGACCTCTATTGAGCTCATTTTGCTGTTCATTCAATGACTGCTCTGTACTATTCTTAGCTGAAATTGGACTTGGTGCCCTGAATCCCCATAGTGCGGGCGCTAATCAAGATACCGGGGCTATCCGTGGCCTGAAAATTTACGAGCGGACTCTCGCCCTACAATTCTAAAATACTAGCGGCATCGGCAGTTAGAGTCGTACTGTTACGCAAAAAGTATATTGAAACAATGCAACCATCCCTGTCAGAAATTGGACCTGACAAAGAGAGTAACAACATGATCTGAGCAGGGAAAACATGGGTCTCTCCCTCGTCCGGGCCAGGTACCGAGTGGATGATGAAGATCACAGACCAAGGGAGAAAGAGTTGAGCCCCACTAACAGGCCGGTGCAGTGATCGCCCCGAGTTCCGCTACTCAAAGTCTATGGACTGGACTCAGCTGAGATGTGTGATGCGGAATATCGTCACGTAGTATTATGGCCTGGAGTAATCTCGTACAGTCAGGGAGACAGGCCCTTGGTCAGGGAACTCAACGCTTTTGGTGTGAACAGCCAAGTATAAAGAGGCCATCATCCTCCCTCTTGGACTCAAAATCCTCATCAACACTCATCAGCATCTCCAGCAGCATCCTCAACACCTTCAAACACTTCACTCTCCCAAAAACCAACTTCCTCCAACTCAACTCCATTCAAAATGCAGTTCACCAAGATCGCCTCCGTCCTCGCCATGGCCACCGCTGCCATCGCTGCTCCCGCTCCCGGCAACTACGAGGTCGAGCCTCGCACTGGCGGTGGCAACAACCAGCCTGTCTGCTCTGCTCAGAGCAAGCAGGTCTGCTGCAACGGCCTCCTCAGCTGCGCTATCCAGGTTCTCGGCAGCGGCTGCAACAACGACGCCTACTGCTGCGAGACCGAGGCCCCCGTTGTAAGTACCTCGCAAGCAGTGACGATCAATATATTGACTGTTTCAGGGCGCTCTCATCAACGTCGCTCTCCTCAACTGTGTCAAGCTTCTCTAAGTGACACGCCTCGGCGACTCGACTTGCTCTATGGAGTAACCAGTTGGGCTGTTGGATATTGGGGCACACATGGTGTGAAGGATCTGACGGAGAAAGCCTATGCCAGCTACTCCGTATGTCAATAGGCAGTGTTGATGTTTGTATTTACTTCGATGACCTTAATTCTGAGGTTGAATATACATACAGGGGTTATATACTTGACTTGACTCTTGACTGTGAATCGTGACAAGGTATTAACAAGCTGAGCAAGATCACATAAACAAACTCATCTGATGATCACATGAACTACCTCCAGACAAGGGTTATAGCTCATTAAATTAACACAAAAGTCGGCTTCCAGGTAAGCTTCAACTCTGCTCATCATACTCTCGTAAACTTGGGACTCAATGCCGTTACCGGATGCTGCGGAGTTCCAAACTCAATCACAGAATGTAACCAGGGATCCCTGACCATCGACCCATCCATAACGGTTGAAGAAACAACTTAAATTAGTTTTTAGTTTAACTACAGCTCTGACCTATAACAGCAAGTGGACGTTTTGAAAACTGTTAAGGTCGTATCCATGCTCGAATAGATCGTTCCAGGCTGTGTCAATGCTTGGCGTGGGATACTCTTGACGAGGCGGTGGATTCTGACTTTTGACTCCAAACCATGACATGAACTCTGTGTCAATCTCGCCCTCGGCATGTGACGTGTTGTCGAAAATGGCCAACGTCGCATTACCCAATCTCCGTATGATCTGAGTACTCCTCTCCCCGACCTTTTTGCCGTGTGATATTTTGGACAAGAGTCTCACGCAGGTTTCAATATTGGCCTCGACGACTTCTCTTGTTAGTTCGAGACGGACCACGGAACTCGCTCTGATGGAGTACAGCATCGTAACAGCAGCCATGAATAGCGAGTCTAGCGCCACAAATGTGTAGATTATCTTGTTCTTCGCGTATAGTGCATTGTAGCAGCTAATGAGGCTTATGGATGAATCGGCACACAGGCGAATGGCGTCTGCGCTGCTCACCGGCGATGCATGAGATGGTCGGTGGAGGTTGATGACGGCTTGGTGATAGGCGATTTGGAACCACTCTGGCGTTTGGTACATCGACAGTGGCGCAAGGTATCTCGGAGCGGAGAGGAGCCATGCATTGAGACGGGTGTAGTGCTGTTGGCGTATGGCGTCGAGGTTTCGGCCTTCGAGGTTTATGCCGCCTGCTGAGTGGAGGGCTGAGTAGATTCCGGCGTTGATTTGGCGGAGTTCGACGATGTGACGAAATGCGGACATGTCTCTGACGTCGGGGAGGATATTCGCTATGGCTTGATCTGCAGGTCCGGCGATTTGCTCATCGGTGAGGACCAATGGCAGGGGCATCGTGATATCAGCGTCTTGGATACCCAATGGTCGGCCGAGAGAAATTGAGACACTCCGGTCCATGGTGTACAAACTCCAGAATAACCGTTTCCGCATCTCGGCGTCCAAGAAAGTCTTGTTGGCAAGGCTCTCCCCCCGATGCATGTCGATGCCTACTGCAAGCCTCAACGCCATGCCAACGGTGTACCACAAATTGACCGACTGCGGCTCGTTGCTGCCGAACAAGCAAAGCAAGGAAAGACAGCGTATGCAGTCGAGGTCATCAGCTGAAAGCACTGCGTCAAGATCGCGCGCAGCTGCCTCAAAGAAGAACTCGTGAGAAACGGGTGCGTCTGAACTGATGCGTGCTTTTTCCGACGCTCCAATCGCGAGAACCATGTGTACTTCAAATGCTGACAGCCTGCTCCTGACTTGGCCGTTGCAGTATGGTATGTAATGCTGTTCCATGAATGTTGGGCGATGAAGGACTGGATATTGCGGCCATCGACGATCAAAGAATACTTCAATCAGGCTGAGGCCGTCTCGGTGGAGAGAAAATGTGTTTGGCGTGGCGGTCGGAGGCGTCTCACTTGCTGACAATCCATGCCACAATTGCCAAGGCCCCGTCATAAAACCCGTCTCGGAAGCGCCATTAGGTCCCAATCCTCGAAAAGTTGGCAGAAGCATGCGCCCAACATATCCCCTCTCCAAGCTCGCAACCGAGCCATCGGGTTCTTGGCGATCGGTGACAGATCTTATCTGCAGATGACTTTCCTGAGACCGAGCTTCCGACGGGAGTCTCGATTGCATAGCGAGTTGTGTTTGCAGCTCATTCACCCGGTCTTTCAAGCGCTCTACCTGACCTCTCAGATGGTCGCATTCGCATTCCCTGTCGACCTTGACAACGAGACGATCTGATGGGACACAGGGCACATTTGCAGCAGCACAAGCCCCGCATACGGGATGTCTGCCGTCACACTTTGGTCACAAAAGTCAGTTCATTATGTCGTCGTGGACCCGAGAAAATGTGGTAGCACATACTTTTTGTTTTCTTCGGCGACATCTCTGGCACGCTGCAGATATCCTCTTGAGACCACGCCGCGGCGATCTTATCCGATCAGTGTCCCTGTCTGAGTGTGTATCGTAAGCTGAGGCCGATTCGAACACGGCGGGAAGTTCTCCGTCGTCTGTTGCTGACATTTTTCGGGTTGAGTTTTCGGAGGCGATGGTTTACTAATGAGGGATGAAATGTTAATGCGAAAGAGTCAGAAGTGACCCACTTTATCGATAAGGACAATCAATCTCCGGTTCAATGCCGGCATAGCCGATGCTGGAAAGATGGATCTTCCTGAGATTGAGATTCGGCCGGATTCGGCCCTTATGCCCGGCCTTATCTCGCATGTCGTGATTGAAGGTGATAATGGTCTTGTTTTATACTGGAAACTACCGATATTCAGGGGTTTTTTTTGGTGTTTAGATAAGACTCTCTTTATATAGTGGTTGTACCATGTTATCTCGGTCAGGCTCGGACCTGAACAAATTGCGGCTCCGATCTTGACGTCATTGATGAGGCAGCTAAATCTAGCATACAGATCTGGTGTTCTTTTCTGAGAATAGTTGCTGTCTAAGAGAGTCTGACATGCGAGAGATATACCTATTAGACTCTCGGGGAACTGAAACAGCTTAACTTGCCTTTCTCATCTTGTTATCTTGAAGTGATGTCACTGAATCTAAGACCTATAATAGCGTTAATATTTTCGCTCACGATTTATAGCTCGATATATTTGGGGTTAAGTTTAAAGATAATTTCAGCCGTGGATATTTAAAATAGTTGCTGACTTGAATGTAATCCTATCGTGTTTTATCGTTGTATTTAAATCTGTCACAGAACAGTGAATAATCAAAGTCCTGCTTACGAGACTCCAGGGTATGTGAAAACTGGAGATGATGTCATTTCTTCAAAATGGGCTCAGTTAAACGAACCCTCAAGCGCAAAACCGGAGCCAGCACGTGGAAAAGACTCACTACTGGTTGACACCGATAAGGCTGAATGGAACGAATTACTGGAGCAATAGACACAGCAAGAGACTTCAGGGTCCTCTCCAAGTCATGACTCCACCCAATCGGGCTTCTCGGTATCTCAGTCAGCGAGCCCTTGTCACCGTCTCAACACGGTCAAGCTCTCCAGTTAGCTACAATCCCCTCAGCCAGTGAAAACCCAGCACTTCTACCCCGCAAACAGCACTATCGGTAGCCTAAACCGAGTCTTCGGGGGCGAAGCTTATCACCTACGGAACCCCATCGGAAGCCGGTGGGACGCCCTCTCATCGCCCTTATCTCTACGGAATGCCCCCGTCCCCGTCACAAACATCCCCAAACACCACAAATCACAATGCCTCGCCCAATAGTCCCAGCGCACCAACGACAAAGAGCAGCAGAAGCCTGCAACTTATGTCGCGAGACGAAAAAGAGATGCAGTGGCTCTGCACCATGTACGCAATGTGTTCGCCGCGGTCTTGAGTCGCAGTGCTTCATCACCTACGCTCCGAGGGGGTCGAGAACAAGAGCTCGTGCTGAAGCTGCAAAGGCTGCGGCGGCGGGATCGACGACGACGGAGCAGATGAGTGCGAGTTCGCATCGGAGTAGTCAGCCGATGGAGACGGATGAGGGATATAGACCGTTGTCGCCGTCGCATTCGCAGCAGGATGACGAGAAGGACAGTCAGACTGAAGCGTCGAATCCACCGCGAATGCTGCTGAACTCAAGAGGCGAAAGAGGTATGCAATCAGTCAATTTTGTCGATGACATGCTTATTTGTTAGTTTATATCGGAGGCGCAGCGTCAATCTCGTTTCTGCAGATTGTGCGAAATTTGGTATCCCAACAAATTGGACCGTCGGCATTTTCTCACAATGAGAAGAGCGACACCATGCTTGAGATTGAATCGCCCACAGCTACAACACATGACGAGACGAGCGCAATGAGACTGAGTCCAGATCAAAAACAGCAATATTTGAGGTCTTATTACGTAGTGGTATGTCTGCAACAAACGGTATTGAATGCGTGCATACTGATGATAGCAGACCGAAGCGTTAATCCACGTCTTTGACGCGTCAGAACTCGAGACTCTCCTCAATCTAGACGACGACACAGGCTACTCTCCCTCTCCTAATCTATCACCACTAAAACAAGCATCAATCGACCTAGTAATCGCAATCGGCGCTCAATGCGAGTCCCTCTCCAGCGCCCGAACAATAGGCCAAGCATATTTCCGCCGCGCTCGCAGCCAAGCATTCGTCGGGTTCCTCGAAGATCCAGACCTAGACATGGTACGCACGTTCCTCCTCATGGCATTCTTCATGCTTGGGGAGTGTCGAAGAAACGCGGCGTTCATGTATCTTGGAGTCGCTGCAAAGGCAGCCCTCGCGTTGGGTCTGCATAGCAGAGAGTCGTATGCTGCGAAACCAGGACCAGAGGATCAGTCAAAGTAAGTTTGGGCCTTTATAAGGATCGGATATGGCTAATTGGTTTAGATTGCGGGTATGGATGAGTGTGTGTATCCTTGATAAGCTTGTTAATTCGCTTCTCGGCCGACCATCCGCTTCTGCCCAGATCCGATCGAATAGCAGTAGCAAATTGGATGACGTCGCGCAGAAGGGCGATAGCATTACCGAGCATTTGATGGCGTCCAACAGAGTTTCCACCATCATCAATGATATCACAGATACGCTTTATGATCAGAAGAAGGTTACGACTGCGATTGTAGAGCAGTTTCTACAAGATATCGAACGCTGGAAACGAGAACTTCCTGCTTCCGTCAAGATACCTTCGGCAGATCCCAGTCCAGGAACAGTAACGCAACAACACGGAGCTATTGCCAAAGTTTATGTGTCGTGTCTGTATTATCTTGCTGTCATGCTTGTTTCAAGACCGTTCTTGGTCTCGGCACTTACATCCAAGGGTCTTGGAAAGGGAGCGCATACTCAATTGGCTGCTGCATGTCTTGATGCAGCGATGTATCTGTCACAAACATGTTCCGAGGCTCTCAATGCCGGGCTCTTGCAGGGAAACATGTGCATTATGAAGTAAGCTTACTGACTATCTACAAAGATCTACATGCTAACCGCCTACAGAGCTCTCGTCTTCGCATCAGGACTGGTACTCGGTCTAGAGATATTCGCCAAATACCCCGTTGAATCAGATATCAGCAATGCATTCGAAGGCGCCAAAGATGTCCTCAGACATTTAGCAACTCAAAGTCCACAGGCAGCACATTATCTTGACATTCTGACAAATCTATCTGGGGCTATTGACAAGCGACGATCAAACGAAGCATCTAGCGGAAGAAGCCGCTATGTCTCCAAGCTGTTTAGTCTGGATGCACCGCCTGAGACTGCAGGTTCACAGTCTGCGCAGCAGATGCTAGATACGATGTTTCCATTCACAGATGCTCAGACTGGTCAGATGATGGATGATACGATGCAGGATTGGGTGTTTCAGCAGCCTGATGGTGGTGATTTTAGTTTGGACTGGGAGATGTTGAATGTATCGTTATGGGATACGTATCCATTTTTATCATGAGTTAGCTGTCTGCAGAACTGTATGAATTGATGAGCCTGTACGAACAATCACCATCTTCAATATCGCCGTTCGTGACAACACCAACACTGACAACTCGCATCCAACCTCCGCTAATCATCGGAACAATTGATCAAGTGACTACCCCAGAAATCCCCATCCACGATCCGTAGATCCGCACTGAGTTTACCGCAAATACGCGGGTGCTATCAGCAAAACTGGGTGCAGTGCATTACCCGACGCTAGCGGATATCGCACCACTTCCGTGTTGTGGACTTCCGCTATCTCTAGATAACCTATCGTGAATACGGAACTTCCGAAAATTACAGCCGCAGGCGGTTGAAGCAGTTGATAGTGGTTGCAGGGCGGATATGAACTCTGAATGGTTGGCGATCCGGGGTAGATAACGTTTGGACGAGAGGAAGCTAAATAGTGATGGTTGCTCAGCTTCAAATCGATTCAATTCATCATCATCAACTCATTCAATACAACAACATCCATCTCATCCTACAATCACTTAAGACTCAACATCTCATCTCAACTCGTCTCTCCATCTCATACCACATCTTTTCACACCAGTTCACAATGATCAAGGACAACGCCCCCACCATGCCCAACTGGAAGCGCCTCAGCGTTGGTGTCATCGGCGGTGGCATCGGCGGCATGTCAGTAGCAATCGCTCTCCGCCGCGCAGGCCACGACGTCACCATCTACGAGCGCTCAGACTTTGCCGGTGAAGTCGGCGCCTCAGTATCGTGCGCCGCCAACGGAACTCGCTGGCTGCACGAGTGGGACGTCGACGTCGCCAAGGGAGACCCCGTCGTTCTCAAGAAGCTCATCAACCGCGACTGGAAGACCGGCGAGCCTGTTAGTGTGTATGATCTCGATGACTACGAGAAGCGATGGGGTTTCGTGTACAACATGTTCCACAGACAATACATGCACGCTATGCTGAAGGATACTGCTATGGGCGAGGGAGAGGGTACCCCTGCTAAGCTACTGGTCAACCACAAGTGCTCCGCTATCGACTTCCCCACAGGCACTATCACTTTTGAGAATGGTGTCACTGCCAAGCACGATCTTATCATTGGTGCTGATGGTATTGGCTCTGCTGTTCGAAAGATCCTCGGTATTAACCCTGAGAAGAAGCCCTCTGACCAGAGCTGCCTCCACTGCAACGTCACTACCGAAGAGGCCGTCAAGGCTGGTCTCGTCGACTACTCACTAAACAGTGCTCTTGAGTACTGGGGTGGTCAAGAAGGAAAGTGGGACAAGATCGTCCTGTCTCCTTGCAACGGTGGAAAGCTTCTCTCATACTACTGCTTCTTCCCACGCGAGCAGGGTGACTATACTACACAGGCCTGGGGATCCGAGGATCTCCCCACTGAGGATCTCCTCAAGCCTTATCCCGAACTCGACCGCCAAGTCTTTGGACATCTCGCCATTGGAAAGGAGATTCAGCCCTGGCGTCTGTGGGTCCACCAGCCTTATCCCTACATCGCCAAGGAGAACGTCTGCCTTCTCGGAGATGCTGGTCACCCCATGATGCCTCATCAGTCTCAGGGTGCATGCATGGCCATTGAGGATGCTGCTGCTCTCGGTATCCTGTTCAGCAAGCGATACTTCAACGGTGATATCAAGCAGGCTCTGTCCGTCTACGACAAGGTCCGCCTGCCCCGAGCTACCCGTGTCCAAGCTGCTGCTGCCAAGGCTGCCTACAACATCAACGAGCGAATTGGTAAGTCACTCGACACTTCATAGATGCGATTTATACTGACTTTCACAGGCTTCTCTGTCAACAAGGACATCTCTACATACAAGGTTGAGAACGAGAAGGAGGTCCTCACCATTGAGGAGATGAACACATATGATATGTACAGAGATATCGAGGAGAAGTTGGCAAAGGCACAAGGAGAGAAGTACTCTGGTGGCTTCCTCAACGGTCTGCCTTTGGGTCTTGAGCTACCAAATGGTGTCATTGTCGGTGCATAAATGGGAAAAGAGGAGTTGGGGGCATTTTATATCTTAGCTTTGCCATAGTCGGTTTTCAAAATGTTAAATTGGTTCATTAATCTCTGCCGCCGTCACTCTCTTATTGGTCCCCCCCTTGGCCTCAATCTATGGCTGACCAAGCTTGTAACTAGTTCACACCAATGCTCCAGGCTATGAACCTGTCAAGACACCCTGGTCAAACTCTCGATCAAATCAGTGGATCACCTGGGGGTCCCTGACAGCCTTGCCGCTTTCCAAGCGTCTCGATTCTTCCCGTATCTGGCAAGATCCAGGGGTTCGCAACGGTTGCGATCTGCAAGTCTATCTCAAGCCTACCACTGACATCAGGGGACTAGTCCAGATTCTAACTGGGTTTCCTCTTGGTCAGGTACCCGTTGGTTAGTTTGCATATCCTGTTTTCTACTATCCGCCGGCATATGTGAAGCTTGCTAAGGGGCAGTCTTTACCTCGACCTAATATCCAACTTTCTTGCCTTCTTGACGCTCTCTCGTATCAAGTCACGCTATATAAATGGCATTGAAGGTCCCTGTCTACCTTGCCAGCCTGAGATACCAAGATATCGGCATCAGAACAGGCCTAGCAAGAAGCCAGGTGTCATATGCCATTGACATGGGGCTCAAATCCGGACTCGTTTTACTCGAAATTATACCCTGTCATGGACGAGTATTAGGTCGCACAAGAGCACGCGGTTGTAACGGCTGATTTGCATGGATGGAGCTTCTCGTTCCTCGGCCCCATTGCCAGGAGAGGCTACAAAATCTGGGGGCACTCAGACGACATTGAACTGCTCTTATCGCTGTCACCAACGGCATATCATGATTGGACAATATTTTATTTCTATAAGTCTATTTCTGGTATGCCGCAGCAGCTCCAGTATCCTATCACACATTAGCATCACGTCTCTCATCCGTAGCATTGAGGTCCTCACCAAATACACCTGGTAAAACTTCAGCCGATACTTCCCGTCAGCAGCCGTCTTCTCCAGCTCGGCCCTCCCAGCCCACTCAATCTCTGCCGAGCCGCCATTCTTCAGCTGCAAAGCCACTGAACCATGGAGCATGACCTCGTCTGAACCAGCGCCAAACGGGTACACCTTGCTGAGAGTGTGTTTCCGCGATGCGACAGCCTCCCACATTCCTTGTCTCAAAGCAGTGATTTCTACACCGTCAATTGCTGTCTGTACTCCTGACGGAAAACTTACCAGCATGACCTGAAGCCTTCTTTGATGCGAGGACAAATGTCGCGTCCTTGGCAAACATGTCTACATACTTGTCGGTCTCCCCAGGGGTGTCGGAAACGGCGTAGAAAGCCTGAAGAAACTGGATAACGTGCGGTTGAACCGATTGATCCGAGGGACTCTGCACAGAATACGACTGTTCCATTTTTGCGGTTTCTTTTCTGATCTTGTGATGATTCTGAATTGCGTTGTCTCAAAGCTTGTGCGTAGCAGTTTATCTCAATAATGTGTCGCTCCGTGACCCTGCTTCCGACTTCCGATAGTGGACTTCGGATCTTCCTCAGTGAGCGCTCCCACTGTAGCCAGTGTCTTGACGATCTTACCCCGCAGACTGATCGGACCGCGGGCAAATGCCGTTCCTGTTAAGGTTTAGCATTGACGGTGCATTATCCGCTCGTCCAAACGGAATCAACGGAATTACGAGGCGGGTGCATTATCCGGAATGGGGTAATGCGGTCTCTATGGTGGTATTGTTTGAAGTTTATAGTTACCAAGTTGAATATATATGTCCATGTTCAACTCCAGATAATAAAATATACTCATCATCAATTCACACTCTCACATCAACTTCCTTTAACAAATCATATTCATCATGCTCGGCAAGGTTGCTCTTGAGGAAGCTTTCGCTCTCCCCCGTCACAAGGAGCGAACACGATGGTGGGCTGGTCTCTTTGCCATCGACCCTGATAAGCACGCTGCCGAGATCAACGATATCACAGATCAGCGCATCAAGTACATGAACGAGCATGGTGTTGGCTACACAATTCTTTCATACACTGCACCTGGTGTGCAAGATGTCTGGGATCCCAAGGAGGCTCAGGCACTAGCTGTTGAGGTTAACGATTACATCGCCGATGCTATCAAGGCTCACCCTGATCGTCTCGGTGCTTTTGCGTAAGTCATATGTCACATATTCATGAACTTCACTAACAGCTTTAGTACTCTCTCTATGCATGACCCCAAGGAAGCTGCTGAGGAGCTTCGAAGAGTTGTCACCAAGTACGGCTTCAAGGGTGCTCTGGTTAACGACACCCAACGAGCCGGTGCAGATGGAGACGACATGATCTTTTACGACGGCCCTGAGTGGGATGTCTTCTGGTCAACAGTTACAGACTTGGACGTCCCCTTCTACCTCCACCCCCGCAACCCCACAGGCTCCATCCACGAGAAGCTCTGGGCCAAGCGCAGCTGGCTCATTGGTCCTCCTCTGAGCTTTGCCCAAGGTGTCAGCCTTCACGCCCTGGGTATGGTTACCAACGGTGTCTTCGATAGACATCCCAAGCTCCAGATTGTTCTTGGCCATCTCGGCGAACATATTCCTTTCGATATGTGGCGAATCAACCATTGGTTCGAGGATATCAAGAAGCCTCTTGGTCTGTCTTGCAAGTTGACTATCCGAGAGTACTTTGCCCGCAACTTGTGGATCACCACCAGTGGACACTTCTCTACCTCGACACTACAGTTCTGCCTGGGAGAGGTTGGAGCTGACCGTATTCTGTTCTCTATCGATTATCCTTTCGAGAACTTCTCAGATGCTTGCACGTGGTATGATGGTCTGGCTATTAATGATGTTGATAAGAGAAAGATTGGAAAGGATAACGCTAAGAAGCTGTTTAAGCTCCCTCAGTTCTACCAAAGCGAGGACTAAAAGGGAAACTGGAATTAAATACAATTAAGTACATAAATGCAATAGAATAACAGAACTTTGAGCGTTTTCAATTGGTCATAACCCTGAGTGACTCAAACCTGTACCCTAGCCAATACTCTCACTGATAGTACTTTTGATTGACAGCATAATTTTATGAACGCAAAGACCAGTTGAAACTTGCTATGAAGATGATTCAAGTTCAGCGGAATACAACCCATGCCAGGAATCCAAGTCCTTTACGATCTCTCGTCCTTACTCTCCATCATGTCATTAGGCAGCAGAGCTGTTGTGATCACACAACCCAACATAACACCGCCAGCAAGATACAGCACGCTGTTAATGTCTCCCTGCCCGTTCTCACCCGTACGTCCATACAGATGCTGTGCAATCAATGGACTCACAATACCAAATAGTCGACCCCAGAATCCTGCAATACCACAAGCCGTGCCACGGATTGGCGCAGGGAAAGCTTCAGGGGTCCAGCCATAAAGTACGGCGTTAAACATGGACTGGAAGAAATATTCCATAGTGAAGAGTCCTTCGTTTTTGGCACGCGTATCGACTGTGGAGAAGAGAATGATGGAGATGCCCATCAGTGCAGCTGATAGTACCATTGTCCACTTGCGGCCAATAGCTGGGATGCGGTAGAGTGTTGCACCAAGCAGTACTCCGACGATGCCGGGTGCATAAGTGTAGATGTATGCAGCGTATGTAGATTTGAGACTGACCGACGCAGCACCGTTCTTGAGAGCCAGGATACTTGGCAAGTAGAAGCCTGATATGTTAGAAATGCTACATCGAGTTCATGCTTAACTTACCTGCAACAGTGAATCCCCAGTAGTCCATGATATATGTCAACCATACAAGAACTGTGAGACGAGTCATCTTGGGACTAGAAAAGAGCATCTTGTATCTTGAAAGCTCAAGCTTGGCCTTTTGAGACCACGCCATGTTGAGTTGCTTCGTTCCAGCTCCCAAAGCAGGAGTTGCACTATTACCGCTTCCGAGAGAACTATCATCTGCCTGGAGTGACTCAAACAGCTCAAGAGTGAGTCCGCACTGTTTCTTATTCACCTTTGCCATGTGTTGAAGCGTCTCAATTGCCTGGCTGTCGCGGCCGCGATAGATGAGATACTTGGGGGTCTCGCGGAAGTTAAACACGAAAAAGCGAAGGATGAAGACCGCGAGAGTGATACCGCCAATTGTGAAGAGAAGGTATCGCCATCCCATGTTGTCACCGCGGGAACAGCATGTTTCCCCTGCCTCGGCATTGTTGCATGATACCAGAGGGTCAGGTTCGGAGAAGTTGGGGGAGCATGCATAGACTGGGATGAAGCCGAAAGCGATGGCACTGCAGAGGACGACTCCAATTGGTTGGAAGACGGACAAACAGGCCAAGAGGAAGCGTTTGTTCTGATCACATCAGTCAAGGTGCCTTTTTTTTTGGGGGGTGTGATGGACATACCTGGGGAATGAACTCGAGAGTAATTGTCGTGTCGATGGGAATATTCCCTCCGACACCAAAACCAACAAATGCTGTCAACACGAGAAAAGTGGTGTAATTATTAGATGCACCAAGACAGAGTCCGAATATCGATGAAATGAGACACGTCAAGTTGAACGCCCAGCGACGACCTAACAAGTGTTAGCAGACATCTCAGCCAAGGGAAAGGAATCTCCAGGTAGAGGACCTGTTGCGGCAAACGAGCCAAGAGCATCATACCAATAATATCCGCCAAAAACCCCCAAACAAAAGCCCCCGCCGTAAGCCCAGCATTAAAGCTCGTCGAGATATTCCCCGACTCGTTATCCCCAAAGCCCAGCTCCTGCTGCAGCGGTCCAAGCACGAGACCAAAAGCCTGAGCCCAGAGGAGATCAAGGAGGTACCCGAAGCCGCAGAGACCCCAGATGTACCATTGATATTTGCCCATTCCTTGAGCATCGATCTCGCGGTTGATGAGGACGCATTTCTTCTCGTAGAGGGTTAGGCCATCGAGGTCGCGGAGGAGGGGGTTGCGGGAGTTGTAGCCCTGTGCGTTTTCGACCTGGGATGAGGGTAGAGTGTCTCCGTCTACTTTGGACATTTCTTCTGAAGGAGGCATTGTCTGTTGAGCGAGGCATCTGCGTAACGTCGCGTTTCAGTTGCCGACAGTGGTGATGGAATGCGAAGATGAACAGTACGAGATTCTCGCCATCGCTATCTACTGTTTAAGCGATCTGCAATCTCATGTCACACAAGTACAACTTTAATCAAGCCATCATTGGCCTATACTATCAGGATCGTTGATGTCATTCCGGGTTGATGAGATGAAGTTGGGTGGATTCTGATTGGTCCGGAGCTTCTCCTCAGCCATGCAGTCATCATCTAAACCCGGCTGTATCCTTTGTTTATCTCGCGTTGGACCAAAGGCGGCAATTTAGGCTATCACGGGGCGAGCGGTACGAAAGCTAATCTGGTAATCGGTGAATTGTTTCCGGTTAAGATCCGTTTCCAAGACATAAATGTGACGACTCACATGTTTGGTGGTCAAGGGTAGGTGACGATATTATCCAGTATCAGGAATGCTCATATTTGTGTTGCATCAAACGCGCGACTGTGAGATATTGCTTATAATTACAATGCTGCGAGCGACATGGAGGATGCAAGTTTGCGATGACGTGTGTGATACTTTTGTCAGTGAAAGAATCTCAGCATGTTATCAGTCATCCTGTGCACATTGGATCAATGCAACTACAGAAAACGCAGTGACTGTATCAGACCACAAAGAACCGGCCATTTAATGCCACGTTCATACAGACGACAGCGCGTCCTGATCAACGCGTCGCGCACGCGACACGACTCTGGATGCACATCGGATTTTATTAGTCACCGAGATCGATCTTCCCCACCAGATCAAAGAATCTCCATCTCCAGAGATTAGCGTGGAGACAAGATCTATACTAACTCTGCTCTAAGCTCAAATCGGTGCAACCAGACAAGGCTTCCGCGCGAGGCTGTCAATGGCCCACCTGAGTCATTGACGTCAGCAGCAAAGTCAAGCCCGTCATGACTTTAATTATATTGTGCATTAATATGAATTTGCCCTTGCAACAAACTCTTGGTCTGTCCAAAGACTTGAGATAATTTTGTTAATGATTGATCTTGTCATCTATGTATCAGGAACCTTTTAATACTGATATTGAGCACGACGGCGCTGCACTTATGGCTCAGAACGGAGATAAGAGTAAAGATGGACGGAAGAAGGTTCTTGTTGTAGGTGCTGGTGCAGCTGGGTAAGTTGAGTTCAGCTCGTGATTTCTAGGGTTACTGACAAAGACAGCATGTCTACAGCTTACCATCTGTCGGAACATCCAGACAAATTCGACGTGACCCTGATTGATGCAGTTGACTACTGCGGTGGCCAGGCATTCTCCATTCCCATTGACAAGGAACGACATGGAGCTTCTTGGTGCAACCAAGGTGTCCAAGGAGGATCTTACATCTTTCATCATACTGTCACTATGTTCTCAAGGCAGGGCTATCACGCAGACCCTTGCAACCTACATGTTTCCTTTGGCAAAGACGAGACGTTCTGGAACAACGTATTTCCAACTCAACTTCTGGTGCGCCATGAGAAGGAAGTTCGTCGCCTGACGACTGTTCTCAAGTTCATGCGCTGGTTCGAGATTTTCTTCGCCTTGCTCCCGTTAAAGCTCGTCTTCAAGCTTTTCTTATTCTCTGAGGAATTCACCAACACTATTGCGCTGCCCATGACGGCTCTTTTCCTTGGAACTGGCAATGCTACGCCTGAAGTCCCTGCTATCATGTTTGAGAGATTGTGTACTTCACCGACTTACGGAATGTGGTATCCGTCCGACAGAAACACCGTCATAAGCAACCAACCGCCCATGATTGTCTTTCCCAAATTTTCAGAGTTCTACGAAACTTGGAGGAAGGATCTTGTCTCTCGCGGAGTCACCGTCCGTCTTTCTACAGAGTTGACTGAAATTGTTCAGAGGAACAACAAAGGCGTTGTTGTGAAGCTCAAGCCGAGAACTCCGATGCCCGATCATCATAACCCCAACGGCGGAGATCCCGATGCACCCGTTGGCGAGGAAAAGTACGACGAACTTGTGCTCTGCTGTCTAGCTGACGCGGCAAAGAAAGTCCTCGGCAAGACGGCAAGCTGGAAAGAGAAGAAGGTCTTAGGTTCAGCAAAATTCAGCGACGACATCACCATCACTCACAACGATTCCGATTACATGAAGAAGCATTACGAGAACTTTTATCGCGACGATTTGGCTGTTGCTAACATCAACGGAACTGACCAATCGGATCGTCTGGCGTTTGCAAAGACAGAGTACCGACCCATGTACTACATCAAGATGTACCCAGAGGACAAGTCCAAGCTTGAAATGTGCTTCGACTGCACGAATTACCAGAGTCAATTTCCTGAAAAGGTTCCCTTCGAGCAACATGTCTTCCAGACAATTTACCTCAACAAGGACCGGGACAGCAAGCTCTGGACTGATAATGAGATTGCCGAGGATAAGATCATTCGAAAGGACTGGTGGCATCAGCTTTGTCACAGCTACACTCACTATTTGTTTGTCATTCCGTGGATGATGTTCCTCAACGCCAAGAACCACACTCGTTTTGCAGCTTCTTGGACTCTTGTCAACGCTCACGAAGTCGCCGTCATGTCTGGAATTGCGGCTGCAGTGGATCTAGGCGCCAACTACCCTGAAGACTTGGAGAATGACAAGTTTGCATTCTTGTGTTTCCGGCTCTACTACCTTCTTACATATGGAAAATGGTACAGGAGACATTTTACGTCTAAGAAGTATTTAAAGTCCCAGACTACCGAGAGTCAGGCTGCTGCCGATGGGAAGAGTTGGGCTACTGGACTTTATGGCAGTGTTTACAAGGGGCCTGGTGTTTCGGAGGTGGAGAGGAGTGCTTGGAGGGAGGATATCAAGAAGGGATCGAGTACTGGTAACTTGTCTTGAAGGATATTAGTAGAGTGTAGGCTTGAGATTGAACGAGATGAGCGATTTCCTTGTTCGCATCAATAAATGGCAGTGACTCTACTCGCTAGTTGCAAATGTTATCACATGCAGTATCAAGCTAGCACGTGTTCGCTCGTGTTGGGGTTCGGATTTACTATGCTGTGCCCTATGTTTGCTTGGCAGGGGTATCTGTTGTAGGTCCTATTGCGTGACTTTCGATGGCTTGAGGCCCCGGACAATTTTGTTAATCACCTTCTCTTTCGTGAACTCTCATATAAAATGGCGCTAAGCTGTTCAAGACAGAGAGAGAAACTAGGTAGTCCAGTTTTCCAGTTAACTACTTCAGTCTTGATTAATTCTCTCAGCTCTCATCCATTTGACAACGGTTGAACTCACGGCAAATGTTCCCTCACATGTCGATCGTTCCAGCGAATCGTGTATGCATGCTTAAACCTTAATCATGGAAGGATTGAGGGATTCTAGAAGACTGCTGCATTCGCGGTAGTACTGTAGGGTATGATCATCCTCTATGCCATAGACTCTATGGCAATAAGCACTGCAGCCGGGCAACAGAATCGGAGGAACTTTTGCCACCCATGTCGATTCACAAAAGGGAAGGTCAGATCCGAGGTGAGACTGGCTAGGAACTAGCCCGAGGAAGCCGTCGCCTGTCATGTTCACTATCTGGTTGCTATTCAAGACTATGTGCGCTGTTCTGTCTCTGGTTGGCCGGAGCAGTCTGGGTATAAGCTTTGGAAGATTGCAGATCAGGGTGGCACCAATCATTTGGGGGTTCTCAGAAGAGTTAGAAGCTCGCAATCCCCAATACGCCACCCTCGTTTTGGGGGGGGGGGGGGGGGGGGAAGCTAGAGAGCTACTAGGGTTACTCCAAGTTGTCGAGTCCTTGAATCACTGACTTTGCCACAAACAGCAGTTCGTTGATGTTGCGAGGTGAGATCCATGGTGTTCTGGCGCCACTGGCTTGCATGAGTAGTGATCTAGCTCAATTGAGGGTATACTCTATTTCGACATCTGGCCGGTTGACGAGTCGTGGATCTTCCAGGCAAAGCTTCACTTGCGGGACTTGATTTCAATGACTGTAATCAACTCTGCTATCATCAAAATGGGGCGAAAAGATATAAATCACTATCATCGCACGATTCATCGTTCATATCAAGGTTCGCAGTCGCAGATGGATACCGGCAATCTAGGTGGATTCAACACGGGAAGGCCGCGCCTCTCATAGTTCTCGTTATGGCCTTGAACGATAAATTGGGTGGTCAAGGCTGTCAAGCTAAGCAACATGGGGTTAACCACCAAAGCTGGAAATGGTCACACGGGGTCATTTGGTGCCGCAATCACTCGGAGAGAGGGGACTCGTGTCTTCAATAGGCTTCAATACTTTATTCAGCCCCTGGCGACAACCCCAAGTTTTTGCGTGCTGCTGTCCCGTTGAAAGACGCTGGATAAGTCAGCGGATTCATTGGCAACCGGAAGCCCGGCACCAGCTTATCTGCGGGTATGTAAATACCTTCTTAAAGCGGTAAGTCGGGATTCCGTGGTGGTTGTGCGGGGCCCGAGATTTGGAGCTATCAGCGATGGTGATACGTAGACAGGCCGTGATTTGCTGTCCGAGGTTGCAGTGGCAATCCTGAGGAACTGTTCTAGAACAACCGCCCGCACGAGAGGAAGAAATGGCACCATAGCGCACTAGCTATGACCGTTTTTGCGACGTAACAGGAGCTTCGGCAACAGATATGGTACACAGTCAGAACTTTGCTCTAGACCCAATGAGGCTAATGCTCCTTTTACCAAGGGCCCATCGCATGACCAGCCTGTCAAGTTCAAGTTTGGAGAGACTCTGGGGTAAAGAGGAGCTGAAGCTTTGCTTCGTTGGAGAAAGACTGTCCCCCCCCTGCAAGTGACTACTCGTCGGGGACGCCAACCCAATAGAATTGACCCAGTAGGCTGTCCCTATCTGTAGAGCTCCAGCGCTATCTGGAACGGGGTGGCGCTGGACCCAACAAAAGGCCGTGGCGAGCCTGGGGCCATGTCCTTGATAAGAAGGTCGGGTTGGTCGTATTTTTGTCTCCGTGTTGGTATGGTGGTCAGATTGTAAAGTCCGGAAGCATTGCTGATCGCTGACGGGTCATTTTTACCAGTAGATTGGTCCACGCATGAAGCATCACAATATCTAAAACGAATGCAACGTGATCTAAATGTGTTGTACACATCGCCAAGATTGACAAGAGATTGCCAAGTCGGCAGCCAAGATGCGCCCAGAGATGTCAAGGAAACACGGCGACAATTGAGTTTGGGTGTGTGGCAGCCAGGGTAAAACACGGTCGTCGCATTGGAATGTCTCGTTTTAATTGCAGAGACAGGGTTCTAGACCACCCCCCCCTTCTCGGGGGAGGAGATGATATCGAGAAAGAACCCCGCCGAGCCCATCACTCGCTAGCGTCGCAGTAAAGCTTATCTTAAGCTTGTTCAAAGCTGCCTAGCGTCGCTGGCGGGCTTGGCACATAAAGACACTGAAAGCCCAGGTTTGCGAGAAGCTCCTGTTTTGTTTTGAGACAGACATTCTACACTTCTCTTCTTCGCTTTTGATACTTTTTACTGCAGCACAGTAAAAAAGTTGCCCAGCATGTCTTCATCACCGCACAAGGATGAGGTGAATTATGAGACCAAGGACGAGACTACGGTCACGGTACCTCACGATGAGGAGACGGGCACAACCACGGGTGAGGGTCACCTCAAGCGTGATCTCCGCAGTCGCCACATGCAGATGATTGCCATTGGAGGTGCCATCGGCGCTGGTCTCTTCGTCGGTTCTGGTAGTGCTCTTCACAAGGGAGGTCCCGCGTCGCTGGTAATTGGTGAGCAACACGAACAACATTGATCTGGAATGAATGCTAATTAATTATCGCAGGCTGTAAGATTCCTTCCCGCTCACTCGATGTCGCGCAATAACCAACACGTAATATAGATCTCATCATCGGTGTCATGTTGCTCTGCACCAACCTGGCCCTCGCAGAAATGGCCGTTCTGTACCCCGTCAACGGTGCCTTCTACACCTACATTGTCCGCTTCGTCGATCCCTCTTGGGGCTTCGCCTGCGGTTGGGAATATGCTCTGTCCTGGCTTACAGTTCTTCCTTTCGAGTTGATCGCTGCGTCGCGAACTATTGAGTTCTGGCGCACTGACATCCACATGGTTCGTAGATTTTTTTGATCTGCCTTGGCGGCTTGGCGATGCCCGATCGTCTTGGCATATGCACCTTGACGTTTTGACAGGTTCAATTAGCTAACATTGTCGCTAGGCTGTTTGGGTTACTGTCTTCCTTGTCGCTCTCACCATTGTTCAGATCTTCGGTGTCCGTGGTTACGGAGAGGGTAAGCTTTCATCATCATCTCCCCAGTGTCACCACTAATACATCGCAGTCGAATTTGTCCTGTCCGCCATCAAGATCTGCGCTTGTTTGGGATTCATCATCCTCGGTATCATCATCAACTGTGGTGGTGTCGGTGATCAGGGCTACCTCGGTACCAAGTACTGGCACGACCCTGGCGCTTTCACCAACTTCAAGGGCTTCTGCGCTGTCTTCACCGTTGCCGGTAAGTCTTTCACACTGCTTCACCATCAACTCACTAACAACTCTAGCCTTCGCTTTCGGTGGTACTGAGATGGTTGGCCTCGCTGCCGCTGAGACTGCTAACCCCCGAAAGTCTGTTCCCACTGCCTCCAAGCAGGTCTTTTGGCGTATTGCTCTCTTCTACGTCATCAACCTCTTCATTGTCGGAATCATCCTTCGATCTGATGACGAGCGTCTCCTCGGTGCTTCTGGCGCTAACACCAAGGCCTCGCCTTTCGTCCTCGCCATTCAAGATGCGGGCATCAAGGTTCTGCCCTCCATCTTCAACGCCGTCATCACCATCTCCGTCTTGTCCGTCGCCAACTCGTGTACCTTTGGTTCAACCCGTACCATGCAGGCTATGGCTACCCGTGGACATGCTCCCAAGTTCCTGAACTACATTGACAAGAAGGGACGTCCCCTCTACTGTGTTATCATTCAGCTTGGTTTCGGTCTGCTGGCTTATGTCGGAGAGTCTAAGAAGGGAGGCACCATCTTTGACTGGCTTCTGGCCTTGTCTGGTCTTGCTTTCCTCTTCGTCTGGGGCACTATCTGCCTCGCTCACGCCCGTATGCGATCCGGTTTCAAGGCCCAGGGCATTGATCTCAACCTCGTCCCTTACAAGACCCCCTTCGGTGTCTGGGGCAGCTATCTCGGCGTCTTCCTCAACGTCATTGCTCTCATCGCCACCTTCTACTCTTCCCTCTTTGTAGGTTCACCCAACCAACGTGATAATCACCATTGTACTAATATGACACCAGGCTCCCGATGGCTCTCCTCCCAATGCCGAGGCTTTCTTCATGTCTTTCCTCGCTGGTCCCATCATTCTCGCCCTCTACCTTGGATACAAGGTCTACTCTCGTGACTGGAAGTTGTATGTCAAGGCCATTGATATGGATCTCCAGACTGGCATTGTCCTCCTTGATGAGCCCGAGCATGAGATCCCCTGGACATGGAAGAATGCGCCAAGACGCTTGCTCTCGGCTATTATCTAGATATCTTGGCAGAAATTGTCTTTTAAATAGTTTGCTCCGGGGCACAGTAGTTTAAATCTCATTCAATATACCTCCGTCTTACTGTCCTCAATGTCATGTTACCCCAAATCTATTCGACCGGCAACAACGGAAGCGACCGAAGGGCTAGGATCGGCTATTTTGTGAATTCTAATTCCAATCTTCCCCAGCTTTCCCCGCAGATCGACTCGTATTATTTCTCCTTTCGGATTCTTGCCTTACGGCCCTGCATTGCTACAGGCGCGCATATTTCGCAGTCTTACGTTCCATCAACCCATTTCCCCCCCTTTAGCCTGAGTTGACAAGGTTGCGAAGCGCCTTCAGGCTAAACACGAACTGTTCCCATGGGGAAAAGCGAGGTTGGCAATGTTTCACTCAAAGTGACAATAATGCACAAAGAAACAAAGCAACCACAAATGCGAGTCAGATATTGGATAATTTTGTCGCTTCTATTCGGCCCGTTACATCGTGTATGCTTCTTGAATTAGCCGAAATTGATTCGTTGCTTGTCATGTACTGGTAATACAGACACATGGATGATACAAGGATTTATCCTGCAGCCTCAAACTGCCGGGCGAGATTTCATATATAGATACAGATGCAACAGCAGCTCGTTGCAGTGATTTTCCTCTGGTACTCCAAGCAGTTGCATTGAGTCCACTGTGACTCTACACTTTCCCGCCTGTACAGCCAAGAAAACCGAGCCAACATGGGTGTTGCAACGACTACAGTCGGCACCTATGATGCCGCCCTGCAGAGGCGCCAGGCGCTTATGGGTGCCAGTGGCGCGCGAGCCCTCGTCAAGAACTGGAAAGTCGCCCGAATTGCCGCGTTTGCCTGTATCGGAGGCATTCTCTATGGTTACAATCAGGGAATGTTTTCGGGCATTCTGACAATGCCTTCTTTCGAGAGACGTAAGACTCCTCTTCCTGTTTTGTGGAGATTTGCTGACATCTATAGACATGGGAGATTATATCGAGAACCAGACCAAGAAAGGTTGGCTGACATCCATTCTCGAACTTGGCGCATGGCTCGGAACTGTCATGTCTGGTGCCATTGCAGAATTGTGCTCCCGTAAATATGGTATCTTGATTGCTACATGTGTCTTTATTATTGGTGTCGTCATTCAGTCCACTGCCATTCAAGCTGGACATAATGTTATTCTCGCCGGTCGATTCATCACGTATGTGATTCCCAGTCCTCTTTGATCTCAGCTAACATCTGCAGTGGTATGGGAGTCGGTAGCTTGTCCACAATTGTTCCGCTTTACAACTCCGAATGCGCTCCACCGTATGTTACAACCGACGCTACTGATATACGGAGGCTTACAGTTTTATAGTGAAGTTCGAGGTGCCTTGGTCGCTTTGCAACAACTCGCCATTACTTTCGGCATCATGATCAGTTTCTGGATCGACTAGTATGTCAACATACCCTCGAGACTATCATATACTGACAATCGACAGTGGCTGTCATTTCATCGGTGGAACTGGCGAGTCTCAAAAGGACGCCGCTTGGCAAATCCCCATCTGCCTTCAGCTCGCCCCGGCTCTTATCCTGCTTGTCGGTATGGCATGGATGCCTTTCTCACCTCGATGGCTGATCCACCACGGAAGAGAAGAGGAGGCTAGAGAGGTCCTGGCCAACCTTCGAGATCTCCCTACCGACCACGAACTTATCGAGCTGGAATATCTCGAGATCAAGGCTCAATCACTCTTTGAGAAGCGAAGCTTGGCTGAGAGGTTCCCCCATCTTCAGGAGGACACAGCCATGAACACCGTCAAGCTCCAGTTCGTTGCCATCGGCGCTCTTTTCAAGTCTAAGGCCATGTTTAAGCGCGTGATTGTCGCTACTGTGACTATGTTCTTCCAGCAGTGGACGGGTATCAACGCTGTAAGTTACTATACTTTAACAACCATATATTCCCAAGCAGCTAATAAGTAAAGGTTTTGTACTACGCCCCCCAGATCTTTGGACAACTTGGTCTCAGCAGCAACACTACCAGTCTCTTGGCCACTGGTGTCGTTGGTATTGTCATGTTTATTGCTACTGTTCCTGCAGTCTTGTGGATCGATCGACTCGGCCGTAAGCCTGTCTTGACTGTTGGCGCTATTGGTATGGGTGCTTGCCATCTTATCATCGCCGTCATTCTTGCCAAGAACATCGACCAGTTTGAGACTCACAAGGCCGCTGGATGGGCTGCTATCTGCATGGTTTGGCTGTTTGTCGTCCACTTTGGATGTCAGTTTACGTCCAGCTCTCTTTTGCGGACTGATGCTAATGATGTTAGACTCCTGGGGTCCTTGTGCCTGGATCATCGTCGCCGAGGTTTGGCCTCTCAGCACGCGACCTTATGGTACTTCACTTGGTGCCTCAAGTAACTGGATGAACAACTTTATGTATGTGGCGTGACTTGGTATACTTTGTGCTAGCTAACTTTGATCAGTGTTGGACAAGTTACACCAGACATGTTGGAAAAAATTACATACGGAACTTATATCCTGTTTGGGTTGCTCACATGGATTGGTGCAGCTTTCATCTGGTTTGTTGTTCCAGAGACTAAGCGACTGTCACTCGAAGAGATGGTATGTATTCTTCCAACTTTACTAGCACGGCTGCTGACTGTTCTCAGGACATCATCTTTGGATCTGAAGGAACTGCCCTCGCCGATAATGAGCGGATGGCCGAGATCAACCGCGAGATTGGTCTTGAGAATATTATCTACCGTGATCAGTCTACTCATCACACAGAGGTTCCAGAGAAGGAGATGCTGTAATAGTTGAAGAAGAGGCCGCGGACGCTAGCTATCACTATTGGTTCCCTGGAGATGATATTGGTAATAGGCTTTTCGCACAGATTGAAGATTCAGAATAGCTATTGTCAATTGAGTCTTTCACCCATATTCTACCCAAACATTTCTGTGCAATCGTTATTTATGTACTAGTCGCCCTGCCTAGCCAACAATGATGGGTCTAGGCTAGTTCATGAATAATAGGTCTGAACATCATTGATTATAAGTCAGAAAGAGGCTATGGTCTCCCGCAACCGATATCTGTCAATTAATATATATAGCCACCGTATAGCCAGTTCTTATAACACTGGTATTTAGTTACCATTATTAGGTAAGGCTCATTGCTTGCATAAACTTTATCTGGCATATTATCAAGATTGAGTCTATGAGACAGAGAGAGATCATTTCAAGACCTTAATATTACATAGATAAAGTCTATTTTCTTCGACTTAAATAAACCAAACAACAAGCATTTATCAGGGTCCTAATGATTCAAGATGACTCACTTCCATAAATTTCCTCTTCCGTCAAAGAACTGGGCCTGTACTCTACGCTAACTCCACGCCGTGACATGCCTCGCCACTGTTTTTCGGAAAAGTGGCAGTGCCGGACCAATCGGAATGTCAGCATAACCAAGACAGCACCGTCACTGTATCCGAGCGCGAAAACTCGTTTCTGGCGAGGACTCATGCAAATATCTCTACTATTGAGGTTCCACTATGAGTCCATCTGAAATGACCGCTATGAAAGTGCAGGGCAAATGTCTCAATGACTTAAATATGGAATGGTAAGTCTTTAGATTCCTGTTTTATTCCTCGTTCATTCTTTCCTCAACAATTACAATAGTAATCAATGGCTTTCATTTCCTCTCCGGTGGGCCTTGGTGTCTCACTAATAGCCATCCTTATCGGGGCTATCATCTTCGCCAATAAGAAAACAAGATTCCCAATCATTAACAAATATCCCAAAGACTTCTTTCACCGTCAGGCGAATCACGAGTACAAGACCAATGCAAGAAAACTACTCAAAGATGGTGCTGCCAAGTATGGCGACAATCCCTTTACCATCTTGGTGCCAAACGGCGTGAAGACAATTCTGCCACCTTCTTGTGTCGGTTGGGCCAAGAACAACAAAGACCTGGACCACCAGCAACTCGTGAGAGACGAGTACTTTGCTAGCTACCCTGGTTTCGACGTTCAGCATGTCTTGCATCACCCGAATAGGATGGTCATCAACATGGTCCAGGGAAAGTTGTCCAAAACTGACAAGACTCTCCCTGTCATGAATGAACACATCAAGGCAGGTTTGTCTGAAATTTGGGGAGAAGACACGTCTTGGAAGACGCTCAACTGGGAAGATGGAACCACTGGAGTTATTTCTCGTGCAGCAGCATCCATCTTTGTCGGACCCGAACTCGCTGCTGACCCTGAATGGCAAAACGTTTCAAGGGCTTATGTTCTGGACTACTTTGGAGCTGTCGGAGAAATGCATTTGTGGCCCTCGTGGTTGAGATGGCTGGTTGTCTGGTATCTTCCTGGTGCCTCAGCTTGCCGTGCTGGTCTGAAGCGAGCGCGCGAGATGGTGAACAAGGTCGTTCAGAAGAGACGACAAGAGGAACAAGAGGCTAAGCTCGAAGGCAAGGAGGCTCCTGCTTACTACGATGCCCTTGCTTGGACACTTGAATCGCCACTTGGAAACGAGTTTGAGCCTGCAGATGTTCAGCTAGCTCTGGCCATGGCCGCCCTGTTTACCACTTCAGAGCTTTTTCGACAGATTCTGACTGAGATTGCTCGTCGCCCTGAGGTTGTTGAGCATCTGAGACAAGAGATTGAAGATGCTGCACCCGATCACGACTTTACTGCTACGTCGCTCGTCAAGATGCAGTTGCTCGATAGTTTTATGAAGGAGACCCAAAGACAAATCCCATCACTAGGTTAGTTTATGTCCGAGTGGTTCTTCGCAGTTACTAACTTCTTTGAGTGATATTGGAGAGATTGGTTACCCGCGACACCCGACTTCCCAATGGCACTGTTCTCAAGAAAGGAACTCATATCGCTATCGATTCTCGAGAAATGTACGATCCCGCGAAGTTTGAGAATCCCGAAGAGTTTGACGCTTGGCGTTTCTACAAGCGTCGACAAGCTGGAGACAACACAAGCTTGTTCGTGCAATCGAGCCCGGAGCATGCTCAGTTTGGCATGGGCAAGCACCTATGCCCTGGAAGGTTCTTTGCTGGCAGCGAGTTGAAGCTTTGCCTGGCTCATATCATACTCAAGTATGACATTAGATTGAAGGACGGGTGCTTGGGAAAGCCTATGCAGTTTGGCTTTTTGAGTGCCACTGATCCATACACCCAGCTGGAAGTTCGAAGAAGATAATATCATGCACCTTGTATTTGTATGCTTAATAGACTAGGAATTGATTTTTACAAATTGGAGCGCATTCTCACTGCTGGCAAAAGCTGCTTTCATGCAAGGTCAAAGGGGGAATATCGAGACACCACTTAAGATCTTATTTCACTGTGCCCCAGGGCTTGTTCCTATTTATGGCAGAAAAGGTAAATCCATAGCTACACCAAAAAGTCGATCACTTCTTATTTTTCTTCTTCTTTCTCTTCTCCTTGCATTTGTCGCACAACTTCTCAACCACGGTATCAATTACCTCAGTTGGCCTTCCGCATCCCGCAACTACGCCTCTTGCCGGTGGACATGGGAATATGTCATTCCTTATGATTTTCTGCTTGCTGCAGTCTGGGCATACTTCCATCTCTCTGCATTGCCTACACATTGTACTGGCCTGTAGTAATAGGTGAAGTTGTAGATAGTAAGAGGTTGTTGTTTAGAATGGTGGATTTAATTGAGCTGAGGTTTCCAAGTTACAGAGCGACAACGAGGCAATTTATACTCAAAGGAACTTGAGTGGTTCTGTGACCAGTGATTTGTTGTTCACAGTCAACTATGCCGGCTACAATGTTCACAGCCAGAAGGAGCTTAGAATCACATCATTATCTGAACCTTAAATAGCTGAACCGTGCCCCGTTCACAGACAAGTAAAACATACACAGGAACTGATGGACTGAAAGAAGTCAGTTACTCAGGCTCACTCTTCGCGATGTCACGTTTTGGAATTCTGCTAATCCTTACTCATGTCAAATGGCATATTACAATAATACCGTTTAGTTGCAGAATAATGAAGGCTATAGATAGGATGTACTAAGTCTATCCAGGCTACTAAATATCGCAAGACATTGCCCTATTTTCCAATATCCAAAACTCGAGTTATTTCCCTCCCCCCCATATCTCAGTAAACCTCTCTCACTTATTCTTACGTTTACTTCTACATTTAGAACACAGGGTTTTGGTTGTGTCAACCCTCCTCCTGCTGTTGCCACATCTTCCAAGAAGCCTTGAGACTGGGAACAACAGTGGTCAGCAAACCGCTGAGTAAGAAAGATTTCACAGACGCGGCAGACGGTTCGATATGTTATTTCTACACACATAACGAAGTTCTGGAATTTGGACCGGTAACAGGATATTGACTTAGTTATTCGTGGTACAGATTGAGAGAAATAATGTCGAAACTAAGGAGAGACCTAGTTGCCACTGGTGTAGAAGAGAAGTAAAGGAAAGGAATATGCTTCCAATTTATAATCTGGGATATTGAAGCATAGTAGAATGGCTCGTGATCTTCGATATGAGGCCAAGTTGATGTGTCAAGATGGTCACTCGATTCGATCACAGCATACAGCAAATATTATACACAGAACTGAGTGCTTGAAGAAGCCTCGCAAATCGGCTTGGTGATTTGATCAAACCGGTGGCTTTTTCAATAGTGAGAAGGGAACGTCCTTACCAAGCCCTATTGTCCAACTACACAATTTGGGAGGCTGGTGCTTCAAATGGTAGTCGCATATTGCCTGGGATACAACGTTGAAACAATGTCCCTCGAAGAAGTCTTTCAGATCACCCAAAGGGCTTGAAAGCCGAGGTGCAGCACTGGAGCAATCGTTACCCAACGACCAAGACAGCCAAAGCTCTCAACATGGTGGTCAACGCTTCAACGGCCTGACAACAGCCGTAACTTCGCTCCTCCTGGATCTAATCACGGAGACCTTGACCGCACGCGACAACGCGGATCGGCCCTTTCCTGCGGCTGGAAACGGGGATGGAAAGCCTCCAAGGTGGTAACTCAATTTGTCCATAAGTATTCTTCGATGCCCAGAGGAATATCACAAATGGAGCGGTTGCTATCTGGGAGCCTAGCAATTGCTGATGCTTGGTTACGGTGCCAGATCACTGGGAGAGCTTACCCTGGTAAAGAATATTTAGACTTAAGTTAAAATATATATCTATTAAACCTTAAGAATTATAACTAATTAAATTTAGCCTTCTTAAAACTAAAATATTTTTAGCTTATAAACATAGACTAAAGCTTCCCTCTACTAGATTAGAAAGATGTAGATATTGTTTAATATAGTATAATAACTAGGCACTTATGAGATCTGTTATAGAATTATGTATTATTTGTAAAATATAACTTATATCTTGTATTGATCTATTATGCCTAGGGTTGCTGTGACATAACCTGTATTAAGATACATAGTAGCTATATGTTCCAACATGAGCAAATTTGTTAGTCGCCTTTCGGCCACTGTCCATCGAAGCTAGAGGATCTTAGTCGGTGGCTAAGATCTAAGCATCATCGCTCGTGGTATCTTCTGCCTCACTTGTGCCTGGTGGCGGGGGTCCACCAGGGCCGCCAGGGCCACCTCCTCCAAAGTTAGGGTTGGTATGGCCGCCATCCTCATATCTGAAGACTGCAGGGGTAACCTTGTCAGTGGTAGTGATGTTGATGCCATAAGCCAGCCAGCCGAAGAGGCCCTCAGCAACAGTGTCACCAAGAAGGGTCCATTCGACGACCGGATCGTAGTCCTGGTTGGCAGCCTGAGCTAGAATTCCGTCACCAGCGTTTGTGGTCTGAGCCTGCGTGTTGGTGTTGTAAGGAGCAAGAGCTTCAACGTCGTTGATCAGATCCTGGTCGAAGTAAGTCTGCCCAATGTGGCTGCTGTAGATGACGTTTCCAAGGGTCTTGTTCTGGTACAGAGTAGCGTTTGCATGAGCCAGGAGGTGGATATGCGTCGTACGGCCAACATAATGACCTGGGAAGATGGTCTCAAACTGGGCCACACCATCTGTATCGGTTGGCTGGATGCCGCGGCCAAAAGTCTTATTAATGTTGGACTTGTCAGCAAAGTTTCCGTTTCCCTGATTATTCACGCCACCATAAACACCAGTCGAGTTACAGTGCCAGATCTCAAGGTATAGGTTTGACACAGGCTCGCAGGTAGCTACGTTGATGATTTGGTAGTCGAGAATAAGGTCAACGCCCTCCTGGTCCTCTTTCAGATTGCGCCGAACAGATTCACCACTGACGTCTCGTAATTGTTAGCGCATATGGTTTCGACAGCTGACCAACACTCACAGTATGGACCGAGAGTGACTTCGGGGGTTAACACGCATGAGTTTTGGCCTGCGAAGAGGATCTCGGCTGGGGTGTTGGGTGTATACCCAAGGTCGGTCTTGTTGTGGTCTGTGTTGAGCACGTCCTCAAGATCGCGCTTCTTGATACCGCCTGAGGCAAGCCACATTAGAAAGAGACGAGCTATGTACTGAGTATTACTTACGCTTTCGACGATGCTCCTCGATCAAGGCAGAACGACGCTTGATGTTACGCTCGGTGACACCTCTGGCCTTCAGCGTCTCAGCACAGTGACGGAGGGACAATCGCTCAGCGGTGGCTTCGAAGGAGCGACGCTGCTCAAGCTCATCGTGGTGGTCTTCGCCTGGATGAGCCACGGCCAAAGTAGCCAATGCCAAAGTAATTGAAGCAGAAAGACGCATGATAACAGCACAGAACAGAGACTGATGTGAACGAGGTCCAATCTTGGCATAACAAACCAGGCATGCGAGAAATTCAGTTCCCTTTATGCATTTTCAGACGGACTATCACATCTCACTCTTCAGTTCTCAGGGTTGCATCACACCGTTATCCCACCATCGCAAATCACGTCTTTATCCCGTCCGTCTTGGCAATGTCACGTCGACAAAGTTCCGCAATGCGAAAATGGCCGCAGTTGGCAGGAGGATCCATTTCACATGTCGATCTTCTTGAAGAGGCATGACGGTTGCAACGTGACGTTAGTAAATAGTCTTTCCTAATTCGCTGTGATATACGTAACCCCATGGTAAATCGTCGGGATGTGGGCAGACACACCTGATAAGGTCCACAGACGGCTCGGGAACCGACTCGTTAAAGAAGGTCAAAAGGCACAGCTGTATATAGACCCATACATCCAAGGTTTCAGATGTTCAGGCTTTTCAAGATTCTGCCAGCGGCACCATAGCCGGGGCCGCGGTCGATAAGTTATGTGACTGTTGAGGCAATTACAAAGGAGAGCCACTAAAACAGGAATGCCTTGAGAATTAAAATAGGCGCTCAAGTGAGATAATTGGATTTACTGCATTAAATAGAGGATGTATTGTATATATAAGTTTTAAAGCTTTCCTTACTTAAATTAGGCTCTCGCTTAATTACTTTAGTTATTAAGCTTATATTTTCTATCACATGAAGCCCAATCGAAACTGAAGTTTTACAGATCAGGTTCTAACTTACCTATTACGGGAATGTTAGGAAAGCCAAAACAGTACTGGGCTGTTAATGTGCCCTAGCTATAATGTAATTCACAGCCTGTGAAGGGATGTCTAAGTTTGAGTTATATTTGTCCTAATGATAGATGTTTTGCACCCAATCTCACTTGTCTACATGAGATTCCGCAGGGATGCTGTGCGCCGTTCAATCTTGATCCGTTATCTAAGATATTGACTAAGCTTCATTCCTTTGGTTACGCAGCCGATATAGCCAATTTGAGCCCACATGGTCAGTATCCCCATATTTACAGATTTGTGTCCCGGAAATGAACAGAATTTAATACAATTGACTAACAACTGGTCACGCCTGGCAAAGGACGGGAACAGCCGTGCCAAGTCTTATGGTCCACATTTCCCAAAGGAGCGACGGAGTCGGCACGAGGAGGTGGCCGACCAGTCAGCATACAGACAGAGGATAGACATCACTGAAGAGGAGACCTAGCACTCCGTTCCTTCTTAGAGCTACGCCGAGAAATGCTTCTAAGAATGTCGACGATTTTACTATATAAACTCGGGTAACAATTTGTTTAAGTTCAGAGAGTTTAACACATCTTACATTATCCTTGGAGATTGCTTAAGAGTTTACTTATTTTAACCTGAAGCTTTTCCCCTAATAATAGTTAAGGGGTATAAAAGTCCCTTTTTGCTTTGATTTATAGATAAAAAGCTAATATAAAACTTCTAATAAGAAACTCTATCTAGAAAGCAGTAATCCTATCTCTATCCCATCTCTAAGCTATTATCCCCGCTATCCACCGACAAAAGCTGCCTGACCGACGCAGCCGGTGGCAGCGTAAATGCTATAGGTATATCCATCAGTTCCTCCTTCCTCCTTCCCAGCGCCTAGTTCCTTAAAAAATCAACTGGCCTCAGTCGTGAGCGCAAAAGCGCTCGCCCATGCCATAGCCTGGATTCCCTGCAGGAAAAGTCTGGCTATGGGAAAACCACGTCTGATTTGGCGGATCATCATGCTTGCTTTCAGAAATGTGCTACGAGCGGCTGGATTTTCGAGATGCGCAGCTACAGTTCCGACTGAGTTGTAAAGTCCACATAGCGTCATGCATGAATAACCACGTATGGCAAAATGTTTTATGTACTCAAACACGACGTCTTTGTCGATGCCAGCTAGTTGAATGCAATGCTTTTTGGCGGTCGTAGGAGGCTGATTAATAATTCATCGATGTAGATTCTGTCTCTGTTAGAAAGTGGAATCCAAAACATGTGGAGGTATAAGCACCTTAAGAAACAGGTCTGAGGTGTCAAGTTCTCATCTTGTTTTATGCGTTTGGTAGGTTTGCGCTCCATTTCAAAACCGAATTGTATAATTCTCGCCTCCGTTTGAGATCCTCTTTGTTTCCAATCTCTTGTGCTCGGATATTGCAAAACATTGTCTCATACAGCAATTCCGATAAGTCACAATTGGTATCTAGAATACCGGGCACAAACGGAGGCATGCCACTCTCTGTCTGATTTAAGTCACCCTATAAAGCGAGATCTTCCGAGGGCCTATCTTTTGCATGAAAGCATCTTGGTATTGTGTGCGGTGGAAGCAGACTTTGATGTTGTTGAACGTCCGGTCTAGATGAAGTCGACGAAACATTTCGTATGCAGCAAGCCTATACATCTAATACTTGAGTCAGCTATACGTCATGACCAAATGCTGGAGGTCGACATTTTCGAACAGGTCATTATCAGTCACGTAGCGAGAGCTTTCAAAACAGCGCTGTCAGACAATTTGACCTGAATACGTACCATACATGCTCGATCCATGCCCTGGTACGCCGAGAGAGTAAACAATAGGGTGAGCCCTTGCATTGTTGGAAGTGAGGCTCGACCGTTTTCCAAGTCTAGTAGCTTCTTTGCCTCGTCTAGGAATTGTGCTCCTATGCTCTTGCCCGCGATAGAACTAAACATCTTTGCTCTTGTAGATGTGAACTATCAGTAGTCAGGTTCCTAGTTCCAGACAGATGGGATGCAAAGTAAACGTACACATCTAGAAGCGCAAATTGCATTAACAAGGAAAGGTGAGCAATGCCTAGCTTTCTTGACATCACCACTGTTCATATCCTTTAGAAAGGCCTGAAGATCGATGAAGGGATGAAAATAATGCATCATCCCAGGTGAAGAAACACGATATTAGCTGCGAGACAAGCCCATTGCCAGCGACAGCAGTCCAGGACTTGGCATGTACGCGTATTGGGCTTTCACTCAACGTCTTGAGGTTCAAGGCGTCCACTCTAGGGTTCCAGCCTGTTGAGGTGATATCGGGACGTGGAGATGGAGGGTCTCTTAGTATGATTGCGCCCCTTGCAACATTCAATACGGTGATAGGATCGTCTGCATCACGGATTCGAGCAAACGCCTGTCGAACCTCACTCTCCGGGAGCCTTTGAAGGAGAGCATACAGCTCATTTTAGATGATCTGGCTATTGCTTTGATTGACCAGGTTATTCATGGAATTGAAAAGGAACCGCTGGGGCCAGCGGATTTGAACCGCTTGGTGCAACAAGTTAAGGATAAGAAGGGCCTGAACTAAGGGGTTCGACCGATAAGGTGGAGCGTATAAGTTGGCGGCAAAGGAACAAGTCTTGTTACAAATCAATAGAAGGATTTCAGGAAAGCCCTATAAACATTTAGTTATCCTGTGAGTTTACATAACGAGATTTGTCCCTAGGCATCATCAGTCATGGGTAAGGAGGCCTTCCGGTCCGTCTTCTAGGCACCTGCAGGAGCTGCCCTAAGCCATTACTGATCTCTTTTAGTATGGTAAATAGCATGCCAGTACTATTTCGCTTTCCTATAAACTATATAATACTAATAGCTCGAGCATAGGTAAGGAGAGGTACAATAATAAAACTACTGCAGAATGCAGGAGGCTCTAGCATAATACTATGCGCCCTGAGAGTATGCCAAGAAATCCTCGGGTAAGTCACTCCTACAGGGGGTGCATTGCATTAGCTCGACTTGAGAAGCGTTCTTGTGCTTAAAGTAGGAATCTCGAGACTCCTTTCTGGTTCATAAATTCCATATGGAAGGTTTCTTGCTTCACGGGTCTATTATTGCATATACCAAGTGCCTATTAGATCTTGGCAAGAGCCGCATAACTATTTGTACTTCATCTGAAGCTCCTCGGCTTCCTGAATTGCTCTTTTTGCCTGATCCGTATACTTCCTCTGGTTCGCCTGTTGCATACTAAATGTTTTCTGAAACTTGTCTACCATGAACGGCTTCAGGACCGTCTTCTTGGCTGTAGTATAGTCATAGATGACGGTGTCGTCGATGCATCGTGCTGCCAGGCGGCGGTATTGTTCTGATAAAATCCAGGCTTCCATCTTGAGTGATGTTGACTCATTGGTTGGAGCTTCAAGCAGTTTGTACAATACAGTGATGTGGTCTGGGAACTCAAGAGGCTATAGCACAGCGGCTGGTCAGTCTTGAAGATGCTGGGGCTGACAGGGGAGTCATACAAATTTGTATTCCGTTGTGATGCTTCTGAGAATAAGACCAAGGCTACGTGGTGTTGGCAGGTCATCCCATTGAGCCTTTTCGTGCTCTGCTGCATCCTCACTGTGCTGTCGGATGAAATGCACCCGCCCAGTTTCGACATAGCGGTTATACATCACGTTGTTGACATGGCCTATAATACATCAGAACGATCAGATCTCGCAAGCGTTATAGGATGCCGTGTTGCTCACCCTGAAAATATTAGATTCAGTCCTAAAATGTAACGAAGGAGGATCCACTTACCATGCTATCCTAAACGATGAGAACTGTCAGAAATCATGCACCTATCACTGATAAGGAACTGCTTACCATGTCACCCCAAAGGAGCTGGTGGTTATCGAGACCTCGCCATTTCTTATCGGTAAGGAACCCTTGCTGTCCTGCCAAGAGTTGCAGCCAATTTTGTTCATTTGACACCAATTGTCTCTTGGCTTCTTGAACGCAGGTGGCTGGGTAGTTATCACTAGTGAATTTCTTCAGCTGAGCTTGTAGATCAGCGAACCACCGAGAGGGAAACGAGGGAAGATCATTGTTCGATTGCGCCTGGCCAGATTGGAAACGAAGCTGAGAAACCGGAGCCTTCGATGCAAGGTTAATTGGTCGCTTGAGAAGCCGCAGAGACATGATGCCAGTGCAGGGAACTTGGGTTGAGTGATGGAAATAGTGACAGTGGAAACGGGCTCGGCTGCCCCAAAATAAAAGTTCCGATGGTCGGTGGCCTCGGTATTCGGCGAAGATTCTCCGCGGCCCGGAAGATTTAGGCCTGCGTAAGCCGAGTCCAGATAAAACCGGCTGACCCGCAAACCGAACATTACCCTAAAGTTAAAAGAGAGGAGAAAATTCAGCATTTAATAAATAATAGATTAATAAGAAAATAAGCTGTTTCAAATTATATTCTCGGTATTAATAGAAACGCTAATTTGAAAGAGGTGACTTTTTAGGTTATATAGCAGAATTGGCTTTTATGAAGTGGAAACAGCTTCGTGGTCGGATTTATCATTACTAGATAAAGCAAAGATGTTTTACAAACAACAACAATAAGAAGTCGCTGCAAGTAGTTCACGGCTTATTAGCAACCCTTATATGACAATCTTTTATCTTTATCACTTTTCCAAATCAACCAGGCCAGCGAAGTGCACAACATGCTCCAAAACAACAATTTATTATTCTGTGCTGACCATAGGTGCCTCGAGGCGTGTGTATGTCAGTTTATTGAACATGGCATAACGCGATCTTGCTTATCAGTCACTTTGTCAATACTACTAGAACGATATCATTTTGCTGTCCAGGATGTTTAACTGTATCTGCCGATTTAGCTGCATACCCACGCACAGAGCAACCTCAGCGGGAACTAATGTGAGTCTTAAGGCTATAGCTGATCCAACAATAATGGCACCATCCCTTTGTCTTCCCAGCGCGTAGGAGGACCCTGAACAAACGGACATAACCGCTTATGTAGTATTCCAGGCCTCGTATTTCATCCACAAACTGCTTGGCAGCGCCTTGGCGTGGGTCCGAGAGCCTGGTTTGGCTTAGTTTTGCTTAGGTTAGTGTCAGGTACCGGTAGCTCCACCAGAAAGGGGAAAAGTGACAGGGCAGGGAACGATAATTCCATCCATACAGCCAGGGTTTCTGGGTCTAAACATAGCCACAGCTGAGATCGTGGCTACATGGTTCATTGAGGTAACCTTTTAAGCTTGAAACATAAAAGCTTTGCCTGGTCTTCTTTATTCCGCTAGCATCAGACAGGACCATTCCTCTCTGCACTCGCTATCCGAGTCTTTCTTTCGTTTTTCCTATTTCGACATTTGTTTCATTCAGACACTCGTTTATTGCTGAATCGTCATTCGTTTTCTTTTCGTGGTTCTCGATAATCTAATAATTACACAATCCGACTAATAATCTTTCGCTGACTCAACAACTACGACAAACACTCCCGCGATATTGACATCATACTTCAAATCTCCTAACTCAACCAATATGGTTCAACTTCCATTCGTGGCTCTAGCAGCCCTACTAATTACTCCATTCACTTCTGCTGCTCTAACGCAGTGCCCATCGAAAGAAGCATCATGGACATCCAAGACCGGCACCGAGTACACCATTTGCCGCAATACTGACTACCGATACGGTGGAGGCAGTCTCAAGGTCGCTCGGGACATCAAATCTACCAATGCCTGTGCCGAAATCTGCAGCAAGGACCCACGATGCGTCAAGGCTGTATACGATAAGCGAAATCGCATCTGTCACGTCAAGGACAATGCCAACGAGGCCAAGATGAACTGGGCGTCAGACGCCAAGTTCGACACTATCCGAGTCAAGAACGTCAACGAGGGAGTCTTCATCTCGCGCTGCCCCAACCCAACCAACAACTACCGCTCCAAAGGTGGCAAGACTTTCAACGTCTGCCACAACAGCGACTACGTCGGCCCGACTACTCAAATGACCAAGAACTGCGCCTCTCTTGCTGCGTGCGCTGATATCTGCTCTGGTATCAAGACATGCAAGAAGGCTGTCTACGACAAGCAGGACAAGGTCTGCCATATCAAGGAGACTGAGCCCAAGGCGTCGCTCTTTTGGGTGCAGAGCAAGCGATATAGCGTCGTTCATGCCCCAGTCGAGTCTAAGCCTGCAACCCAAGGCAAATGGTCTGATCTCATCCGTCTCCCTGTCATTCCCGTCGCCGCCTATGTTGTTCCTCAATTCCCTCAATCACAGCAGCTTCTTTTCTTCTCATCTTGGGGTGCTGACGCCTTCGGTGGCGCCTCTGGCCGTACCCAGTTTGGAGTTCTCGATCTTCCTTCAGGTGCCGTCGGACAGCGAGAGGTCGCTGATACTCACCATGATATGTTCTGCCCTGGAATGAGTCAACTCGCTGATGGACGCATCTTGATTCAGGGTGGTTCCGATGCCGAGGCTGTGACACTCTACAACCCCAAGACCAACGCATTCACTCGAGGACCCGACATGAAAATTCCTCGTGGCTACCAGACTTCCACAATCCTTTCTGATGGCAGAGTTTTCACCATCGGAGGAGCTTACTCCGGTCCCCGCGAGGGAAAGAACGGCGAAGTCTACGATCCCAAGGCCAACAAGTGGACCATGCTGCCTGGAGCCGATGTGAAGCCCATGCTCACCAAGGATCGAGAGGGTATTTGGCGTGAGGACAACCACGCTTGGCTCTTTGGTTGGAAGGATGGCAGTGTCTTCCAAGCCGGCCCCAGCAAAGAACAGCATTGGTATGGCACGAAGCAAAAGGGATCAATCGTCAAGTCTGGTAAGAGAGATAACGCTGATGCTATGTGCGGTATCTTTGTCATGTACGATGCCGTTGCTGGTAAGATTCTGTCAGCTGGTGGTGCGCAGGACTACACCGCAAGCGACGCCAACAAGCGTGCTCATATCACTACCATTGGAGCACCTTACAAGCCTGCTTCCGTCAAGCGTGTCGCTGATATGGCTTTCCCTCGTGGCTTCGGTAATGCTGTTGTTCTTCCCGATGGAACTGTTCTTGTGACAGGAGGTCAACGCAAAGCAATGGTCTTCACCAACACTGACGGTATCCTGGTCCCTGAGCTCTACAACCCTGCCACCAACAAGTGGACCCAGCTTGCGCCTCACGCTGTTCCCCGCAACTACCACTCTGTCTCCATCTTGTTGCCTGATGCCACGGTGTTTATCGGTGGTGGCGGCCTCTGCTACGTTGCCAAGATTGGAGGTTCAACCGCTGGGTGCGACAAGACAGCTGACCATGCTGATGGAGAGATCTTCCAGCCTCCTTACCTGTTCAACAAGGATGGCTCCATTGCTAAGCGTCCCATCATCCAGAACCTTGCCCAGAAGCCTGTCAAAGCGGGCAGCACTCTCAAGTTCAGCGTCACCAACACTTCTGGCAAGGTCAAGATGTCTCTTGTTCGTATGGGAAGTGCTACACACTCAGTCAACAGTGACCAGAGGCGTATCCCTCTCACCGACTTCCAAGTCAAGGGCAACCAGTACACCGTCAAGCTGCCAAAGGATAATGGTGTCCTTCTGCCTGGCTATTACTATCTCTTTGTCATGTCGCCGCAGGGTACTCCTAGCATGTCAAAGACAGTTCAGATCGCTTTGTAATCAGCAATTGGACTGTAGTATTCTACTCTCAAGATAGGAACATTATTATACTACAATAAACCGTATTCCACAACCCCGATAGATTATAACCATAATAAATAAGTTAAATGGCGTTTATCCGTATTGTCTTTATCTCCTAAATGTCGACTGTATTGAATATGGAAAACCCCTCTTAACAGAAGTGACATCTGCTATATGATTAACCTCGTGATATAGTAGATGATATAGCATTTCAGTAGCTTTGAATCTGTATCTATATAGAAATAATTATATAGATTCTTGATCTATCTTCTATGTAGCTATTCTCGTGTATAAATGCCCAGAAAGCTTGCAGACAGACGATAAGCAAGGTCTGGTTTGCTAAGAGGTATAGCTCAATCACGATGCATCTACCAGTTCGCCAATTGGAGTTTGTTGCCTGATTGCCATTGCCTCATTTTCCAGTCGATAAAAGCCGCAGTCTCTACCCCCAAATTCAAGTATCTCAATCTTCTCGTCAATTTCTCTACTGTAACAAATCCGTTGTTGTACTTCCCCGCGCGGTGTATTGCCACTCAAATTCTCACTGAAAGCTTATTACATTCTCGACACTTCTGGCAATACAGCTGCACTATAGTGATGACAGAAATGGCCAACATACCTTTGTACTCTATAAACTTTACTAGAGTTTTGCAACATACTGACATAAAACAGTTCCGATCTGAACGATCCTGGCATTATGCACCCAGTTGAGGAGCTATTCCTCGACATCTCCATTCATGAAGTACTTACCCAGACAATGGTAACCTTTGTCGAGCCATGGAAGACTACGTATATCGATTCAATCCGCGAGCAGCGCTATGGCGATGCCATCTGGGCTCGTTACTGCATAGAGGGAGGGGTTGAAAACGGTGTCATCATTGGTCAAGGCCCAAATCCCGACATCACCGTGCTTGATCAAATCAGGGAAGATGCACTTGAGGCGAAGACGAATGAACCAGAACTGTTTGCAGAGGCTTTAGAGCTCTACCGAAATACTAGCAGTACAGACGGGCACCCAGAAGTCCTCGAGATCATCTTTGACACCGATAGGATGGAGCATCAAGACTGAAGGTGCAGAGACGAGAATAGAGAGGAGAGGATGAGGCGGTGGAGGTGAGCGGGGTAAGCCATACTGGAGGCTAGAGTCGTCACTAGGATAATCTGTATGAACCTTTGGGGGAGGCAAATCACTGTATACACGATGGGCCAACTCATAGCTTCAAATACCTCTTGCTCTCTCCGCGTGGAGGAAGTGCCCTTGCTAAGTGACGAAAGCCAGCGTCAAAGAGTATTACTCATTTGAGGGAACATGCTCAAAAAGACAACAGCTCGGATATGCCGGCATTCGAGGATGGCACGTGTCTAATCCAGCCAATCGGACCAAGTAATAAGGGCTTTCGAGGTTAGACCACAGAGATAACTTAGAACAACCAACACATAATAAGGACCAACAGAGTCTCAGAATGCTCACGGCGTTAATGCAAAGATGGCATGTTAAGTCTCGTATAGACTCTGTTAATGTGATTAAGTGAAGCGGCCATATTAAACCATCTCGGACAATGCAAGTCCAAAGCTAAATAAAGACATGCTTAACATGTTTAATATTTTACCATAATAAGAACCTAACAAAGCAGCTAAAACAGAATCGGTTATATATGCCCCTCCCTCTAACATAGTCAATACCAGACCGCGAGTAATAATATCGTTCTTCTTTGTGTATGTGTTCAATTACCATGCAGAGGATTATCTGTCATGTTCTCTGCGGGATTTAGTCACCCTTGTTGCTCGACAACCAATAACCAAATCCTGGCTGAAGGATTGCGGCAGAGACAACAACCAACAGCATATTGTCGCATTTACTACCATGAATCCTTCTCGTATGACAAAAGCAAGCCCGAAGGAAATTGCTATTCATGGTGACTGCAGACTCAGAGTTGGACCCTATCGTTCTGCTCCAGATGTCACCTATAACACAGCCCATGCCGTCACCATTCTGATTGAAGAGAAGTGTGCGAGGAGGATTGGATGCTGCCAGTTTGTATCAGGTTCTTCGCCAAAGAAATGGAGGACACCGAAAGGTCTGTCTCAGCTCGAAGCGGAGTGGATGCCGATAAACAGTTGAGTCTTATATCTCTGAAGATGGGTAATGCTGCATCAAAGAGCCTCACCCTCGAGTTGGTCTTCTTTTTGGGAAGAGCAATGAGTCTTATAAGTATTAGTGGAATGATTACAGGCTTTACCTAAACACATACGAAACTCATCACAATCCTGTTGCTTAATTTGTCTTATTTCAGCCTAAGATACTGATTGATAGTTGAAGTTCATCATATCCCAGTGAGATATATCAAGCCAATGCCTTAAAAATCCTCATTAATTGTAAGGACTAAGGGAGTCTAAAGCTTTTGATGTTTAACAAGAAAGTACGTTTAGTCGATTGTCATGACTATCTAATATTTACAAAACAAGCATTATGAGCTAGGTTTTGTGTGACTATGGCGCTGCAGATACCTGCGGCTTCTCGATGCCATATATACGATAATACTCCTCGCTAATTGGAATCTGCTTTGCACCAGCTGGCCGAGTGACATTCCGCCCCCATTCCTTTGGCACTGAGTGTTTGTCCTGCCACTGATAAATCGCATCGAAATCTCTACACTGATGGTTGACAGCAAAGTCTGGAAATGGATTTGTTTGAGTCTCGACCCAGTTGAACGTAATGATGTCCAAGTTGCCATTACACATGAGGTTTTGCATCAATATGTCTGTGCAATGGCTGACATGAATCCAATGCAAGTCGCTAAAAGGCTTCTTTGCTGTACCATTGCGGTTATACTCGGCCCAAGCCAGATGACGAAGAAGGTTGAGGCAGTGGATCTGATGAAACATATCGATTTGAGCCATGTAAGCGTTGTCGCCAAGGCCATACTCTGGTGGGAACTTGACGAGGAGCTCTGGATCTTTGCCCAGACGGCGAACCTCGGCCTCGTTGATAGGGAAAACACGAATGATCTCCAGATCCTCCCATGCTTCATCAACTTCTGGATCAGGCTTGAGAGAGTTGCGCCACTTGGAAGGGTTCTTCGCCTCGAATAAGCCGCCCTCCGTCTCAATGGGCCTCATCTTGAAGTTGATCGAGTCCAGAACAGGAGCTTTAGTCCAAATTAACAAACCGTGAATATCGCAGTAAGAGAAGAAAGACTTACAGTAGAAGGAAGTCTTGCGAATGTGATCCATGTCAGACTCCGGGCCAAACCTAAAGGAGGCAGCAATAAAGAGACCCAAAGATATCAGGAAGAGAAGAAGGTTCAGAACAACCCAAGAATGTGTTCTCCAATTCCGTCGCTGGGTCGTCGGAGCCCATTCGATCTCATCACTGTCTCTGTTGCTACCAAGAAGGCTCTCATCAGAACCTCTATCCTCTTTGCAAGACATGATTTTGGCTATGCTCATAGATCTTGTTGGCACGCGAACTGATCCGATAAAAACAGCTCAAATGTCCTGGCCCCTCAAGGTTGCAAAAAGATTAAATGTGATGAAAGATGAGCAGAAACTCAAGCAATGGCGTGCTTTATCACCAATATCCTGTTGCATTTTGTTATCGTCGCCGTATCTGGGGGCCAAAACAAAACCACCTTCCCCAAGCAGAATATCAAAGGTACTTTTGGTGTTAGATGCCGATCAATCCGGCAAAGGATTCCGATACAGATCTCGGATTTCCCAATGGATCTCCAAATGGGTACTTTTGGAGTCAGATGCCGAGTTCCGGTAAGACGTCCCCTCTTGACGCGATGTCTTTGGACTCTGGTATCACCATCCTACACCAAAAGGAGATATATAGTGACGTATTGTCGTGAGAACTTCTGTTGATAGACACCACTGGAGGACTTTTGTTGGATATGTAAACCTTATCTACCCCGCAGTAAAATGACCTTCCCTTCCAAGTAGTTACCGATTTGAACAAATATACGAGATGCATGAAAGAGCAGACGACAGGGTATCTTATTTAATGTTGAGATCATCCTGCAAAAGCTCATGGCCATGAAGAAGCAAGTCTGACAATACAGCAGTTCCTAGCGATTCAGAATGAAGCTATCTCAGATCCTCAGCACTGCTGCACTATGCAGCTTTGCACTTGCAAGCCCACTGCCAGGTATGTCCTCTGGACCTGGAAAGCAACATCAGTTAACCTTCAGTCTAGGTAATGCGATTGCTGAGCGAGAGGCCAACCCTGTTGCTCCTCCTGGCTATGGTGTAAAGTACATCTTGGAGGATGACCTTGATAAGCGTGAGCCGCAGAGGAACACGTATGGCAAGGCCTATACTCTGAAGATGAAAGATGATGGCTTTGAAAAGCGAGACCCTCAGAATACATATGGCAAGGCTTACACTTTGAAGATGAAGGATGACGGCTTTGAGAAGCGTGAGGCTGAAAGTGGGGCTTGAATGTTTATCCATATTATAAATATCTAGGCCATAGACACATGCAATGTTGGTTTCATGGATCCAGTAACAAACTCAAACGAGTAACCTTCATTGGCACCAACCAACCATATCAAAATGGTGTCTCAAACCTTGCCAATCGATAAGCAGGTTGCCTAGACAAGTAAGCCTTGGTCTCATAAATGCGAGTGATTGTGTGGACAATGTCAGATTAAGGTTTCGATTACATTTCGTTGTGGCCTAGACTCTCACGTATTCTAAGTTCTGCATTATGAGTAAGAAATTATATCTAAGCCCTTTTACTTATAAAAAGCTCTGTACTTCTTATTACTATTTTATTAGTATATCTTAGGTACTTCTACTTAATATAATAACTTTTAATATCTTCTTTAGGATCAGAAAAAATATCTAAGATATTATAAATTACTAAGATATTACCTCTTATTTCTTTTAATTAGTTACTTATTACCTTTATTAAAAGCTTACTTAGCTTCTTAAGGTAAATCAACTTATAAAGGTCTCTTGGTTTATTTTTAATAAAAGTCCTAAAATATATTAATAAAATACCTGTAATAGCCTTACTATAATAATCTATTATTATAATATATATAATATAGCTAATAGATATATAAATTCTTATAATAATATGTTCTAGGTTAATTATTTTATTATAATCCAGCCGGCGTTAAAGATATCACAACCAGCTAACCCCACTAATAACAAATCAAAAGGTAAAGCTGTTTGCGGAGATGTTGCGGACATACTTTTGTAGTTTGTCCGCGGAAATGTCGTGAAATCCGTGAGGATAACTAAGTTCTATGTGGTGAAAAGAGTCTCTTGGCCACAGGTATTAACTGCAAATAACACATCTGTCTAAGAAATCAATTATATCATTATTCAACATAACCTGGTGTAGAACACAGTCCGCAGTCTTACCCAGAAGTCTCGACCAAGTGGACTTCGCGCACATGAGGTGCTCATCAAGATTCATGCTGTGTATCTAAACTTTAGTAATGCAGGGATGCTCGATGGTAGATCCCCCGTCCCTGTCTCGATGGCAGCGTCTCTTGTTTAGACTGCGCAACCGAAGCAGCCAGAAAGAGATGAATTGTACAATAGTTCGAAGTTGTAAACCGCGTTGCGATAGTGTTTGATGTCGCCAACTTTACTGACAGTGACGCATACTATGATCTACCTTTGATAACGGTCTTATTGTTGATTTATTAATAGGTTTGGGAAACTGGTATACATGACGCATATGTGCTCTCTTCATCGGTCTCGGCGCTGGCATCCAGCCCAACCATCGCCTCGTCATTTCACGAAAAGTCAAACGCCACATAGGCGCTTAACACTAACACCGAAGATCAAATTGTTCGTTTTGTAATCGTGTATTATCTCGCCGTTTACCTTTGCTGTAATTCGCAATAGGGCTTGGAAGTTCGTTCGGGTGGACGATCGTATGGTCGATGGGGGCGAACGTGTCGAAAGCCTCGGCATAGCAGAACGGGCCTCTAGATGCTTCATGTATTTAAAGGTTTCGCACAGAGACTTGACCGCATATTATGTAGCCCAGTATGTAATTCAATACTGCTGCTTCTATGACATTCTTTGCATCCTCGCGAATTACTATATCGAGTTCGGCTTCATAAGAGAGTACGGGCCGAGCGTCTACATGGACTGGTACTGTTTTAGCAGGACCGGCGACGGCGTCTGCGAGGTTTGATAAAAAAAACATGGGACATTTGGGAACTGTAAGTGAATTTACAAGTATGTATTAACTAGTACCTCAGGCATTCATTTCTTCTCACCTTGGCCTTGTCCGTATGGCTCTCGGAGTTTAATCAGGTGCAAATTATAATTGGAATATATTCTAGAGGATATCAGAGCTGATTTTAAGGAGTGGCCAGACAGAGCTGAGTCAATATAAGCGGTCAGCTATACTATCAAGATCAAGATAGCTCCTATTTATTTTTAAGATTTCAAAAGCTAAAGCTAAGCTTATCCCTCCCTGTATCCTTGGGTGCAAACTATTATTCTATAAGTTGAGTAATGCAAAGTATGATCTCAAGGACGCTAAGTAGGGACTTATTAGATTGGCATATCATGGAGTGAGGAATACAACTTACGTCGATGCGCAGGCAAGTCCCAGGGCTGCTTGGAATAATATCTCTCTGGCTAACGGTGCTTCGCTTGAACTGAGAGCGCTGCCCCCGGGCCACCAATCCCGGAACAAGCCGAAGCATATCAGGCAGATTACTGACCCAATAACAATGAAGCCGTCTATGAAGATACGAAACGATATGTAGGCAGGTGGGAAGATTCTGACCAAAGGGTAGACAAGTTCTATAAGCGACCAGCAGAAGGTCGTGACGAACTAATTTGTTAGTGTATAGAAGGTCAGAATATGGTTATATATATGTTTTCTTACAGCTGGTCCCAATATTCCAATTGCGATAAAGTTTTTTGGGGCAGGGATAGAGGAGACGACGATTCCAGCGATTGTGACCCCAAGAACGAGTGCTCGCAGTCCTAGCACCAGTTTGGTGGGCCGCTGTGCCTTTTCTGCTTGTGAAGGTCTGCTGTCTTTCTTGGCATCCATATTTATCGCTTCAATTCTCGATTCAATTCTAAACACAGATTGTAAATTCTATGTCAGGGTGAGAAATTTGAGAATGTGTCTGACCTTTTATATCACGCGATGGATATCAAGGTAACAACGGTCCAGAGGTCAAAGCCAAGGCTCACAATCCCGCCCCTGCACTCCATAAGTGATTCCAGAGTATTCAGACAGCAAAGCTACTGAAATCAGATCATAGCCTCTCGTAATGACGCAGTTGAATGCAGCACGCGCAAATGCAGGCAACCCGAAAATTATCTAGAAGCTACCTATTTGACTCGCTTTTCAGAATTAGGTCTAGTTTGCGACATGGAATCTAGCCGAGGCTCGAGCGCGGTTCGTACCAATAACAATTTTATGCGGTAAATAGAGTGTGTAGGCTTGGAACCAACCACTAGTTAACAAAATTAGGTTTAAAAAATGATCCGAAAACTTGGCACAGAGCGCGACTAGAGAGTAGGTTCAATGCCGGATTAACAGCCTAGGCTGCTGACACGCCAAGTAGGCATCATGAAAGCCATATGTACTATTTGACCAAATGCCGAGGCAATACTGATGCATGTGAATACACAATAGACTGTGTTTGAAAGACACAAGACTCAGGCAAAGACTCCGTCAACATTCCATTTGTCGATCTGGGCTAATCCAGTTTATCTCAATTGAACTGTGAAGGTACATATTTAACTTGCCAAGGATTTATGTACAAGCGTTTCCCTCCGAAGACAAGTGTTCATTCAGTTGTTGGTATATGTATAGTATATGGCTGCTTCTTGCCAATGCAGGTTCATGAAGGCAAATAATCTTCAAGATCTGTATTCAATTGTCTCACTGTCATGGTAGGTCGGTCTATCTTCTTGTTATTCTCTCAGTTAGTACCTAGCCAGCGTTCTGGGTTGAATGCATCCGAATTTGGGCCAAAGATAGAGTGATCACGGTAAATTACTACTGGGTCGATTCCGACGATGGTTCTTCTTGCATGTGGACCGCGCAGAGCTGTTCGCCTCCAGCTGGAACAATGCGCTCGAGGGGGGACGGGACACCAAGGCAGCATCTCATGGCTGAGCCTGAGTACTTACAGATAAGGGAATCAAAGACACTCTGCATGAGAAATATGATCTGACAACTTGCCCTCCTGATCTGCCTGGTCCACTTTGGCGGCTATTGTGTGGGTAGTTGGTATGCTACCTGAAGAGTGTTTTTGAGATTGTTATTTCAAGTTGATAGACCTAATAGCTGATGCTTGCATCGCGCGCCTTACCTCGTCCACTTGGCTTGAGCTTTGGCAAAACAACCAGAATCCTTAAACAAGTAGGAGACGGTAGCCCGTAAGGATATCTTTGTTGTGTCTACTTTAGAGATAATTTATAGCTATTAACTTCTATTTAAAAAAGAAAAGGTGAGTTAACTAGACTTCTTTGACCTCAATAACGTCTACCCTCCCAACGCAACCGCCATCTCTGGACAGTCCTCAGCAGCCTTATCGCTTTTCTTGGTGTTTTAGTGAGCATCGTGCTTCCGGTAAGATATAACTATCTTGATCTGCTGGAAATACTCTAAGCTGACAAAACGTAGACGGGATTCATCGCTGAGATGGTTGCAGTATGTGGCGGTGAAACGAAAAACCCAGCAAAAACACTGCCTAAAGCTGGTCGAGCTTTTCTCTTCCGATTAGCTTTCTTCTACGTCCTTCCCGTCTTCTTCGTCACCTTGATCTGCCCTGCAGACGCGCCGGAACTTACATCTGGTGGTTCTGGCGCTGGCTCATCACCTTTCGTTATTGGCATTAAGACAGCACATATTCGAGTTCTGGACCATATTATCAACGCCATTATCTTACTCTCAGCATGGTCCGCAGGTAATGTCTATTACTATCTCTCATTGCGATCTTTATACTCCCTATCCATTGATGGGTATGCGCCTGAGTTCTTTGCGCATACCAACAAATATGGAACACCTTACTCGTCAGTCACTGCCAGCGGCCTGGCGGCTCTCCTGGCCTACTTGAATGTCAGATCAAGTGCGGGTCAAGTATTGACTTGGCTCGTCAAAATAATCAACATATCTTCTGTTTTCTCATGGGTTTTGCTCTCTTGGTCTTACATTCGTTTCCGTAAGGCCCTCTAAGTCCAAGGCGTCGATCGAAACAGGTTACCCTATCACGCGAGACTAGGCGAATCAAGCGCGTGGTTTTGTATCTTCTTTTTCATCGTCATTGGCCTCCTCAACGGCTTCCAGGTTTTCTTCCCGTCGGAATGGAACGCAGCCGATTTTATCACTGCTCACATTGGGACCCCACTGTTTGTTCTTCTGTTTTTCGGCCATAAATACTTCAGAGGCCGTAGTGAGCCTTGGTTAGTGCCATTAAATCAACTGGATTTGTGTCCATTGAGTGTTATCGATGCTGTTAGCGTTGGAGGTGAGGTGTGTGGTCAAGAACTGGATGGAGATAAGAAGACTAGTGGCTGATGATCAGAAGTCGGGATAGCTAGGAAAGGTCATTGAGCAACCCTGAACACATTCTTTGCCAGGACAAATGTCTGTAAGTAAGAGAAATACAAATCTAGTGCTTCTTATTCTGGCCATAAGCAAATATAAATATAAATTGGTTCTGTAGAGTATAAGCTCAGTGGCGCAAGCTGTATATATATATTAGGATAAAAATATACACTAATATAAAGCATAAACATACAGATTAGTTATCTCAATCTTCAAGACAAGGACCAATATCGAGAGATAATAGAAATTAGTAACTGTTCTCATACAGAGGTGCTTCAATAGCCACATAATCGGTTCTTTCGCTGCACTGAGTTCTGCTACATGTTCTATAGCACTAATTACCTAATCGCGCCAATCTCTACTATAACTTTTAGACAGCTCAGCCACTACGTACCTCAATATTTAAATCTGCCTAAAATCCTACGTTATGCTCTTTTTGGAATCTCGAGCCCTAGAATCTTTACCCCGGAATTTTCTTTTCCCCGCAACTTCCTTATCTCATCCCTGATTTCATTTCCACTCATCTCGAACAATCCATCTGTTCGAAGAGCAGTCTTATCATGCAGCGACCTGAAATTCGTTCACGACAAGGTGCGTTTAAAAACAAGTGTACATATACACGTTTCTGCTTTACTTTAGCCCTTATCTTGACTTATTCTAAGTTATATTACCGTTAGCTGAGATAATGGTCCCTTGTTTTTCTCTGATTGCATGTATCGTTACCAGGCTAATCGGCTCACTAGGTTGCTTGACTTGCAGGAAGCGTCATAGAAAATGCGATGAGAAGCGACCTGTCTGTACGCTCTGCCAAAAATCAGGCCGCACTTGCGACTACGCAAGCGAATTTCGTTGGGCGCCCGTCAACGACGTATTTGTTATTCCCGATACTTCGTTCAACGGAGGTACCAACAGAATCGATCGAGACGAGAGGCGAAAACTGGTCCAAAATCGGGGTCGACAACGGCGTATTCGCGCCCAAATGCAAGATGCACAAAGCGATATCAGCCGTCAGGTCTTGATCCAACGCCAAAACGAAACCCAGACTCCCAATCAGGGCCAAAGCCCAAACTCAGGCCCGGTCACTTACGAAAACAACAGCCAATTACGGTCGCCGGGAAGTGACCACCGAGATGGGCTTTGTTCTAGACCCGTACCAACTTTAGATACTTCGCACGCGTCCTTGTCCTCTATTAGCCCTGCCACTACACGCCAGCAAGTGTCTTCGCTGGAGGATTTCGAGGCTTTGACTCAAGGTAATAGCGACATGAGCTTATATTTCAACGACCTTTCAAATGTGCAGTTTGACAGCAATTGGTTGAACGCATTTGTGATGGATCAGGACCTCATGCCATTATCCCCCCAATATAATAATCACATAACAGATACAGGCCACAGCACAAGCGAGCAATTGGTGCTGGACCCGACAAGTGTTGAGTGGAGTTCTGTCCTAACTGACGCCGACGCTTCGCTAGAAATCATTGAAAGCGAACCTGAGGCCACTAGATCTAAATCTAGTATCTGTCCCATATTTGGTACCACTAAGACCTTTCAGCACAGCTTAGTACCGCTAGCATCAAGCCTTCCCACTTCCACTGAAGAAATCGCGTTTAACTATTGTAAGTTTCTTGAAACTCCATCGTCTACTTACTCAAGTTAACATTATCCCTTGTCAGTTATGACCGATGCTTCCCCTCGGATCCCAGCTCTTGATAGCCCTGGAAATCCGTTTCGAGAGCTTTGCAGAGTCTCCATCTCATATCCACTGCTCTTACATACATTCTTGTATGTGTCGGCTGCAAATATGTACAACTATTGCAGAGGTGACCTGAGAGTTATGGAAGAGCGTAGGTCACAAGCTCTGAGATCGTTGCGGAGTATGGAACGATATCTCCGATTTTCCAATACTAGGGAAGAGTCATCTGTATCCATAGAGAATCATGCCTTGTCAGTCTTATCTCTGAGAGAAGTTACTCTTGCTGCATATCTCATCCACATCGCTTCGGAGGTTATGACTGGTAGCCTCACGACGGACACACATCTTCGGAACGCGTTCAAGCTGGTGGTTGAACTACGATACATCGATAAGATGCCTGAAGGATTCTATTCTCGCTTTTTGGTGCAGCGATTTGCCATGATTGACGTCATCATGTCTCTCTTGCGGCGCCGAAAGCCCCTCGCACCCGAACATTTTATCTTGTATCAGCAGCATGAGGAAGCTGACGTATATGGGCCATCTTTTCGCGAACTTACTGGCTGCCCTCAGCCTGTACTTTCTTTTTTGGCGAGGATATCGACACTGGCAACCGACGTTGAGTTGAAAAACGACGTACGGCTCGCTGAAGCTTATCAACTCGAAACGACTATGCGAGATTGGGGATCACGAAAGTACCCAATGCCACTGAATATAGCTGCTCGATCAAACAGCCCCCTGTCTGGCCACGGCACGGCCTCGCAAGATGACCATCTAAGTACCCTCAATGCATGCTTTTACTGGATGGCGCACCTTCTCCTTGCCCGGCGAGTATTTTTAGATCCCACAGCGTCAAGTCGAGTTCAACTTTACCGAGAACATCTTTTCGCTCTCATCGATAGACTTCCTCCGGGCTGCGGGCCAGATTCCTCACTACCAATTCCATTCTACATGGCTGCGCGAGAGGCCATCGTGCCTTTGGACCGTGAGTGGGTGCGCCAAAAGCACGCTGAGATGATAGCCATATATCCAGATCGCTCTAGGGAGCTTATGATGTCTTTGACAGAAGATATTTGGAGTATGAGTGATGGGGAATATCATGACCTGGTGCTCAAAGGGCCTTGGGATCTTCCTTGGATGGATGACGATATGAATGTCCGAATGAAGGACTCTCAAGCAATGCATTTTATAATCTAGGAAATAGCTATTTAATATGTAATTTAACCCGACAAAGATATCTTGCACTGGTGACAATAGTATTTTGGGGGTACTTATAATTTCAGCGCCGGCTTTAATATCGTGGACAAGAGTTGACATTGGAATTATATGGCCACCGTAAGTAAATCTACCATATGAAGCAATTACTGTCGAAAGAGAAAGGAGGAAGAAAAGACTTGCTTATCAGACTCATACTCGTTCCTTTCTTATCAAATTTCCGATCCATGCGCCTCTTTCCAGTAGCCAATCTAACCGCGCTCCCAAACTGCATGGCAGATATTGACTAAGAATTGCGGCGGGTTCTGGGTGGAGTACGGTATGATAACTTAAGCCCAAAATGGAAATGCGTATCGCATGCTAAAAATGGACATAATTTGCTGCGAACTCCCCACTCTTTTGCAAGCCTATCCACGAGAAGAAGGGGACGGGATCGTCCCGGCTGCTGCTCCGGTCTGCGAACCGGTTCCACAGCTGCCCAGTGGTCATGGATAAATAGTTCCCATGAGACTCAGGATGTCGCAACAGTAACAACAGGCAACTCATTACAACTACCCAGGCCGACTGAGGACAATTCACACCATGGTTCCATCTGCAACCAGCCCTCAGTTATCTACCAGCAAACTCAGCAGTACACCCTTGCTGTCTGAAAAAACTGCGCGCCATGTAGAGACTTGGTCCAAGCACATCAGGGGAGGGTTCCCAACCCTCCCAGTTGCTGCTGAATCAGCCAAGGATCATACCATCACCGATGTAGATGGCAAGGAATATATCGATTTCATTGGCCAATTTGCCGTCATGAACTTTGGCTATTCTCATCCCAAGATCGCCAAGGCAGCTGCGGAGCAGGTCTACAAGATGCCGCTAAGTGGGACGGCTTACATCAGCCCATTGTACGTGGAATTCGCAGAGCGGCTCACTAAAGTAAGTAACGACGGAATACCGGCTAAGCTTTGATGAGATGACAGATGCTAATCCCGATTTAGAAATTCGGTTTTGATTCAATTGCGACCATGCTGAGTGGATCTGAGGCAGTCGAATCGGCCGTCAAGATCGCTCGCAAATGGGCTTATCTCAAGAAAGGAATACCGCAGGATCAGGCTCATATTCTCACGGTTGACCAATGCTATCACGGTCTGACACTATCTACCATGCCCATGGCCACAGTTTCTCAGAAACGTTTGTTCTACCATTCGTAAATTATAACTCCCTGTGCTGAAACCCATTGAACGCAGATTTCGGACAACATCTTCCTAACATTGGACCATACGCTCCTACAAGCGGTAACCTTGTCCCTTTTGGAGACATAGAGGCTTTGAGGGAAGTATTTGAGCAGGATGGCGAGAGGATTGCTGCATTTTTCGTGGAGCCAGTCCAAGGCTGGGCGGGGTTAGTACCAAACGAACAGTCAATCCGAGTGCCCAATCGCTGACTGTTCTACCAGAACCGTTGTTCCTCCCAAGGGCTACTTGAAAGCTGCACAAGACTTATGCAGAAAGCATAATGTCCTCTTGGTTTGTGATGAGATACAGGCTGGCTACGGGCGAACTGGAAAAGACCTTTCCTTTCACCACGAACCAGAACTTGAGCCTGATATGGTGACAATGGCCAAGGGCATCACGGGAGGTTAGTCATGTTCTAATTGAATTTGCTCAGAATTATCATGGTTGACTAGTTTGCCATAGGATACTACCCCATGTCCGTCGTTATGGGCAAGAAGCATGTCATGGATTTGTTGAACAAAAATGAAGTTCTTTCAACGTTTGGAGCTTCCCCTATTGCTCTCTCTGCTGCTCTAGCTACGCTGGATGTTCTGGAAGACGAGAAGATCTCGGAGCGTTCTGAACGTCTCGGAAATCTTCTGGAGAAGACAATCAAGGAGCTCAACCCACCACACGTAAAAGAGCTTCGGGGAATTGCGCTCTTCCAATCTTTGGTTCTTGATCAAAGTATACCGGGCGTGACTCCTCGAAGAGTCCAGGCTCTCGCTGCTCATCACGGTGTGCTTGTCGGTATTGGTGCGGATCGTTTGAGATTTAGCCCACCTTTGACAATTACGGAGGGGGATTTGGTTAAAGCTCTACATGTTATTGCTCAGTGCTTGGAGGAAGTTACGTGTTTGGGAGACTTTGCTGGAAGTGAGTTTCTTAATTAGGAAGCTTATAATGTAGATATGAGACCATACTATTCTATCGGAAGACAATACCTATATAAGAAGCATGTTATTAAAGCTTGCATATTTGTTTAATATAAATCCTTGTGAAATGAAATATTGATTGATGTTCTAAAACTCGGAATGGCCTCTTGAGCTATTTTTATGTACTTATAAGTAATCTCGGTTAGAAAGTAATAACGCTCACACTCGGAAGGTAGGGTGGTAAAGCTAAGTAGTATAAAGAGGTATATTCAACGCATTAATAGTTATTATTTCACGGGTTAATAGAGAATGCAATCTACACTGGGCGGCTTTGGAGAGTCTTCGATGAATTCTTTTGGTTTATGGAGGATGTAATCTGAGCGCTCTTATGTACATAGAAGCTAAGAAAGCGAGTATAATTGTATGTAAATCCTTAGATGAGCTGTACAATTCAAGGGGAAATCCATAGAAAAACGATGTTTTAACTTCTTGGGATCTCTTCCTTCAAATACCAGATCACGACAATGTCATTGCGTGCCATGTCAAGAGGGACAGATGGGAACTTCCGCCGAGCTTACTGGATCTCTAGAAAATCGGGTACGCCTTTTTTCCCTATTAACTCCATTCGAGTCCAAACGAGGTATGGAAAATATACAACTACGCGACCCATTTCCAGCGCATCATACCACTTTTCGTCACCCATTAAAACTATCACATGACTGTCAAAGTCCCAGTTTTCTCGAAAAGATATTCCGCTACAGCAACATCTTTGCCACTTTCCTTTCCGTAACCGGACTGCTTGATACCTCCAAAGGGACTCTCTGCGGCAGAGCCATTTCCTGTATTCTATAGTATGTCAGTTTCTCGGGGACAGTAACATTGAATTAGACTGTTTCTACTTACTAAGCCAATCATGCCTGCCTCTAGATTCTCAAACAACCTCCACAAACGGTCCGAGTTTTTGGTAAACACATAGCTTGCAAGACCCAGGCTGGTGTCATTGGCCCACTTGACAACCTGTTCTTCTGTTTCAAACTTGAAGAGGCCGCAAACCGGACCAAAAGTTTCTTCTTTGGCCATCAGCATATCCTGTGTCATTCCAGTAAGAACAACTGGCTCCATGAACTGGCTGCTCTCTCCCGAGGAAGACAACACAAGAGGTTTTCCTGATCCAGTTCTGAGCTTAGCCCCGTTTTCAAGAGCATTCTTGACCTGTGATTCAGCCTTTTGAAGACCGACAAGCGTAGTGACGGCTCCGAAGTTATTGGCGGGATCAGCGCCGTGACCTGTCTTGAACTTGCTAGTCTTCCCGGAGAAGGCAGCGGCAAATTTCTCGTAGACGCCGGCTTGAACATATACTCTGTTTGCCGTAATACATGCTTGGCCCGCATTCCTCCACTTCAATGCCATGATCTGGTCGATGGCTTGGTCAATGTCAGCATCATCAAAGACAATAACAGGACAGTTTCCACCAAGCTCCAGTGTGCACTTTTTAAGGCCCTGAGCACAAAGACCAGCAACAATCTTGCCCACCCTAGTGCTGCCAGTGAAGGATACCTTGGCGACTAAAGGATGAGTACATAAAGCCTCGGAAAGACCAGGGGTATTTTCCAAAGAGGTAGTTAGGACGTTGAATGTGCCTGCTGGGAATCCAGCTCTGGTGGCTAGATCTGCTAGGGCCAAGCAAGACACAGGCGTTTCGGGTGACGGTTTTACAATCATAGAGCAGCCGGCAGCAAAGGCTGCGCTGGCCTTTCTCATAATCATGGCAATAGGGAAGTTCCATGGGACTAGAGCGACAGCCACACCAATAGGTTGCTTGATCGTAAGCAATCTTCTTTCTGCATTGCTGGACGCCCCAATTGTGCCTTGGATTCGTTCAGCTTCGCCAGCAAACCACCAAGCGAAGCCTAGAGAATAGTCGATTTCTCCACGTGCTTCAGCAAGAGGCTTTCCAGTTTCAAAGGTAAGAAGCTTTGCAAGGTCTTCTTTAGCGTCGGTAATCAAGCGATGCCATTCCAGTAGCAGCTGGGCTCTTTTACGTGCAGTGAACCCTCTGTACTCAAGAAATCCCCTGTAAGAAGATTGGACTGCGTTGTTGACATCTTCAGCAGCATTATCAGGACAAGTAGCCCAAATAATGCCGCTGCCGGGATCAGTGATGACAAAGGTTTTGCCAGATGCTGCTTGAACCCATTCTCCGTGGACGTATGATGCTTCATGGAGAAGATCCTGGTTGAATAGATTAAAAGGTCGCTGCGTCATATTGTTGTGTTGAATTAAAGGTCTCTGAGGATCAAGATGCATGGAAGCAGTGATAATCTTTGTGGAATATTCGGAGTGTATGATCAGACTGTCGGTATAACTTGCGTTTATCACTCAGTCAAATACCTGCTTGAAAAGCTCGTAACAAGCATGGCTTGGTAACATTTGGAGATACAGCACGTGCCACCGGCAAACAGCCGGTTGTTTGACAAGTGCGAGTCGATCATCGGAGTAAAGATGCGTTTCGCACTTCCTAAATAGGTATAGTACACTAACATGCTTCGACTGATTTCTGACTCTATTTGCCCCCGTTTTATAAATGGGAGATACGCTCTAGAACAAGGATAGCGTGAAATAGACTTATCTTCAAACATGCAATTTAGATAATAGCATTTCATCATCTTTAACCAATTGCCTAGTCCTGTGTATTTACTAGATTCGTTAGCCTCGTCCTGGGCTAACCATGCTCCAAGTCCAGTGACCTATTTCATCCAGAGGTTATACGCCACCACTTACTGGAATTATTATTTACGGGAAGGTGACGCATACAAACAAACTTACCAAACTTAAGACTGCCTTAAGCAAGAACTATATAGGAACCCAGATAGGCATTCCTGCATATACGCCCTACGATGCTCTTATCCCAATTTTACGTGACATCCGAGCCAAAAACGCCGACTGTATTCTCACTGTCGATGGCGCCAGGCTGCTTACCTACGCTCATGCCAATGGCGTAACCCTCCTGATCTGCTAGGCGCAATTTGGCTTAAGCTTTAGGAAAATAATCGGGAACCTTGATCGAGTTGTAGATGGTAGGCCCGTAAGGATATGTCCGTTGTGTCACTACTCCGAGACTTTAAGCGGTTATGTCAGCTTATTGAACCAGTGAACTTCTTGGGGGCAGCTTGAATAGCATACAGGTTATCTGACAAATGGTTTACGAGGTCCTCCTGATTTATTTGCTTCCTCTTGTCATTTTCTTATCTCGACCATCCGAGGAAGTCAGGTCGATCTTGTTGTAGTGGGTCTGCCGTATTATTCAGTGGCTTATGCCAACTTATTAGAAACATTAAATTCAATGTGTGGTACTCACAGCAAAGAGGAACATAAAGGATGTTTTTTAGAGAGTCTTGATTCTATGCTAAAAGGGGGACATACCAGTCTCCTTAGAGGCGTAGCAGACCAATCAGGGAAATCCCGCCTTTTGACATAATGGGGTCTTATGTTCTACCTTGACAACAATTCGCCCGGGATCTGGGACCCGAGCAAAGGGTTGCCGTGACGGGAACTTGGTGACATAGTTGTTCACAATCGTTCAGGGATTAATCGCAGCCACTTGAGCAATCATAGCTGCAGGCTCAAGGGAGCAACTGATGCCACTGACCATAGATTCGACATCTTTCCTCTGTTCTACCAAACCGAAACGTCGCTGAAATCTAATGGCGGAGATAACTCGAAAGCGTACCACTGGACCCAATCATCTAAATCAACGCCTTGTCCTTCCAACTGTCTGATGCAAGATATCACAGCTATCATCTGTAAAGACTTCCATGGCTTTGATAGGGAATATGGAGAACTCTTGGGTAACTGGGCGTCGAAAAGCTTGATGAACCGAGGCTCTTTGACGGAAAACGTGCTAGGCATAGGACTGTTCTTGTAAAACGGCATCATAAAAGGCCGACTAAAACGACGTCAGTGGGTCCCATGCACCATATCGTAGTGGAGATGTATGCCTTGAGACATTGGCATCCAATTGAGTAGACCGACACAATACCGCTTGGAAGGGACCGTACTAGTTGGAGCTGAGTAATGATAGAGGTGTTCCTGCCATTATGCAAATTTGGATGAGTTCAGTGAAGTATCGGATACAGTCTTGCAATTGACTTGCCTTATGTTATTGTTTAGGAAACATTCTTCACTATTCGATTCAATTTTATTCTCGAAAAAGTGCGGATCGTATTTTATCAATCGAATTTGCTACAATCAAAGTGATGTAACAGTTCTCCTTACAACAGTCTCATTACAAACCCACTCTAACAATCCACCTCGTAACTAGATGAAGTTCCACCCTCCGCAGCAGGGCAACCGCCAATGCAGCCACCACATCCGTTGGGAATAGCTCTGGGACATGCGTCGCATGAGGGTGCACCGTTTGCATAAATGCAGTTGTAGCACTGCGCATTGGCCATGGCGAATAGGCCGAAAAGGAGACCAATAACTGACAACTTCATTGTATGTGTCTGAGTCTAGCTATGTCGTTAGTACTAATCGAAGCTGGGTGACGTTTAGTCGTTAGGAACCTACCTTAATGGGCTTTTAGAGATTGGAGATGAAAAGAGTGTTAAATACAGAGAGATGTTGAGTAAATAATAAAGGAATCTATCAGTGGGTTTGCCAGGGTTTATATAGGTAGTTCTTTTGGTATTATGTTACGTGGGAACTGGTTACACGTATTGTATTGATTGACAAAAGACACCCAAGCTTTAGATCATCAAAATCGACCCACGTTATATGGAGATATGGCCCACATTTCTTGGCTCTTGCTCTTATGCATTCTGATGGGCTTTCCATCAACCTGGTCTACTTGAGATAACTCATGCTTTATTATATATATTCTCCAATTTAGTTATTCTCTGTTTCGGCATTAATACAGTACTAATTTCTATTTAATATACTAAAATATTACAGTACCTTGCCAAAACTATTATATATAAAAGAAAATTAGTTGTAGAGCTCCTGGTGCCTTGCATTCTGTAATGCCTGTTGCTCTGGATTACCAAGCACGGCATTGTATGTTAAATAGACTTTGATATGGTGGGCCCTGTGTTGAACATCGCATTTTCCCAAGTTACCGACATATCCTGATTTGGGATACTGACTCGTATGACGTGTTATGATCGACAGTGTAATACGCGTCGTGGTATCACAAGTGGTCCAGGATCAAGTCGGTTTAAACTCTAATCGAAGTAGCTATTTCTTTAGGATTCTCAAGAAGGAATTGTTTAAATATCCTGCAGCCGGGTCGGGTTGACTATGTATCATGGCGGACGTAGCGTTATCTTATTGTCTCTTGAGTCGTGGATCTCGCGTAAATACAATTCAAGCCATTCGTTGGGTGTACTAATTGACTAAAAGTATGTTTGCTTAACTCCGGGGCACAAAAGCCGACAGCTCAGGGGGCCAACCCTTATTTCAGAAGCTAGCACCGCACTATCCGTAAGTCTGTGTAAACTGCCCGAGTAAATGCATAACATAATACAGTTCACTGTATGGAGTAAGACAGACGTTGCACTTTTACCAGTGCAAGGCGACCAATTCGCCTAAGATTCTCCCTCGTATTATTATTCTACAGTATGTAAAACCATTACCGATATTGGCCCTTGCATTTACGTTGAAGTAAATGCGCGATTTATATTATAGTTGCGGTCAACGGGCTGGGTTACATGTGGATGCTGACCTGGGTGCCATACTGTCCTTAATCTCCACCGACCTTCGTGTTTTCCGTGTTCTTCAAAGACTACAGCAAACTGCACCTCGCCGGGTCTTCATGAGTGACACGGCTCTATACAATGGGAAGCGTAATGGTCTGCTGGGCAAGATGACTGAGATCACCGCAGGCCTGCAGAAGATACCTGGTTTTAGAGGTCTCATTTCCCAGGCACAACTCACGCCGCCACAGAAACACGTGTCAGGCATTCCAACGTTACAGAGGCTTGCTGAGTTTGTCTCAAAGTCCAATGGTCGAAGCGAATTGTCCTTCGAAAAAGTTCACTTTCAAGACCCATTTTTCATCATCTACTCTTCCGGATCTACCGGTACATCGTGCACTCTGTCGGTGGTGCACTGCTAACTAGCTCCAAAGCGCGAGGGCTGCATCAAGAGTTCAGCCCTCATAGGTTTCGCTTCAATATACGACAACGAGATGGGTCGTGTATATTGCCACTGTTTCCTCACTTCTTCTGGGGCCCACGTTGTCTTACATGCTTGGAGTCCATTTCATCCGCACCTGACAGTTTTGCGTGAAATATCCGCTCATAAGCGGTTATTCGGTGCCGTAGATCAAGGGTGTTCAGGTTTACTGATGTTGATTCCTTTGTAACTCACCTTTGGACTTCACCATTATTCGTCCGGTGTCGAAGACTTGTAGGTTTTCAGCGACACGGGAATGAGTTTTCGTAGAAGCCTTGTTTGAGTTATTTTATGACGAAGGATAAGCAAAAGCATGCACCAGTAAACAGTATGTCAGGCCGGACGGACATTGCCGGATTCTTTGGCCTTGGCAACGCTCTAACTGCCGTGTACTCCAGTGGATGCTCTAGTCTAACTCTAGGAACCCCAGTCGAGGTCTATGTCAGCGAAACTCATAAAGGTAATACCACGAGAAGTTCGGTGCATGATGGTACTCCTGGGGAGTTGTGGCAACGGCAGCAGTTCCTAGCATACCAGCTAGCTTCTGTGGTCCAGGAGCAGCCAGGAAGTATCACGAGGCTTACCTTTGGAGTTGATAGACCTGACAGGTAATGCTTGCATCGCGCGCCGTACCTCGTTTACGTAGACAATGGCGGGCGAGAGATAACGATGAGCGCGTGTTCCTGTTTCTCAAACCAAGGAAAAAGGGAGCCTCGCTAATGAACTGGTCACCAGGGTTAACGAGAGGATCCAGGCATCTGGAACTTTTGCTAATCCATAAAGCTTAAAGTATTGCTATCAATTTGCCGTGATTGATAACAACAAGGGTAGCAAACTGTAAAGCTGTTGTTCCGCAATAGCCTCCGCGACCTGTATTTAATGTTCCCGTTTCAACCTTGGTATTATTATACAGCTATTAGACAATATAAACCGGAATGCGACTCGCGTATGCATCGCTTTTGCTGATGTGAATATCCATTTTGTGGAAATCGTGCAATTGTAACCAGCACAGCATACGGAACACAAGTACGCACCAAGCCTCGTTGAGCTCTTTGTCCCCGAACCTTCCTGCATGCTTGGGGCGAGTTGCGCTCATATCATCTTCCGACACAAAGGAATCTTGTCTTGCCTTCATGCGCTTGCTTAGCAGGCCCTGTTTGCTGAGATTCCGGACGACGTTTTGTCGGACGCGGTCAAAGTACATCTGAATCAAAAGAGTCTCTTTGTCTTCACCTGGCGCCGAATCAATGTCGTGAATGGTGATCGGTGCATCGTCAAAGACTCTGTCATTGTCGTCGTTCTTCGTGTTATCGTCGACTTCGTTCTTCTCGTGTAGAATACCCATGACCTCTTGGATATGCATACGCACAACTCTCTTGATCATGGACAATCCAGGTTTCTTCATCCTGCCAAAGTACTCATCACACAACTCGACTCCGGATCGGAGATTGTTGAGGTGGTTGACCAGATTTGCTCCGTTGATATCTTCACCAAAAACATCTAGCGTTGATCCTTCTGTTCGCAGGAGCGGGAATCTTTCGTCCGCTTCTGCCCACTTGAGGATTCTGCTTACTTGCTCGCTATCCTTCAAGGTTGTCTCGTGTAGAGGCTTTAAACAGTTGATGTATTCCGCCATTAGTGCTGAAAGAGAAAAGGAGCTGGGATCCCAGTAGAAAACGGTCGGGTTTGGAAGCATACGGAAGACGGTGCCCTTTATATGAAGCATTTCTCCGACCATGCCAAGGATCTCGAATGGAACTGTTTAAGGTCAATTTTCTCTTCGATCAACCCGATACAGGGCAACTTACCCGCAAACAGGTGAGTGTGGCGTGCTTGGTCAGGCTTCCGGAAGTAGTTGACTGTGTTGATATCACATCCCAGTACCACGAGCGTCTTCGCAATCTCAGCCAGACTCCCCAGCTGAAGACTCTCAGCTCCTTTGGCCTCATCAGCGTAGACCTTCTTCTCCTGGTTGAAGATCGTTGGGGCCATGCCGAAGCATAGCTGCTTGACGTTGTAGTTGGGGATCACCCGGTTCTTCTCGAACCAGGTTGGTCCTTGCTTCTGAAAGTTGAAGGTGATACCAAGACCGTCTGTGTATGAGCCATACAGCACAAACCCGTTGCCTTGACCGCGATACTGGTCGGTATTGAGGTCAAACTTTCTCCAATGAATGCCCAACATTCCTGCAATCTCTACAAGATGCGATATTGTGGTGGTGGCATAAGGCTTTGCGAAGTCCTTGGGCATGCTGTCCCATGTACGTCTCTTTCTCTGCATGCAGACGACTAGCGAGTGTTGAGCATGAGGCTCTTCCGTGTCAATTGGTGGGCGTGGACCGGCCGCCTTGACCCACTCAGCTGACTTCTTGCCTTGCCACTCGCGAGATTCCTTCTCCATCCTGACAATAGCCATGAGTAATCCATACCAGGTAGCCTTCTCATTATCAGCCGTGTGAATGATGCGCTGAGTGCTCTGCTTGTACTCATTGTCGAATTCCTTGACCGTATCTGTGTACTTGAAGTTGTTATTACCGCCATCGAGTCGAATGATCTTTTTGCTTTCGTCCTTGGCGAGAGCATCATCTCCAAGCGGTCCCCTGGTGTTGCTGGGCTTGGCGACAAAGATAACTGGAGCCTCGAACTGGACCTCGAAACGGAACTCGGACCAGATCATCCGGCGCCGAGCAAATTGTGCCCATTTTCCTATAACAGCTTCACTGCATGATGAAAAGCCGGTCGCTGTGGCGAGATACTGCTGCAGTGCCTGGAGAATCGCAATGACAAAGGCCAAGACGGAGATGACGAGCGCAACCACGGCAATAATAAGCTCAGTATTGCCGCCACTGCTTCCGCCAGAGCTCGGGTCTGGTACAGCTGTTGAGGACATTTGAAGAGCCGCAGTACGTGTCTTAGTGATGATAATTCGATTGAGGTGCTTGTGAGGTCTCAAGGACTTGGTTTTTCTTGATGCCCAGCGTGGGTACCCATAAAGCGATGGCTGGAGAATCTGACTGACGCGGTAAAAAGGGGCAACACTGTCCAATTACGATGGGTTCGTGATGATGCACAGGGGTTGTGGTGGAGAAGGGCTAATTATAGACTGGCATTGGGCGCTTAGCTTGCCTAGGGTAAGAAAACTCAAGGACCTCAAGCAGTCAATCCTGAGGAATAAAAAGACTTAGACAAATCGCCATAAGCTTAGAGGACTCTTTCATAACTATCTGTACATCTTAGGCTAATATTTATATCTAAACAATAGAATGGGGCCCTTGCAAGCACCAGAACCTTGCTTAAGCATTCTCAACAACATGCACAGACTCCATGCTTAGCTTCCTGTCGCTGCACCGGAGGTCTTGTAAAGCCGAGTCAGTGCTGCCATCCTCAAAAACATACCTAACTTCTTCAACAATTAAGCCCTTGGTTTCGGGGAAGATGAAGTAGATTATGGGCAACTGACACACAACAATAGCAATGAATACAAGGTAGTACTCCTACGTGACTGTAATACAAAAGTCAGCAAGAGTATTCAATCATCGAGTATTCAGTAATGCATGTACTTACTGGCTTCAAGAGCGATCGGATTGACGTCTTGGTTGAATAAGCCAAACCCAAAAGCGGAGGCAAAACTAATAGATACTCCCTTTGCACGCAAGTCGAAAGGGTGGATCTCAGCCGTGTAGAGGGTTGGCAAAGGGGAGTACGCAAAGTCGTATGCTCCATTGAAGAGGAAGAGAAAGAGAATCATGCAGTAGCCAGCAGATTTGTTGCCGGTGGCAAGAAATCGCTCATTACAGACTGAGCCTGCAATCAAGGTCACGAGCATACCAATGCGTGATCCAAGGAATAGCTTGCGTCATCCGACTTTGTCCACAAAGAGGGAAGCCAAAATGACAATCAACCAGTTGAAGATCTGAAGACCGCCGTTGATGCCAGCTTGCTGTGCAGGAGTCGTGATGCCAGCACTTTGAAGCACCGGGACGAAGTAATAGCTGACGATTCCATTGCCTGACCACTGTGCGAACAAGGCAACCATGAGAGTAATGAAGAGTCGCTTACGGTTGGGCCCCGTACGTATGTAGTCCAGCCAGCCAGCCGTTTGTTCAGATGCCTCGCCATTGATCATTGACAGACTTCGGTGTACTCGAAAAGAACCAGCTCGTCATCTTCGATGCCATTAGCATGGTATGTGACGAAGAAGTTTTTGGCCTCTGCATTTCGCCCCATCTTGACAAGCCAGCGGGGTGATTCTGGTACAAACATGATTAGGGATGCTTGGATGATAGTAGGTAGGATCTGCATAAGGGTAGGAATCCGCCAACTCCAGCTTGATAAGATATGCAGAGTGCCAAAAGTAGTCCATGCCGAAACTGTGACATTGTTGGTTCGTGTTTAACAGTTGGAGATTAGGAGCATGATTTACCAATGGCGCTAAGAAAAACCGACAGTTCCTCTTTGTCTCGGATGAGCAAGCTCGGTTATAAGCACGGAGACTGCACACAAGCAGATAACAATGCCAACGCCGAGCTAAATAAGAGATAAGTGATCTGAGAACTCCAAAGGGTTTGAGGGTGCCTTACGACAAGTCGTGTACCAAGGTATGATGCCCATGATCGACAAAACGCCTGCCCTGCAGCTATAGAAGGTTAGAATCAGTAGTCATCAAGCTGTGAAGAATAGTAAGTACCTGAACCAATGACCAAGATATCTCCAGAATAACGACCTTTCTACGGCCAAACTTATCCATCAAGTAGCTTGTGGGGAGGAAGCCGATCAATCCACCCAAAGACTGTGCTGCGATCATGAGTCCTTGCTGGTTTGCGTCGGGCAAGCCAAGGTCTTGCAGATTGATAGGAAGCATTCATTATCGACCATTGGCGAGGAAACGAACCTTTGAGCCCTAAGTCCTGTTAGTAACTCTCAACTGCGGAGAAGTGCAGGATATGTGACTTGCACTGAGGGATAGCAAGCAGTCCACCAATCAGACTATCATCAAAACCAATCATGAAGGGGTTCAAAAATAACACTGCCAGCCAGAAATTGAGCGTGCGTAGACCAGGGTCGCGCCACCATAACTCATTGCAGTTATTTGCGGCCTCTAGGAGTGGTTGAGTTGCAATTTATGTTCGTCACGACTTGGCTTACTAGCAGATGAGGTACGCTTCGGAAATTTCTTCAATTGCCGTCAATTGCCTACGCCAGGCCCAGAACTCACCGATCCATGCGGGGATGGTTCTGGGCCCTCCCGCATGAGGTTACTTTGCGGGGAAGCATAACTTCGGCTTGGGGTTACGGATCCAATTATTAGGATTAGCCGATAGGCTACTCGGGAATATGGCATTCTCATTTCATTTACCACCATAATAGCCGTCTCCATCGGCGGAATGACTCGTGGCACATTTTCACCAAATGATGGACCACCGCAGAGCACCTTTTATCACCACAGTGACTTCATTGCCTCAATACCGACCGGCCTTATCGAAAATTGATACAAGATTGAAAATTCTTCTGATCTGCCGTCATGTCATCATCACGCTCGACTGCCATTGTCTCACACGGAGAGATTGATGCAAATGCTCTTGAAACATACGGCAAAGCTGGAGATGTATTGCTTCGAATCGGGTATGTCAGACTCTAGTTAGACAGCGTTTTCTTTTTCCGCCCCTTGTTTATCTATCTATCTATCTGACCCTTCGTCTGACAAGTCACTGACAATTGCCATCCATCTAGAAACGGTGGTGCAGGTGCCACTGGCTTGGTCAAAGAACTTGCCCAAGACTACTTGGAGTCTCGACGCAAAGATGGCTTGATTGAGTGGATGTGTAACCACTCCCGCAACACGCAGCTAGCGCTACTGAAAGGGTTCATTGACTTTGCCTTGACTTATGAACGCGACCAGGAAGCTTTAGCTCAGGCTGAGGGATGGTCATATACGGCTGGATGCGTATTCCACGACCACTTTTGCCTAGCGGGGCCTCTTTCAGACCCTGCGGGACTGGCATCCGCAGACTCATTAACTGATGCCTTTGAGAAGATCGCTGCCTCGGGCTGCCTGTTCCACAGTCGTGCCGACCATTCCGCCACTATGTGGAAAGAACGCGAAATTTGGTCTTTGACTGGCCGAGAGCCATGGGAAGACCAAGCATCAGCATCGTCCTGGTACAAGACAAGCCTGCTATCGCCACCAGAAGCTCTCAAAGGGGCCGATGCCGCTGGCGCCTACTTCCTGACTGATCGGTCAACAGTTTTGCGGCAAACTGGACTTGGCACCATTTCCAATTCTACCATCTTCTTCGAACCAACTCAGTCAAGGGATATTCTGATGAACAGTTGCTATGCTTCATTCTCACCAGATATGGCAGAGGCGGATACCCCCGTGGCACATCACGTACGCGATTTCTTCTTGTACCTTATGTCGCCCCGAGGTCAAGAGGTGATTCGTGACTATGGCATTGCGCAAACAGGATTGCCGCTGTTCGCTCCCGTCGAAGATGGTGTCGCATTGACGCGTTTGCGCGGAGGACGTCCAATTGGCGGCAAGTGGGTAAAGGACACCGAGTTAATCAAGGCTAGGTTGTGAATGTAGATGGGTCATAACGTGCTGCCTAGAACACATCCCATTATGACTTTGACTTTTGGTAGTTAATTATTATGCTTGCTGTGTCTGTCATTTTGTTTTATTCGAACTTGCGAGAATACATAGAAAATGTTTTAAAAAGCCAGTGGGTGAATGTTCTGAAAAATAGTCTTATTTTAAATGTTGCTTCATCTGTTGTCATGGATACACAACCTAACCTTACTACCGCTGAAGCCATCCTTTTAGTCTTGTATTTAATCTTCTACCTTATCTCAGAGAACTGTTCTACTCTGCAGCGCAAACAAGCTTTCCTGTCCATTCTTCACTTGAGTTTGGGATATTCCAACCAGCTTGCCTTGGTTTCGATGAACATGTAAACACTTTCCTTGATGTCCCTTGGTGAAGATCCCAGTAAAACCTTGTAGTCACCAGCATCCACCGTCCACTTGTTCGCTGACGTATCAAAATACGCAAGTGCTTCCATTGTCAATTGCACAGAACATGTCTTCTTTTCCCCTGCACCAAGTTCGTCCTTGATGAAGTCGCGCAACTCTTTTTCAGGGAACCTGCCGATTCCGTTGGACCGTGAGACATAGATTTGGACTCTTTCTCTGCCTCCAACGTTGCCTACATTTTGGACCATGAAAGAGAGAATAGCAACAGGGTTGTTGGCGATGGACGATGTCGTCTTTAGAGGCTGAATCTCGACATTAGGGATAACCGATGAATGGTAGCTCAAGCCATGACCGAAGGGAAACATGACCTCACGATCAACCGCGTCATAGTGTTTGTACCCAAAAAAACACCTTCACCTTACATTGTCTTGTTGTCCTCGTGACCCCAGTTGTAGAAGGCCGGGTTGTGCTGATACTTGTATGGGTACGTCACACTCAGTCTGCCAGACGGATTTCTGGCCCCAAAAATGACGTCTGCTATACCATTACCGAATTGGTTGCCTCCATAGTGGCCCTGCAGCAGAGTTTGACAATGATCAACCCATGGTAGCTCGACGGGGGTTCCTGATTGGAGAATAACCACGGTTAGGGGGTTCGCTGCCAATACCCTTTCGACCAGCTCGTCGCTTTTACCAGGCAGCTTCATAGAATCGCGGTCGTATCCTTCGCACTCCGAATCCTGGTTCAAACCAACAGCAACAATCGCCACATCAGCTTCTCGAGCTGCTCGCTCAGCCTCCTGTAGCATTTCTTCTGCTTCCGTGACTGGTCTGCCACCGAGCTCTATTGCATCCCGACCCATGGGAATAACCTGGCCAGGGGCTGGATGATGGTTGTTGAACCGGACCTCTTTGCCACACCTAATCGCATAGTTATGGTGCAGTGGTTGAGGAGTCCATTCGGCAAGTATCAACAGTGCTTCCACAGCGCCTACAGTAGTTGAGCCGGAATATGTAAGTTTCGAGATCAATGTTTCCATATGCGCGGAGCAGGCTTCGTAGGCGGTGGACCAGGCTGAGTCATCCTTACAGGCAACCGTCAAGATAGCCGTTACCAAGTGCTCTTCTTTCTTGATCCATTCCAAAATGTTGCTATCGCCGAAAATAGCTACGTTGGCAATCGGGAAAAAGGGATGGTAACGCTCGCGGTATCTATTAGTAGGCGATTAGTATAAACCGTTGAGGAAGACTAGATGTGCTGACTGTCGAAGTAGGTGTGCGACGTCTGATAATGCTAGAGCATTACTCGATAAGGGATAATAATCTTGATTCTCGACTGCACCGGCTAGTGGGTTAATACCGCCGTTTCCTGCTGGACATAAGGAAGAACCAGGTTGTACATCAGTTTCAAGGTCAGCTACCTGGGCGAGTAGATCTAAGGCATCTGAAGGATTTAGTAAATCTGAGGATGTGATGCGTCCCCCGAGCTCATTAGCATCATGGCCCAACTCTGGCTGTAAGCTGCCAGAAGGCGTGCTTTGTGGATACCATTCTGCTGGCGATTGTGTGTCTGCATCATCTTCACTATACGCTTCGTCGTCAGAAAGTGACTGGCCTCTCCCTCGCTACGGTTGGGAGTCTGCCTCCTTATGGAATCGTTGATGCCCTGTCTAGAAGTGGAATCCGGTATAGTTGATTGCTGTACATCCGTAGGAGGTTGAGAGGTCGTTACTCCCCTGGTACGACGGCCGCCACGTCTAGACGTTGCCAGAACACATTCCTGATTTAGCTGGGTACACCTAAGGCACGGCGGCTTTCCAGGCAACCCATGAGAGTCCCTATTTTCCGATTGGCAGTCAGTAAAAACAAGTAGACAGCTGTTTTGGGCTGATTATGATGGACCCACAGATCGCATTATGCATAAGAAGATTGTGTTGCCGGCCGAGGTTGGACTGAATGTGCAGACCACTTAGATCTAGTATAACTATCTGTGTTTTTTCCCATATATTTTGCACTTAGGGGAACCTCTTGCTACTTACCCCGCAGGTTCTGTCGCATGGGTCGGCTAAGATTAAACACTTGCTATAACCGGCTATAACAATCGGCATATTTCCGTTTGTTTGTTCCCAATAAGCGAGGCTAAAACCGTTCTGGGGTTTATGTTGTCAGAATCGTGGAGCATGCTGTCTGAGTGGTGCAGCGTTGTCACGTCTCTTAGTGGATTAACAATAATAGTTCTGCTATACCCGTGATGCGCAATTGCAGTCTTGACTAATGCCACGGACGGCCAGGTAGCCTGCATCTGCATATGATTAAAGGATGGCTTGCTCGTATTTACGCTGACGGCTATTAATTTCATACATTAACAAATTCATCTTCAGTCCAGGTACAATTCGCATCCCATGACCAATCTTGGCACAGCATATTCAATACATCATCCACCTCCAACCCATCTGCCCACAAGTATGAGTCTTGATCTGAACACTTTGCGTGGTTCATGTCTGATTCAAGGCAAGACTGCTCTCCTTGGCACATCAAATCGCAACTAGCTTCAAAGATTTGGCTCACAACTCCTTTGCTGCAACGTGCGGTCAGTGACCAATCCTGCATCTCATCAAAAAGCCTGAGAGCTATCTGGACCTGGTTACGCCACTCAGCAACAGCAGCGCTCTGGGGCAGCCACAGCATGCTCAGTAGGGGTATCATAGCGGCCTGGTAAAGAAACCATACTGCGTTCCATCCTGACATCTGATGGCTTAGCCACGTCTTGGCTATATCTTCAATGGCTGTCTTTGAAAGCTGCTGGCACGTCTCGATGGCGTCATGGTCAACTTCGTGGTCCATGTGAGTGTTAGTTGTAGCATCTAAGAGTGCTGGCCGATACAGAAGCATGCGCAAGTTCCAGTATCGCCATCTCATGACGCACCGAGCAAGATGAACCGGTTCATCACAGTCTCGATCATTGGAAAGGATGGCAGGCAGGTGGCTATGCCAACTGATCAATGCCTCGTCAAAACGATCGCGGTCTGCAGGGTTGAGAACAGGAGTTACAGCTAGGCTATCCTGTATCTCAGTTGCAATCCTGCAAAACCGAATGTTCTCAGCAAGTGTTATCATTCCCATATCTTGCCGAAATTCTTCTTCTCCATCGAGGTCAAGCTTGGGCAGTTGAATATCAATGGAAGGAGAGAAACGACCGAAAGAGGGCCTGCCCAAGGTCGTTGTTGTCCAAGTGTCCAGGCAAACCAAGGACCACCAAGTACGTCGCCTCACTTCTGCTGCTTCAAACCGATCGTCGTCTCCGTCCTGTTGTGAAGATTCTCGATGAAAGCCAAGTGCACTAGCCATCCGAAAGGCCGCACCAAGAATAGCATTGCCTCTATTGGGTCGGTTAATGTAGTGAAGATAGTAACCTCCAGCAAGAGCAAGGGCTTGTAGCGTTTCGATACGACTGCTGCCAAAAGCGTTGAGGTCGAGGTGTCTCATGGCCTCTGTGTAGTACTTGCAGTGATCTCGATCACTCGACTTGCTAGCTACGATGCTGCCCATGGCCAAGACCATATTCAAGAGAGCAAGCCAAGGCGAATCCTGCCGTTGGCTACCGAGGTAATTCGTTCTAAAAGAGGTTTCATCAAGCATCGGGGTGAAGATATGGATCCGCTGGAAGTATGCGTCAACTAGTGCTTGTCCCTTGCTGCTCCATTTTATGCGCGGATATTCTAGCGAGGGCCTGGGTGGATGGTAGCAAGGTCGAACCTCATCACTTTTGGCAATGTTGTTGTTAATGTTTGGCTGGCGAGAGGCTAGCAAGCCACGTAACTGAGGCCGAACTTGGAGCATAGCTGCAAGCGCCGCTCTGATGGATGAAATGCCGAGATACGATGCCTGTCGGTCAAACGGCAGGGACAATGCGTTGACATCATCAGCCTCAGCAGGCAAGGGGTCTCGCTCACGTCGCTCTTCGTCCCATTGTGAGTCTTGAGTGACAGACCTTTGAGGGGTGCTGTCCGAAGGAGATGGTAAGACTTTATGAGTCGAACCTCCATGTAACACGGCTTCACGAAGTTCCTGGTCTGATAACGAAGCCAAGTCTGGAATACTGTGATTTGGGAAAAGGCGGTTCAATATAGCGTCGCGTTCTTTGAGACTTTTGGACAAGGCTTCAAGTGTTCTGTCACGATTGTTAGATCTTTGTCACGGACAGCACAGCTCTTATTAATTGAGTAAAGGCAGACCTCTTTGAAGGCACAACACGTTGGATTTGTTGGGTGTAGACGCATTTTGCCTGTAAATCCCTCGACTCGCATTGGTTACAAGGTTGTCGGCCATCGCAGCGTATCTTTCGCCGCTTACAGTTACCGCATGCGTGCAGACCTCGCGTGGGCTTTGACTCTTTGAGTGTACCCGAGTCAGAGGGTTCAGCGGTGCCCTGGACTTGTGAAACACGATAGTCAGTCAGAGGATTATGGTCAAAGACAACCAAACTTACAGGTACAGAACATGTTGAGCTCGGATGCGGGGCAGCACTGGGCCCCCTACTTGCACAGGTTCGATGGAACAAAGGTGAAGGTAAAGCTGCCGGCCCAGACGTGAGGAGACGGCAAATATCAGTCGTATAGTGGCAAGATTGCATGTCTTACGACCGTGGTCCAATCTCATCACACGCACGTGGTACAAATGAGGAGTGCGGCGTAATGTGCTCCGTACCTGGGGTGATTTTGAAAATCCGGGGAAAAACCTGCACTCCAACATCGACCGAGTTTGAGGGGCGGTGGCTGCTAGCCTGAACAGGAGCGGCATAAGAGTATCCGTGGCTGTATTGGGACTAGTCAACTGCTTATAGCCTCGGTCACGACATGGATCTGCATCATGGGGCTCTCCACTTACCCGAGAGCAGTAAGTTGTACATGCAATGTGAAATCCATTCTGCTTGACAATGTGTTTTCTTGGTCAGATCATATATCAAGCTCGCTTGAAAGTGCGCTACACTACCGAAACAAAAAGGCCCGTTACCAGAATTCCCAGAAATTCTCGTATCCAAGGCATCTCACCTAGCGCAGAGTTGTTCCTTCAAGGTACAGTTATTCTGCCGACAAGATGAAACAACATAAAACGCTAGACCTTCTCAACCTTCACTATTGCTCCTTGACTATCAATGGCAATTCTCTTCTTCTGCGTCGACATTTTGACCGGTCTTTGGGCCTCAAATATCTCATCAAGCTCCTCAAGCTATAGACACGATTAGATAAATGAAGCAAAAGGTGGTACGGGGAGCAACTCACAGTTCGGCCTTTGGTCTCAGGAATAAATACATAAATCAGGGCAACTTGAATCAAATCCCATATAGTAAAAATAATATATGTCTTCCAACCAATTTCCTTCATGGCAACAGGCCAAGCAAACTGGTTCAGCAGGCCGGCAGCGTTGACAGCAAGGTTAGAAAAGGCCATTCCCTTGGCGCGCATCTCGAAAGAAAGAACTTCAACGGGGTAAAGAGCCTGGAGGGGCGTGATGCCAAACGAGAAGACGGCACCAAAGATGAAAACCATTGATAAAGCGGCCTTGGATGCTGTAGTGTTGGAGTAAATTGCTTTTCCGTCTCCATCAGTACCTACGTAGGACTTGGCGAATTCGGACGAGGCAATGGTCATTCCCAGCCAGACAACGGTGCATGCAGAGAAGGAGAACAAGAGAAGAGGACGACGTCCGATCTTATCAACGAGGCAAGCGCCGAGAATGGCCCAGATGAACTGTTGGCAATAGTTGAGAAGCGTGATGTTGGCCTGCTCAATGGTTCCAGTGTAACCAGCTGTCTCGAGGACTGCACCGAGGAAGTAGGAGAGGACGGCGTTTCCTGCCCATTGACTGAAGATGGAGATGGCCAAGTTGCACGAAAGACGGTAGACAGCAGGTCTGTCGCGAAAGAGAGCGCGGTAATCCCACCATCGTTTATCGCTGCCATCCAAGTTCAAGGACTCTTCATATTCGGCAATTTGAAGCTTGACCCAGGGTGACTCCGAGTTTCCGTGGCCATGATACCGCGTCAAGATGGCTTCGGCAGCCTCCCTCTTGTTGTGGACGTACAGCCATCGTGGGGACTCGGGTAGGAGCAGACTAAAGATGACAATGAGGCCGGAGCAAAGGGCTTGGAGCCAGGTGATGAGCCGCCACGAGTAGTCTCCTCCTGTATTCAATCCAGCTCTAGCAGACCCGGCGGCGATGATCGCTCCTGAGAACCACAAGGTGTTGTACATGGCTGATACATAAAAATGTCAGAGACGACCAAGACGAGCCATAGGGCGATCACTTACCTCCAACACGTCCGCGGTACGCTGGATGGTTAATCTCAATTACGTACATGGGCCCCGCAGAGGCTGCGAGCGACACGCCGAAGCCGAGCAAGAAACGTCCTCCCATGAACTGGCTTGATGAATGGGACAATCCTTGGATTATGGTACCGATGATAATGATGACAGAGCCAGAGAGCATTCCAACTCTTCGACCGAAGCCGTCGAGAACAGGGCCGACAAAGGGTAACGCGACAACACCTCCAATCTGGTACATGGCTGAGACGATGCCTGCCCAGATGCCGCTGCTCTCAACACCGTATTTATCTCGAAACCAGGGGTTCTGCAGGAGGTTATTGATCAAGCTTCCGTCGTAACCGTTCATTGTGCTGCAGAGGAAGCCGACGAAAGAGAAGCAATAGATCAAGATCTGACCTCGATTCCATGCCGAAGGAGGATCCTCAATCATCGCTTTGGCGAAAGCTTCGTTGCCCGCGACCACTTTAGTCTCCTTCACTTCTTTGAGGTCCTGTCAAGCAATGAATCAGTCTCTATCAGATGGGCAAACCGAGGGGATATCGTCGAGGAAGTGACTGTACCGTGCCGTCTTCATTGTGGATGTGTGTCTGGATCTTGCCCTCCATTACAGCGTCTCCCAAGATCAGTTCGTTCATACCAGTGGTAAGTTTGATAACAAAAGGGTTGTATGAAAAAGGTATTATTTGATGGGAGGAATCAGAGTTACTTGTTTATCTCACAAGCTTGGGCATCGGGAAGAAAGGCACCTAAATAAGTCCCCATTTTATACTCTAATTAAATGGGACTGTCGCGGTGGTAGATGAATGTGTCGATAATACACCAGTCCAATGGCAACATGTGAGTTGCGGGTCTAATCATGTCTAGACTGAACGATAGGAGGGCAAGACAGGCTCACTGGAACGACAGTGAAGTGGCTTGTGATATGATAGCGCCGATTGTTAGTGGAGTTGTCCTGTGGGGTATGGCGTGAGTAGTCCGGATCGATGCCTGAAACGGCCACGGAAGGTGTCGTTCCGCGGCCCATGAATGCCCACGTCCCGTGTCGAAATTCGGAAACTAGCACGGAGATTGGTAGCACCGGTAAGATCATACCCATAACTAAAGTCAACCTTGCAATGGGTTATAAGCAGTTCGCGAACAAATCATTAAAATAAAGATATCCTGTTTCCTAAGATCTAAGTTCGCCGCCGCAGTTCACATATGAAAGATCATTCAAACACCTTTGGTACTGGTACTTGCCGACAAACGACTCTTGCCAGCGATATTACTGCCCTGATCATGATGCCTCCCATCGCACAAAGAACTCTTCTTGAGAAGGGGTGGTCATTCAAGAAAGCTACAGACGACCATGACGCATGGAAGCCTGTGGCTAGAGTGCCCACGGTTGCCCATCTGGACTTGATTGACAACGGAATGTTAGTATACAAGGCTCTACATTCTTTCAGGTACTTACAAGTGAGCCTCCAGCATTCCTGACCCATTTCTCAATATGAACGAGCTGGATGTTGAGTGGGTTGGAGAAACGGCTTGGACATACCGCACTACTTTTGACTCGCCGTCTGCCAAGAGTAGATCAGTGTATCTTGTCTTTGAGGGTCTTGATACCTTCGCTCAAGTCAAGCTTAATGATGTTGTCATACTCGAGAGCGACAACATGTTCCTCAGCCACCGTGTGGATATTACCAACAATCTTTCGGATGAGGGCACTAACGTGTTGAGTATCGACTTTGACAGCGCACTACTCAAGGCGAGGGAAATCACAAAGCAATATCCTGACCATAGATGGGAACTCTTCAATGGGGAAGCTGGACGTTTAGTTGTGCGAAAGGCTCAATACCACTGGGTATGCAATGATTAAAAGACAAGAGACCTTCGCTAAAGAAACACACAGGGATGGGACTGGGGTCCAGTGCTTAACACCGCCGGTCCTTGGAGACCAGTCTGGCTTGAAGTCTCATCTGCCCATATCAACGACTTCCTCCTCAAGTATAGTGTCTCTGCAGATCTCGAAAAGATCCAGGGCACGGTGGAAGTCGACATTGAGGGGCTATATGATACGGCGAATGTCTCCATCCACTTTCAAGACGATGTCGTCTTCAATACGACAGCAGCGAAATCTACCAACGGCCATCTGGTGGTCCCTTTTGCTATAGGTACTCAGCCGTAGTCCTGTTTCCGAAGTCGAAATACTAACAGGTGCGGACTAGATCAACCCAAGCTGTGGTACCCTGCTGGATACGGCCACCAGTCTCAGTACATCGTGAGCGTCAGTATCGTCAAAGAAAATCAGAAACTCGATGCGAAGAGCAAGAAGACTGGTTTCCGCCGGAGTGAGCTAGTTCAAAAAGAAGACTCTCATGGGAAATCCTTCTTTTTTCGGATTAATAATATCGGCATATTCTGCGGGGGCTCGTGCTGGATTCCGGCCGACAACTTTCTACCTCGAATCACCACCACCAAGTACCGAGACTGGTTGAAGCTTATGATAGAAGGAAATCAGATCATGACGAGGTGAGAGATCATCGATAAGTCCTTGCGCTTGATATAGAATCACTGACACGATTGGATTCAGAATTTGGGGCGGTGGCATCTACGAAGACGATGCTTTCTATGACTGCTGCGATGAGATGGGTATTCTTGTGTGGCAGGATTTCATGTTTGGGTGCGGAAACTATCCTGTAGGCCCATCACTTGTAAAATCGATTCGCGAGGAGGCAGTGCAGAACGTTAGCCGACTGCATCACCACCCTTCTGTCGTTGTATACGCCGGCAATAACGAAGACTACCAGGTGCAAGAGCAAGCAGGTCTCGAGTACTTTCCAGACGACAAGGACCCTTCTTCTTGGCTCAAGTCGTCTTTTCCTGCTCGGTACTACTACGAGTATCTTTTACCAGAGGTGGTCAATGAGGTATCTCCAGGGATGATATACTGGCCTGGATCACCGTTTTCCGGAGGCAAAGACACGGCCGACAAGACTACTGGAGATCTTCATCAGTGGAACGGTATGTGACTGTTGAGTCTTCCGGCTGTTTATATACTGACATCTCCACAGTTTGGCATGGTACACAGGAGAAATACCAGGTCTTTGACAGGCTGGGTGGCAGGTTCAACAGCGAGTTCGGCATGGAAGCCTTCCCAGCCTTGTCGACGATTAAGCACTGCATTACCGAAGAGTCCGACCGCTTTCCGCAGTCTCAGATGATGGATTTCCACAACAAGGCAGATGGCCACGAACGACGAATCGCTACTTACGTGGTGGAGAACTTTCGTCCTCTCCCAGATCTAGAGGTATGCATGCTCTCCCATTGGAATCCAAGTTCTCTCATTAACCCTCAACAGTCTCATATCTATTTGACGCAACTTTGCCAGAGCGAAGCCATGACCTTTGCGTACCGTAGCTGGCGTCGCCAATGGGGAGATGATCGTCGATGCGGTGGCGTTCTCGTCTGGCAGATGAACGATTGCTGGCCCGCCATCTCATGGTCCATTGTGGACTATTTCCTCACCAAGAAGCCAGCTTACTATTCCATTCGCCGAGCCCTCAAGCCCATCGCTGCGGGAGTTCAACGACAACATCACGACTGGAGTGTCGTTCATGCCAGGCCAGCAAAGACTTCTTCATTTGAAGTTTGGGTTACGAGCAGCAAACAGCAGGAGGTAACTGTCACTGTTGAGATTCGTTTCATTTCTATCAAGACTGGAAGTGATATCAGGGATAAAATCGTCAAGGCCGACACAGTCCTCGTCCCGAATGGCACCACTGATGTTCTCACTGGACAGATTGACAATGCAAAAGACGAGCCGCACGTTATATCAGTCACTGTTCTGGAGGCTGGCGTTTGTGTTTCTCGGGACGTCGATTGGCCTCAGCCTCTCAAGTATCTTGACTTCTCCAACAGAGGTGTTGAGATTCAGGTCCGGCCAAATGAGTACCAGCTCACGGCCAGTAAGCCCACCAAAGGTTTGGTCTTTGAAGAACTACCTGGAATTTCCCTGGAAGACAACTGTATAGATCTTATCCCCGGCGAAGTTGTTACTGTAAAGGTGAGGGGAAGTGGGACATTGTCGGGAATCCCAAAATATAGATACCTTTATTAAGAGAGATAGAAGTAGAGTAAAAACTAAAATATAAATTATAATATTTAGTAGTTACTAGTATAAGTATAGCAACTTATCTTTAATTATATATAAATTTAAAGTAGATAGCTCTGTATGGCATTGTTAATAATTATAAATATAAAATTAAATAATTAACTTAAGATAGCTTCTATTATATTAATGAAGATTATTAAAGTAATTAATAACTAGTCTTACGTATTAAATAGAAAAAAGCCTATTATTATAACTACATATAACAACAAAAGGATATTATCTTTAGTGAAATTACTTATTCCCTACTTTTATATATATTTATATAAAAACATAGGAAATATGATAATAAACATATCCCACTAAGGAAATACGAAAGGGAATATTTCCTTCCTTTGCAAAGGTCTAGGTGAATAAATAATACATTGACTATTTCAGCGTGCAAAGTCTGCTGTACCTTTTTGTTTGCTACAAGTGCCTCCCAAATTGCGAGCCTAGCGTCATATAGATTTTTATCACATTTCTGTAGCGTTGCTATATGAGAAGTACTGCTTTTCGACCACTCCACCTCCCGTAGACATATTTTCAAGTTTGACAAGAGACCGGCGTCAATGTCGAGTAGGTCTTGTTGGTTATCATGGAGCATACTGAAAAGTGCAGAGCAAAGAACTGATTGGGAGTATAAGCGATCAACTAAGGAGAACAAGTATAAGAGTTGGCCATAACTCGACTAATTGGACATTGAATTATAAATCTATGTATCGAATTCTATCTGGAAATGACGATTGACGTATGCTACGACTTATAAGAACATGCTACGCACCAGGTTTCCGGTTTGTAAGTGGAGAACATCATCACAGGGCAAGGACATTTCTCAGATACCTTTGAGGGACCCAAAATCCAACGAGTACGTAAATCTTGCTCTCGAGACCCACAAAAGGGATGGGCTAGCCACTCTACATCAATAATCTACATCTGCACTCGACCCTGTCCACCTTGCCTTGCACAATCTGGCATCGATGCAGAGTCACCAAAAGCCAAAACCCCCTTGTCTTGGAATATTGCGCAGCCCACCCTTCTTCTCCGATAATTTCCTTGGATTAAATCACAGAAGGGTAGAGAAAGGCTCCCACCTTGCGCAACTATCAGCAGGTATTTCAACAGCGACAAGAAGGCATGTTACTGACCCAAATATAACATAGGAAGCACACATCAACGCGCCCTTTATGCCACTTGTCTATGTAGGCAGGTAAAAGAAACATTAGAGTATTTTCTCTTCCAGTGCATACAATAGATAATATAACGCAACGAGATGCTACAATATATGGAGGGAAAGCGTGGCAATCTTTCATTTCATCTAGGGGGACAGGCAGCACTAGATGGACAGAAATGGACACCAGACGTGGATGCAGTGCGGGCCACAATCAGATTTGCGGTCGCTACAGGTCGCCTGGAACAGACATGGCCGAAACTACACTAGTCTGACATCATCCAATCAATCATAGCAGCAACCCCTGATGCCCTCAAATAGCCAACAGCAGGTATCGCTTCAGCCACCGAAGATAGGAAACTGAACACTTGGAGGAATTGGGCTTCAAGTCGGCTTGCTACATACTAACATCTACGAGGACAAGGGAGAAGAAAACCTAAAAGCGGCTCGGCGAGTCACTTACTGGTGCAAGAGGACAATTGCAGTATGGCAGTAAGTGGAAGCGAATGGGCAATCATTAGCTATCGTACAGTATTGAGCACGTGCACCTTCCGCTCCAAACAGCATGCTCTTTGTGAAGTCTAAGGTGGGTTATGGGGATACATGGCTGTAACTCATAAGCAGATGTTTTGTCAGAATTTGGCCTCCTCATGGGGTGTGTAAGCAATTTCTGGCTGAGCGAATGAAGTAGTCAAAAGTACCGCTGCTGCCTGGAGGTTTGGGGCGCGAATCTGAGGAAGTGGAGATAAGCTGACAGTGCGAGTCGTAAGTACTGTCGCTGAACTCCATCAAGTGATTACGTTAACTTGTGGGCTATTAGCCATATATGAAAGAGTACATAGTGCCTATATATACTTATGGCGATAAATGGAAATTTTATTGAATCAACAAGGGTTATTGTAGGAGAGGAAGGTGCAGGTGCGCAATACTGTATGTTTCCTCAATTGTGAAGCAAACGCTTTACCCCGCAAACTATATTAGCATCAAGTTGTTATCAGGCAGATCGGCTCCCTCGTCGAAGATAGCTAAGACCTGATAAAGGAAACTGTATTATAGATTCGCCCTTAAAGAAAAAAAAAAGCCTTCTGCTGCATTACGGGTTTGGTTTTAATAGAGCGTTCTGTCTCGCCTCATTATGAACATCAGCTAGTCGCTTCGTGTATAGTAGCGAGGGTGCGCCATTTTCTTGACTAACGTAGCGGAATTCTCCTCGGCTTTTTGCTGCCTGATACTCAAACCTGCGGCCATTCTAAAAGCAATCATTGCACATTACTTTGTCGAGCTGATGTGGCTAGCTACAAGTTTGCAAGGGCAGCTCATGAACTGCCGTCTGTTCAAAGGAAGCCCGAGCGTCTGATTAATTGACTCTTTGTGACATTCGAGTCCGGCAGGGGACGTCATTCCGTCGTTACAGCCTGATGTTGGCATTGCGGATGGCTATGTGGAGCTTTGAAGAAGTAATCGTCGAGGCATCGTTGCGATCAGAGCCCCACTGAGAATGATCTACATGTTAATCCACAATGCCAAGATCCATAAGGCTGCAAGGACGGAAAAGGGGCATTTGGTCAGACGCTCAGGCCGCCTTTGAACAGACGGCAGTTCGGGAACAAGTCCTGCAACCTTACAACTAGCCACATCAGCTCGTCGGTAGGAATGTGCGATTCGGCTGGCAAAATGCATAACTGCTTTAGCATTATCACAGGTTTCCGTTTTAGGCAGCAATGGTTTAATGGAATTTAGGCAAGTGAGTTGAGAAAATGTGTTATCTTGCCGTTTTATCTACCTTGCTAGCCGCCGTGCACGAAGCAACTTATTGGTAAATATCAGCTAGATTGCAGCCAACATCTGTAATATAGCAGGAGGTTTTCTTTGTGAGGGTGAATCGGTAACAAAGAACATCTGATCAGGACTCCGCTATCTCCGCGGAGCGAGCCCGTGTGCCCAACGATCGCTTGATGCTGACATGGTGGGCTGGGTAGGCTTATCACCTTACAACTGAGAAACATACGACAGCTAATGATTGCCTATTCGTTCCCATCATTCGAATTGCTGGCCTGCATTATTAGTTTGTTACAAATGTCACTGCCCGCTATTAAGGCCCTTCACATGCACTAGCATGTATCGAGATCTGCCCTTGCTTATCCCAGCGAACGGGCTTTTGTGGCTGCAGCCGGTCAAGCAAGCCACTTTAAGCCTTCGACAGGGTTTGCACGAAACCGACAACGACAATGGACCGAGGTTGTTCTCTCTTTCCCCCAAGATCCTCAGACATTGTGTAAACCGGTCGGTAATGCAGAGGGTTTCGGGTCACCAGCTCCATTACACCATAGCGTATATCCTTTAACACTTTGCCTTTTAAGCTGATGCACTTGTCGAAAGTGCAGCTCGATGCTAGCGCCGAATGGAATGGCTGATTTACAGAATCGACAAAACAGCGCCTGATATTCCTCGTTCAAGTGGACACAATCCTCCATTATTGCTGATTTGATGTAGAGTAACTCTAGAAGGTCGTCCTAGAAGGCTAATAGCCCATCTTATCCCTACCACTCTTTTCCCTATATCCTAGCTATATCTCCTATATCTCTTTTCCTTTCTCTTCTAAGTCTTACTTATCTCTTTCTATCTCTTCTATCTCTATAACTGTCCCCTCAGCCTTTAAGCTATATCCTAGTTAGCAGAAAACACCAGGGTAGATTAATCTTAGATAGTAAATACTAACTTAATCTTATCCCCAAATGATAGCTCTATCCTAACCCTAAGCCTAACCCTTTAATGGTTAAAGAAGTCGGAGCAACTCATGGGCACGGTAATACAAGGGCTGAACTTTATTGTTCAAACCACTATGAAGTCACAAAAGGCGATAGATATCGGAAATTGTTAGATTCAATCTAAACTAAGTATTTCAATCTGGAAGGTCATTTTGCAATGACTAGACTCGCCATGTTGCACCTTACTGCACAAGCATTCGGACGTAGGTGACTGGGCCTTCGTAACGGTGAGTACCACGGAAGACATAGTATACCAAAGAGGACAACGCTACGATACCGTAGATTAGAATACTCCAATTCATCTGTGATGCCGTCGGGTTGGGATTACCAGGCATAAATGCCAGGACAAAAATGAGGATAAGGAAAGCCTCGGAGATGATGTTTATCGCGAGACCCCATCGACCAAGACTGAACTTGGATGGCAGAAGCGGGCTCTTTGTACATCGCCGCCATATCATACAGCCAATAGAGACCATGTAGCTAGAGAGAAGCCCTGTTGTTGCCAAAGAAGTGATTGAGTTCAATGCGACAGCAGAGCCGATGTTGATGAGGGAAAGAAGACTTGAGATTAGGAAGGTCACCAGAATGGCATTGATGGGGGCATCCCATCCGGCTGGGATATCGGAGAACCAAGCACTAAACGGAACAGCATGGTCTCGCGCGAATGCGAAGAGCTGACGCGATGATGTAGACACCATAGTAAGATTGGAGAAGGCAATCATAACAACAAGGACGGATGCCATGGCAGTAGCACTGCTGACTGAGTGTGTCGAGTTGTAGAAAACCTGCATGAACGGCTGGCCTGTTGGAGACGTGATGACCTCTTCAAGGTTACCTATGCAGAAGCAGTACGTAATAACCATGATCCATCCGAAAGCACCATTGAAGAGAGTCGTCATGATCATCGAACGCGGCAAAGTACGACTTGCATCGTGTAGCTCCTCGGACATATGAACAGCAGCATCTGCACCAAGCAGTGGTAAAACGCCTGCAAGAATGCCTACAAGCGTCGAACCTCCTATGCTGTTCCAACCTCCGCCATCGCTAAACTGGGTAAAGACAGCTTTAGCATCAGCCCTTGGCGAAAGAACCCAGAGAGTAACCAGGATGCCAAAAAAGGCAAAGACGTGAATGACCAGGACAATGGCTTCGATCAATGGCAACTTCCTGGCTAGGTAGATGTTAAAGAGTACCGAGAACGCAGCTACAGCTATGGTGAGTAGCGTGCCGTGCCATGGCTTGGGGACGTAGTCTGGGTTATTCAGAACGATAAGGCCCTGAATCTGGGTACCAGTAATGAAGGCGGAGGATGCACATGATGTTTGCCAGCCGAGTACGCACATCCATCCCATGAGATAGCTGATGAGCTTCTGGTACTGTGATGGCGCGAATTCAGAAACCCAATGATATTGTCCTCCCGTCGTGGGTGCCCTGCACAAGATTCGCGTCAATAATGTGACCACATGTTGTGCATGAGGAGGATACTTACATTGAAGCCATCTCGGCCATGGAAGTATTGACGAATAAAAATCCCATCCAGCACACAAAGAACATCCAGATCGTACCAGCAGTGCCGCCGTTGACGAGTCCGATAGTCGAGACACTTCAATTGACAGGCTTAGTTAGCCAACAGGAGACCAGAATACTTTTATCTGCATTCTTTACCTCAAAGAGAATTCCCAAGATGCCATTAGAATCATGGAGAAGCCGAAGATGGACAAGAAGCGAAACTTCCTCTGTGTGATCTCGCGTGAGCCCAGGACAAAAGGGTGCTGGTATTGGTACGAACCGTAATTTCTTGGGTTTTGCCCATCCGATACATATCGGCGCGATCGGCCACAGTTCCCTTTTTCTCGTCGACATTGTCATTAATGCCGATGGGAGCATCGTGAACGTCGAGGGATCTCTTGTCATCGTCAATTGACATGTTGGCGGTATTTCTTGATTTCTTTGACGGCATGCCAAGTAGAAGAAAATTGAAGGTCAAGAAAAAAAAAGTCGAGTGGGAGACAGCTAAGGCCTGGTAAGATGCGGCATGAACGCCATTCAGGATGTACATCTGATCCAACAGCTGCTTGTTTGCTTGCCGGCACATCCATCCCGGTCCAATTGTTACATACAGCACCCTTCAATGCTACAGGGGTTCAGTCCGCTCGGGCCTCGACCAGACGGGAACCTCCTGTGCCGTCCCGGACTTCGGCAGTCTAGTAGTGCGGGCTTTGATGATGATCCGATAACCTGATCTAATATCTCTCCTGATAGATCAAGCTAACATATATAAAAAGAAATACGCTATTTTCCACGTAAAGTGGTATTACAAATGATATCTTTTAAGAAGCTGCTTCTCACAATTTTCACATATTAATCTGCACTATGTTTCAGTCAACAACCAACATGGTGGGCCCATTTCTTCTCATTTCGTCCAGGGTTCATGCAGCCACAGAACCAACAAACAAAGCGCCAACAGCCAACAAATGTGGGTAAGGTGCTGGGGAGGCACTGGGCTTCACTATCACATTCGTCTTCTTCTGGTACGCAATAGCAAGCTTCTGACCACTCTGTCGGTGCACACATGCCCTATCCCCTGGATTTAGGTGCATGGTTAGCAGGAATCTCTTGCGCGGCTCAAAGTTAAAGTTTTCAGGCCTTTGCGAGAATAACATGCTGGCTGGTCGGAAATTAGGAGACATATTCCTGTGGCGTTGGTGGCTTTAGAGTCCGAGCCCTGGATATTCACATCTGCCAACACCCGAGCTGAGGTGGCCTGTGCCTAGGTACTCATGCCGCAAGGGTGAAGATAGAGATTAATAGTCATCCGTTGCCTCTTGAACATTGCAATGCATCTCCCTCGTAACCCTTCTCGAGTCCGACTCGATGGTCTCTAGCCATGGATCCAGAGACATCAGATAACGACGGCTCATATCGGTTCTCCCCTGTCACATTTAACGACCACGCCGGTCAATTGTGGATCGTGACAATTTTGTCGCTGATCTACAGCACGCTTGCGGCTCTGGCACGGTTGTACATCAAGTACCACAAGTTCGGTTTCGATGATTTCTTTTTTGCTTTGGCAATGGTGAGGATGCCCATCAGCTCTGGATGACGCTCCACATATATACTAACCACTCAGATCTTCCATTTAGCTCAGTCAATTGCTGTCTTTATTGGTTTGAGTAAAGGCCTCGGCAAGTTCAACTCCATCACTGCACCAGAACAATGGGCGACATCTTCGAAAGTAAGCCTTGTGCGGTACTACTACTACTATCACCAGCTAACACGGCCACTGCCAGTCAACTCTAGCGGCCGGGATTCTCTGCCTTCTAACTCTTAGTCTCGCCAAATGCTCTGTTCTCGCCCTCATCCGACGCATCATTGGCTCGAAGCCTGGGAAGAGTGGACCGGTCTGCATCGGACTCATGGTGATCACTGTAGTATGGGGTGTCGGCTCCTGTTTGGCATGGATTGTGAACTGCCGCGCGGATTCTTTGTTGACTTTGGATAACGCCAAGCAATGCCCGCACCAGGTATGAAAACACTTTGCACCTCTTGAACACTCATCATAAGATGCCTAACCAAAAAAAATCATGATTAGAATACACGTTGGGCCTTCATAACGGCGATGGACATCTTGACCGAGATCCTTACCTGGCTCCTCGTACTACAACTATCCTGGTCCGTCAACATTTCATACATCCACAAGTGTCAGGTTGTTATGGCTTTCTCATTCCGTATACCGCTCATCGCCCTCTCAGCCGTTCATCTGGCGTATTCTGCAAGAAATCCAGCCTCTGCTGAGCCTCAATTCGCCGTCACAAAGGCCCTACTCTGTCAACAGGTCATGGTTGCTTGGTCGCTCATTTCTGCCACTGTGCCAAATCTGAAGAACTTTTTAAAATCATTCTCTATAGGAATGGGGTTTCCAGTGTCCTTTGACCTCAGTCCGTCTGGATCAAGCAACGTCTACGCACTTCAGTCATTCAGAGATAATCGCTCTGGGGTTACATCATCTGCGGCTGTGGCAACTGCAGGAAAATCGAGATCTGATAGCGCTACCCGTAGCCGACCGCACGGTTGGAGGCCAGACCAAGTCTCATGCCAAACAACGGCAGCATGCGACTCTGGAAGGAATAATCGGGATGATATATCGGAGGAAGGGCGGAACTCTAGGGCTGGCAGTCAAGAAATGATCATTAGTAAGGAAGTGACGTGGAAGGTTACGTATGAGGACAACTAATATATTAGACGCTGAGTGCTGGCAGTAAACCGGATAGACCGGTTTCTGTAGGATTTGAAAAACATGGCTCACAGATTGTTGGATTTTAGAGTCTGTAGCGATTTAGTCAAACGAAGAGTAGCCAAGTTTCATTGTGGTCGAGCCATACCTAATATAACCTAGCTATATTCAAAAGGGGTCCTCTTTAAGGCCTTCCTCTTCTCTAATTAACTAAGTACTAAGCTATTAATACTAAATCCTTAGAAGATATTAGTTTTATTTATATTTTAATACTTAAAGCTGCAAATTATTATAACCTTAGGATCCTTTAATTAGTTAAATTAAGGCCAGATAATAATTACTTTTAGTCCTTTAGTATACTCAAAATTAACTTTAATTACTTTTAGTATTTTAATTATCTTCTGAGCTTAAAATTTAAATAATAAGTTATTTAATTTAGGAATATATTAATAGTATATAAAATACGTCTTAAAGCCTTAGATAATAAATAATATTATCTTTAATAGCCAGGCTAAGCTATTATTTAGCTAAATAACCTTTACTTTAAGGTAAAATACCTTAAAGCTAGTCCTATAAGCTTAATCGGGGTATTATAGCTTCTTTGGCAGCTATAGCCTATAATTGGCTGTTTTAAGTAAGTTTGATTACTTTAAGTATATCTTCTTCTATATAAAAAGGCACTATAAGGTTAAATCAGATGAAAATCAGACTATTATATTAACTTTTCAAGTAATTGAATTAATAAAGGTTATAGTGTTAAGGCCAAAAGTGGGGTGACGGGAACCCGGTCCCGTGACTTATATAATGTTACTCTTCTTGGAGAGCTACAGGATCTTTTAGATAGTATTGAGTGAGGTCTCAAAGCTCTATGATGTTATATATCTCGAAAATCTCCACTGGAGCTTACTTGCGTATGCCGAGAGTCGTATCAGCCTTTGCAAAGTCCAATGACGGGTTCTATAACTCGGCAAGGAACCATCTTTTCAGGGTCTCCTCCGCGTATAGGTGGGTCAGACTATATAGGCGTTGACCATGACAGAAAGGTTAGAAAGAGGCGTGTATCAGCGCTGCCATCAGATCAGATTAACAATCAGATATATCAATTTGAAACGGCATATAGATGAGAATCATAAAGGTCAGAAGCGAGGAGGGGCTACTGCCTGATTCACAGTTCCTATGTACAGAAATTAACAGCTCTGTCCCTATAGTGTTCTCTTGGCACATCCATACGCGCAATCAACCTAGGATCGGAGTTTAAGGGCCTGTTATAGTGCTTATCTCAAAAGTCAAAGGTCATGAGAGGCTGTATAAACAAATCAGAAGTTCTATTAACTTAGTGCACTGTCTAAATCTGCTCAACCAAATAATATTTGTCTGGCATTTCAGATGTAAAATCCTTGAGTTGATATTCATCGAGGATCTTTTCTCTTCCAATTGTCTCCAGATATTTTCTACCAAGTGTCTTATGGCTGAAAGAATAATCGACGCTGAACTTGATTTTTCAAGAGGCATATTCCCAAGAGGTAACGCAATGAATGCATGTCAAACATTCCCGATGTTGTAATCCAAATGCTGTTACCTATAACCTCTGTAAACCTACGTTGCATGCCAAAGAAAGCAGTAGCCTTGTTTATCCGGTCGAACATATCTGGAATATGCCCTCCAGAGTGACCTATGATTACTTCCAGCTTGGGGTGGCCGTTGAATGTTTTGCTGGACATTAGGCGCAGGCTTGTGGTCACGGTGCTGGCATGCCATCAGATCGCATTACTCTTCCATATCCCTTTGGTTCAGTGGAATACAACTGACGCCTAGAAGACCTTTGGCCTCAGCATCAACTTCCCGTGACCTATTCTCCTTCTCCACAGTCGTCTTTCTCGCCAGACCATTCAACTCGTAAACCAAGACAGCCCTTGTAAATAAAGCCGCGAAAACAAAGGTGTAGATAACTGGCAAAGAGTCTGCCAAAGGGATAAGAACAATGCTACCGATGAGAACAGTGCCAAGAATGATATGAAGACCTCCAATCACTCTGACAGCAGTCCCAAGAAGGTTCTGTTGAAACCGTCTGTTGTCTCGACGCCTGATCGTGAGGTTTCGGCCTTGGCCACAAGGAGTCAGCTCGTCAACGATCAAGCTAACAAGTTTGCTTCTTGGTATCGTCTGCCGGAAGGTCAAGGCGAAGACGCCAAAGCTTAGCAGGTAGATTGGTATGTTCAGAAAGGCCCAACCAAACAGTATAGATGTCTCTGGCAAGCCGTAAATGTAAACGACCATCGGGGCGAGGGATATAGCCTGATACGTGAACCTATAGACTTCCCAGAACAAGTTTCCTGTTGCGGCCAACCCGATGCCGTATTCGACAAGAGACACAAGAACCTTTGCAGCGAAGGAGCGTCCATCTAAAATGCGTAGGGGCACAAGGGGCTCGTTGTTGTTAGAGGCTTTCTCCAATATGGCCTCGTACTCAAACTCGTCAGGGTTTGGTGACATTAGTCCAAAGCCTAGGAGCATGGCAAGGATTGGTCTGCGGGTGCTCAGAAGGCTTATCTCAGCCATGCTAGGTCCAAACTGTACCAGACCTCCGGGAAGAAGCGCTAGCAGAATAGCTGTGACGGCCATGTTTGCTTTATTGACCTCTCCATAGACATTGAGAATACAGTTCATCAAGTTGCTCGAGTACACGTGAGCACCACCTTCTTCCTTTAGGTTCTCATCGAAATAGGCCTCGAACTCTTTAGGGCAATCTTCCTTCATCCAATGTTCTTTGGAGTATTTTTCTATTGTGGGAAACCATGACCGGAACTGGGAGCGAGACCGGTCGAGAACCGCGGAGACGGAAGATATGTACAGCCCATGAGCTGCCAGAAGGCATATCACCCGTGAGAGACGCATTGTATAGTAGATTGGCAAAGGTCGTTATGTAGTTATAAAATGCCAAATTATTGGTCTAAGTACGAGGGAAATGTTGTGTGTGAGAGAGCGGGGTCCTCGCCCAGAGAAATAGTCAGCGCTTTTGAAGTCCTGTCCTAGCAAGTGCGGTAATTATTGAGTAAGAGCTGAAAACAACCTGCACCACATGCTCACCTTCTTCCAATTAAGAGGGTCAATGTTGTTGCTAGACCCAGTTGACGCAGGGGTCTGAATCCTGAAAGACAGGGGGTAACTTGGGGGCCGAAAATGGGAGCAATAAGGATTGAGCACCACTGGTTACAGCACCCGTTTCGCTAGAAGCTTGTCACATCGGATCAGGTAAGGAGCGCGAACCGATTAGTGGTTGTAGAAAACCTGCTAAAATGGATGTTGTCTGTAGACCTTGTGTTCTCTGCCCAAAGTTAGCCGAGTGCGCATCGCCATATTCGAGATTAAGTCATCACGTGCAAGTTACCGTAGTCGCCTTTGTTGCGTCATGATGGAAACAGAAAACATTAAGTATTACCTTATCAACTCAATCCTAACACCACTGTCCCAAGTCATCTCAACTAGCAAGAAATGTGGCCCAATGAACACCGATTATACCAAGCGCTGTAGATCCCATTGGCTCTTTGCCAATACTCTTCCAAGCATCGTATATTGTCATTCCAAACCTGCCGATATGCAAGTGAATATGTGGCACGCACAGCAGAGGGTCACATAAGAGAGGGTTAAAAGAGCCTTGATTCTATGCTAGAAGGGGGGTCGGCAGTGATCCTTATATACTAATGGAGCGTTGATCTATAGGTGGCCAAGCGAACCAATCGGGCCAAACCCACCTTTTGACAGAATATGCATGCAAATGCACCAGAACAATAACAGATACTGTCAGTTATCCGTCTCGTAAGAGAATCGGGGAGTTGATGAGGTCGAGTGGACTGTCTTTGAAACAGTGCGAGGAGAAAGTGATGATGGTTGAGGATAGTAGGCATTGACTGCGGCATTCACAGACTGGTGATGCTCTTTGGCGTGACGAACGACAGCGGCCCAGATCTTCCGAGCGTTGTTCTTGGTAGATTCCATTGTGATATTGAGTTGAGGTGGTACCATAAGTGGGGTAGCCGGCAGTAGAAGAGATGTACGGAGTCCTGTTATTTTTGTTACCGGATTGAAAGTGCTTAAAGACGTTTCGAGTAGTTCTGGTGATTTACTGTTGTATTGATTGATAGTTCAAGATATTATTCCAATGAGAAAACCATTTATTTATACTCATCGCAAATGTAGCTATACGCACCTATTAGAAATGTTGCCAATGTCATATCTCAGCCCTTTGACATTATTCATCGATATCGTACTGATCATACAAAATTTCTCTTTACGGCTGGCTTATATGACCTTTGGCTATTGGTGCAACTACGGCCAAGAGTGGGGTGACTCACAGAGGCTTGATCAAGTGCGCGCCTACAGGGGTTCAAAATGACCAGTTGTCAGCATTGTCCCGGGGACTCATACCCGCACAACCGGTGGTGCGTTTAGGGTCACGTGTTTTCCGCACAACCGGTTGTGCGGATAAGGCTGAATCTCTGACTTTGGATTAAATGCACAACTGCTGTTCAATAACAACACCATTTTCAATTGAAATAGCTATTCAGAGGTGTTTTTCGTCTTCATGACTGCTTATCACTTCATATCTCATGCCATTGATGCGCCGTTTGGCCTCCATCTACTGCAAATAACGCAGGAGTAATGTATCCTTCCATCTCATAACATCACACAAGAACAGTTATCTGTTCACAATATCAAGGATAAGAAGAGAGCCTTGTCACATCAGAGAGATCATTGATACTGATATACAGAAGCTCTCTCTATTGTGACTGCAATATGATCAACTCAACGGCATATGACCTCTTCTTCTTGACTCAAATTAACGAAGGGAGATGCTGTATACAGGATATCTGTTGTCATGCCTTCAGTTATGCTATGTAGATGATTCCTCTGTCACTCTTGATCTGTACAGCAAGCGTTCAATGTAGCTGTAAGTTAATCAGTAGATAATCATATAAATTGAGAGATGAATTCCTCATCTTCTCTCCTTAATACAACGCCTTCCTTCAAGATATCAAACAATCCAACATATCTTCTAGCTCATACAGTCTCTATCTCTTCAACGATGGCTCCTAATAACAACAAGAATCCCGACTTCAAGATCTTCGAGGATAACACTGCAACCCCTTCTACCCGTTTTTCCTCAAACCAAAACAACCAATTTATCCTGCAGCCTGCCATTGCTGCAAATAACCTGCCTGGCTACTTAGGGACTGGCTAAAGAGTAAGTGAAGCTTCAGGCTTCTTCCCCCCTATCCCCAACCTCGTTCTTTATAGCCAAGAGAATCTGGGGATATAACAACCGGCGCATAACGTGTTTAACACCAATGGTTGGATAGCCCAGAACGCTCCCCCGGGAGCCAATACTAACATGGCCCTCCTGACGCCGCAACAGCTGCATACGGCGTACAACACCAGCTTTGTCCCTGCTGGGGCTCCGGCGACTGTGGCAACGTGGAACCAGGGATACAGTGCTCACGGAAACTGGCATGCAGGCCAGCTTCACAATGCTGTCAACGAACGGTTGGCTCGCCCGGTCCCTGATGCTGTGCCTTTCTGGACAGCTCAAGCTCTGCAACGGCAAGATGCAGCATATCGAGCAGGGCCTCCGATCCCTGCTACAATGTGGCCTACGCCTGCGGTTAGAATGACTATGCATGCACCTACTTTGCAGGTGGCCCAGCAGAATGGCATGCATATCAATTCGGTCAATCTACAGGGGCATATTGTGTGGACTTGGCAGGGCAGACAGTAGAGGGAATTGAGGATATTTGGGGTTACTTTCTTATGTGTATTCAGTGGCATATATGCCTGTTTAAATCTCTTGATGCATTGACATTATCTGCTGTATTGAGGTTATAATTTGCTTGAAGAGAAATACATGATTCCTTCACCTAATACATCCACTTGTGAATGTGTGATGCAATTCTCCACATCCGACCCTATACCATTTTGTCACTTACCAACAACATCGAACTCCAGCAGATTAAGGTATTAAGGTATATATCAATCAATTCAGAGTTTTTTTCTTAATTTAATGATATACATATCATCCTATTTAGACGCCAGTGGCTAGTTGTAAGTATAGGCATTCCGACCAGGATAATTAATTCGTAAGGGTTAACGATTTCGCGCGCTCCGATTATGCTTACTCTCTATTACTGTAAATACCACGAAATAAAAAGGAGCACTTTGATTACATAGAGCAGTAATTAAGTAACGATGAATATATCATTTAATTCTCCTGAATCTACTCTATCTATACATATCTCTCAATTGACTGTTGTCCCTTTGTATTTCATTTGGCATCAGGCTGACTGACTGCTTGGTTATCTCGCCGGGAGAATCAGATCGCCTCCCTGCCTCAACCGTGATACGATTTCAACTGCAGGTCCTTGCCGGGCTGCATAGCCAGGGCCTTCTGCTTCAAGAAGCTCTCTTTCCAGTTGGTCGGCAACCTCATCATCTCTGTCGCTATTGTCAAGCCAGCTATGCATCTCTTCCTTTGTCCATTCTCTATCTTTGACGCTGTTGTGAAGCCTGACACAGGGCCCCATCTGCTCTGCCTGCAGGCACCACTGATACGAGACTGCATCATACTCTAAAGGCAGCCCTGCAGCTTCTCTGTAGGCACAGTCGGTAAGAGAGGCACCGGGGAGCTGCTGGTTGAACCACGCCTCACGAGATTCCTTGTACTTTGCATATACAAGATGTACGCCCTCTTGGAGATAGTAGAAGGTCTTGAGCGGTTTCGCCTGTGGTGTTGCGACTGCAGCTGCAGCAGGAGATATAGACCTGCTTGGTACATATACAGCTTCCTTTATAGTTATATCGTGTTCTCTTTCTATGACAGCAAGCTCTGCTGCCATTTCAGTATACTTCTCGGGGCATAGCCTTGACCTTCTGTTATGACCTTGCTTGTGACATCGAGAGCAGGTCTGTGGCTTCTTGGGCACTGAGGGAAGTAGTGCCTTTTCAACAGCTTCGAATGCACAGGAATCTCGCCGTGTACTCGATGCCGGCTGTGACCTCGAAGCTACACGGCGATCATTGATCTTGCGAGGCTCGAATATAAGCGGTGGCATCCCAGATCGCTGGAGATACCAATGTGAATGGAAATGCCTCGTCAACAAGGGCTCGTTTCCCTGTATTAGGGGCATAAGAGCGTGAGCACAAGGCACGCCTGTGGTCTTCATGAAACTCCCGGTGCATTGAGGGAGACTCTCTCCTATCCGTTCTCGCTGCAGATCGACCATGATCAATGCCTTATGTGATATCCAACCGCGGACTTGGCTGTATAGAGCTCCTGATAATATGTAAGCGCGCCAAGCAGGTCTTGTTGACTGTTCCAGAGCCTGTGCAGATCTCAGTGTAGCCAGCTGGTTTGTGATCACTAGCTTGATGATTTGAAAAGCCTCAAAGAGGTCAGCCTTGGAGCTTCTAAGATGAGACTTGAGCAATGAATGTATACCTTCTACTCGAGATGTAACAAATTGATTCAGATGTAGATACTCATTTACAAACGCCTTAACGAACTTCCCTTTATGGGGGTTCAGCCAGGTCGAGAGAAGGTAATCTACCTCTCTTGGATGTGAATGAGTATACTGAAGCAGAAAGGCCTTCAGTCTCTCGTCATAGATGGCCTGTGACTTTGAGGCTATCAGCTCATGCCAACTGTCATAGAATTCCTTCCATGCCTCCTGCCCCTGTTCATTGTCCTTCTCCTTCGTAAAGCCACTTATACAGAAGGTCTGGACTGCCTTGTTGATATGCCATAGGCAGAGCATAACCTTTGCTGACGGGAAGCAGAGAAGGGATACAATGGCATTCATGCAAGCAAGGCATCGATCCGTCAGTACAACTGAAGGATGAGGAATATCGTGAGCATCATACAAATCTCGCAACGCCCCAAGAGCCCAGGCGAAGTCCTCCTCTTCCTCGCCACTGAGATATGCAAATGCAATGCAGAAGGTGCTTCCTGTGGCATCAACACCAACCATGTCGAGGAGAGGCATCTTGTACTTATTGGTCTTGTAAGTACAGTCAACTATGAGTACCTCAGGGTATGATCTAGCGAATTGGACTGAACCTGGGTGAGCAAATATAACTGACTGCAGTCGAGAGTCCTCTCTAATGAGGTGACGACTCCAGAAGCCCTGTGAATCGAGATGTTGAAGCAGAGCAACCATGTGGCTCTGTCCATTGGCAAGGTCTTGCTTTGCTCGAGAGATACAGTTCGCGAGATCTGAGTCAATGAACAATGCATCTGTATTCTGCAGTAGGTAGGTCTTGATTTGGCGTTGTTCAACGCCGGCAAGAGTGAGCTTCTTGACCATGAGGATATCTTCATCAGGGAGCTTTCGGTGAGTTATATGTGCAACACCACTTCCAATTGTAGGTTCATGATTATGATGAGAGTGGGAAGGATCAGGGCGATGTCGAAGATCCCATCTACTCTTACAGAGACTCTCTTTTCCTATCACAGAGAACTCGCACCTTGTGCGTTGAGTAGTACGCTTCCTCTTCCTCTTGGAATCAGGAATTGGCGTATATATCCCTCCGCCGCGGTCACAGCTGAAGTGTATGAGCAATCTTCCATTTGCCGTACGATTCGTGCGCCTTGTTACAAAGGCATATCCTCGAGCCTTTGCCCACTTGTTGATATCTGCAAGGAGGGCTTCTCGTGATGGATATGATGCCTCTGGAGGAAGAACATCATCAGGCCACTGTCTTGCTAATTCAATAGGAACGGGAGGGACTGGGGACTTATTATTGCTCAATTGAGTAGACATTATATAGATGAAGTTAAATTATGAAGCAGAAAGTCGGTAATTACTCTATTGGTGATGTAAATATAACAGGAAGATGAATTGACTGACGGTCTCCCGATTGTGCGGATTTGACCGAAGAAGCTTACGTGGCGTTATCCGCACAACCGGTTGTGCGGAAAACACGTGACCCTAAACGCACCACCGGTTGTGCGGGTATGAGTCCCCCATTGTCCCAATTATGTTTGTCAGCAGAGTAATTTTAGTGGTTGGTCTGACCGTAAAACATTGTTGATTGGCTTGCCATGCAGATGATACAATCAGGCATTTGTAAGACCATTCGACGAATCAAAGATGTAACGTATGTGATAAGCATGCGGCGCAGACAAGCATGCGGCGCAAAAATCCCTCAACTTCTCCTACTTTCATCTGATCAATTGATTCTCAACCATTTAAGATGCCACAATCAAATATAGAGGCAAGAACGCTTCTTGCCCTTCTTGCCCTTCAAAATGACCCGAAATTGAGTATCCGACGTGCTGCAACAATCTATGAGATCAAGGAGCAAAGGCTCCGTCGCCGACGGAATGGCATTCAATCTCGAGTCAATTGGATCCCTAAATCACGCAAGCTATCTGATCTAGAGGAAGAGGTTATAGTTCAATTCATCCTCGACCTAGATTCGCGAGGCTTTCCCCCGCGACTGCGTGGTGTTGAAGAAATGGCAAACCGACTACTTGCTGACCGCAATGCATCGCCTGTCGGCAAGCGATGGGCTTCCAACTTCATTAAGCGGCATCCAGAACTTAAGATGCGTTTCTTTCGCAAATATGACTATCAGAGGGCTAAATGCGAAGATCCTATTATTATTCGCAATTGGTTTACGCTTGTAGCAAATACAATCGCGAAATATGGTATCACCCTTGCTGATATCTATAACTTTGATGAGACCGGCTTTATGATGGGCATGATTGCAAGCGGAATGGTCGTCACAGGTGCAGAAAGGCGTGGAAACCCAAAATCAATCCAGCCTGGAAACCGGGAATGGGTTACAGTCATCCAGGCGATTAATGCCGAAGGGTGGGCAATACAGCCGTTTATTGTAGTTGCGGGCCAATATCACCTCTCTCACTGGTATGAAGAAAGCAACCTCCCGGGCGATTGGGCTATCGCGATGACTCACAATGGCTGGACTGATAATGAGACTGGCCTCGAGTGGCTAAAGCACTTCAATCATCATACAAGCATGCGATCAAATGGTCGCTATCGTCTTCTGATCCTTGATGGGCACGAAAGTCACCATTCAGTCGACTTCGAGCAGTATTGCGAGGAGAACAAGATTATCACGCTTTGTATGCCGCCTCATTCGTCTCACCTACTTCAGCCTCTTGATGTTGGGTGCTTTGGGCCGCTAAAAATGGCATATGGTCGGGAGATTGAGCATTTAATTAGATGCTCTATTACCCATATTTCGAAGACTGAGTTCTTCTTGGCCTTTTATGCTGCCTACCAGGCTACAATGACGCAAAGCAATATCAAGGGGGGGTTTAGAGGAGCCGGGCTTGTTCCTTTAGACCCCGAAAGTGTTATATCAAAGCTTGATGTGCAGCTACGGACCCCAACGCCCCCTGAGGAGGAGGCTAGCCAGTCTAACCCTTGGGTCTCAAAGACCCCAAAGACAGTCCTCGAGGCTAGCTCTCAGTCTGAATACCTTGAAAGACGAATCAGAAGGCATCAAAGCAGCTCTCCAGAGTCTATTCTTGAGGCTCTTAAGTCATTGACTAAGGGAACGAAGGCAATAATGCATAAGATGACCTTGATAGAGTCTGAGGTCCAGACCCTTCGACGGTCAAATGAGGCCCTAAGTAAGCGGCGCAGAGCAAAAAGAACTCGGCTACAAGATAGAGGGAAGATAACTGTAGATGAGGCAAGGGAAGCAATTGATCAGATGGATGTTGATATGCAAATACAGGGTGAATCGTCGAGAAGTGGTGGTCGAGGCGGGCAGGCGCGACCGAAGGAAGGCCACTGTGGGAAATGCGGTAAGGCTGGGCATAATAGAAGAACATGCCAGACTGTTACTAAGCTGTCTAGGGAAGGAGATAATAATTGAATTAAATTGATCAGATGCTTTATTATGTTTTTATCTTTAATTCCATCTTAAAGGTTGAGAAAAGTGCGCCGCATGCTTATCTGCGCCGCATGCTTATCACATACGTTAGTGATAGTGATATCACTTCTCTACTACCAAGAAGCACCCAAATCCTCATTTATCATAGAATTCAAGGCTCTCATCACTGGCCACCACGACTACCTCGTAAAGCTCCTTTACTTGGGCAGCAGGCAGTTCTTCTCCAGTTCTCTGCGCTATACTAGCTTGCTCGACAACAGCAGGGCAGTCTGATCGTTGCATGACCCATTTGGCCGCCTCTAATTTTAACAAGAATTTTCAATAAACAATATAGTGGAGACTTCTGGAGGTATCAAGAACACTATTTGCAGAAGTTAATTCATTCGCTTAGTGTCATTTGAGCAAGTCTGAGATTACTTCTAGAATCCACTATCGGGGAATTTCTCCAAATACCTCAGCTGTAGCATTGCCGTGCAAACAGCGGCCAAGTTCGCGTCCCATGGCGATATCAAGCAAGAACCAGTGACTCGATTCATCAGCAGGGTCAAGACTAATATGATCTGTTTGATGCGGCCCGGTGTTCAGATTAAGCTCGAAGCGAGGGTATCGGCTAGCTGGATTCACGGCATTTTGAGTCTAAACTACGAACTTGAGCTTGGTAGCTGGAAACGGTAAGGAAGTTTGGTCGATGGCAGAAATGATTTCCTGTTTCGCGGAGGCTGCAAGTGGGGTTTTTACTATTGGAGCAGACTTGATATGGGTTACCTGGGCCGTGATAGCGCAGCCCACTTATGGAGTAAATTATCATACTAAAATCTTTCCAACAGTCTCTTCAACTCCCTTTCCTCCATGCCCCCGTTCTTTTTTTGAATTATTGCTGCTCCTCCTGGATCATCTGAGGCGACATCTGCTTCGCGCGTGTAGTCTTCCTCATCCCGCCTACGAAGATGCCAATGATGTAGAGCACGGCGGCGATACCAGCAATGGCAGAGTACGGAATGACATAGCATTGAGGCGAGCCTGCGAGTTGAAGACCTAGCCCTCCGTTGATGATGCCAAGGATCATAAGGACTCGTCCAAACCAGATATGGGCATGGCTGATGAGTCCTCGCTTGCCGTGATTCACAAAGTACTAATGGTGAGACTAACCCAGAATCGGCTGCAGGCCGATTGGTACGGCTACCATGGCGCCCATCATCGTATGAGCCTGTTTCCACCACTAGAGAAACATATTTAGCACGCATGGCTTTACTATGGAGCAAGTGCATCTATATCTGGTCGGGTTCACTTACGTCACTATTATTGCAGGCATAGACATAACTAAGGGCAAAACCGGCCCATATACCCACGAAAACAATAAACTGCCAGCCTGCGTGGATGAACCACTTTCTGATCATAGGCATGAGTACGGCTCCCAGGGGATATCCGGCGAGGAAAACAATTGAAATGATAACCCCATGGGCACAGAGCACTATATCGCTCGGGCTACTGCCCTCTACTTCTGACATAACACCATTACGGAAGCCAGAGCCAGAGTCAGAATCAGAATCAGAGTCCGAGTTGGAGCTTTAGTCTCTACTACTGCTGGACATAAAGGGGTTGCTGTCCAAGCTTATGGATGCCTGGGCAAAGTCGATATTAAAGCTGCTGTCCTAATCATACTCTGAGATTCTCGCAGAAAGTCTCGTGGAGTTAAGCAGGTTGCTGTTATTCTAGGCAGCGATCTAAGAGTTAGAGCCTTCGAGGTTCAGGCTACTGCAATCGCCGCATCGAATATTAGCAATTATCTTATTATTTTTAACGCCAGAGCCAGCAAGCAGCTCAACCTTACTTCGTTCTGTGTATTTGGGCATAATATGGCCGCGTCTGATTATCATACTTAGAGTAATATTGCCGTTACTATTCTGATAAATTAGGAACATGCCGGCGCCTTGTATACTTATGCCTATGCCAAGCCCCGCCCATGTTAGGCTGGTGGGAGCTTTGATTTGGAAATCGATGTTGCCAGAGCCTGATACTTCGGATGCCTCTGGGACACCCCAACGGAAACAGACATCCCCGTTGTTAGAACAGAAGGATGAGGTAAGAGCTGAAGAGCTGCAGGCGTCTATAGGTCAAGGAAATAACCATGTTAGGAAAGGTTCTTCTGAAAGTCTGTAGTTTATTTGGGGGATGACTTACATAAAGCCGCTATGGAGGCAAGCAACATGCCACATGCTAATGTCATGATAGAGGGATGGGCTAAGATGCGGAGGAGAGGTGGTTTGCTAAGAGACGCGACGAGGTTGAGTATGCCATGAGGGATAGAGCACCGTTTGTATAGGCCGCCTCCTGTAACACACGACCACGCACGATCTCAAAAGATCTCGACTGGGCGATATAAGCAAGCCGAAAACCACAGTCGGGACAAAAGACACCCTCTACTGTTAAACAAATTCCATACGCGTTATAGGCTAGGCAAATGGGGTTGCCGTCATCGAAGAAACGCTGATCACCCAAGTTCAAGAACGCGCTAAGCAGAGGACAGGAAACACAAACAGCAGAAATATAGGCATTACAGCTAAGAAAAAAAAGGCTTCACCCCCATGGTGTGATCCGCCCCTTGACGCCCAGAAATTGGAGTCCACAGGGGAAGCTTTCCAAAGGAGTGCGATAAGGTTCATCACGCACTGCTACATCCTGGACTGAGCCAAAAACCGTCCTGAAGGTCCGATATTAAGGATGCGCTTAAGCAGGTTCGGGATTGACCTGTCTTGGCTATTCGGAAAGAATGCAGCCGGGGATCGCTCACCCGCTCTGGCCTGAGAAGGCGTACAGCCGTTTGTTATTCGTAGCTGTTGTCTGACTCTACCTATCTTGCCAATCACAGTATATTAATCATGCAGGACATAAATAGACCGTATCAATAACCCCTATAAGCACTGATTCTCAACAATTTTCATCCGCCCGACGCGGAGATCCCCACATCTAGGTATCCTGAGTGGGTTGCTGATACATGGTGGAGATTTGTGAACAGCGGCAAATTCACCGCGGAGCTTGCTTTGTCTTGGCTTGCTTCGTCATTTTATTTAGGTGCAGGCTTTTTCTCTTATTCTTATTTTATGTCACCGGCATTGGTTATCGCTATGGGGTTGCAATTCTCCCATAGAGGCGGTAATAGCGGCTGTGGGATGAGGCCTCCATTATAAATTTTCGTCTAGACGAGAATGCCAGAGGTTTAATAAATACCTGTGAATTTTGCCAAAAAAAAAAAAAAAAAAAACTATGAAACTAGCGATAGCACACCAAATATTTTCAGCTGCAGGTCTTAGGTATTGGCTCTTGGCATATTTATATGTAACTCCCCTCTGCCAGGATCCTTCCTCAAAAATGAACGCTTGAATGATTATTTAATCATCACTTAGCAGCCGATCCTTCGTCGCTAAGACGGCTTACAGTCATGGATGGTATGCAGTGTTGTCGAATCCTCATGCTTGTTTGAGGATTGCGTAGGCTTCCCCGGGATCTAGGTCGTTTGCGGGCGAAAGAAAGAAGCGATAGGCACACGGCGAAGCGCCGTCACCATTTGCAGCCCAAGAGACCATAATCCTATCATGGACTGCTCACACTTCCTAGCGTTACAAGTTTGAGAAAAACAAATCATCACCATTAAAACAGTGAAGTAAATATTAGTTATCGGCTCTCGGTCTTGGGTAGCTAGTCTTGGCCCTCCCTCTGGAGGGCAAGTTTGGAATAGCTATCCCCTACCAAAATCCTTTGGGTAAAGCTCTCCAATTATATGTACACGTCCTTCCCAGTAACATTCTATGTATCAATCTGCCTCCGGAGGGTGTAAAATATGTCGACATATCAATAGCCTTTTTACGTTACTTCCGGAATGCATACTTCCGAGTGCAGGTGTAGTGGATGGTATTGAACTCTAATGTAATAATAGCCAGTCATAAGTGGGAACGCCTCGTTTACTATCTTAAGTATTTATAGTGATTGGAAGGTGAGTACCAATAGCCTTTAAATGAAGGTGCTGCAGCGCGAAATAATTCATAGTGACGCAATTATGCCCGACTTTTAGGTTTTTCGATATCCATCCACTTAGCTACGGCAGTCTCATCAGACATTGTACACGGGTGCACAACCAGACCATCCGTTAACAAAGAGAATTAAGCCTCCAAACAAGATTATCCTAAGATTAGCTTGGCCCTATAAATAGATTTCCCTATCAGTTACAGTTCTTAGAAGAAGCGTGATTTAACTGCTATGGCGGAAAGTCTTCTGAATGTCCTCCTCCCTCCTTCATAGGCCAGGGCACAGATCATAGTCGGTCGACGAGGCCTCCTGACCGCAGGTCGTCATCATGACGAGATATAAATCAAAGATGCCTCAGACCAAAATGATCTAGCCAAACTTGCTCGTCAATCGAGAAGTATATATAGCGGTCATCAGGATGCGAAAAAAATGGCCCCGTTCTCTCCAGGATTGATCATCCATCAAGACCAGAGTTCACTCTATTTGCTTACACTATCTCCTCCTTCACTCAACAACGCAGCCCACTCGCCAAAATGCATTTCACTATCGCTACTCTCTCCCTCCTCGTCGCCTCCGCCGCCTTGGCGACGCCCCTCGACTCCCATAGCCACCGGGACTCGGGTGCCGATATCTTCCCAAACTTCAACACCTACTCTGACTGGGCAATCTGCAAGGGCAAGATCACTAAGGGCCGCTTCCCAACTCTACAGGCTCCTAATGATAAAGGCGGCTGCGTCCGGTATTATCAGGGTATCGATATGACAGGTGTTGTCACGGAGCTACACTTCTATTTTAAGGATGGGTTTAGGTCTGCCTGCGACTGCGCCGCGAAATGCTTAGAATTGCCGACCCGGTGTACGAACTGGGTGTGGAAGCATACTTTTATGAAAGAGGATAGCGGCAAGCGGTCATGCACTTTATACAGCAGTCCTAATCTGCCGAAAGATGTAACACTTGCATATAATACGGCAAAGAGCAAGGGCTTTAAGCCATTGCAGGCTGCTAATAATCCGCAGATGGGAGCTGATGCGCCGTTGACCTTCTTAAACGCAGCAGGAACAAAGCCTGATAAATTCGGAGTGTCTGGTTTTACAGTGCGGGACCAGAATGGACGACTATACTGTTAGGAGGTAGATTATTACTGGGGTTGAACTGGCCTTTTTAGGCTAGGAGAGGCGGCCCTGATGGATATATTGTATTTCTTTTGGTCGAGTGTTATTTATGTGGCAAAATATTGTATTTAATACTGTTGTTATTAGTCCTACTTGGGTCTTATCTATACTTACAACATTTCGGAAACATAAAGCATTACACAAAGGACACAAAATAACTCCACGCCGTAAACGCAAGTCGGCCATCCTCCTGTAGCTTCTATATCCTTGTGAGTTAAAAGAGAGTAATGAGCTCACACTTTAGAGCGCTTGGTATGTAATGATTCTACTGTACCAATTACCTCCCGTATCAGGGCCTGATATACGATTTGATGGTCCGTGCCCTTGGTATTGACACCGCCTAAGACCAAAAGAATGGTGCCATTACCAGCGGTAATTGGTACAGTAGCAAGTTCAAACCAACCTGCACAGATAAAAAGGATGTAGTTTCATGAAGATAATGGAGACAGGGGACTAGCGCAAGGACGAAACGTGTGTAATTTAGTAAATTACAAGCAGTTCTTGGTACAGTAGGGCTATCTTGGCAGCTTCTATAGCTAAAGAGATCCCTGCAGGCCTATCTAAGTCAGCCTGGAATACCTCTAGTAGATCTTCCTAGACCTCTTATAGGCTATTAGCTTTATATCCTTCTTTATCTTTTAGCTTTTCTAGCTTTATGTTACGATTGGTCCCCGTAACAGCGTTGTAAGGCTCTATAGGCAGCTGTAAGCACCACTGTAATTGCTACAATAGCAGTTATGTCCTGTGACTGGAAATTACATTACGATACAAACTGATCCCTAATAAAGCAATGAATTCCCAATTAATTCCGGCTGGCAAGGAGCCATCTTCTACCTATAATAACAAGAGTTTTGAGAGACAAAGTCGGCCGGCTGATATTCCAACTGATTGCAGCCAAGAGCACAATTTTTCACCTATCCCCGTAGAAGGCAGTCCAGTCGATACGGACCTTCCCGTATGTCCCACACTATAAGAAATACCGCTACCATCCTAACTGGCTACAAGCTAACTCAGCATATATCTAACTACATTACAAGAGTTGAGTTATAAATTATAGGGTGTAATGACCTGCGACATAGAAGAACTATATAGTTCCTGCTGATAAGCAAATGGACAGTCCTTGTGGGCAAAAAGGAGTGTCTTCAGGTTGACTGTCTCTTCTCTGAGATGGGCGATTTTCGCCACCAAGGTATCGTTCGCCGTAGAGAACAATTCAACCTTTGTCTGCATCTGGGCAATCCATTGCTTCCTCCTGAGGCGAAACTTGTGGGCAGCGACGCTGATTTGAAGAGAGTCAGTAAACTGCCATAATAGAGAATAATCAGGGATTGTAAGACATACCGGTTGCGCTCAAGAAAGGTCTTCCGCTTCTCGTTCTCTGTCATCTTTGACATGGACACGCTCTCCTCTTGTCTAATCGTTGACCCTTCATCCGAGAAATCTTTGTCAATGTTGGTAACAGCGGCATTAGTCTTGGATTTCTTATTGGTGGGGGCCTTGATCGTGGACTCATCCGTTTTTCGTCGGCCGTTGGTGGGAGAGAGGTTTCTCTTACCCATGCCTCCCGTATTGAGCCTGGCATAATCACTCTCATCAAAGGCTATACTAGTCATATTCATGCCGGGAGCAGAGCCGATTGGACCCCAATCTACCCTTGACATCTGCTGTGAAGGGATGATGGCCCATGGAGCGACAGGAGCAGGGTGAGCGTGACCGGGCACGCCTGAAGGGGCGGTGAACTGGTTCGTACCCTGGGCATCGTTTCTGCCTCGGGCCAACATGTCCTTGTAATGGCAGAGGAGCAGCGTTCTGAGCACGTATGGACGTAACGAAGAAAACAGCGGAAGGTAAAAAAGAACAGGAAAAAGGACACTGAATTAGCCCGTGCTGTGGAGTTGCAGCCTGTGCCTAACAAGATGCGAAGGCGTCTCGGAGAGCGACAAAGCGGTTGTGGGCGGGGCATGCGACAATTTGTAAAAGGACACTACTGTGATCGTGCGATCCGTGGCATTTGGTAACATCTCGAAATCGCTCGGCGAATAGAATCGAGGGTGGCAGTGATAAGGGAACAGAATTGGCAAACATTGGTTGTCGTATGATTTCTTACATGCTCGGCGATGACATGCTTTGCCACCACACTCTACCAGCCAAAATCCCATTGTCCCGTCCACGCTAAGGTAGCTAGCTGTATTCGGACGGTTTGCAGCACGTATTACCCAATAAACCCGACTATCAAATGTCAAAATGTCAAATATTCGAAGGAGGCCCAAGCGTTGATCAGTGCGAGGGCCCCTGATCGAATTTTAAGTCAAAAGAGGGGTTCAGGCCTTTTGATTGGCTGCCTCTTTTCCTTTCTTCGTGGATAAATTCCGATTTTCAACAACGATCGGCAGAGGCCGATAGGTGTATAATGCATATCCGACCCTTATCTGGTGTCCATATTAAGAAATATAGAGTCTATAGGCTTGAAAAGCTTTATTATAGTCATTATCTCTAGTTTTCTGCAAATTGCATCCTCAAAACGAATTGACTAACATTATCATCAAAGGGCCGCTCGTGAGCACTCAGATTAACTACAGTGCGGCCGGTGAACAAAGCGCATGGCTCGAGCATCCTGGCTAAACCGAGCTGTTCCGTAACAAGCCACTCGATATTATTGCAGCCAAGGCCCAGTAACCAGTCCGCCACCGAAGTGAAGATAATCTGTTTGGCCACTAATAGGGATTGGCTTTATGGAGCTGTGCTGAAACGGAAGCCCAACTACTTGACCGTCGCCTAAATCCAAGTGCCACTGCTGGCTTGAAAAGGCGAACAACAGAATGCGAAAATGTAACGCGCTGTGCCGTCCTGAGCCTGAGCGTAACCAGCACGCCATACCCCAGTCTTACGCTTACTATCCCCACACAGCATAGCGCCACACCGCTTTGACCCTGTAACTGATTGCGTATTCTTACTTTTAACCGACTCCTGCTTCAGCAAGGCTTGACGACAATTACATATGACGTTTGGACCACGCAACTGAAAAGTGCCAACAAGGCCAATACATGTGGTTTTGGGGAGACGGCCTGGACGTCGAGGTCAGCATGCAGAATTCTAGGTCCCGGACCCAACCCCTGCAGAAAAAGGCTGCACTACGTCTACCGAGTTGGTTGTGTATCTGTTCCTCCAAGTGTGAATACCCCTATCCATGTCTCACTCTTGAAATGTAAAAGAAAAGCGTATAACACTCCCTGCATTTGTAAATGTCCCACCAGATTAGTTGTGCCTTAGAAGCCGTCATTTAGTCCTCTTTCTGCTTGCCACTCGACTGTACTTGAGCATTCTTCGTTTTCCAGTAATGGCCCGCATCACTGAGCGGCTAAATAACCCATTCCACCTCAAGTGGGTCCGCAAGCACTTTTATCAAGGCAGCACGACAAACCCACATATCGAGGTTAGCTCGCAGAAATACCGTTGCCAATGTTTCAGACATAAGGTCATGAGGTCAATTATATTTAATAGATCCTCACCTGGGACTGTTGACGACCAAGCCAAACCAGAGACATCTGACGAGGCCGATCAGTGCCACCAACCCTCCGATAAGATCTGGTTTAACCCTATGCCTGACCCCAAAGAAACCCACAAAAGAAACAACTCTCATCTTTCAAATGAGCTACACCATGTCTTTCTGTTCCCTACTGAGCCGTATTTACTGGGACCCCCGTCAACACCACCTCCAGAAAAACCACTTCCTAAAATACCCACACAAACTCGACCCTATAACACATCAGCCAGGGTTGACCGAAAGGAACAGGATCCTGGACCCCCTGGTCGAAGTTCCCAAAACACTGCCCGAAAGGCTCTATCAAACTACTCCCCTTTCCCAAAGCGGGTGGCTATAGCTCATCCAAGGAGTTCATCCCTTCAAAATTCATCGCGGGCCTATCAGAGAATCCATAGTCCACAGGGGTTAACTTGCGCCAAGCATCGTCCTCAACATGTCGCTGAGTTCTATCAGGATTCATCTGTAGAGAGAAAACCCTGCATGGATCAAGCAATACCACCCACAAGCCTAGGGGATTGAGGATATACACTTATGCGACATCATGTTGACTAGAACTGAGAGAGACGAGAAACACAAACCTGGCTTGGGTCCTGCAGGATGTTGTGTTGCTGATCTTTCTTGATTTCTGCTTATCTGCTCTCATCATTTTAAGGATACGCTGCAGCCCTAGCTTCTACCTAAAAGTATTTTGTTTTAAGACAGATTAAGCATTACTAAATGCTTGAGGTCTTAGAAGGTCATGGCAACTGGGTGACGTGCGTGGGTTTTATTTATGACTACGAAATTCTTGTATCTGATTCTAATGATAGAACTATCATGATTTGGCTTGCGGATATTCCTTTGTGGCTGTAGGTAGGAGATTCAAGGCCATGGACATGCCGTAGTATCTATGGCACTCCTCTAAGATTTGAGATTCTTTCTATCCGTGTCTGAACATAGCAATGTCCAACTTTAGCCTGTTACGTAGGAAATGTATTAAGTATGCAGGTAGATATCACAACTCAGTGATCTATATTGCGTTTTCTCTCAAATCTTAACTTATGATTTCGACCTGTAAGGTCAGACTATACTACTCTAGAAGACCCGTAACGAATCATCTCTATAAGCGTACAAGAGACATAAAGGTAGTTAACCCTATTCCCGCTCGTGATCATTTCCAAGGACGCCAAAATTATGGCTTCTCAATTTCTGCTGGTACTTAGGGTTGCTCAGGAATTTCGGCACCAAGTCCTGTTAATGTTAGCATCAGGTCGAAGATCTCGAATTGGGGTTTTTGGATAACGAGGTGGATGTTAAACCAAACTTACATTGGCCATTAATTTAAATACAACCTCTTGAGCTTCCTCGAATAAAAATATTACTTCTTCAACAGTGTCGATTATGGTAGCGTCCTGACTTACAGCCTTACTCATCCGCGTTGTAAGACTGTTTCGCAGCTGGTGGTCAATATTAAGCTCGCAAGGTGAGCCAGAAGCAAGGAAAGCATGATAGATTCTATAAGCCTGAGCTATACTATCATTAATGCCGGCCTTTGTCGTCATATTGAGTTCCTTACGGGCAGCGCGCGTAGCCGCCTTACTATTCCGTATGAACTCATCCACGTCTTGGTAGAATGTCAGGTTCTCCTCGCAATATGTGTCTCGGGATTGCTCGCGAAAGAGAAGTCGCACTGACGGATCTGTCAGGATTTTGTCAAGCCGTTGCGTGTTGGAATCCATGAAGATACCGTTCCGCTGGTAGCTAGTATAGTGCTCCCTCTCTGGAGACCGTCGTGGTGAACTTGAGCCATTGATAAGGCGCTTCGCTCGTTGCGTTGACTGATAGAAAGCATGCTTGCTGGAATGGAAGATATTTTTCCCAGCGGCTGGGTTCTGGAAAGTATATGCCCTGTCCTTTGTCACACAATCTATTAGGTTGTAGTCTATGAAAAGAGTGGCAACCGCAACGGCTTCGTGCTCTTCCATAATGGTGGTATAGTTCATTAGCCAGTCGATTATAGCCTTGCCGGTGAAAGTATCGCGGTAAATCTTTCCATTGGCCTTGAGGTCAGCAGAAGTCTTGACCTCAGTGATACTATCCCTATATTCGAGCATCGAGCTTGAATCCGCAGCTGTCACGCTTGACATAGCATTACAGCTATCGGCACCGATGAGTCGACGAAAGACGATCTCAATAGTGGCTTGATCATATTGAAGTTTGTCAGTTTGTAAGTCTCGTTCAAGGAGAACAAGCCGCGTCGCTTTAAGATTAACAAGTTCAGAAACCTGCTTTTTCTGGATGCCATTTCTTGCGCAGAAACGGTCTAATACAGTGACTCCCTTCGGTGTTAATTGCCAAACAGATCCTTTTATGGTATACACCTGCTGGTGTTTACCATCCGCCGATTCAATAAGCCGGGCGTCAACGAAGCATTGACAGATAGAGCGGGCCACATCCTTGGACATCGAGAATGTGATGGCGGTGGTTGTGTTGATAATACGAGAAGAATCCTTAGGATCGGGTAGGCGATTGGATTGAGTGAATTTGAGATACATAAGGTTGCTGATAGCGTTTTGGGAGAGGAAAGTGTACTCAACCTTTGTCAACCGGACGCGGTGGGCCGACAGAGGGAGGAGGCTGACAATGAGTGTAGAGAAAATATCTTTAAAGTCCTGTTAGACATTCAGCCAATAGCCAATATGCCAGCGAGAAATGGGGTTTTGAGAACCGTCATAGCAGTGATGACCATGTTTATACTTGGCCACAGTATGCCAGACAGGCGTGTTAAGCGACGTAGAGAGTCATGATACATACCTTATTGAACGGTCGGCCATCATCTCCCATGCGAAGCAAATGCAACGATGAGTGATGCATCTTGATATCGCTGGGAGATTTGATAAGAAGCAAGAGATTTGAGGGTGCTGCTAGAAACAACAAGGTTGCTTTGCTGTGTGAAATTCGCTAGACGGAAGAGACTGACGTAAGTTTGTTACTCAGACAGTAGTACTTCTTTGTCTCCAGCCCTTCAACGAGGTTCTAGATCTGTTGAATACCGCAACGGTGCTGTTGGACAGGCGAGGTCGTACAGCCATTGGCTTCGAGATGCACGCAATGACCTTTTGAATACGACTCAGCGAACACTAGGTGACGTAAAGAAAGGAACGGGGTAACGGTAACCGCTGAGACGTCTAGTAACATCAACGGGAATCAGCAGAGCGACACCGTCGGCCGAAAGAGCAAAGAATAGTCCAAGGTTGTACTATCGACAGGTAGACGGGTACAGGATGGTTTAAATGAAATATGCAGCTGCAGCTATTAAGGGAAAAGCTTCTGTGACTAGCCTCAACGTTTTTCAGTAACTTGCGCAAAGCCAACACTTTGACCCCGCCGCCTCATCGAGCACACGGCTAGTGGCAAGGCTGGGTGCTATACCTGCAGCCACTGTTTTAAAAGTTACCCACGTTGCCACTTTACAACCTGGTTCCTGCCTCGCCGGGTGGGTTGCAATAAAATCCACACACCAAAGACTAGTGACAGAAATACTTAAGTAGTGATGCGAGGAGTGCTGGGCTGAAGACGATGAGCATTTCTGTTACTAACTAGAGTCTTACATATGCGGATTATTTTTAGGCCCCATCGTCTCGCACCCTAACCCCGATACATGTCCTTGTCTTGTCACGGAAAATTACGTCCGGGATCCTAGACTAAATTATACGAAGCATGAATTCTTAGCCATGCGTAGCTTAGCGTATATCGGAAAGGCGTCTACTAAACCAGGGTGCCCCCTCACTCCGCCTTCTTGAGTGTGCTTATGGCGGAAACGCAGCTCAAGCGTAGTCTGAGAGTGAAATGTTAATTTCCACCGTCTCCATGAACAATGAAAAGCTGTTTTAAAACAGTAATAAACAGGAATTGCTTTCCGCTGCCTTCCTGTTTACGTCTAATACAATAGAGCCATATTTAAAGGCTGGGAAGCTCAGTATAATATGCCTCTCTGCTCCTATACCCCAGGTTTATCTACTTCCACAGTATTATATCATGCCATGTTTATATCCACTTGTTTCTGACCCTACTATTTATTATAATAGTGAATTAGCTAATTTACCTTTTTTTAATACAAGAGGTTAGTATAGTGCTATTATATTATAGGTTAATTTACCTTTTATACATTTTATAAGCAAGAGGGTCTTATAACTAAAAACTATTAGCCTAATTTAGCTAATATTTTCCTTATAATGCCAGGTTCCTCTGATTTCTATAGTCTTTATGTTAAAGATACTGCCCTTGCCGTTCTTATCTCGCCTAAGAGCTTCTTTAATTATAGGTGTTACATCATGGCCTTCTATTAGATAAGGCTCATCGGGAGCAGGTGCCTATAGGCTTCTTCTAAGTATTATAACAATGCAGCTGTGATGCTATTACCGGTTGCAATCTGAAGGTATGGGAAGTCGGATTGGATCACTTACTGCGCGGTGGATGATTAAAGCGTGGTATACTGCAGGGGTTAATAAAAGACCTCTAAAGTGGGTTGCAGGAAGAAGTTTAAGGCCAGGTGAAGAGCAAGCTCTCTAGCCAGTATATATATAGCTAGGTTTAGGCTATAATTAAGGTAGCTGGTTATAATAATATTAACTTAATAAAGCTTTACCTCCTAAGGGGTAATAGATATTTAAATTATATTAGATTTTAAAAATACTTAGATATATCTTTTAAGGGTAATATTTAATAAGATCTTAGAAAAGGTAAGCTTAGTTCTTTTAACTTAGAAAATAGAATCTTAAAGCTTAATATATAGCTATAAACCCTAAGTCTTATAAAAAAGAAATTATACCTTTAACATTATAAGTTTTAAAGATATTAAAATAATACTAAAGGCATAACCTTAATTAAAATATTTTAATAAATAAATTAGACAGTATTATAATAGCTCTCCAGAGTTAAGTATTTAAGTTATGAAATATTTTAAAAAAGGAATATATATGTTACGATCTCAGCGGTTACGTCACGTGCACCCCACAAAAAAAAACTCCACCTTGACAGCCAACCAGGAAAGGACCGACAAGTATAGGAACGACGGCGCTCCAGGACCGCGTCGTTCCAGGACCGACGACGAGCTCATGTCACGTCGCTCCCATACAATCATCTCTAGTATATAGAACACATTCATTAGCACTTTCATAGAACTTAGCTCACCAGCTATCAATAACAATTCTTTACATCAATAAGCCTGACACGCATTACTTGATCATTAAGAGACGTGACACTTCGCATCGCTCAGCATCACGCCCTACGTTATCTGCCAACATAAACCTAGTACGGACTAGTTTACCTGTTTGGAAACCCAACCGTCACACGTTGATAGCTCTTGTTCAGACCGTACCGCGTAACGCTGAGCAATATCTACGCAATGGCACCTGCTACTCCAAGCCGTCCTTCGACCGCGGGACGTACCCAACATGCTACGCCTCCCGAGGAAGCACGACCCCTCGCAGAGGAGCTGCAGGAGGTCCCGATGGAAACAGATGAGGAAGGAGAAATACAGAGTCCTCCTATCCATCCGAGTTCTCATGAGGACGAAGTCAAGAAGCTCAAAAGAAAGCTTCGTGACCTGGGAGAACAACACAATACCCTCTTGGACAACGCCAAGAATAATGCCAAGATCGCACAGAATAGAATCGAGGCTTTGGAGAAGAAGGTAGCCGACCTTGCCGAGATTGCAGAGTCACTCGGGAAGACAGCCGAAAACAGTCAGAAGCTGTACAAGGAACATATCGAACATACCCAAGCTCTCGTTGCTACCGGAAAAGACCCTGGAGAAATCCTTCGACCTCGTCAGCCTGATTCGTTCAATGGCGACGCCGATAAATTACAAGGATTCCTCACGAGCCTCCGGAGCTACCAAATATACTACCCGATTCAGTTCACCACTGAGGAGTTAAGGGTTCGACACGGAATGGGATTCCTCAAGGACAAGGCGCTACGAATGATGGAACCTATCATCCGCGACTACGTCAACAATCCACCCGACAAACGACAGCAAATGACCAAATACGTCTACGAGAAATACGAACACTTTGAATCCGAACTTAGGAACGCCTTCGGAATCATAGACGAAAAACGAATGGCGGAAATGAAGATCCGACAACTCAAGCAGAGAGGATCCGCCGCAGACTACCTTGCAGAATACCGCTACCAGGCAGCAAAGCTAAACTAGGGCAAAGAAGCCCACATGGCACAAGTATACTTGGGACTCAAGTCCGAAGTCAAGGATGCCATGGTAAACATCAGACCCAAACCCAAGGATCTAAACGAACTTGCCAACATCGCTGTGGAAATCGACAACCAGCAATATGAACGACGCAAGGAAAAGCAAGCTGAGAAACACGGAGGGTCGTACAACCCCCGATGGAACACAAAGCAACAAAGTGCCAATCAAGGAAAGAAGAGGCATGTCGATACACAACACGGCACCGAGCCAGGACCTATGACGCTCGGGGCGACTCAACGGGACAACAGAAGGAGACCCCGCGATATGTCTAAGGTCAAGTGTTATAACTGCAACCAGTTCGGACATATGGCCCATGGATGCCCTTAACCAAGAAGAGCCAGAGACCCTAACCAAGGTAAGCAGACACTGGGAGCTACTAACGAACAGGATCCCCAGATGGCTATACGAACCCAGACACTGGGCATATGCAGATCAGGCTACGACGCGGAACTCTGCCATTATCCCGGTGAAAGTTTGAGGAAAATAAAGAAGGAACAAGAAGAACGAGACGCGGAGGAACGAGAGAAAGCCGAAAGACGCCACGAATCCTTGCATCAAGCATCGTTGCGATACGAAGCAAAGGAAGAAACAAAAAAGAAGAGAAAAGAATACAAGGCAGAAAGACGACAAAATCCTAAATACCGCGCAAAAGAAAACAAGAAACGACGAGAGGCCGAACACCGAAGGAACAACACACAAGAAGCACCCACTGAAACCTTGGGTATGATGAGGGAACAGGGACCCTCAAAACAAGAGATCAGAGAACATCTGGAAAATCTACAGGGAAAAGGAACTACCCCTAACAAGGGCAAGCAACCCGAAACACTCAAACAAGTGGATGATATCCCAGTTAGAGTTACCCTACAGGACACCGAACGAATAATTCAGAAGGGACAAAGAGCAGAAGCCGGGATGCATACCTACCATTACCGACATTCCCGAAGTATGGGACACAGAGGAGGAGCAGCACAAGCAACTGCACGATACCTCCACAGGGAAGATGAACGCCTCGAGCAAAAATGGAAACAGCCCTATGACCCGCTGTTCGACGAAACAGGCAATAGAATGTGGATATCACCAGAAGAAAGATATATCTAAGGCGCCAGGGAACACGGGAACACCAACGAACTCGAAACCCTTTATGTTCGTGCTTACCATGCGATCGACGCCATGAACCCGCTTCATAAAGAACCCAAATTCAACCCTAAAGATAAACTAAGGACATTCCCGACTCATCCAGGACACAAGGAACTGTCATGGGTATCTTGTAAGTATCATTGGTGCAAGACGCACAAACAAGACAAGGAAGACAACGACTGTTTTCCCATTATGATCCCCGGAACACCTAACGATAAGCCCTACCTGAAAGAAGAAGTAGAAGGATACCTAGCATACCGCTGGTACAAAAATCTCGGAGTAATAGAGCTGCGATTCTACATGGCATATTACCGAGAGATAAAGAAAAACCAGGACCACCATCAAGAAGTTCAGCAGATGATCTAAGAAATCACAGAAGCAGAAAAAGAATATCAGGAACGAATGAAGGACGGACGGTACGACTACCTGAGGAAGGAACCCTTAATCGACGATACCAGCTCGGAAGACGAGCAAGAAACCGCAAACCTCGAACTTGAAGCAATAGCAAGATGCTTCGAGACGCCGCATAACAGCAGGGGAAAGCCCATAGAAGAACAAAAGAAAGCATGGCGATAATGGTGTAGATACGAATGGGAACTTATGAGGGAACGATACGAGTTAAGCGAAGAAGACCATATTGAAGGATGTACGGATCCTGAGAAATGTCACGAAAGTTACCTCAATACCATCGGAGCGCTACATAAGCGACAAATAACAGAAGAAGAAAGACATAAGGCACGTCTAAAGACACCAGAAGAACAGTACGAAGAACTGGAAGAACGTTTCTAATAACAACTGTTCGATGACGAATTTACCAACGACTGTACCGACGGCGAGGGTTGCTGCGACAGCGATTGCGAACGAACCCACCGAGACGCCTCGGGAAAAGAGGTCCGCCTTCTGTAACAACAGAGCCACAGAAGAGCGATAGTCAGGGACGAGACAGATCCGTACCCACAAGTGCTCTGGGAGCAACATAAGACAACAAACCCGATCGCCTAGTGCTACGAGCTCAGATCAAGGGAAGATAACTAAACGCATAGATCGATAGTGGAGCAAAGAAGAACTTCATTGATCCAAAAATAGTCACAGAGCTAGGATTACCATGGAAAAGGAAGCAACTACCGTACCGACTCGTTAACGCGGAAGGACAATACTTTGATTACAACAACGGTATGATAGATCAAGAGATTGATTACCTCAAGGTCTGTATCGGAGGAAAGAATCAAGGAATAAGTTGTGATATCATTCCTCTGGGAGAGGAGATGGATATTCTACTTGGAATGAATTGGCTCAGACGACAAAACCCGCATATCAACTAGAGGATAGGCCAGGTCACCTTTCCCAGTGACCCTAACAGCGATAATAAAACGATCACGACGAGCAATAAGAGATCTCAATCCACGACTAAGAGGAGTAGCGTAGACCGGCATAGAACAAAGATTCCACCACCTCCAAAAGGAGCACGACATAAGCACAAGAAAGGCCAAAGATACAAAACGGAAATCCTAGGCATCCTCAGAAGACAAGATCCACGTAAGGATGAACCACCATAAGCCAGCCAGGACCGACTCAAGAATATCCCGGAAGAATACCGGATATACGACAAACTGTTTAAAGAAGAACTGGAAACAGGAGTCCCTGAACACAGCGAATAGGACCATAAGATCAACCTCACAGACGAAAAACTACCATTTCAGAAGCTATACCCACTCAACCAGAGAGAACTACAAGTTCAGCGAGAATACCTCGACGAAATGCTAAGGAAAGGGTACATCAGAGAATCAAGCTCATTAGCAGCATCAGCGATGTTCTTTGTACCAAAAAAGAACAGAAAGGATCGACTAGTCGTGGATTATCGACCTGTCAATGCACGCACCATCAAAGATCGGACCCTGCTTCTACTCATAACGGAACTTAAGGACCGATTGCAAGGCAAAAAGATCTTCACAGCTCTAGACCTTAAGGGAGTATATAATCTAATCCGTATTAAGGAAGGAGACGAATAGAAGACAGCATTTAGGACCAGATTTAGACTTTTCGAATACCTGGTAATGCCCTTTGGTCTCACTAATGCACCTGCAACGTTTCAGCAGATAATCAACAGCATACTTCGACAATACCTCGACATCTTCGTAGTATGTTACCTAGATGATATCCTAATCTTCTCGGACAGCGAAGAAGAGCACAAGGAACACGTCTATAAGGTTTTAAAAACATTATAAGATGCCAAGCTATTAGTCAAACCGGAAAAGAGTCACTTTCACGTTACGAAGGTCGACTTCCTAGGGCACACCATCACCCCCGGTGAAATCAGAATGGAACAAAAGAAGATCTCGGCAGTAGCAGAATGGAAGGCACCCACCAACGTCAAGGAGACACAAGCCTTTTTGGGTTTTGCCAACTACTACCGAAGATTCATCAAGGGATTTAGCAAGATCGCCATCCCCTTGACGGAACTAACGAAGAAGGACAAGCCCTTCAAATGGAACGACAACGCTCAAGAAGCGTTCGAATAACTCAAGAAAGCAATCCTCAGCGAACCAGTCCTAGCAATGTTTGATCCTGAGAAAGAAATCGAACTAGAAACGGATGCATCGGACTTCGCGCTAGGAGGACAAATTGGTCAAAGAGACAACGAAGGAAAGCTACACCCCGTTGCTTTCTACTCGTGCAAACTGCAAGGAGCAGAGCTCAACTACCCGATTTACGATAAGGAGTTTTTGGCGATAGTTAACTGTTTCGGAGAGTTTAGACACTACCTGATGGGAAGTAAACACAAGGTCAAGGTTTACACCGACCACCAGAATATTTCATACTTCGCCATAACCCACGAACTTAACCGACGATAACTACGCTACGCCGAATTTTTGTGTGAATTCGATTTCGTAATTATTCATCGAAAAGGATCGGAGAACGGCAGAGCAGATGCAATCAGTCGGCGACCAGACTACGACACCGGCACTGTCAAAGCAAGAGAACAAGTGCTAGAAAAGAACGACAAAGGAGAATACCAATTCACCCAGAAGATGGTAACGCTGGGATGGATGCAAGCAGAAGCAACCAAAGAAATCCCAGGAGACCCACAGGAATTCATCCAGGAATTCCATGCACATCCACTACATGGACATCAAGGAGTCACCAAAACCTTGAAACGGCTGTTACAGCAAGGTTATCGAACGACACGACAGATAGTAGAAAAGGTTGTTAAACAATGTGACATTTGTGCTAGAACGAGGGCACAACGACATAAACCTTACAGAATGCTACAACCAATCGAAGTTGCAGAACGACCATGGAGCTCGATCACAATGGACTTCATAACCAAACTACCGCTATCAGAAGATCCTTTAACTGGAATCTTCTACGACAGTATCATGGTTATTGTGGACAGACTCACGAAATTCTCAATCTATTTACCCTACAGAGAGGCAACGGACGCAGAAGTCATGGCCTACATCTTCTATGACAGGGTAGTAAGAGAACGAGGATTGCCAAAGGAGATCTTGTCAGATAGAGGACCTATATTCGCCTCTAAATTCTGGCAATCACTCATGGCACTCATGGGAGTCAAGCACCGACTCACGATAGCATTCAGACCACAAGCAGACGGACAGACAGAACAAATAAATCAAGTACTGGAACAATACCTTCGGTGTTACATCAATTATAAACAAGACAATTAGGTCGAAAAACTACCGAGCGCCTAATTAGCTTATAACACCGCCTACAACGAAAGTACAAAACTCACACCGTTCAACGCAAACGCTGGATTCACACCTGACGCGTACCACGATGCTCGGGAACCTAAGAACATAAACCCAGCAGCAATCATCGCAAGCAACAAGCTGAAAGAAGTACACAACGAACTCAAGACAGAACTAGAATTCATCAGAAAAAGGATGCAGAGACACTATGACCCTAAAAGGTTGAAGGGACCAACCTTTAAGGAGGGGGATATGGTCTACCTATCCACCAAAAACATCAAAACAGACCGACCAAGTCACAAACTGGACTACAAATACCTAGGACTAGTCAAGATTAAACGAAAGACAGGGGAAGACTGATACGAACTGGACTTACCCCTAAACATCAGATGCCACCCAATTTATCACATCTCGATGCTAGAATCAGCCGCTGACACGATACACGTCAAGACCGGCAACGAACCACGATAAATCACAGGACCAGAAGTCTACGAAGCAGAGGCAATCAGGAAAATGGAGAAGATCAACGGATAAAAAATGTACCTGATCAAATGGAAAAACTACCTAGAAAGCGAAAACACATAGGAACCGATAAAACACCTCGCTAATGCCTAGCGACTCCTGAAGAACTTTCACCAGCCTCGAACAAAGGGGAAGCATTAAGGAAATCTTCACCCAAACCCAAGGCGGACCAGTCGACATCATTGGGAACATGGTCCACCTGGAGGTCACGAAGCAACGCATCTTCGTGCGCGTCCAAACCGGACAAGATCGCATCCTGCTGATCCACTTCCTGAAGACCACGACGAGTAGCCTCAGAACGTTTCTCCTTCACACGATTATGGATCTTACGGATCCTCGACAAACGACCGGCAGCCAGAGCCAAACGAGATTGTAGCGCTGCCATTTCCTCATGAAGCTTGAGAAGATCCTCACTCGCTTCGTCTTCGTCATTTTCCAGTTTCTTTTCTTGTTTCATCAAATTCATGACTACTGCAAATTAGCAAGAATCTAACGAAAATAACGCACGGTAACCTACGGGAAGATGCGACACGGGTACCATCACAGGATTTTTTGGCCCGAATACACTCACTGCAACGAGCAGAATCAGCAGACATCAGACATTTCTTGCCCGCCCGAAAACAACGAGTACAAGGCATGTCAGCTTCTTCGTTGGCAAACTCAACGGAAAGCGCAAGCGTTTGGATTTCACGATCCTTGCGAGATAACTGCTTGGAAACACGGTTAGATATCGCGGGATATGATGATGAAAGGTTTAAGTTGGACCTTACCGAAAGAAGAACGATGTTGGTTGAGATAACAGGCCTTGGGGACAAGACCACCGGAGGGGAGAGATCGTGTTACGATCTCAGCGGTTACGTCACGTGCACCCCACAAAAAAAAACTCCACCTTGACAGCCAACCAGGAAAGGACCGACAAGTATAGGAACGACGGCGCTCCAGGACCGCGTCGTTCCAGGACCGACGACGAGCTTATGTCACGTCGCTCCCATACAATCATCTCTAGTATATAGAACACATTCATTAGCACTTTCATAGAACTTAGCTCACCAGCTATCAATAACAATTCTTTACATCAATAAGCCTGACATGCATTACTTGATCATTAAGAGACGTGACACTTCGCATCGCTCAGCATCACGCCCTACGTTATCTGCCAACATAAACCTAGTACGGACTAGTTTACCTGTTTGGAAACCCAACCGTCACAATATATAATTATAGTTAAGAATACCTTATTAAGGGGCAAGAACTAAGATCTTTAATAAGTAAATAAAATACTTAGCTAAGATTAAAGGGCAAAAGGGATTAAATTATAAAAAGCAGATACTATTATTATATAAGAAACCCATTATAAGTAACTAATTATCTAGATATTAATAGATAAGTAGTAGCTGAACTATTTAAAAGTAGTAATTAAGGAACGTCAGCGTAACCGGGTAGTCAACATTGCAGTATATACGGCAAGGCCAGGCATAATACAAGGACCTATCAGGTAGTAACTAAGATACTATGATGGTTGTGGTTTCCAAGGGATAAACTAGTCCGTTCTAGGTTTATATTAGCAGATAGCATAGGGCGTGATGCTAAGTGTTGCAAACTGTTATATCTCTTAATAATTATGTAATATAATATATATTAGGCATATTAATATTAAAACTACTTTATTAATAGCTAATATGCTAAGTTCTATAAAGATATTAATAAAAATATTTTATATACAAAAGGTAATTATAATCTAAGAGGATAATTATTAAGTAATTATTAGAGTTACTAGTTATATATTAGCAACTAGGTCTTAGTAGTTACTTATAGGGTTATTTAATATATAGTAATTACGTATAATTATAAGAAAAATATAGGGTATATATAATATAATTACTAAGATTGTAATAAATACCTAGGGAAGAGTATAAAGGGTAGTTTTATTTAATTAGATAATTTATATTAGTTTTAGAGTAATTTAAAGTCTATAGGTTAAGATTTATAGTTGGTATACTTGTCTGGTTGGTATATTTATTAAATACATTATACTTTTAGATCCTAAGATGTAATACAAACAGAAGGCAAATTACATACTAGTATGTTTATCTGTTTATATTATATTACTAATAGAGTGGTATTGTATAAGTATTATTATATAGATAGTGTAATAAGTCACTAGATTGCCTAATATAGAAACTTTTATAAATAATATAACCTAGTTTAAATCTTTATTTTTAATAGTAAGGTTGGCCTTAAGTGTATTTTAAAGACTAATTATATTTTAATAAGATGTTATGTTTTCTGGTAATATATTACCTCTTGGTCTATATTCTATGACATCGGATTTGACTGCATATTACCTGATATTGCCTAATAACATATTTGATAAGCGGGTGACGCAGTCAAGCAAGCGACGCACTACTCTATGCACCTTAAATCCAGTTTTTAAAAAACTCTTTAAAATTCTAAATTAAGCTTAAAATAGCTATAACTTTTATATTATATATATAAGTCTTAAAATAAGCTATTTTATCTTTTTCAAAAATCTTTAAAAATCCCATATAGTTATAGATTTTAAAAATCTATTTACACTATAAAATACAATATATAATTAAGGTTTTCTTTAAAAGGGAACTTTTTAAAAAGTCTAAGAAATATATAAGATATAGCTAAGATTATACTATCACTAAAAATAACTTTTCTATATTTTGAGCTATTTTATCTAAGGCTTAAACTGCTATAGGGTAAGCTATTTTAGCTATGCAGTGCAGTGCGTCGCTCACTTATCGAACACGTTAACTTAATTTATATTAGACCAACCTACCCGACCTAAGTTGGTGGAGAGACCGTAAGTCTTGGCAAGCCGAGTTTTGCATCGAGGGGGGGACGAGATCAGTAAAGTTCCTGCCGGTTTTAACTATGTAAAAGAGAATGTTGGAGACTACTTGCTAGGAGTCTAACCTAGGCAGTCTTTCCCGCACAACTAGGCAAAATATAATTAATCATATCGAGTCATATTAAAGATGACTTCCTACTAAACCTTTTCTAAAACCTCCTCAGCGACCATTCAGAGAACACATATTCGTCCGGCATCACAAAATGCTACATAAAGACGTCCGGCCATCCCAGAATCGTCGCTTGAGACCAGGATGCTTCTCATGACCTAGAACTGGTGCGTTTCTGCGTATCCCACAACTTTGACTTTGTTGTGCGCACTGGTGATCATGACTGTACTGGCCGCCGCCAGGTCAACGGCGCTTTGGCTATTGATCTGCGGGATATTAGATATGTTAATGTTAGAGGGGATGATAACAGCTCAAGTTGGAGGAAGGGTTATTACGGGGGAATTGCCAAAATATTTGGATCAGCAGGGACTCATCACAACAACGTGAGAAACATCGACCATATTGTTAAAAATATGGACAACCGCGAATTTAGAGCACCTAAGGCTTCAGTTAGTTATATTGGCTAGGCAACACTAGGCGGGTATGGCCCTTTGCCTCCAAACCAGAGACTAGGTGTTGATCAGCTTATCGGAGCTCAGTTCGTCAACGCACAAGGTGCGCTTCTTAATGCACCTGGTGATGAGTTGATCGCATTTCAAGATTGAGATGGTAGTTTCGGAGCCATCACCGAGTTGGTCATTAAAGTGTACCTGTTGGAAGAGGTGAGTCTAAGCTTGGACTCTGGAGTTACTTTATATCCCTATAATGCTAATTCATGCTCTTCTCGCGGCTCCTTGAAGGTACCTTTGCGTTTAAGTCCAGCAAAAACAAGCCGCCTGGGCTAACTTCCCTAAAGGTTACCATAAACCTGTCAGCGCTGGAGATTGCCCGAACTGTCTATCCCTGCAGCCCACCGGAGTAGCGATCCCCGGCATCGGTAACGATTACTCTGTGTCATGCCTCTGGGTAGATGATGACCACGAGGAGGGCCGCAAGTGGATAGACCAGATTGCAGCTCTGAGTACATGCGTCATAAACATCGTCGAGACAAACTCATGCTCCACTTACTAGAACGAGCACGAGAAGATGGTTGACTATGGTGTTTACGGTCGAGCGCGAACCCTCAACTTCAAGACTCTTCCACCTAAGGCGGATGAGATCCTGGCCCAGTACAAAGTCACTATCCCCACTCCTGGCTCTCTATTCTCGATGCAGTATCATCGGGGCCCAGGCCATTTACAAAAGGCCGTATTCTTGCCCTGCCCTGACTACTACTGGTTGAAGATTATCGCCACATAGCCCGAAGAAGCTCCCTCCAAGGTGGCAGACCAGTAGTCTTTGGCCTTAAAGTAAGCGCTACTTGAGCAGGACTCCGAGAACAGTCTTAAGTCTGCTTATCTAAGCTTTTTGGATGATGTAGAGTTGGATCCGAAGAAGGTGTTTGGGGATGGGTATGAGGCTCTGATGGCGGGCAAGAAGAGAGTTGGCCCTAAGAATATCGTGAAAAACACTGTACCAAGATTGTGAAGGTAACTGTTATGGGTTTCTGATTCCAGTTTCCCTTAACGGTATTTACTAGATGATAGCCAACAATATCCTACATATCAAGATACAGGCCTAATTGTCCTTGATGTAAGAACCAATTATAATAGCTGTTCTTGCAAGCCTACGCTAACACGATTTTCAATATTACGGGGGCGATATATATTAACAAGATTCGCTTTAATTTGCTACCAGGAGATCTCCACGCAGCTTTTCGATAGGAATGCTGCATCTCCTGCGCCTATGTTAATATTTGATTAACAGTCTTGCATTCTCGGGGAGGTAGTGATTGGTGCAAACCTTTTACTGTGGCATATCTGAGGGTGGCGTTATGGCTTTGAGCCATCCTGACTGCCTCGATCCGCGCTTTTTCGTGTAAAGCACTGAGCGTCTCGCCCTGATAGGTCAGGTCCTTGTCGTTAATGGCAGTACTAGGCACCTGAGAGCAGATCCCCTTGGACATAGTTGCAGGGTAGTAGATGAGATAGGTCTGACAGAGTTTGTCACAGTAGAGGGCCGAGGAGGGACCATTCAATGCCCAGCGTAGGAGAATAATTTCAGAACTAAGCTCTAGTGAGATCTGGTATGTTGGCTGAAGAAGGTCGAGTTGAACAAATCCCCAGTCGAGATGGATGAAATTTATGCTCATTCGCCAGAGACTTTGAGGAATACGGCTAGCTAGAACCGAGACTGGAATCCCATAATACAGTGGCTGCTGGTGCCATTATAAAATGAGGCCATATCAACATCGAGCCTTGATCATGAGCCTCATTGTTGAGTATTGATGGTCCGGTCATGTTATAATGCTCTGTGTATATAAAATCAGGAGATCGCAGCCTCTAAGGCTAACCGACTCTCAGAGTCTAGAACCTTATTCTGTGTCTTCCAACTCGCCGAGCAGAGCATGGCGCAATCGTAAAGATTTGCGGCTGAGATGCACTGGGTGTGTACAATGGTGGGGTTCAGTGAATGCTCCAGGTTCCAGGAATTGTGGAGGGTCGGCAAAATGCTAGCATGGGCGAGAATCCTGCGTGTGAGTACTATGACCAGAACGTAAGGTAATGATTGGCTGGGCAGCATGGTCTAAGGATCCTAGCGCTGACGGTGATGATTTTGAGGGAGGTCTGTGCAGTTACGTCAATATTTAATCAGTGCGCGTAGCCCGAAAGCGCGAGACGTCTAAAGTTAATCAATAAAGTTGTCAGATCAATATGAGGCCACTATTCATGCTTCACTATGTCACAGAAGCCCGGTTCCCGATCAGAATGTCTGCCGAGTCGCCAACCTTCAAGGAACAGCCCCTGGATTTCGGATTTTGTTATATACTACAGGACTAGCAAAAGAGCAGTCTCCGGACCTTTATATTATCCTCAGCACATGATCCATCATTAAATTACCCCTAGGCAAGTGGCTCAACAGTTTGTCCGTAAGCACATGCATTTCACTCATTATCCTTCTATTGGAGTTAATATTCTTCACTGCGCCACATTTGAACCAATGGAGGCAAGACTCACATTATGAACGTCCGAGCCATACCGAAGCTGTCACACATGAAAGAAAGAAAGCCCCCGAAGAAAATCAAAGAGAATCAGCCGCAGTCTCGTCCAGCTCTACGCATGTGCAATGACCGTGGTCATCGCGGTGGCGATGGAAAGCCAGCATCACCTAAGACTGTTCATTTTCACTCACAACTGGAACAAGTCTGTTACTTTTCCAAGTCCGACAAGCCTGCCAACATTTGGAAGACTGGATCATCTGCATACGAAATCGCAACCGTGCATGAACATCTAGGCAGCAGTCATATCATCAAACAGCCTCGATGGGAGGCTGTCGCACTCAACTTTCCCGAAAATGACACCACCCGCAAGTCCATGCCTGTGAGAGTAGAAAGGCTCTACTTTTCAGGTCGCCACCTGGCTCTCTTTGGCTTCGTCGTAGTAGCCAACTTGGCCTTTGAGAAATCTATTATGTGCCGTTTTACGTGGGATTACTGGAAAACCATCTTAGAGACGCCGGCGTATTATTACCGTGCGGTCAAGACTAGAGATGGGCAAGAGTATGATAAATTCGTTTTCGGGATTGCCATGTCTAACCTGGATGAGCTTAGCCTGAGACCTCTGTTCTTTTGCGTGCGCTATGCTGTGAATGGTCAGGAGTACTGGGACAACAATTCGGAGATTAACTTCACTGTCGACTTTAGAAGAAATTTTTGATTAGTTATCCATTATTATTATTGGCTTAGCCAGCAATGATTTAAGTAAAGCAATCATTTCCACATGCGAGGGCGGCTATCGGCAGGCGTCAGATCATTAACTGATGACTCGTTTCATAGCTGCATCACAGCCTGTATATCGCAGGCTGCATCCAATCGTCTGCAGATTTTCAATGTAACCATGCGATGTCATATCGCATTCATCAGTCCTATAGTTCATCAAGAACTCAGGATTGCTGTAATCTGATGTGACGTCAGATCATGACTGAATTTCGCGATTTCGAGGTGCCATATGTTTGATATCCCACCTCGTATGTTGGCGATTCTTGTTGCGCATATGGAGATAACAGTTCATAATATATGAGAGCAGAGAGGTATCGCATGTCGCCGCACTTACCATAAACAGCATGACCAGACCCTCACTCAAGGTTGCGTTAGCGTCAAGGCGACCCCTGAAATCAAAGCGGGGACCCTAGCTTCTCCAAGACCTAGAATAAAAAGATTAAAGTCATTTATGGCTTTTGAAGGCGATTAGTGGTTTTACTCCTGGTGTGAGCACTCAGATGCTTCAAGTTGCTCTCATTTCCTGATACTATTGTGTACTCTTCGTTCTCGCCAATTAAACCACACCGCTCTGAAACTACCTTTGACACAGATTCGGTCATCCAAGGTTTCAGATCTGGTCTGGAGATTTAAATGCTTAGGTGAAAAAGAACGCGACAGGCCTTGTTTACATCATCAGAAAAGTCTCACTATTCCGACTTTGACATGGCTTCCCTTGTTTACTGGGACGGGTCCACTCAAGGCTAGTCATATTTAGATTTCGGTCAGGGAGATATACCGGAATGTCTGATTCCATGGCATTGGATTGTTTCGTCGACTGCTTCTTCCACGCTGAACTCGTCCAATTCCGAAGCGTTATATCTCTCGACTCCATCCTCGGAATACTACACCAAAGATGATATCATTGGTAGTGGGTTGGCAGAGGCGAGGCTGGACGCTTCAAATCCATCGTCCGCAGTACCCATCCTCCACTATCCAGCATTATAATGGATACAATCCCTCAAACGCACAGACTCCCTTAGTAGGGGACACGACACCTGACGGTTCGGAAAACCACCATAACAGCCAGAAAAGCCCAACCGACAAGATTATTGCAAACTTAAGCCCGCCTCACCTGGCACTGGAGTCTTCCAAGGGGACAAAGCCGGGTCAAAAGACGAGAAGCAGGCGGCTGGTTTAAGACACAAAGGATAAGCAAAGGAGGAGAACCGAGCCAAGCGGGGCTAAGAGCGACCGCTATATGAAAGCCTTGGAGCGGTACCGGCAGGCTGCTGCCAAGTGTCGTGCTCGCAAGCAGGACCAACAAGGTGCCTTAACCGCCAAGATAGAAGAACTGCAAGACCGGCACCAACAACTGTCTTCTTGCTGCAACGACCTAAAAGAGAAGGTCTTCCAACTCAAATCCGAACTCTTGAGGCATGGAGACTGCGAATGTGCTCTCATTCAAGGATACATTGCGAGTGAAGCACTCAAGTCTGTGGATAGCTTGATATCTAATCGGTCGCCATCCCATAGCTGGAGTACAAGTACAATTCATCCGCGGCAGGAGGGGAATAACGCCTGGAATAATTCCTCTGGTCTTTTGGAATGTAACGGAGGGTAATACAATAGCGCGGCAAAATCATGGTACCAAAAACATTATGTCTTTGAGCCGCACAAGGCTACATCAGGTCACTCAACCAACTTGACCCCACGTACAATGAGGTTACAAAAGAATATCCAGAGGCAGCTCTATAATAGCTGTAACTCTCCGTAGCCGCCCCAACTCTATTGCAGTACAGCCTCTTTGTTTATCTATTCTTATTGGCCACTGACCTTCCATATACAGGCTGGCCTGTATTAGCTGATTGACTTACTCTGATTGGTCTGTCCCCCTGTCGTGACTGCATTGTGACCTTGTGCCGCTCAAAGCAATAGTCTGCAAACGAAGGTGAAGTGTTTAGTTTGCTGCGCGGAATTTGAGATGAGGGGAGTTCGCGGCGCATGTTTCAAAGAGGGGCTTGTTGATAGAGGACCCCAATCTCTTTCGCCTGTGCAAATCTCAATTTGTTGTTGTACGAGATGAGCTGAGGAGTTAAAGATGAGCTTTCCCTTTCTCCGAATTGCTTCAGGTATCTTCAGACCCAAAATTCTCATCTCCATGATGCAGTTATTACATCAACGACGTTTACTTTCAATGGACCGTAAGGTGTTTTCTGCAACTGGAAACGTATAAACTCGATCGCCCGAGAGTATCTTTAAGGTAGAAAACTAGAGTTTTGCTTACGAAGTGTTCAGCGGAGCGAAAAGACTGAAGTTCTCGACCGCACCCACCAATGATCTATCGTCACCTTGTGCTTCAGGTAATTCAACAGAGATATACCGCGCCGAATGTCAATATGGATACCGAGTGATATGATGAAGAGCATTGGCAAGGAGATTACGGACTGAGCTATGTCATACTGCGTGACCTTTCTGGTGATCCACCACGCTTATCGAAGGCATGAAAAGGAAGATACGGTTTAGGAAATACTTCCCCTGGAAAGATACAAAGGTCTCTTCGACTGAGACAATAGCATCTCCCATACATTCTGGGATCACTGATATTATCATCAGCTACATTGCAGATTCTATAGGTTTATTTCCAGCCATATTGGAGTCAATAACACGCAAAGTTCGAAAAGTTCGCTTAGGAATAATACCTTATGATATTTCTAGATAATTCTACATTGCAATAGGTATAGTCTGATTACTATAATTGTCAGACAAACCGATCAATTCCCTGCCACAAGAACATTTATTTCTAGACTCTTCCGATAGGGAATCGTTGGTATTCACGTAGACTTGCGCAGCAAAGGAGAGTGGCTCATTGGCGAGAGCACATACTTAGATGGCTGTCCTAAGAGTCTTATCAGGGAAGAAGAGACCGATTATAGTAGCAATATTCTCAAGTCCAATATTTCGATATTTAAGATTAGCTTAGGTATTCTGTCCCTTTTACCGAGATCCGACGTGTGATTGAGGCAGGATTCAAAGCATCTTGGCGACCGTCAGCTTTTAATAATTCTAGAATTCTAGCATACTATAAAATCGCTTACAAATACCTCAAGCAAGACTTTAGGGATCCTTTTCGTGGCTTTCTCATGATTATAGTATTGACTCCTGCGTCTCCTATTGTAACGCTGGCATTAGTAACCTTCGGAAGCGAGTTCGAGGCTGGTGCCAGAAAGAACCCAGAGCTCTTCACTGCAACACTTGCTACATGTATGCTCTAGTTCGTTTTCCTTGAATAACCCTTCCGAATTCATCGAACGAGGTTTCCAAAGTGACGACGATATCTAGGTAGAGCTGTGTCTTCTTATTGTAGCTCTTAAGTCTGAATAATCATGTAGCTGATGATGTCAAATTCCTCCCTGGCAGGCCTCCTCATACGATGTTATATGTATATTTCCATGGCTTAGGCGAGCAATTACTTGAGTAAGCAATAGTGGGATATAACTTATGTGAGAGTGGCTTTGAACCTCGGTATTGAAATGAAAATTTCAATACCAAAACACCAGAACCAGCCCCGACATTCTATTGATAACCATTATGCACACCTTAGCTGACAGTTCGGTATTACGAGCCGGAGCGGTTTCTTCGACAATGTTACCTTCACTTTGAGATACTGGCACTCGTTGAGCGCTGGCAGGCACATGCCGACTAACCTGCCTTTCGATATTAGCAATTAAACCTTCTAAATAGCTACTGCGGCATCTCATGAAGTATGGTTTATTATGATATATCTATTATAAAGCTAAATAAATAACTTTTCTGGGTCTCACAGCCAGCATCAACAACCGCAAAAGTCTTCCCATTAAAGCAGCGCCATCAAGCGATACTATGCCAAAGCCCTCGCCGAGTACATCATCGAGATACCCACAGATAGAGAGCTCTTAGGTGAGGGGCTTAAGCTATAGTGGGGCTTAAACGACAGTCATACATTAAGTCTATCATATGATAAGTAGATAACTTTCTTGGTACTCTTTATAGAGAACTGGAAGAGAGTTTTTGAGAATCACTTATACAATCGCTTCTAGGTTGACAATAACCCTGCCTTCCTTATGTATGATTACGGGGCCAACATCGAGATTGAAGTCAATAAGGAGCTCATGGACTTACCGATGGAGACACGTCTACGGCGAAGATGAGGATGAAGATCCGGACTCGGACTCTGATTTGGAGTCCGATTCTGAGTCTGAGCCCGAATCTGAGCTTTACTCAAGTGGCGAGCAAACTAGCGATAACCGGAGAGCGAGAACGGCCAGCGAGGACGAAACATCGGGGGAGGGTAACCTAACCGGCCCTGAGACCTATCATAATATCCATTGAGAATGCCCGGTATAGAGATAGACTTGAGCATCTCCGGACCAAACTGGAAAGGAAATACAATATAGATAACATCGAATAAATTTCATATGTATTAGCTGCAGAAGTCAACTGCATTAAGCGTAATCCCCTAAGCCGAAGCTACTCTTATGAGAATATTAACAATAGGACATTATCCCTCTAAGCAGATCAATGCGTAATCATTTCATAATTTGGCGGCTTAAGAGGCTTCACCTTATATTCCCTTATATTCCATCCTAGATACAGGGACTTTTCCTCACCTTGCCTGCTACCTTTCCTAAATGATGTATACTTTATAGTACCCGATAAATTAAGCTATCGCATCAACAGTACTAACAATATCCCATCTTTCGGCTCTTTCTACGCCTCTCCTAACATTAAAAAGATGATCCGGTATAGTCCGAGAAGACCTGCGCCCTGCCAGAAGTATCGCCCGCCACTAGTGCTCTAACCCTTCCTCTTAGCCAGACAATACAGAGAGGGCATATCTGCGCCTATTAAAAGCAACAGCCGTAAACTCTCTCTAGAAAGCAGACTTTAGAACAACTATTTCTAACCATGCCATTTGCGCGTCAGCGCCATTATATAGCAGCGGACATATTGCAAGACTAGATTGATTTTCGGATACAGCAGGTGGTAACTATCTGACCGAGTAAGCTTAAGGGTAGCTAATAATACTTTTCCAGCATTCTTTATTACATCTTTCGGCTTATATACTCCTTCTAAAAGGAAAATTTAGCATATACCGCTATATTAAGAAGCTTTTTATTATTTATATTTTTTATTATCTTCTATTTCTTTTCTGGGCTCTCCTAGCTAGGACTAGCAGAGATGTATTAGAGATTTCTAGCATAGGCTAATAAAGGCCTTAACTTGGCTCTATTAGAGGTTGTTTCAGTATTAAATAAACTAGGTAGTTACTGCTTCATCGATAAAATGAGAGTAGTAATAAGAACCATCTTCTAGCCACTCCTTACCGTAGATAGCCTTAAGATATGTAGCTGGCCGTATATATTAGCTGATATATTTGGTTTTCGAGGCTTAACTAGAAAGCTAGATATCTTTCAGTGGCTAGGATAAAGGAACGAAGAGTGAAAGCCTATATTACTATATATAACGTCGCTAGAGTATTACTGTTACCAGGTTATCGCAGCTAGGTGCCATAGTCGGGTATAGTTTAGCCAGCTCGGGGCCGAGGATATCGGATATTTCAGAAGCACCAATAGATTCCTAGGCAAGATATTCCGTATGGTTTAGGTATCTGAGATGGTAGCTTTCATAGCTCACCAGCTTTGCATCCAGCTTAACCAAGGAGCGCGTAGCGGTCAAGACCCGACGGAGCATGTGAACGATTGCAGTTTTTCGCTGCAGTTTTGGATTCCTAGGAGCAGTATGAAGAACCCTTTGGCAGCAGGTGAGTTAGAAATAATCGCAAAATAACCCTTCGAACGCCTACTTCCCTTCTGTCTCGGCACCCTAAACAATAAGCCAAACCAAGATTATAAGTCTAGCTAGTAAACTCAGCTACCATTAGACAGAAGCATATAGCTAATTTAATAATAATAATATATAGGTAATTAAGCAAGCTCTTATTCAAAGTGGTAGGCAATAGTGAACCGATGCCTCTGCCTGCTCCTTCCACATCGAATAAGGCATAAAGGGACTTAGTAAGCGAGATATATAACATATTCCTCATGGGCGATAAGACTGTTGTGTAAGCTATAGCATCTAAGAATGCTATATGGCTATCTATACTAGTCGAAGCTATACGCCATATAAGAGAAGGAAGTATAATGACCTGCAAGTAGATAGATATAATTGCAAACCAGATAGCAGAGGCTGGTATAAACAGGGTTCCTATATTATATTGCAGAAAGCTGACCATCGCCGCGTGTTATCTAACACGATAAGATCCATCATTACGAAAGACTGGTAGTAGTATTTATCAGACCGCCAAATAGTCTTAAACAAGTAGCAAAGGAGGCGAAGCTGCAGGCGATGGCAGCAAATGGTGAACCCACTATTAAGCGGAGCAGGAAGAGAAGGATCGACATAGGCTGCGTGGTACCGTTCAAGAAAGTGCCCAAGATGATCCAGGAAGATCCAAATAGGACGTTGACCCTGACTGCGACGAACATAAACTCATCAATCCACTTGATGCGTCTCCAATCCGTTCCCTGATTCTATATGGTCTACTTAAACCTTTTGCAACTCTGTAGGGGCATCAGGGCCACTCGTTTCTTCTGCATCCATTTCCTCTTATTCACCCCACATAGAAGCTATCATAAAGACCGCAATTCAACGGCATCATCAATAGAGTCAACGAGGTCTCTTATCCTCGCATGTGGATTCATTGTAACAATATCATCTATCTAAGCGCGTTGCTCTTCTATTAGCTTTTTATAGCGCGCCTAAGCAGGGTAAAGAGCGGTTATCGGCACTGCATTTTACTTCGCGGTAACAGGCTAATTTTGTCATCAAAAGAGGGTTATGAGTTCACAGCCGCTCATATAATCTCAGGCTTTGAAATGTCAGGCACTTTCCCTCCTACAGAGAAGCCTGCAGTTGTCTACCTAACGAAGAAGCAGCTTAAAGCGAGGAAGGTTATTTATCGCGTATTTTTCTTGCTTCTGGCCTCGGAAACACGATTCTAAGTCGCTTCAAATACTACAAGCACATCAGAGAGAAATATCATAACATCTTTAATTAGCCAACACTCGCTGGCTTACGACAAGTCTTGTCTTTTTTAATGAAGCTTTGCTCCTTAAGACCACAGTGAAGACGTTTGCAGATGACCGGCGAAGCCGTATTGGGAAGCAATACCATAAAAGAAGGAGGATGAGACAGGCGAAAGCCGCTAGGGAGTATATTCATAATGTGAGGCTCCAGAGAGTCCGGCATCAGCAAGAGGAATGTATAGCAGAGACTCATGCCAAAGAAGTGAGGCAGCAAATCCGCTCTACACCATCTATCCTCCTTCGGGAGATTGAGAGGCGAAAGACTGAGTGGCGTGAAGATAAGGAAGCCATCGTAAATAGCATCACAAAAAGCTATAGTTTAAGAAGTGGCTTAAACATAACAGGAAAAGATGAAGATTATCTATCTATGGATACATAGCCCTCACAGATAGCTCAACTACTAAACGAGAGGGTTGGCGGCTTCATGACGGATATATAGTTGCCTCTTTAAGTTAGAGACTCGATCCGCCCAGCGAATTATGTCTCAAAGCCATTCAACGCGACGGGCTGGTTAACTCTTGCTGGAAGTGACGATAGCATCACTTTCCACAATATGAGACCGCCTATTACCGAAGAAAGCGATAATATAGAAGAGAAAGAAACACACGACTTTCACGGACTTAACGCAGCACTAAGAAATGGAGATACTGTAATCTGCTCCGTGTCTTCCTGACTACTAGTCATCTCCCTCAACGCCCTGCCCTTATCAGCACTGCATTCAAATCACGCAGTCACTTCGACATATAATCAGAGAGGGAAAAACAACTGTGAAGCCCAGTCCATGCAGCTTAAGGGATACTGAACAGACCCACACCATGTCGAAGACTATCGAACAAGAGTTCTCAGCCAGGCCATACATGTAGTCGCTCCCTTAGCCCTGATATATAGCTTCCTTTTGAGTAGGCATGGCTGATAGCTTTACTTTTTCTTCTCCCTTGGCTTTACAAGGACCCTGAAAAGCACATAGAGCTTTGAAGGTGATCGAAGCCCCAAAACACAGCCAAAATGGGGCCCGCCGATGTCCCTCAATTTTGTGCCCAACCTAGCTTGCTAGGTTGGCTCGCTGAGCCCTGCCCTATGAGCCAACGGGCAATTGATTCAGCAAAGAAGATATAATGAGAAATGTTGTTACATTCGCTTGTCTGCCACATTTGCTTATCGTGCACGTTATCTATTTCTTAGTCTCATTTATTTTAAACTTGCTGCGACTATGATAGCTTCTAGAGCTAATCGTTGGCCCATATCACACAACCGCCATATGGCTTTCCTTGTAAAACTATTCGTCGGTTGATCAACGACGCAGACAATAGTAGTAAGTGGTTGAAGGGAAAGATGTTGGCCTCAGTCTTTTGGTCTGACATTATCTTTAAAGGCCGGAAATAATTGATCGAATTGTAATGCTGTAGGATGAGGGGATTTTTAGTGCACCTAATTAATTTCATTACATAAATAGAATTTTATATTAGATACATAGCTTGTTATTGGTGTGTTTGAAATTTAAGATATTTTACCTCAGCTGGTCAGCACGTGCATATGATACTTAGCCGGGCCACAATCAACGGCTCCGTCCCCCAGATATCCCACCGCCAATGACTCAGCACTGATCCTACCGTCGTCTCAAGCTTTGGCTTAAGGGAATATATGCAAGGATTGAATAACATGCTGCTGCGTTATAATAATCACGCCCAAATCTCGGTCAATTTACCCAAGCTTTGGTCGTAGTGCTGGCACATTCTTGTAACAAGCGTTGACCTCTGGCCCATGCTGGTGGTATCTACACGACCCTTGCACAACATAATATGATTGTGGGCATGGTCTGTGCTCGAGAAGAGACACAGCAACGTCGAGCAGGAAATCCTTAGGAAGGTCCTCCTGTACCGCCCATTCCGTCAGCCAAGGACTTTGTCCATGAAATGTGTACATATCCACGAGGAACAGCCTGGCCTTGGATGACTCAAGTGTGTTTTCGTAGATCAAACGAATGACTGGGCCCACTGGATACCAACGCTTGCCGTCTGCCGCTTCGGAAGCCGTCTTGTCCATCATTGCATCCATGACAGCGTCTTGAAAGCTGCCATCCTGCAACATGTCCCCCAGTATGTAAGCCTTCGCCAGCTGCATGTACTCAGCATTTCCGACCACCCCCGGTTCGTCAACCCGAACGGGCAATGTGTGGTAATACAGCCAATGTAGGTAGACGCTAAACACGTCTGGATCGTCACGCTCTAGCCGGACCAGTCGGTCTTGAGACTCTTTCCAGCCGCCCTGAAATGCCTTTTTGAAGAAATTGGACGATGAGCAGATCAGGATCTCATGCACGCTAAATGTGACCGAGGGCGACGATCCAACAACGACTTCAATAGATCGACCGTCGAGGCTGCACGAATCAGAAAGTACTCATCTCGTTGAGACGAACAGGCCTTACTTCATTGCCTGCTTTTTACTAATTCTCATATTGCTGCTTGTTCGCTTCTTGACTAAATCGTTGTTTCAAAAAACGGTTTATGGTACTGGAGGTAGCATACATGAAAATCGTTTGATTGAGTAGCGGTTCGCAACCCAATAAGTCGGGAACCTTTACTAAATACCAAAGACTGGTCCTGGGAAAAGAGACTGAACTTAGTATCAAGCTTGCTGCAAACCTTGGCAGCCGAATGCCCCTTAATGGCTTTGTGGCTTCATAGTCAGGTGATTGCGCCACACTCCTGATCCTCCAACCACTCACCAACAGTAAGTGACAGGCTGCTGATGACAAGAAGCAAGGAACTTCCAACGCAACATAACATGTATCTGAAACTGATCTTGTAAGCTATTGGAAATTTGCTCATCAGTTTTTCTACGCCAGTATCCGAATCGGGAATGAGGTCCCTTCCTAGCTTTGGACCAATCGTGAGTCTAAGTATTCTTCTCTCCCTCTGTAAGTAAAAACGGCCATGATGACATATTATCTAAACCTTTGTAGAAGCCAATAAACATCGCAATGCAGTGACAATTGTGATGTGGTCGAGAAGATATGCCCTCCTCACATGAGTGTCCCGCACGAACGTGCGAATATCGCTCATGGCCATGAGTTTCCGCCTTTTTTCAACACACCGGTGTCACTTTGACATGTTTCGAACAAAAGAACAACCTGAAATGATACTGAGAGGATTTTAGGGTAATTAATTTGCCTATACTGCAGACTGCGAATATCGTTGAGGTCTAGTAACTAAATAATGCATTTAAAAATAAAATTCTAGATAACTTTCCGTACCTAGAGTTATATTATATATGAAGATTAAAGAAGGATATATGTGAGCTAGGTGGTTTGGTCCTCTTTATTCTTCAAGATGGGCGTTTAAAGTCAGATAAGAGACATATCTAGGATTCAGTGCACCAAGCAGGCAAAATAGCACAGGTTTGACGCTTAACAGGAACTATTTAAGAACAGGTATAATGAAATAGTAGTTAATAAAATAGCTAATAGCGTATCTAGCTGTTGGTGTTACTTAACTGGATTATATAACGAGTCCTTCAAGAGGAATCACCTAATGCCCTTTAGATAACCCTAGTCAGTATGGCTTACTGCTAGCTATAAAGGAAGGTTTATACTACTAGGTCTAAGGCCTAGAATTGCATGATGGCAATTGCGGGGTAGGACTATGGTTAAGAGATACTGTGTGTAGATGTCAACTGGGGCGTCTTAGGTCAGATCACAGTCCAGTCATTGTGGAAAGACGTCATTATTACAGTACCGAAAACGCTATCTAGGAGTCAGATCACCTACATAACACTGCTGTTCCCTACTTGGGTATTTTTAGCGCTGCATTTAGAGGCACCTGCCACTTCAAATCATTGCATCAGATCATGCCGAATCATGCTAAGCTTACAACACATTGACGATGAGCGAATCCTTTCTGTAAAACCATGGAACATCCTCTACAGCCAGATGTAAAGACTCTGCCTTCTTTGATGCTAAATATACCCCCGGCAGCTGACTTTCAGAACGAGCTATAAAATGGTTCCTATGTGTCCCTGCAGATTACTAGTTTCTCAGTAAGCGCGCAAAACTGCAGGCGGTCTACTTGTCAACAGATGCATCCTTTCACGTTGTGGTTATAGATTTTTAAGTGTGTTTGAAATGTTTGGCATATTTAGGAGAGGCGAGGCCGGTCATGCTGTATGTGCAGTATGGTAATAAGGCTAGTAGACATGTAATGTTGCTTTATATGTCCGTTGATATCTATCCAATACCTTGATATCAAACTTCATACTTGGCCCATTATGAAAGTTTGTTTCCCACAATACTGTGGGCTATCATATGATAATAATATTACACGAAATTCTAATCGCAGCCAATCAATTAAACCTTATCCGCCAGACATCACTCATGGTCATCATGATTACTTATTTTGTGTGTATGATTGGTGTTTGTTGTCTGCTGTAATTTACTAACGCCGACAGTCGATACCATGGCCATCGCCACATCGTAGTCCTCCACGCTTCCGACAAGGAAGTCTGTTAAACTTGAAGATGGACTAGCAAGCTGTAAAGTATACTCCATCAATTAATAATATGTCAGAAAGGCTTGTGTTGAGGTGTTTCTTTAAATATTCGCCAGAGAGCTGAGTAGTTCTCGAAGAGGCACTCGTATAGATGGCTATCTTTGTGCTTCTCAAAGTCTGACCGCATATTTTGAAAGAGCTCGTTTCTTTGCAGTAGCGGCTGCCACATAAGGCTTCGAAGCATTGCCGTGTGCGTCCCCTACTCTTGGCTCTTATCGTTAAAGAAAAACCGTGTAAATGTTTTACTAGGAGATTTCTTAGCTTTCCCCTGGAGGCTCTCTATAAGGAAGTTGTATATTATGTGTTTTCTAATGCTAGAGGAGCCAATATGGCAATGAACTACAAGTTATCGCTAGCTTCTTAGGCGGAAGATTCTTCACGGTTTAGTATCTGCTTATAGGTATGCCCTATTTCCCCCCCTTGTTGACTCTATATATCTGATAGAATTTCTAGGGGATTTATCACTCTTATCCCCTGGAAATATATTCGGAGATCACCAGAAGTAGTGCCTTAATCTATAAGAATAGCTTTTAGGTCCCAGTAGTGCTTAAGAGTTCCTTAAGCACCTCGAGCTATCCGCTTAATCTCAGGGTAGATGAGCTTAAAAAAGGGATTGTAGAGGCCGTACAATTTGTTAATCTTAAAATGTTCTGCTTATAGAGATATCTTATAACAGCCATCGATGCAGGCGGCTTTCCTGGGCACGAAAGGAGAGGCGGAAGAAGATCTTGTGTGGCGGCTGCTTATTATCGACGGTTTCTCTGATCACGGCTCCTTTGCCTTTCGAGAATACTGTATAGAGTTCAACATCCTTATCGCTTAGCTTCTTCTTCACTCCACTCACATCCTTTAACCAATAGATCTCGGCGTTTTTCAGTGATTAAAGAATGCATACTAAAAAACACTATGTGATGTTTTGCGGAAGGGAAATTTGAGCGTCAACCCCCGCGACTTTACGGGCTCTTTTTAGGTATATGTAATCTTCACCAGCCCTATCTAGAATATTCGTCTTTATACATACTAAACATCATGATATCGCGAGATCTTTAAGAAAGGCTTTACGGCGGCCTACATTATCATAAGCTTTGAAAAGTCAGGAATTTCCCCACCCACTTATAAGCCTGTAGTTAGTTATCTTATGAAGAAAATGAAGACTCACAAAGCTATCAATCTTGTAAATTTATTGCTTCTGGTAAAAATTCGCTTCCTAATGACCTCTGATACTACAGGAGATATCGGCAACCGCTTTCACGATATTCTGAGCTCCCTAACGCGCCAGGGAGTAGAATTCAGACAAAAGATCGTCAATGAAGTTATCTTACTTGAAGATATCGTCAGGAAGCATATTGATGACCGCCAAACGCATATTGAGAAGAGATGGTACTAAAGAAAGCGTGGAAGGCGGGCGAAACCGGTAGGAGACTATATCCACAGGATTAGCTGGCAGGAGCATCGAAATCAGCATACTGAGTTTATTATAGAAGGCGCTAAAGCAGATGGAAGATCTCAACTTCGCAATATACGATCTATTACAATCCATGAGATTGATAGGTTAAAAGATAAGTGGCGGCAGATAAAGGAGTTTATCGTTTATGGTATTACAAAGAATATGCCCTTTAAACAGGGGCCTGAATACACCAGAAAGGATGCAGAATATGCCTCTTTGGATGCACCACAAGCCGACATCTCAAGTCAGCATACAGGAAAAGAGTAATTCTTTATGGTCAATATGCAGCTTGCCCCTGAAGTCCGTGAGACTATGTACAACGCTGGATTTGCTGCAAGACCTCTCTCTGCAATAGATTTATCAAGACTTCCTTGCAGCGATGGTACCGTCGATTTTACCCTCAAGCAACAGCCTGCCGATGCCGATATTGATGAAGAAAAGACCGCTAGAGAAGCCAGTTACGGTCCTCCGGAAGAACAAGAAACGCCTCAATTTATAAGAGAAGGTGTTCTTAATCAACGTGTCGGCTGGGCACTGCAGCAGTCATATCTTTCGGTCAGCTACAGTTAATAGCAAATATATCATCACCAGGAGACTTAATTTCATAACTCCAGCCATTTTCTATCTTTTGGACGTCATAAGAGTGTGGAAATATTGGAAATGCTGTAAGACGCACCAAAATCAGGGTCTTCAAATGTCCTGGCCTTTTGTGAGTATCGCACCTTTTTGTGCGCAACTAAGCTTGCTTAGTTGGCCCCCTCCGGCTCGAGCCAACGGTTGCATGTGGCTGTAAAAACATTCAAGTATGGACTAACGCCCCCGCTGACGAGAGAGAAAGACAAGGCACCATCAAGACTTCAATCAATAAGATTACCAGTTTCTGCTCCATAATCCGTTGAATCCATCCCATCATGCGCTCAATATACGTACCGCGTATCCAACAAGTTGTGGACAATTAAAAGATGCAGAGGTGTCACACCGGGAGGAGGCGGTTTTCGCAAAGGTGGGGTAGCATTCGGATACCTTTGGACCACGATTATGACCTCGGTGGTCACTGAATGAAAAGCATCTTTTCCAGCGTCCAAGTTCTGATTATGACAAAAGCATGAATTTCAAGGCTGGGAACTGTATTTCCATAGAGGATATAAAAGCGTAATATCATGTGAACGTATAGGACCCCGGGCAGTATCTACATTCTTGCTAGTTTCAATGAATGATAAAGTTGATCAAAAGTTACGTTTATTGTGGCTTTGCGTCGCGAAATACTGTAACCATTTTCCGTTTCTAGCAAACCATTCCGACTTGCTTACGTATTGGTTGTAAATCGCCACTACGTCATCCTCACGCAATACAATGTGGCTAGTGGGTAAGCTAACACTGTTTTGGTCGCCATTGATTGTCATATAGCCATCACCCATTTACCTCGAGAGATCTAAAAATAATGAGATCATTATGGCCTGTTGTAAATTTGTATCTCTTAACCACGTTGTTATTAATTTCATTATCCGAAAATTCTCATATGATTGCAAAAGAGATTCCCCGCTGTTTGTCAGATACAATAAAGTTACCTCGCCTTTAAACTACATAATATCACTAGCCTATATCAGGCCATGAGACCATCGATAGGATGTGCCGATGCTACCAACGCGGGGTCTCAACTTTGTATAATACATAATATCTTAGGATTAAAACCCACTCCTGAAGGCGTTTTCCCCTCATCAGTCTTTTGTTCATCGCCGCTGTTTTGACGATTTCATAAGGTTTCACAAGATTCATTCCGATATCGATGCTTACTCGAAACTCAAGCTCATTCATCCCTGCCATCTATAGCATCGCCCGGTTCAGAACATCGCTTTACTACACTAAGCTCGGCCCCAGATACTTATCCACGATGAAGGCTCTCGTCTACAGTGCAGTCAACGCGGTCTCCCTCCAGGATCGGCCTATTCCCACCCTTTTATCTCCAACTGATGCCATCATCAAGGTCACAAAGACGACTATTTGTGGTACAGACTTGCACATCCGGAAGGGCGATGTGGCTACCTGCCAGCCCGGCCGCGTCTTGGGCCACGAAGGCGTTGGTATTGTGCACTCCGCAGGATCCTTCGTCACGCGGTTCAAGAAAGGTGACCGTGTGCTAATCTCGTGTATCTCGAGCTGCGCGACTTGCGAGTACTGCCGCAAAGGCATGTACAGCCACTGCACATCAGGAGGCTGGATCCTTGGAAACACCATAGATGGCACACAAGCTGAGTTTGTCCGCGTCCCCTTCGCTGACTCAAGCCTTTATGCCATCCCCCCGGGTGCTGATGAGGGTGCCTTGGTCATGCTGAGTGACATATTTCCCACAGGCCTAGAATGCGGTGTGTTGAATGGTAGGGTCCAGCCAGGGGGCATCGTTGTCATCGTGGGATCCGGTCCCATAGGTTTGGCGGCTTTGGTCACGGCCCAGATGTACTCCCCGTCCAAAATTATCATTGTCGACATGGACGCCAAGAGGCTGGAAATTGCGAAGCACCTGGGCGCCACCAAGATAATTGACAGTTCCAAAGAGGATCCAGTTGCAAGTGTTATGGATGCGACAGACGGCAAGGGATGTGATTCTGTTGTTGAGGCTGTGGGAATCCCAGCGACATTCGAGCTATGTCAAGAGTTACTGGCTCCTGGAGGCACCTTAGCCAACGTCGGGGTTCACGGTACAAAAGCGGATCTTCACCTACAGAAGCTCTGGGATAGGAATATCTGTGAGTGCATTCGTCTTATGGAAGTGTATTGCTAACTAGACGTGATACTAGCCATCACCACGAGACTTGTTGACACAGTCACTACACCCATGCTTCTCAAGTTAGTTGAGTCAGGCAAGTTGAAGCCAAGCCTGCTCATCACGCATCGTAAGCAAAAGCTAGATTCAATCAAGAAACAGCTAACCTTTTGGTCTAGACTTCAAGTTCAGTGACATGGAGAAGGCTTATGAAACGTTTGGTAAGGCGGCTCAGCATGGGGCCTTGAAGGTAGTTATTGATGTGGACTGAATGGTTGCAGTTTCGATGCCATGTATATATGATGTAGTATACTTCTGAGTCCTAGTACTATTTTCAAAGCAAATTCTAATGAAACATTTGCGCATCATAGTTATATATAGTTAGCATGCGCCAGATTATCCGGGGATGGCATAAAGGGTAGGTCAATAAGTAGCGCAATATAGATGGCGCGGCTTCAACGTTGCAAGCACACCGCAGCAATACCGTCATGCCCTTATCACTTTTGGTGGCACAAGGCAACAGAGGGGTCACGACAAGGGTCTGGCACCCCTGATTTCCTGATATAGACTTAAGATAGCCTCCTTTGCCTTCCTTTTTCTAAAGGGTTAAGGCTGCCGTTACTAGTAGCCCTTATAGGCTAGGCAGGCTAAAATAGGGCCTCTATACATTTAGTTAATATCTCTTGTTAGGTGATTTTACCATACCTTTATATTTTTAATATCTTCTTTCTTTTTTAATTAGTTTTTCTTTCCTATATTACTCTTAACAATATATGTTGGACCAAATTGATGTGATTATGCTTGATTGATCTTGCTTGTTCTCTCTGGTATCCTGTTACCCCGCTTTTGTGACTCCTTTTAATCATATGATCGGCTTCTTCCTGAACTGAGGCTCGTTTAGGCCAAACCACTTGCGGGATTATATAATCACGCTCGATTACATGATGCCACCGGTTCAACAGGGTTTGATAATATGGCACCATGGTAGCAGATATCAAGGGCTAAATTGCATACCCAGCTTCTTTGAGCAGCTCTGAGGGACGCGCCTTCACATATAGCGAGGTTTCTGAAGAGGTTTGCGGGCCCAACTATTCACGCCACACTACAACTCACCACTCAGCTCCGCAGCCAGTAAACACAACATGAAGCGCATACAAACAGAGGATCCAGGCTTTAGTTCACGAGATCAAGTGGCTTGTCTATTTATATACTATTTTTACGTTAGATAGGTTTCATGGAATACTAATTCTGAATGAGGGCCATGTTGATATTTATATAAAAGAAGTCCATTTCTACCGCCTTGATACTATGATATCCTATGTTATAGAATATGCGTGACTTAAAGTGGACTAGTAATGATTTCGTTATGCATTTAACACTAATAGATAGAATTATATATCATAAAGTCAGGCAAAGCATCAAGAGACCCGCCTCCCGGTTCGAGATGAAATCAAGTATTAATCCTAATATAATTTGTTTTCTATGGAAAATAGATTCGGCACGATTAATGGCATTTAGCCGAAAAACTAATACCTAGTTATAAGTGGGGATTATAGACATCACGAGTTGTCACAGATGTGATTGGGCTTTTGGCCTCGAACTGTGGGAAGCATCTATATAGCGCTCTTAGGGTTGAGTGGTAAATGCAGGCGATAAATCAATCATGTATTTGGGCTCTAGATTGCACTCAGACGGTCTCTTCTAAGCCACTTAGATCTGCAATGAGCCACTAGGTGGCGGTTAAGGTGGATAGTGAGCGTGAGGGGAAGGATAGGAGGCAAACATCAGAACTGGCGTGGCCGAGAGCCTATCACTCGTCGGTAGGCGGTTCTAATGCGCTCAAACGAACAGAACCCAAGTTCGACAACAGCTGGGGGAGCTTCCGGACTTTATGATGAGCGTAAGATGCTCACTATCAATTTCACACGACTCTAGAATGTATTTTAGTGTTAGACCCTGAAGACCTCAAATGCCAGCTGAATAAGATGCTGGGACGTATTACGGCTTCTTTAATTCAACGCCCCCGGACGTGCATTCCATGACATGCTCTAATGTCTGGCTCCTGATGCATAACGAGTTCGTGTATGGATGCAGTTCTAAGGTTCACTCACGAAATTCAATAAATTTCCTATTCACATTCTTTCCGGAAGTTCCTAGTCATCGACGGGTATTCGTGTTAGATCCACCACATCATCATCAGGCCTCAGCACCTCCATCAGGCTATGAGAGTTCAGACTCGAGCGAGCACCCTTCCCCTTATGCACCCTTACCAGCCGTCGTACGGCCTAGCCAGATCAACCGTAACCTTTAAACACTACATCACATGTTTCAATGAATCCTTTCGTATTCATGATTTAATCCGGAAACCCTATTTCTGCATGGTTTAACTTTGAGTGAGCTGGAGCTAGGTGTGCCGCAAGCCATGATCTGATTTTAACAGCGGGCCAATCCCTTGCTAACTTTAACCAGTTGGCGGGCTCGGGCTGTCAAATCACTTCTACTCATGATCTGATCCGTTAGCTGACGTATTCTCTGGTGGGTAGAGGGACATGGATTGTAGTTGATGGCAATGACCGCGTTCTAGTGGCGTAGATATATCAACCTTGGCCGACTCGTCACTGTATGTTCTCAAAGCATTTTGCAATGGCTTCAACTAGAAGTGGACTACTTGTGCTCGGTGCTGGCGGCATGGGCCTCGCCATTGCCCGTCGCCTGGGGGCAGGACGCCTCGTTTTTCTTGCCGATAACTCGCCGAAAGTCCTCGATTTTGCTGCATCTTCCCTCCGAAGTGATGGGCACGAAGTTGAAACTCAAATTGTTGATGTGTCAAGCAATGACTCTGTCAAAAATTTCGCTAAGGTCGCCTCTGGGGCGGCTAGGTTGAACACAGTAGTTAACACCGCTGGTATTTCCCCCGGAATGGGTACCGCTCGAAGGATCTTCGAGGTGGATCTTCTTGGAACAGCGAATGTCATTGATGCCTTCCTTGAGGTTATGCCTCCTGGTTCCTCGTTGATCTGTATTGCGAGTATAGCTGGTCATTTGGTCCGGAAGGCTATTGATTCTGAGCTAGAGAAGCATCTCGCAACATCCCCAACAGAACAGCTACTAGATCTCTATGCTGCTGACCTAGAGGGCTCACCTGAGCTGGCATACGGCATTTCCAAGTGGGGAAACATAGTTCGCATGCAGGCTGCAGTTCGACAAGGACAAAAGAAAGGGGTGAGGCTGAACACAATCAGTCCCGGTGTGATCATGACGGCAATGATACGAAAGGAGTTAGAATCAGAGTTGGGAGACCGGATAAGGAAGATGATTCCGGAGACTCCAATTCCCAGAGCCGGCTGCGCTGATGAGATTGCAAGCCTTGTCGCTTTCTTGTCAGGTCCGGATGCAGGCTTTATTAACGGCGCAGATTTTGTGATCGATGGTGGTGCGACTGCAGCATCCCGGTTTAGCGATCCAATTCTTGAGTTGGTTTAGGAGAGTAGGATATGCAGACGATGAGGCTTCTTGAGGGGTCGTTTTGAACTATGATGTTAGGTTTGCTAGACAAATATTATCTGATACTGAACTGGGCGCTGTACTTAGCTTAATTGACTATCTTACCGTTATATCATTCCCCTAGTCGGTGTCTGCAGGAAGTTGATTACTACTCATTAGGCTCCGAAGTAACTTGGCCTATTCCGCATACAATAGTCGGCTATTGATCAGAGCCTTTAATCACATGATTTGACATACGGATAGGCGATTCAAAGACTCGTCTTCGTTATGGAATTGGATCGGCCGTTAGGCTCCTGTCAATCCACAGTTTCCTAGTTCACCTGGAAGGGTACGGTAGCAGTTGTGACATGCGGGGCTCGTAGCTGCCGCTAGAAAAGAGTTCCTGGGCCACACGGTGTGAGGGAAGCAAATAACTTGAGAAACCATCGGATGAGTAAATTATTTTCACGTTGCTAAGTCGACTATTTTCGGATTTTTTTTTGGCATAGTCTTCTCACAATGTGGCTTAGTTGGGATCATAGCTGGACTTTAAGTTGCCAAGTTGACGAATGAGCATCTAGGAATTCTACATACGGAGAGTAACGCGCCCAATATCCTGTGGATCATGACTGCACAATGGCGTAGTAAAGCTGTCATTTCATCATTATTCGACATCGCATCGTCACGTTAGCATGATTCGCATAATTAGTTGTCAGCTGCTTTGGTACCTCCCTCCCTGGCGCGGGAGGTTTGATATGGAAGTTATCTGCGTGATCTCTTTTAAGCGACCAGGACCATCAGATTTGCTTTACCAAAGCCTTGCGTATACCAACAATCAACCACTCTCAGACAATCGCGCAGGCACGCCCCCAGAGACGTTGACAGCTTCTACAATGAGTCGACACGTTCTGATCGTCGGCGGCCATGGTAGGATTGCTCAGATCCTTACGAAGCAACTACTCAAGAAGTCGTGGACCGTCACTAGTCTCATTCGGAGTCAGGATCAAGTCTCCCAGATTAACAGCCTGGCCACTGCTAACGAGGGAAATTTGAACGTGCTGGTCCGTAATTTGGAGCATGTCCACGATACTTCCGAGGCAAGATCAATCCTTAATGAAGTTAAACCAAATGCCGTTGTTTGGTGCGCTGGGGCGGGCGGAGAGGCAAGACCTAACCAAGTAAGAAATATATTAACTCAATCGAAAATGACGACTAATAAACTTCGCTAGACATTTGCCATCGATCGAGATGCTGCTATTTGCTTTGTCAAGGCTACAGTCCAAACGCCGGCAGTTAAAAAATTACTTGTTATTTCGTATATTAACTGTCGTCGAGAGCGACCTAGTTGGTGGGATGAGGATGCCTGGATGTATTCGCAAGAGATGCAAAGGGGCGGTCTCTCAAACTACTGTCAAGCTAAATTAGCAGTAGATGAAACACTTCTTCAGGAAGCATCTAGCCGAACTGACTTCTCGGGGATAAGTCTTCGCCTGGGCATATTGTCGGACGAACCCGCAGGGTTGATCGAGCTTGGAAAAACTACAACATCGAGGGGCAATATTAGCCGAGCATCTGTAGCTGAAGTTATTGTGTTGCTGCTTGAGCATGAGATGGTGCAGACAGCCTGGCTGGATATGCTTGATGGCGATGAAGATATTAAAACTGCTGTTGAACGTATAGTCAATGACCGAGAGAATGCGGCTGAGGAAGGAGGAAAATGAAAGTAGACCTTGACGGCTGCAAGTTGTTGATTCCTGGGTATATGGATGGCAATCAGAGTCTGAAACACGTTGTAATTGTGAGTCAAATTATCAAAGGGATAAATATGAAGATGTTCCCATTATTCGCGAATTGGTTGCATTTGTGAACACGATCGCAAAATCTGCTATTACCCTAGCTGATATTAACTACTTTAATAAAACTAGATCGAGTCCATGTAAGCAATAACCAGCGTGGTCTACATACTAGATACGATCTAATGGGATTAATGGTCATGTTACTGAATCAGTGTAGATTTATCCATGCCAGAAGAAATTTGGGTCCCTCCGTGATGAAAACCGTATGAGCGACATAGGCTACTCAATTCTACAATGACTCCTACGTATTCTTTGTCCTAACCTGACCTTAAATGTATCATACCTGGGCCGTGATGGGATAGATAACTCGGAGGCTTCGATAGCTCCTCTCTATAAGAACCTCACATCAATAACGTAGGAAAGTCGACTAGGCAGCGACGTGGGCATTATATATCCGGATCAGTTTGAACCAATTAATAGGTTTGCGCCATGCAAGCCTGCACAGTCATTATTGTCAGATTGGTGACAATCTCATATTTCTGTCAAAGCCGGATCTACAGGCAGCGGAAAGAAAGTAATCAAAGTTCCGCAACTTCTTCGCCAGCAAATGTACTTAGTTGCCATAACTGAAGATACTTAATGAGACACTTGAGACGTGTAGCCCAACTTATTTTAAGTCCTCAACTTAGCGTCAGAGTCGCTAGCTAACAACTCAACACCCATAGGTTACCACGAATGTCACAGAGCCATCTTACCGTTATCAAATAGCACAAACCCTCCTGCAGGGGAAATTATATTATCAGTTTGTAACCTCAATTAAATTGGCTGAGATTTTGCGACTTCCCTTTGTAAGCTACACAAATTGTCTCCATAACATGATAACAGCTATGGCGGAAAATTCTGATTATTTACACTATCGCTCTCCGTCCCTTAGCGGGACTTAAATTGCCTTGAAATATGGTCCAAGCAGGCTGCCTAAAGCTAAATAGCAGGTGTGAATAATGGCTGGTTAATGTTTTAGCCTTTTGTTTTCTTTATTCCCCCCTCCCTTCGGAACCCCGGTTGACTGCACACGCAAAAGCTGGTTATAGCTTCCCTTTATTACCCCAGCAGAGATATCTCTTGATAACGCCAACTTGAAAGTTGGTACCAGAATTGTTATCCCAGTATTCTTGTCCGTTAACAGCATAGCGTATACAAACGAATAAAGGCTGTGCCTCAAAGTCAACGGTATCAGCCAGCATTATAGAGAAAACAAATCGATCATATCCGGGCATTTCGCCAGGATTAGTATCATGATCGTATTTAGCTGTGGTTTCCCAAATAGTTTTCCAGAAATCAAATGTAAACCGGCAGACGACTGACTTTTCGAATGCCAAGTTGGCCACTATAACAGAACCTAGTATAGCCATTTGATCATTAGAGGGGTATACCCTCTCAAGCCTGACGGGCATGGTTTCACGAGCGGTAGTATCATGAGGGAAGTTAGGGGTAAATAACTCCCATTCATAAGACAATGCCCTTTTTTTGAGACTGCTATATGGAGGTGGGAACAAATCGGGTTCGTCACAGTCAGTGACAGGTGATGTATCTTTACTTATGTCGAAGGGACGGTCCATCTCATGAAAATAGCGAATGTTCTCCAGGACTGAGTCAAAGCGAACCGATTTGTAAAGCGGGGGTGTGCCTAAAGACCGATGATGACGGCATGGACGTCGCGCTGGTCGGATCTGTTCATTCGACTTTCTGTGAACGTTGTGGGCGTACGTCCCGAGCAACTCATATTTTCCAGTATATGTTCTCAGCTCCCTTGGCGGGTTGTCGCCATATCCGAAAACGCCGGTATGGGGGTTAGCTGCCGGGCGGAGAGGAGGAGACTCTACGCTCTTTCTCTGGTCCATGCGAACCCTGTTACTGAGAAAGCCTTTGCTGAAGCTAGAACGGATATTTTGGCATCCGTCATCCTGATTCTGGTCGTGATTGTGATTCAGTGGCGATTTCCTGTGTCGCAAAATACGATTGGTGACTTCTATGATATCTTGCAGAGTTCTTGGATACTTCTCACGAATCTTTGGAATATGTCCGTTATTGTTGCCAGGCAAAGTCAAATCACGACGAGAGAGTCTCGATATTCCGTCCATATCCCAACCCTGAGTTAGAGTAGGGGATTGCAAGTGGGGGATCGACGAGATAGTCGACGCCATGGCTGGGTTCTCGGCTGTACCCAGCGGAGTCTAAGGGAACCACTGATCTATCACTGACGGCTGAGATATCGCATGTAACTTTTCGTGGCCCTGGGCTGCGTGCCTACGCAGGCCGAGAGAATGAGACTCAAGAATTTGGGAATCGATATGACTGAGACATGCAAAGGCACCTCCGAAACAGCCCGCCGAATATTAGACTTTGATAGTTGACCAATGTCCTGCGAACGAGGGATCGTCGTTAATGGCGTAAATAGGTAGCATAGACAATAGCGACTCGAAATGGTTCATGCAAAAAACGAGAGGAGAGAATTGCATACACGAGATTCAATGGGGGGATATGAGACCTGAGGTTAGCATAAGAGAGGGTCTTGATGCGGGTGGAAATACATCATTTATAGCCAAGATAATAAACGACAGGTTTCAGAACAACCTATAGCGTTCGCAAGGAAGGAGTATTTAAGTATACTAGAATGCCCATGCAGAGAGAACCTTTAAGATTAAAAGGTTACCTCTGGAGATGGCTGTGAAGTGTTGGTCGGCGATTAGCTGTTTCCGAGTGTAAATACCGTTGCAATAAGTATGAGAATGGAGGGCCACCATCTATTAAACCTAGAATCATATTATGTTATTGCCTCTGTGTCAGATCATTGAGTCTACATCAAAGTTTAAAATGGCATTAACTCATCTCGACTCATCGCAAACCTATGAAGGACCCCAAGAAATTCAAATATGTTAAACTAAGAGACGACACGATATTTTGTCTGTCGATATCTGACCACCCCGTGCAAATGCCGCGGGAAGTTACTTGAGGAAACGTCATCCCAGCCGCATGATCTGATGAACGAATAAATCGATAGGTGGCTGATTGGCGGCCGCTGCGCACTAAGAATTGATATGTACACCACGGTCATTTCTGAATCAAATATCTTAGCCACCATGTCGCCCAACGCCTAGCCAGTCATTTGCATCGAGCTATTAGGATCTAGGTTTTTATCTAATGCAAGGTAAGGTGTGAGGGGAAGCCGCGTTTGGTCGCTAATGATCATCGACTTGTTTCATGTCCGATTGCCTTGCACAGGTATCAAAATCAACGCACCGTAGCTCCCAATGAGGTCATATTAACCCTAACCCTAAGCCTAAGATTTCCCTAAAGCATAGGGTAGACGGCCTAGGCGGCAATGTCGGTGTAGTGCGGATGAATGACTGGACACGAGCGTCTAATTTACATACTTTTCAACAGTCCAATAGCCAAACGACCCGGCAATCAGTAGCGGCGAAGAAAACTTCATTCCAACAGGAGGGGGAAATAGATGACAATTGGTCGGTGCAGTGGCAGAACGATTCAAGTAAAAACCAGATTCCCGAGACGCCCCAGCGTGGGGCTCAGGATACACTGCAAGAACGGTCTCGGCTCCCGTCAGTTCAGCAGGTAGATGCTAACGACAGTGCAAGCCAAGAAGCACCATTTGCTCACTGTCATAGACGAGCAAGGCTGCCTTGCCAGCTCCACAACTTAGCAAAGCCGCTCGCGAGAAAGTCCCCTTTCCTAAAGGGGCTATCCCAAGAAGAGGACCACGAACGTCAAAGACGAGGTAATTTTCTTCTTGCATGAGATTAGGTTGCTTTACCGTATTGCTGACATCCCGAAGATGTTGACTCATAAGATTCCGAGATTGAAGGTCGGCTCTACAGTGACACGTCCTGAGAATGCTGTTCGGAACGCACTGTCTCATATCAACCCCGTTGGCATAAGAAAGGATGCCCGGAATTCTAGTCTTTCGCAGGCCGTCCCCATGGGACAGCCAGAAGTAGCTCTGCCACTTACGCCTGCTTCTATGGCGGCTAACACACCTGTTGACTTGGTTCAGAGTGCGACATTTAGTATAGAAGATTGTAACATGACTGTAAATCCCGTTCTCTCGCTTTAGGGACTGGTGAGGTGATTGCTAATATGGACGTAGGACTTTGCGAGTTTCCCTAAGTCTGAGGATGATTTTCGTGGATTTGATTTGGATGTTTTCCTAGAGAGTAGCGCTGAAGATGTAGGGGGCTTTCACTTGAACTATTTTTTGCCTAGCATAGATGCCGATAACATTGGCCAAAGTTGACATATTGACAGTCTCTGGATATAGCCAATAGACAGCCTATAGCGCCTGATTCCCTAGAAACCAATTCTGTTATCTATAAGGGCTGGTGGGGGTTCCTTGCCCACGGTCAAGGAAGGTTCTCAGGCGGTACCATATGTTCTGCATCCCTGCTAACTTTTCCAGGCATTTCAGAACTTCCTTACAATTCTACAACCACAACATCATCTAGCAAGACTACCATAACACTACTGAGATAGTAAAAAGTATTTGTCAAGTGACAGGTTATAAAAGATGTTCTTAAGAGGACTAGTAGCTGTTCTAAACAGAACTATGGTATAGATTTTACTATAAAAGTTATAGAAAGTATATATTTTTAATAAATAAGTAAAGATAGAGACTACGCTATATAACGTACACGATAAGCATGTTGATCAGACAAGCATGTTGATCAAAAATCTTCACCTTCTTTAAATAAATTATAATAAAAACACCATAAACTATCTAATTAATTAAAATTAACTACTATACTCATCTCCTAAGGCCTCAATCCCCTCCTGACAGGTTCTTGCATTATGTCCGGTCTTGCTGCAAGTCCTACAGCGCTGAACCCTCGGTCGCGCTGAACTTCCTCGACCACCACTTCTCGAAACTTCGGCTACTACCTGCATATCTACATCTATCTGATTAATTAGATCCTGGCCCTCGCCTATAGTCATACTCCCTCTATTCTGTAGCCAGGTCCTTTTTGCCCTATGCCGCCTGCTAAGTATCTTATTTGCCTATCGAAGATCTCAGTTCTCAGCTGTAAGTAAGGCAACCTTATGTATAACTGCCTTTATTCCTTTTTAAGAGATCTTAAAGCTTTAAGAATTGATTCTAAGGAGCTGCTATGATGTCTTCTGATTCGTCTCTGAAGGTATTCAGACTAAGATCCAGCCTTAAGAGCTGTTCTTGGGGTCCTTGAAGTCCAGGATTAAGCTTATTGGGCCACCTCCTTAATAGGCGTTAGAGTCCGTAGCTGTATATCAAGCTTAATATCACAACTTCTGGGTCAAAAGGAACAAGACCAGCTCCTCTAAAGCCCCCCTTGATATTTGCCTTGGTTATAGTTAATTAAAAGGCGGCATAAAAGGCCGGGAAGAACTTGGTCTTGGAAATATGGGTTATAGACCGTCTAATCAGATACTCTATTTCTCGACTATATGCCTTTTTTAGCAGCCTAAAGCACCTAATATTAAGAGGCTAAAGCAGGTGGGAAGAATAAGATGGCATACAGAGCGTGATAATATTATTCTCCTTATAATATATCTGGAAGTCGGCTAAATAGTAACTTTTATAACTATTAAGGATCAGAAGATAATAAAGACCAGTTAATCGGTTAGTTATATATTAATCAAAGTGCTTTAGCCACTCGAGGCCTATCTTATTATCTATCTAGCCATTTTAGGTTATGGCAATAGCCTAAGAGGCCGGGAGGTTGCTTTCTTGGTACCAATTGGCAAGGTGATATTAGCCTGCAACCACGATGAATAGATCAATCGCCTAACCTTCTGCATTAATCGCTTAAATCGCCGTAACCTATTCCCGGTTTCCAGGCTAGACTGATTTTAGCCTTCCACGCCTTTCTAAGCTGGTAATAACTATACCGCTTAATATCACGCCTATTATAAAGCCGGTCTCATCAAAGTTCCAGATATCATCTAATTAGATACCATACTTTGCAATTATGTTCTATATAAGCCTAAACTAATTGCAAATAGCAATTAAATCTTCGCATTTGGCCCTCTGATAGTTATATCTCCTCTAAAAACAGGTCTTAAGCTCTAGTTACCACTTAATAAAATTAATAGCCCAGCGCTTACTGTTGAACCAAATTGATGTGATTATGCTTGATTGATCTTCTTGTTCTCTCTGGTATCCTGTTACCCCGCTTTGTGACTCCTTTTAATCATGTGATCGGCTTCTTCCTGAACTGAGGCTCGTTTAGGCCAAACCACTTGCGGGATTATATAATCACGCTCGATTACATGATGCCACCGGTTTAACACTTACCAACTGGTGAAGCATTACAGTCAGCAAGCAGTCGATTCGCCATTTCTTCAATATCACGGTGCCAAGAAGGAAATCCTCGTGAGTCTAGGTCAAGGATATACTAAACTATAATCTGTTCCTCTAGATCACTCAGTTTCCGCTATTTTAGAACCTAATCGCTGCGAGCTTGCATGCCACTATTGCAGTAATAGAGGGTTAAGAAGTTAACCTCATAGATCTTTGCAGCTCATCGCAGACTTAATTTAGGGTCAGCCTGATAGGCCTAAAGCGCAAGGAGGATTTAAGCCTCTTTATTAGATTAAGACATGTTATTTGGTTAAGAATTAATTAATTAGATAGTTAGATGTAAGGTTGAGGGATTTTTGATCAACATGCTTATCGTGTACGTTAAAGGAAAATAGGAATAATAAGATAAGTTATGATCAGTTAAAGCTTAATTAAAATATTACATTTATCGCCCTTATAAATTAGTTAAAGTAATATAAATATAATAGGACTTACATTTCTTAATTATTAGGATAATAATAACGTACACGATAAGCAAGTGGATCAGACAAGTGAGTGGATCAACCCATTTTTCACCTTAAAAGCAATTTTTTAAATAATTCTTAAAAGTCGAAATTAAGCCTAAAATGGCTAGGATTTTAATAGCTTATATACAAGTCCTATAGTAAGCTATATTAATTTCCCTACATTTTTAAAAATATTCTATATACCTATAAACCTTAAAGTCTACTTACACTGTAAAATACACTGTATTTTAAGGTTTTCTATATGAAACAGAATAATTAAAAATCTTTAAAAAATACTTACTTATATAGTTAACTATACTATTTTAGGAAATAATTTTATTAGATTTTTAGCTAATTTATTTAAGCTCTAGAATACTATAGGGTAAGCTATTATTAGCTGCACAGTATGCTGATCCACTCACTTGTCTGATCCACTTGCTTATCGTGTACGTTACTTATAATACTATGTTAAATGATAGTATTAATATTATCCTAACTTATATAAGATAGGAATCTAAAAGTATTAGAGAACTTACTAACATTATACTTAATAAGCTAATAATGTAAGTTATCATATTTATTATATTTATTATTACTACCTTTTATAGCTTTATATACACATAGGCCTTTAATAAAAGCTATAGGAAGGTTCCCTAATATACAAGTTTACTTAGACTTTCTACGGATAACCAGTATCTGCGGGTCACTAAACTCGATATACACCTCCCTCTGGTTCATACCAGGAAGCCCGCTGAGGGATATATCACTATACTTAAATGATATCTCCGCCAAATGGATTGTTTCCCCTTCCGGTACTAGGACCAGGGAATCTTGGGTTTCCACCAGGGCCAGTGGGATCCCATCGCGCTCCAGGGGGTACTTGAGGATCGAAGCCGGATTCTCCATTGCCTCCTTGACCTCCAAACAATGGGTCATCAAAGGTGGGATGCATACCCGAGCCAGCACCGGGTTGAGGTAACCCACCGGTGAACGAACCACGAAGAGGATCGTGGGGGCCAAGACCGGGCGGATTCAAATCATCATGGCCAATATCGTAAGGCGATCTACCAGGCATTTGAAGGCCGCTTCGTGGAGGCCGGTTCATTTCAAACTCATCCTCAAATCCTGGAGGGGGAAAGTCGCCTACTGGATGAGGTCGAGGAGGGGTCATCTCAGGGCGTGGAATCGCTGGAGGCGGGAGCATATAGGAGCTTAACATGGGATCACCATGGCGAGGTCGGTCAGGGCCCTTCGCTACCTGGGCGATACGCTCGGAGCGGGCGTTGGCTTCTACTTCAGCGGGCTCGACATAATCTTCGCTTTGAAGCTTGGGAACTAATTTCTGGATGATGTCGACTCTAAGATCATGAAGTATATCTGTGAATGGTGATCAGCATAAGGTAATAGAAGGAAGCATCGAGAAGGGGGAACATGCCAGCGATGGCTTGCTCGGAGGTAAATAAACCTCGAAGCTTCTCAGCAAGATCACTTCGATCTTCTTCATTGTCCGTGATCGTAATGCAAATGGGGAGTTTCTCAGATTTTACGACTTCGCTAATAGATCGCTCAAAGAGATGAATGTTGTCATCTCTAACCGCCAGTCCCTGGATCTCGACCTTTTTACCCATGGGATTGATGCGGATGCTGAAAGCCATGGCCGACTCCTTATGCGAGTATAAAAATTTATAAGAACCGAAGCTCGAGTTCCATTGTGGCGGTAGGCGAGGAGCCAGTGATTCGCATTCAGCTGTTGCTTTGGTGTCAGCTAAGATATGATGGGGATGGAAGGGCATACTTACGTAGCTTTTTATCCTCGTCAAAGCCTTGAAGCTTGAATCCAAGGGCGGCCAAGTAGGAATGAATAAGGAGAGCGATGGCTTCGTGGGACGATGCGAGATCCGCTGAGTCATCGCTGCGGGAGTGTGTAGGGAGAGCGTCTGCCATGCCACGGAGGATGGCGGTGACACTGAGGTGTTCTGACATTATGGATTGTGATGTTTTTATTGTCGAGTTCTTAATATCGTTGATGAGTGGGGTCTTGTGTGCTAAATACCTAGTAGGTAAGGTACGTAGTGGAAGAGATGCAAGTCAGAAGTTATTTGAGGGGAGGTTTGGAACCTGCGCCATGAAGTAGTTGCCTCTGAGCCCAATATATGGATCCTTTGGGTGTCACAGGGCAGTGGTACTGAGGCAGTGGCGGGGCGTTTTGCAGGTTAAAATGGGATGCCAGGATCGGGCCTTGGCCATTTTATACCTAAAGAAGCGTACTTCTTGAAATTACATGTAGATACTATGAAATCATCCAAGCAAAAGGGATTTAACAGTGGAAAATCTCATTTAAAGGTGTCAGGTACGACTAGCAGGTCTATGCACAAAATGCTACAATGTGCAACAATAACAGATAAGGTACCGATTGGGCATAATGATTATATGTTATGTATAAGAATTTCCATGTCAGGCGCTTCGGTGATTTACTGCATCACCTTTATGACGATGCTTACGTGATCCCACTTAGTTGGCAATGAAATGTTTTAAGATGGGCTTGCTGGGAAGTAGTCCGCCTGCAATTGTAGAAATTTCTTAGGAAATGATGACCCACAAAAATATATAGAACTCTTTTCATAGCTCGTTGTTCTGACAGCCAACTGCCAAGGGTGTATATAGTATTAGAGGAGGCAGGGCCTTCATGCCTGGCTGGAGATGACGCTCCATGACTATACAAAGAGGATTTGCTTGTCAATATGTTTTAAGCTCATAGATCCACATGATCTGATGTAATGATCTGAAATGACGGGTGCCTTCAGATGCAGTGCTAGGAATACCCAAGTAGGGAACAGTAGGGTTATATTAGTGATCTGACTTCTAGACGGAGTTTTTGGTGTTGTAATAATGACGTGTTTTTTATCGACTTTACTATCCATGATCTGACCTAAGACAACTCGGTCAATACCTAGAGGCAAAGTATCCTGACTACGTTCTTACCCCGCAATTTCCATCAGGCCATTACAAGCCTTAATCCCATTAGTGTAAACTATTGCATGGCTAGCACTGAGTCGTGGTGACGGGGCTGTCTAAATGGCATTAGGTGATTATTCTCTGTGGGCCAGTTACATAATCCAGTTAAGCAAGACCAACAGCTAGGTGAGAGGATTGCTATCTTCTCCACCACCATTTCGTCATACCTATTCTTGAATGGTTCCCACTATGCGTCAAGGCCATGCCATTTTGCCAACTTAGTGCACCTAATTCTGCATATATTGTCCTGTTTTATACAAAATACACATGCCCATCTTGAACACCAAAGAGGAACAAACGGCCTCGCTCACACATTTGCCTATATAATACCCATATTAAACATGCCTTTAGGTCTAGAAAGCTGTCCAGAACCCGTTATCGAATGCATCATTGAGCTGCTAGACCTGGATGATATTTGCAATCTTCGCCTTACCTGCAAATCACTTGCCTTAAAATCTTCTCAGTATCATTTCAGGACGTTCTTTCGTTCAAAACATATCAACCTTACGGTTGATGCTCTACGGACATTTGCTGATGGCATTCAAGCTGGGGGTCTTCGATGTCTAATCCAATACCTATATCTTGTAGGCATCGTCAAGGAATGCGAAAGCCGCAAATCAGGGAGGCAAAATGATTGGCAAAAAGAAGAATCGAGGAAGACACATGAAGTCAATCTACTTAGCCAAGCATTCAACGGGCTTGCAAAATGCAGCAAGAACGGAAGTCTTCGGTTGCTTACGCTACGAGTAGCCATTATACGTAACGGCGAAGAAATGACCTTACCTGCCGATTCAGGGCCTTTAGTCCCATTGCAGAAGAGTGTGTGGCTATGCACAATGTACACGTTTGATACAGTTATATCTGCATTAGCCGCGACCAGCTTGCGCATTGACGGCCTTAACATCTTCAGCGAACCGAATATACGGCGTCCTAGCCTGGCCTGCGATCAAATCAATGCAATCGACTGGAATGGCTCTGGTTTTGCCAAGTCGTTGGCAACCCTAAGGTCATTATCAATAAGCCTCTCCACTCGGGTTTTCGCGTTTCGTAGAGCTCTACAAGAGAGCAAACAGGACGTGGGGCGACCCTCCAAGAAGGAAGCGGCTGGGGTACAAGCAGAAGCTGAAGATGAAAACGACTTTACCGGCCTTTCAAGACTCCTTCGGCTATGCAACCAACTCGAAAACTTGGAAATAGATTATCTTCGGATTCCAATGGGTTATTCGGCCTTAGTCGGCCATTTCTACTACGAAACCATTCTACAGCGCATAGTCGAACTTGATAGGCTGCCCATCCTAAAGCGTTGCAAGTTTTCTGGGATTTCTGCCAAAGAGACGGATCTGCTTGGATTTATTCAGCGGACAAGAGTCCGTGAGCTATCGCTTGAGAAGGTTATACTATGTACAGGAACGTTTCAGTCAACCTTCGACTACTGTACCAGCAGGGCGGCAAGTATGACGAAGCTACATTTTGACACTTTATATGAGATTCCATATGAGTGGCCTCGTCGCGAGAAAATGATTTTCTTTGCCGGTGGCGCAAAGTCTCGAATTGGTTTTCCTTCCGCATCCGCTACTGAAAAGCTGGACCGAGAAGGGGAGAGTGTTAGGACTTCTATCACTTACTATATCTCACCACGATCGCCGATCGACAATCCTTGGATCCCAGAATGGGGGAGGTTTAGGCGCACGGAAAACGACACATGATTGTGAAGATTTGGTTTTTATTTGCTTCTTCCTTTCTGCAACAGAAGTCTCTGGTTAAGATATATGTTGCAGCGCAGAGCATATTGAAGCTGCTATGGTTCTAACCGTATGAAATAAATAACTGCTAATATCCTTCCTTCCAGCCTAAGCAAAGATTGCAACTTTAAAATATACTCTTCCCACCTGACATGGTGGTATACATAAAGAATACAAGATTAAAATTCCTGTGGCTTAGGAATCTATTATATAAATTCGGAAACTCATTAGTGATATACTTGAAATTCATGCATATAGCCATTCCCTAAATCTTTATACTTAACGTAAGACCTTGACTTATTCTAAGGTCCTAATTAAGACTACGAATCTCACTTTTATTACAGCGACGATTAAAGATCATGCCACTGACCAAGATGTGAATATGCTGTCTAAAGCTTAGCCGCGTCCATAACTGACCTCATCCAGCGTAGTCTTATGATGAGTTTCGAGGGGACGATATGAAAGGAAGCAAGTCTTAACATGTGAACTTGAGGAGAATGTCAAGTAAGTCCTTAGCTATTATATTTTCAGTTGGCTTGCTAGCTAGCGCACATAGGTGGTCGGGGCAAAACCTACAAATTAGCCCATTGATAGTTTATACTTCTATTCCGGACCCAGCCATTTATCCAAGGGATTAACAAAGGCTCTGCATGTCAATGGTAAGATATACCAATGGCTTTTTTATAATATCGACAATGTATGTTTTGCGTGTCCGCACTATTGATGGCCCGAATGTGTGGTTTTGTTTTGGTCGAACATATTTTCATCTTTGGGTATAGGGTACCACATGTCATTGGTATATATATGGTTCGGAAAGCAACTAGAGGTGTGTGATCATTTCCTAGAACAAATATTTACAGAAACAAAGTCTAGTTTGCATGTTTAATTTCCCACAGAAATCTCGCCGGGGAAATCCATTCTAGGATTTACTCAGTCCAACATCACTTGCGGGTCATACACGCGAGGTGTAGGGGCCTAATCGCCCCTTTAAGAGACTATCTAGATTATCCCGCGTAAAGACAGGGATAGCCCAGGATCGTCTTCTCCTAGTCCAACCTCGAAGCCAACTTCATCTGGTTGCTCGATACGTTGAGTAATCTGGCACATCAGCCGACCCACCTATGGAGCAGGTCGATATGCCAGATTCCAATTGCAGTTTTTTGCTTCCATTTTAATTTAATTATGGAAATTGATAGGGGCGCATCATCCTTAGGGATGCTCCAGCTTTGCAGTCTCTGATTCGTCAGTCACTGTTTTGTTCGTGTAGACAGGATTCTGCCGACGCTCCCGAAGTACCCGACCTTAGCTCTCTTTAACCTAAACGAGCAGATGATTGAACATCAGTCTCTCAACTATCAACCATTAGGCCTCTCATCATGTTCCAATCAGAGTCACCTCCTAGCTCAGAGAGAAATCCAAGACGTCATACTCAAAGCCCTAGTCCTAGCTGCAAACCGCGTTCTCGAAAACAACAGCGGCAGAGCCGGTAAGCTAGTCTCAACCTACTATTACTCGCAAGCAGACCGCCTGCACTGATGATGCCCGCGATATGTCATTGCCCCTCACAAACATCACAACGAAATCACCACTCAACATCTCAGGAAGCTCATCAAAAAAGAAACTCATAAAGCTTAACTCAAAAACCGCTCGAGACCTCTATTAAACACAATGCGCTTCGCTTCTATTCACCCCATCGTCACCATTGGCCTCGGAGTAACCAACGCAGTCGCCATTGACGACGACAACATGCTGGATACGCGTGCACCTCGGTGCCCTCCCCAGGGCATCGAACTGATCAAGCTCAAGATCAAGAAGGGCAAATACTTCACAGGAGTTGGCAAACCGGGCTAATGCTACAACCTTCCCAGCAACATCAAGACTTTTGACGTCAATTCTGACGACACCAAGTCCCTTGTGAGCTGCTTTGACTGCGAGGTCTTCATCGGCAAGGATTGCCACGGAACCTTTGTTAGTCTTGAAGGGGAAAAGGCGTTCATGTTCAAGGGTGCGAAACACCCAACTTTTAAGAGTTGGAGGTGCGAGTGTAAGAAGTGAGGGTCCAGGTTTTTGATTCTGGAGAAGCAAGTGGCGATGTGAACGGACATATCAGTAGGAGGACACTTCTTCAACTGGATTCGAGATGATTGGGAAGTCAGGATATTCAACTGGACTCACACCTATCCGGAACTGTTGACATGGGCATGGAAGTTATTCCTTCATATTATTATTAGATGGAGAGAAATATAGTTCTATGAAACCCCTTCATGTTGAGGCAGAAAAGCCATGTATATTATCTAGCAGGCACTCATTCACAACAACTATTTTCTATTTTATGATTTTAGCTTCCAACCTATCTCGACATTTTGTTAAGATAACATGAAAATGTAAATTATAAGGCAAATGATTGATCCTCGACCTAGCTATTTGCTGTACGTTTTAGGGACCACTGTTGCTCAGTAGGCACCTCTTGCATGTGTTTCCCCCGGTAGATCATTGTGCAATCTAGTCGGAATTCCCTCATTACTTACCACGCTATTTCTTCGCATCCCCTTTTCATGTGACCCTTGTTTAGGCTAATGGTGACATTCTCATGGTTTGTCTTTTCGTTTGTAGCCTCAGGAGATGTATCTTTCGCTGGTATCTCAGTAAACGTTTTCTCAGTTATGTCTTTGCCACCTGTCTCGCTCATCTCAGGCATTTGATGGTTCAATATACGCTAGATATCCACAATTGATGTATCCCAGGGTGGATTTATGGGGTTGCTTTGATTTGTCTGTTGTGAGGACATAAGCTTTTGTTGCTCTTTTATTGCGAAGCTAAATAACATGTCGAAAACACGCGATTTTATACTTTCTTAGGGCGCAAGGTCAAATCTTGTGTAACCTATCTTGTTTCGTATATCTGGCGATAATACACATACAGATGGTACATGAGTTAGTTGCTTCTGAATTTATCAGCCCACAGTGACGCAACAGGCGCATCGGGCTTTAGGCGTGGCGTCCGAAGGTTACATTCAATCTAATGACATCATTACTAGATGTAACACAAACTCTCCGCTTGGCGCACTTCTTGCCTCGTTTGCTTCTATTTTCTTTATCTTTGCGGCAATATGGTCTTCAGTTTGACAGAATCCAATGGTCTCGGCAATATTACTATTAGAGATGCCGACTCTCAAAACATCACGTCAGGCAATGTCCAAGCGGACGGTCGCGTAAAGGTCCAGTTTCATCAGCATGCTCAGTCTGTCGTCTCCTGGTTCAAGCCTTGCCAGAGTCGTGCAGTCCCTACAGAGCCCTTCAAGAAAAGGAGTTGTAACGCTGTTAGTCTCAACTCCCAACAACTAGTCACTACTCCACGTCTCAACATCGCTATCCATATCATTGGGTCTCGTGGCGATGTGCAGCCCTTCATCCCCATCGCTCAGGCCCTCTCACGACCTCCTTACAACCATCGCGTGCGTATTTGCACCCATCCCGTCTTTAAGCATTTTATCGAGTCACAGGGCATCGAATTTTTCAGTATTGGCGGTGACCCTGAGGCTTTAATGGCTTACATGGTCAAGAACCCGGGTTTGCTGCCCTCTCACAAAAGCGTCAAGGCGGGTGAAATAAGGAAAAGGCGTGAGGAGATGTGGGAGATTCTGATTGGCGCTTGGAGAAGCTGCATTGAAGCTGGTGATGGAATGGGAGATCGTGTAATGGCTGCAAACGTTCGAGAGACCAAGGATCTTTTTATCGCCGATGCTATTATTGCTAATCCGCCATCGATGGCCCATATCCACTGCGCCGAGAAGTTGGGTATCCCGTTGCATATGGTGTTTACTATGCCTTGGTCACCGACTGAGAAGTTTTCTCATCCATTGGCCTCCATGACATACCGTGGTAACACTGATGCCGGCGTCGCCAATTACTTTTCCTATATAGTCATGGAGCTGCTCACATGGCAAGGGTTCGTATCTGTTGGCACATTTCCAAATCAGATTCTAATCAGTGACATAATACAGACTCGGCGATCTAATAAACAGGTTTCGTACCCGAATCTTATGCCTCGATTCTATCAGTCCACTATGGGGATATCAGCTGCTCACCAGGCTTCGCGTACCGTGTAGCTACCTCTGGTCTCAGTCTTTAATTCCGAAGCCATCTGATTGGGGGTCTCATATTAACATCACCGGCTTCTCATTTCTATCCTTAGCTAATCGCTATGTGCCTCCACCGGACTTGGTTGGCTTCTTGAAGAAAGGGCCTCCTCCCATCTATATCGGGTTTGGGTCAATCGTCATTGACGACCCACCAGCCCTTACGCAATTGATCTTCGATGCCGTCAAACTGGCCGGTGTCCGGGCCATCATATCTAGAGGCTGGGGCGGCATTGGGAGAGGAGATATCCCCGAAACCATTTATCTTATTGGCGATTGTCCCCATGATTGGCTCTTCCAACGCGTCTCTGCCGTTGTCCATCACGGGGGAGCCGGAACAACAGCCGCGGGCATTGCAGCTGGACGTCCAACTGTCATCGTTCCCTTTTTCGGTGACCAGCCCTTTTGGGGCCAGATGATTGCACAAGCAGGGGCTGGCCCAAAACCCATACCCTTCAAGGAATTGACGGCTGAGATCTTGGCAAGCAGCATCATCTTTTCTCTTAAGACCGAGGTTCAAGAGGCAGTACAAAAGATGGCGGAGCGCATAGGTGCTGAAGATGGGGCTCGTGGTACAGCCGTAGATTTTCAGGAGAGGCTAGATATAGACCATCTTCGATGCGATATCTGTCCCGATAGGCTTGCCGTCTGGAGACACAAAACAGCGGGAACCCACCTGAGTGGATTTGCGGCGGCTTGCCTCGTTGATAAGGGTTTGTTGGACCCCCGAGACTTTAAGCTCCTTAGGCATAAGCATTGGTATGTTGATGAAGGTGCAGAGCATCCTATTGTTGGTGCTGTCGCTGCGGCTTCGAATTTTGTTATCACCTTGGGTACAGCAGCCAGCGACTTCTCCCAACGATTAAAAAACAGGCCTAGGTGGTCAAGTCGACACAATAAGGCAGTGCCCCCACAAACGTCCTGGTATAATACCAACAGAGACATACATCAACAGACGCCCACCGTAAATCACAATGAGGACCACGATGTTTCATCTACAGCTAGGGAAGCACACCAAGGGCCTGTACCAAACACGAATGGCGACCAAATTACCATCGCTGAGCCAACAAATCCCACTCATAACGGCATCCTCAAAGACAGCATCCGGCTCGCACCGGCCCAGATAGAAAACTTCGCCCACAAAATGGCCACCAAATCCCTCCTCACTGGCGAAATCCCTACTCCGGAGACCAAACGGGTGCCGACTCTGCACGAACGGCGAAAGGCCACTTGGAAAGCCCAGGAACAAGGCCCTCGCGGCCACGTGTTCTATATTATGCACATCACGGGACGGTTCGCGGCTGACGTGACCAAGGCAGGCCTTAAGGCTCCCGTGGCTCTATTTTACAACATAGCTAATGGGTTTCACAACTATCCTTCGTATACTAGCAATACTGTTGAGGTAAGGCAACGGAATGAGATTACCGGTTTGGGCAGCGGTGCGTGTACGGCGGGAAGGGAGTTCGTTTTGGGTTTCTGGGACGCCTTTAGTGGTGTCGTAATCAAGCCTTATCAGGGGGCTAAAGCTGAAGCCGGAAAAGGATTTGGTAAGGGTGTGTGGAACGGGACGTTGGGGTTTGTATACAACTTGGGTGCTGGTAAGTATTCTATTCATATACCCCTACTTCAGAAACAAATATCTTTCCTGTACAAGAACCAGAGGTTGATATCACTAGCAATATTCGGCCTGTTAGGTTATACCCTCAAAGGCATCGAAAAAGAGTTTTCCAAGCATCATCTTACTAGCCTAAAGGCTGAAATTCTGTTGATTAGGCTGAGACAAGGGATTGACGACTTTAGTCAGGCAACTCCCGAGGGGAAAGAGATGGTCGTGGAGTGTTGGAGGTGTTTGCAGTCGCAATAAGCAGATAGCACTCATCGGTTTAATAAAGAGAGGGCGTCTTTTTTAAAGCAAGCATTATCTACTACTACTATGGTCTGATTAAAAGCCCTCACTCGTGGGCGATCCTTACGTGTCGATGCCTTTTGCTATCTTTGGTCTTGAGATGGTACTACTGTAGGATGAATGGGTGTTGCAAACCTGAGAATAGCTGAGGCTTGTCTTCGCTTAAACTTTGGTGTCATCTTACTGGCATGAAAGAAGAAGGTTACTATGGGACTGCTTACATGACGAGCTATAGGCGCTAAGTAAATGGGCCCAGATAGAAGACATATTCTCTTAGGACCTTGCATACACATAAGCAGAGTGTTTGGTAGCGTGGGTATCATTTTCGCGGGATACCATAGTAAATAACTAAATCCTGTCATGTTACGACCCACATCATATCACTTAGGTCAATTTGTTAGGCTTACCCCTGATTTCCCAGCAATTATTACTCTGCATACAGTGTGTTCTGTATAGCAGTATCGCAATACATGTCAAAATGAGTCGTGTAACGATTTATGCTAAAAATGGTGTCTGTTTAATGATATGACGAAAAAGCAGACGACAGAATCATTAAGGTTAAGCTATGATCCATCACCCTTTCGTACGATAGTCTATGATACGCCCGCTTCGATAAGATGACGTGTCCAGACGACAGAGGACTGCTTTGGATCATATCGCCCCATCGGCAAGCCCCGTTGCCTACCAGAGACTCTAGATAGTTGCTTAATCCATAGAGTATTGGAGTTGAGAATGGCCGCCAGATACGTTTACGTGGACGAAACAGGACCTGACTATAAGAAACCCGGTCGATAAGTGAATCTGCTAGTTTTACCAGCATGGTATCTTTGCACTTCGGCGGTCTAGGTCAAGGGGACATGGAAGAGCCTCAGGTAAGGGCCAGGGGTAGTCCTGGTCGAGCAATTCGAAGCGCCTTAGGCCGCCGCTAGGAAATGTCTTCTTGGTCGCCGAAATGATCTGACCAGCTAGTATGCACTCCAATCACATGCGCCCTTATTTTTTTTAGTGATACTCAAAAGCCATGATCTGACTAGTATCACAATCAAGAGGAGCATTGACAGGCTATGTAAATTTTGGGGCGCCGCTGACGTGTTTAGTAATTGATGCCAAGCTGGCCACAAGGCGACGGCTATCTCGCACTCGCAGGCATATAACTTTATAACTCGGCCTTTCTCGTTCTTAGTAACCTTAATAGAGATACTATCCAATTAATAACCATTTTTAAAAATTATTATCCCTTTGCTTATATCTCTGCCGACGGCTTGGGTCAATCGGTGATAATGAGTACTCAATCTAGACAGCATGGATCAAACGAGCATACAGTCGAGGATCTTGAAATGTATGTGATCCCAACTCGTCACCTAGCCAACGATGTTGTCGAAAGTTTCGCCTGGAGCAACCTTGAAGTCCTCGTTAAAGACCGGAAAACCAAACAGCCGCTTTCCATCTTATCCAAAGCATCAGGAATTATCAATGCATCTGAAATGCTTGCTATCATGGGCCCGAGCGGATCCGGTAAGACCACGTTGCTTAACGCTCTTGCTCATCGAGTCGCTGCTGCTGGAGCGACTACAACAGGCGATATACTTGGCAATGGACAGAAGATGGAACTCCAGATGACACGTAATCTCTCTACATACGTAGAGCAGGAGGATGCACTGATAGGCAGTCTGACGGTACGAGAAACAATGATCTTTGCGGCTAGGCTTGCGCTCCCTAGGTACGACTTGCCGCCCTCGCAGCGATAGGTTTTCTTTTTTTCTAACCTAGTGATAGCAACGTAACTAGGAAGGAAGCTTTCCGCCGTGTGGATGACCTCATCTCCAGCTTTGGCCTGCAGTCACAGGCCCACACTATTGTCGGTACACCTATTAAGAAGGGTCTGAGCGGAGGCCAGAAGAAACGGCTTGGTGTCGCTAGTCGGCTCGTTGCCAATCCTAAAATTCTGTTCCTTGATGAGCCAACCAGTGGATTAGACTCAGCTCTCAGTCTCGAAGTCATCACTTATATTAAAGAGATTGGCAGGCGGAATAAGGTGGGTATTCTCCTTCTTGGAAATTCGACATTATGGTGATATGTGGACTAATATTTGCCAGCTCCTCATAATAGCTTCCATTCATCAACCCTCTTCGGCGACATTTCATCAATTCGACAAGCTCTGCCTCCTCTCGGGAGGGAAAACCTGCTACTTTGGTCTAGTCTGCGAAGCACCTATCTACTTCGCCAGGGCTGGTTACTATATGCCCCATGAGACTAATGCTGCCGAATTCTATCTTGACCTAATTAATACCGACTTGGATAAGAACGGCGAAGTTCGCCGCCGCACAGAAGATATTACTCAAAACTGGGCAGAGTCAACCCAGCGCGCACATCTTGATGCTGCTATCGAGAACGCGAGGTATGCTTCCTCTGTCGATCTGTCGAGACATAAGATTCTAAAACCAAGCCCTTGGATAATTCCTCTGATCTTGCTTCACCGCTCTTGGATCAAGTCGTACCGCGACGTTGTCGTATATGGTATCCGCATTGCCATGTATCTGGGCCTGGCAATCCTCATGGGGACCGTGTTCCTGAGACTGAAGACGGACCAAAAATACATCCAGGCATTCATAAATGCCATTTTCTTCGGCGGCGCCTTCATGTCGTTTATGGCAATTGCTTATGTTCCTGCCTTCCTAGAGGATTTGCACACTTTTTACCAGGAGCGTGCAAATGGCCTCGTTGGTCCTTTTTCATTTATGGTATCAAATTTCATCATTGGGCTTCCATTCCTCTTCCTTATTACTCTCATCTTCTCAGTAGTTGAATACTGGCTATCCAACTTTCGCCCAGATGCCAACGCGTTCTTCAAGTGGGTTATGTGGTTATTCCTTGATCTCCTGGCAGCGGAGTCACTCGTTGTATTGGTTTCTTGTCTTTTTCCTGTTTTCGTTGTGGCGTTGGCTATCACAGCCTTCGCAAACGGACTTTGGATGTGCGTTGATGGGTTCCTTGTACCAATGAGTATCCTCAACCCGTTTTGGAAGTATGTATTCCATTATATTGACTTCCAGGCATATGTATTTCAGGGTATGATGGTTAATGAGTTCGAATCCCGAGAGTACGCCTGCGCAAAGACGCCCCAAGGATATCAGTGTATGTATTACAGTGACTTGAATTCGACGGGGAAAATCCGTGGCACGGCAGTTTTGGATAATTTTAGTATTTCTATGGGACTGGAGGGTACCTGGGTTGGAATTCTCATTGGTATTATCGCAGGATATAGGCTCTTGGCTTATCTAGTCCTGGTTTGGCGGAAATAAGTGCTTGGATACAGTGATAGTTTACATAGAGCAAATACACCTTTAATCAAGAGGTTGTCCAACTTTTATTCTTAACCCTCAGAGAGTCAAATAGTCGGACGAAGGTGACTTTAGACTATTTCCTTGCAGCTCAGTTCCCTAGGCCATGGAGGGAATGTCCCATAGTGTAACGTACACGATAAGCATGTTGATCAGACAAGCATATTGATCAAAAGTCTTCACCTTCTTTAAATAAATTATAATAAAAACACCATAAACCATCTAATTAATTAAAATTAACTACTATACTTATCTCCTAAGGCCTCAATCCCCTCCTAACAGGTTCTTGCATTATATCTAGTCTTACTGCAAGTCCTACAGCGCTGAACCCTCGGTTACGCTGAACTTCCTCGATTACCACATCTTGATACTTCGGCTACTACCTGCATATCTATATCCATCTGATTAATTAGATCCTGGCCCTCGCCTATAGTCATACTCCCTCTATTCTATAGCCAGGTCCTTTTTGCCCTATGCCGCCTACTAAGTATCTCATTTGCCTATCAAAGATCTCAGTTCTCAGCTGTAAGTAAGGCAACCTTATGTATAACTGCCTTTATTCCTTTTTAAGAGATCTTAAAGCTTTAAGAATTGATTCTAAGGAGCTGCTATAATGTCTTCTGATTTATCTCTGAAGGTATTTAGACTAAGATCTAGCCTCAAGAGCTGTTCTTGGGGTCCTTGAAGTCCAGGATTGAGCTTGTTGGGCTACCTCCTTAATAGGCGTTAGAGTCCGTAGCTGTATATCAAGCTTTAATATTACAACTTCTAGGTCAAAAGGAACAAGACCAGCTCCTCTAAAACCCCCCTTGATATTTGCCTCGGTTATAGTCAATTAAAAGGCGGCATAAAAGGCCAGGAAGAACTCGGTCTTGGAAATATGGTTTATAGACCATCTAATTAGATACTCTATTTCTCGACTATATGCCTTTTTCAGCGGCCTAAAGCACCTAATATTAAGGGGCTGAAGCAGGTAGGAAGAATAAGGTGGCATATAGAGTATGATAATATTATTCTCCTTATAATATATCTAGAAGTCGGCTAAATAGTGACTTTTATAACTATTAAGGATTAGAAGATAATAGGGACTAGTTAATTGGTTAGTTATATATTAATTAAAGTACTTTAGCTACTTATGGCCTATCTTGTTATCTATCTAGCTATTTTAGGTCGTAGTAATAGCCTAAGAGGCCGGGAAATTGCTTTCTTGTGTCACGGTCAGGCTCGGGAATACAGGTGAACAGGGAACGCTTTAGGCGGATAGGTTCTATTGCTACGGATAGGCACTGCCGGCAGGTCAGGCTCTATTGACAAGACGTAGCTCGAGGAGCTACGTTCAGGAGCTATCTGGCGGTCGGTCAAGATCTTCTGCGATAACGTATCGCCACGTGACTGAGATCCACTTGGCCTGTCGGTCTAGGGTAACCTGGTCTGGTCTTGCGCTGTGACATCTTGGTACTAATTAGTAAGGTGATATTAGCCTATAACTATAATAAATAAATTAATTACCTAACCTTTTATATAAATTACTTAAATTATTATAACCTATTTCTGGTTTCTAGGCTAGATTAATTTTAGCCTTCTATGCCTTTCTAAGCTAGTAATAACTATATCGCTTAATATTATACCTATTATAAAGCTAGTCTTATTAAAGTTCTAGATATTATCTAATTAAATACTATACTTTATAATTATATTCTATATAAGCCTAAACTAATTATAAATAGTAATTAGATCTTTATATTTAGCCCTCTGATAATTATATCTCCTCTAAAAACGCATCTTAAGCTCTGGTTACTGCTCAATAATGTGACGGTTGGGTCCAACTGTGTTAAACTAAGCCGTGCTGGGTTTATTGTTGGCAGATTGCGTAGGGCGTGTACTCGTGGATCCGGGCTGAAAAAGGGCCCCACTCAGAGAGTGGGCGGCAAAAATCTGGGACAGGGGCAAAAATCTGGGACAGCCGATAGGTGAGAAATAGGTGTGAAAATCAGGAAATCTCTGGCTTAGACTTCTAATTTTATCGCAATTAATTCAGATTTTCTGCTATGACCTTATTGAAGTGTATTAAAGCTATAGCCAAAAGCATTTTATCATGCGAGCCTTATTTTTCGTGGTATTGCGGTCGATTATAATAACCTTGACTGCGGATTAGTCCAGCCGCATTTCCCCACCCCACGATGGCTTCAACTGCCGCTGATCTGGCCTCCAACGATGGAAGGGATGACGATCTCTTATTGTGTGTGCCTTTGCGGGTGTAATAAATTCATGATCCTGTGATAAGTGGAGGAAAAATTGGCCTCGAAGCCGGGCAAAGGGGCAGGAAGGGGAGGCAGCTCGGGCTCCTCGTTATCCTGTGACAGATCAACGAAATCAGGGCCTTCTTCATCGTTTTCCGAGTCATCAGAGTCCCCAAAAGTGAGGCTATCACGAACAAGATCTCTCTGTGAGTTGCCGAGCATAATCTCAACACCATCGCTCGAAGGCAAGGCAGGCATATCCTAAAGAGGACTTCGATAAAAGCCAGCAGCGCTGGCTTTACAAAGCCGCTTATAGAAGTATTTCTACTGTGCTAAACCGCTTATATCATAAAAGAAGCCTTCTTGGGGAGTTAGTAATAATTCTCGTGATAGAGGCGGCATATAGATAATCTTATCCTCTATATCTAATTACTTCTATTTCTTCTAATGCTTAAAGCTAATATAAATAGGCTTACTGTTATTATAAATATTATATTTATAACTCTTCCTCTATTCCTCCTTTAAGTGCTCTTCTTCTTTTTTATATAATTACTTTAGGTTGCAGCGTTGGCGGCGAAGCTTATCCTCATGATCCTTCTTCGTTAAGGTATTCAGACTTTCTCGCACTTGCTTAACTGTAACACTATTAATATATTTGCCTAATAGTATTACCTTCTTCCTCTTATTCCTCTTATTATTTAAGGCTGTAATACGAGTTAATCAACTTTAGATATACTCTTCTGCAAAGCTATTCAGAACAACAGCCTCACAGATAACATCTTCTAAAACACCAAAAGACTAACAAGTCAGGGAAGAAAAGCCTTCGCGATAATTATGCTTAAGATAACAAGCAACTTCATGAGCATCTTAAAATTGGGTTTCTTTTAGAAGAAGCGAAGAAAGGGCAGGATTACTAACTGTAAGAAGAGATTTCTTCTTCTCCTTGACTTTCTGAATAACTGCCGCCCTGTTTACAGGGAAAATTCCGCTTTTCTCAAAGCCGCTCATGATATTATGAACAGTGAAGCTTTCCTTGAGAATCTCGCTCAGCTTACTGACGAAATCAGAGCGTTTAAAATTAAGAAAACCTTCGCGGATATGACGCCGAAGACGTCGTTGGTAAGCATTCTTCAGCAGTTGAAATACTCCAACATCCAAAGGCTGAGTGAGATGTGTAGAATGAGGAGGAAGAATAAAGATCTCGATATCGAAGCGAAGGCAGTAATCCATCAGCTCTAAGGAGGTTTTGCCTGTGAAGCCATCGATGACGAGAAGTCTCCAAATTCGCTCCTGTTCAGGCCGCTCAAAGTACAGCTGCTTCCAAATGAAGTCGGGAATATCAGGATCTCTCATAAATTCATCACAGCCAAACCAGTCATTAAATATTACGCCTCTCCTCTGCGCCTTTGTTATACATTCGAATAAGTAGCAGTTGAAATGCCGTATCTAATCCATCGAGATCTCGGCGTTAGAGAAGCCGGTCTCAGAGCGAGCAAAGCAAATAGCTTCATCTAGGCCCTCAATATCCCAAGATTCCATTGGCCACGTTTTAAACACCATTAACGGAGGTATTATAACTAAAAAATATATCAGGATATATTCTGAACTCTGGAGATTACTCACATCCAGCTGCATTTGCGCATCCGAGCATTATAGATGATTCTCTGTTGGAGAAGGTGACGACTTTGTGTTTAGTGTTGAACATCTTCTTCACGATAATAACCTCGAGCCGCTCACGAAGGGCCCCAATACGAATACCGCATTCATCGGCGTTGAACATCTGTGAGGCCTCAATATCTCGCTCCTCTACAACCATACCAAGGTCAGCATAAAATTGCTCGAGATCAGAGATATCTCCGGCTTCAAATCCTGCCCGATCTCGGTCAAAAGCTCGAACTAACTTCTTCTTCTGTAGCTGCGGATTATCTCGAAGAAATCTCCTGTACCAGCCGTCTCCAACTGGAGCTGCTGGAGGGGTTCATGATGCCCTCAGATCATTTGCTGCTGCCTCAATAAGTTGCTGATTACAAGGAAATCCTGCTCTCTCGAGCCACATGATGTACGCGATCACGGCCTTCTCTTCAGCCTCATCGAGATTCCTCGGTCGCCCGCGACTGTTATCGCTGAAATCAGGCTTTCCAAATAGCTTCATCGACTTCAAATGACAACCAACAGCGCTCTTAGAAGCTCCATATTTCTCAGCGGCATCACAGACAGAGAGAGGCTTCCCTTTGGTGTTGCAGTGGCGGCATTGTGAGAGCAAAACCGCTCATGCAGCGGCAACGGCAGGGTTAAGATTATCACAGGAAGTCATTTTTGGAGGTCTGGAAAAAGAGATAACTTCAAATACAGGATATAACCGAATAGCACTTAGAAATGTCTTTCAAATCTTGGGTTTTAGGTGAGAAAATCAATGAAATCACGACTGAGCGGGGTAACCGGCTGTCCCAGATTTTTGCCCCTGTCCCAGATTTTTGCCGCCCACTCTCTGAGTGGGGCCCTTTTTCAGCCCGGATCCACGAGTAACTGTTAAACCGGTGGCATCATGTAATCGAGCGTGATTATATAATCCCGCAAGTGGTTTGGCCTAAACGAGCCTTAGTTCAGGAAGAAGCTGATTATATAATTAAAAGGAGTTACAAAAGCAGGGTAATAGGATACCAGAGAGAATAAGAAGATCAATTAAGCATAATTATATTAATTTAGTTTAATAATTAAGAGTCTTAGAGCTATACTTCTTTAAGGCAGTTATAACTATAAAAATAAAAAGTAAATTAATAAAATAAACCTTAAAAATAATAGCCTATATATAATATCCTCTAATGCCAATGCTAAGATTTACCTTCTTAATAGCCCTAATAACTGGGATTCCTTTAAATAGTTATATATTATAAAAATAACTACTAAGAGGGTATATAAGCTAGCCTAATTATTAGTTCTAAGGCTCTTCTTAACTCTATGTATTTAAGAGCTATAAAGACCTAAAATCAGAGATTACTAAGTAAGACTAAGTAGTAAACTGCCTTTAGGCAGCTTAAGTATTAAATATATTAAATATTATATAACTTAATATAATAACCTATTGGCTATAGACTAAGAGGTTTATAAGGCTAAAATATATATCTATTATATTAATTTTAATTAATATAATAAATAAGCAGATAGTATTTATAATATACTTAATTAGATAATTAAGAAAATAAGCCCTTATTATACTAAAATATAATTACTAGCTATAAATAAATTAAATAAGTATAATAATATATTCTAATTCTTTCTTAACCTTAAAGCTATATATAATATTAATAAGGCTATAAGAAGAAAATAAACTTAAAAATACTACTTTAAAGTATTAAAAAGCATTTTAAGCCCTAGAATTAACTAAGAAAAATAAATTATAAAATAAGAGATAGTAATTTAAATTAAAAGGCTAAGAGGTATTACTAAGACTTAATATTTAAATACCTAGTTTAAAGACCTTTAATAGGCTTTAAATTAATACTTTAAGATCTTCTTATAAATTAAATAAAATTAAAATAAAAAAGAAATTAAAAATAAATCTTATTTTTTATTAAACTTTTTTATATAATTTTAATAAGAAATTTAAAATAGTAAATAAAAAAATAAAAAAATATAAACTAATTAGATTATAAAGGGGAGCTTTAAATTAGTATTTAAAGCCTTAAACCTAGAGATATAAGGTTTATTAATTAAAGAAAAAAAGTAAAGCTAGTTAGCTACTTATAAATCTAAAAAAGGCTTAGTAAAATATATATAATTATTTATTAAGATCCTAGAGAAGTATATATTATATAAAAAGAGTTATAAGTATTCTAATAGTATATTATACTAGGTAGTATTCCCTAATATAATACCTAAGAGGATCCAGCTAAACTAAAGATAGCTAGACCTATTTAAATAATACCTAAAGGGAAATAAGGAGATTTAAGAACTTTATAAGAAACTATAAATTAAATATAATACCTTAAAAGAGAAGTTAAGTTAATTATTCCTAGTAAGACCCTTGATTTTAGAAAAGGCAGCTGCCTTCTTAATATTAAGTAGTAAATACTTATTATATACTTTATATATCCTAGACTCTAGAACTACTTTATATATATTTAATAACTTAAAATAGTTTAGGTTAATAAAGATTACTTAATATAGAAAAGAAGTATTTATTAAATCTAAATAACTATTAATCTAAGGGTATAAGAATATATAAATTTAAGTTATAGACCTAGAGAATAAGTTATATATATTAATATTATATTATATTACTTATTACCTAGAGATAAGCATTAACCTAGTATTATTATATAAGTTATAATAAGTAGGATATTAATAGGACTAATAAAATAATACTAATATCTTAAGATATATAAGTAATTAAGTAGTATATAAGCTTAAATAAGAATATAGCTAGTATATACTAAAATATATCCTTAGAATAGGTAAATAAGCCTTATTTACTATAAGGCACTTATAATATAACTCTTGGATTATAAATAAGCCTAATAGAGCCTTGGCTAAAACCTAATATTATTAATTAGAATATCTAGGACTAAGGAGTCTAGAATACGTTATAAATTATATATTTAAAGCTAAGATTAAGAGATTAACAATAATAGAATATAATATATATATACTAATAAAGATAAAATATTAAGAGTATTATAAACTATAAGAATAACCCTTAAAACCTAGGGAGAGAGTTTTAACTAATTTTTATAATTATCTAATTAAAATAAATAGTTATATATTATATATTATTATTATAAGTTACTATTTAGGATTATATTAAGACTATTATTTTATAAACTATTATAATAAAAATCTATTAATAATACTTAAATACTTTACTTAAATACTTAAGATAATATATAAAATTAAGCTATAAGTAATAGAAATAGATAATAAGCTATAAAAGGGATATTTAATTAGTATATAACTACTACTAAAAGGAATTAAATTAGATAAGAGTATACTAAGGACCTAGTAATAAAATAGCTTTAAAGAGTATTTTAGGGAGGTGGTTAAAGAGAAAGTAAGGCTGCTAATAATTAATAATAACCTCCTTTTAGGCCTCTGGCCTAAAATAGTAAGAATAGTAGTTTATATACTTAATTAAATATTAAAGTAGAAATTAAAGTAAAAAACCTTATATAAGAGATTCTTTTTAAGTATTTTAACTATAAAAAAAAGAAACTAACTATAAATTAGTTATATAAAGACTATTAATTATAAGATATTCTTATTAATAAGTAAAGTATAAAGAAGAAAAAAATACCTTTAATTAAGAACTAGCCTAAAAGTATAAATAAGTTATTTAATTAGATATAATTCCTTAAATATCTTTAAAGTATAAAACCCTATTATAAATAAGGTTTATATAACTTAAGATATTATCTTTAATAAAAAAGAATTCTTTAATACTAATAAGATATAAATAAAGTAAACTATTAAGAAATAAATCCTTAAAGAATTATAATAGTAATTATAAGCTCTCCTAAGCTTTAAGTAAATTAATTAGATATTAGACCTAGTTTAAAGCCTAGATAAGAAGGATTTACTTAAAATATATCTCTAAAGCTTAATTAAAAACCTACTAACTAAGAAAGCAGAGTTAGAAAATAAAGAAAGTATAATACCTATAAAATATACTTAAGTAAGATTTAAACTACTCCTAATACTACTAGAAAGTCCACCTTTAAGCTTCTTTACTAAAATAGGAATTTAAATAAATTAAAGTAAAAAGGCTAGGAAAAGAGTAAAAGAAGACCTCTTTATTTTAAATTAAACCTTTAATACTGGCTTAATAGCTATCCTTATTGCAAAGAAGGAAGGTAAGCTAATAAGTATAGTAATAAGAAGTAGATATATAAGTAGAAGACTAAAGCCTAAGTATAAGATATAAATAACTTAAAAGAACCTTACTTTTAATAGATAAAAGTACTATAAGAGGAATCTGCCTCTAGCTCTAAGCTCTTATAATAATCTAACTAGATATAGGTTTAAGGCAGAGTTTAAAAATATATAAAAAGATTACTTAAAGGGTTATAAGTAAATAGAATCTTAAATAAAGATTATAAGATATAATTTATATATTAATAACTTAGAAGTACTTAATTATATATAGGTATTTACTTATAAATTTAATAAGTATAGCTATTTATAAAAATATAAAGTAAGGCTTATTATATAAAGAGACTAATAAAAAAAATCTAATATTAATAAGATATATATAATAACCTTTATTAGAAAGTTATTTTAAATATTACTTATAATTATAGCTAGGTATAACCTTAAATTGCTATAATATAATATAATTAATATATTTATAAATACTAAACTATAAAGTAATATATTTATAAAACTACCTCTAGGCTTTAGAAAGAGCAAGAAGGAAGACTAAGTATTACTTATTTATAAAGTATTATATAAATTACAGATTATATTACTATTATAGTAAATAGAGCTTAGAAATATATTATAAGTATTAGGCTATAAGTTAATATTAAATAAGAGCTATAACTATTAAAAAGGCAATTTACTATTCTTCTTTTATATAAATAATATAATTATTATATTTAAGAAAAAAGATAAAAAAGCTATATTATAATTTATAAAATCCCCTTAAGGGAAATATAAATTTACTAGAGATAATAAGTTATAATAATTTCTTAAAATAAAACTTATTTAAAATTATACTTCTAAGTATATTTAAATTACTTAAATTATATATTTTAAAAAGATATATAAGATATATATTATAAATACTATAAATACCTCTTTAATAAGAAGAAAAAAACTCTTCTTAAATTAAGAAAAAGCAGATTAATATATAACTAATTAATATAAGAGGGTAATTAAATAAATCCTATATATAAGTATTATTAATTAATTAAATATTATACTTATAATTTTAAGATTATCTTAATTTATAAATAATCTAAGTAAAAAGTATATAAAAGCTATTAATTATATTCTTAATTACTTATATATAACTTATTTTTATAATTTATAATTTAATTCTAAAAAAGTATTTATAATATATAATAATATATTATTTACTAATAATACTCTTAATTAAAAAAGCTTATAAGGCTATATAATAAAAATCTATAAAAGGCTTATAAGATAATAAGTAAATAAGTAAGATATAATAATTACTTTAATAACTAAGATAGAACTACTTGCCCTCTTATAAGCTATTAAGGAGTATATATTATAATAAAGGCTACTTTAAAGCTTATATAATAAGCTATAAAATATAAATTTATATCTTATTTATAATAATTAATAAATAATTTATCTCTTAGAGACTTTTTTATAAAAGCTAAAAATAAAACTCTAATATATAAATATTTATAATTATTAATTATAAAAATAAATTTAAAATAAAATAATATCTTTAAGCTATAAAGTAAACTTAAAGCTAATTATAAATAGGCTTATAAAAGTAATATAAAATATAAAGCTAAAAAAGAATTATAAGCTATTTAAACTTATAAATATTTAAGAATATATCTAAGAATATTAAAATATAAATCTTATTAAAAGATTAATTAAGGAAATCCTAGAAGAATTAAATATCTAAAAAGTAAGCTTTATTTTATTACTTTATAACTTAAAATAAGTTTTTTATTTAAGTTTTTATTTTTTAAAGTATTAAAACCTAAGTTTTTACTTTTTAAGGCTATTTTAAATATAATATTTCTTTTAATAATATTATAAAAGGCACCTTAAGTTTTATTTTTACTTTTTATATCTTAGAATTTATAAAACTATATTTATTTATAAAAATAAATTTTAAAAGGAAAATTAAAAATTAAAATTAATAACTAAAAGCCTAAAAGATATAACTTTCCTCTATAAAAAAAATAAAAACTACTAGCTATAATATAAAAAGAGAAAATATACCTTACCTAGGTAAGGCAGGGGTAATTAAATAAGGGGAAGGAGCTAATAAGATTACCCTTTAAAATAACCTTTATTATAATATAATACTTATTCTTCTTATAGAAATTCCTAAGAGGTTAATATAATTTAAAATAGTAAAATAAGCTATAAAATTACTTACAGTTTTTTAAATAAGATACTTATTCTATTAGATATAATCTAGGAAAAAGAAGATAATTAATAAGGCAGTAAAAAGGCTATATAATTTAAATTAGCTAAATATAACTTAAAGCTAAGATTTAAACTACTTATATAAGGTAGTATAAGCCACTAGGGTTATAGTACTTATAATATAAAATACCTAGCTTAATTTAATACTTTCTAATACTTTAATTAATAGTAATATTATTAAAATAAGCTAAATATAAAACTTAGTATTACTTAGTATTACTAAGAAAATTAAATAATTAGAATATAACTTAAAATAAAAAAATAAAATATAAAAAAACTTATAGTTTTTTATTTATTATATTAATAATAATAATATATATCTTATACTTAATATAATAGATCTTAATATAAAATAGGTAAGAAGGAGTATTAGCCTTATTAAATATATATTAGTAAATTATTTTAATAATTTAAAACTTATAAAGGTAAATAACTTATTTAATAATAGGAGGCTTAAAGAGAAAAAAGTAATTATTTAAAAGTTAGTTATTAAGCTTTAAATAAGTATTTTAAAGTATAAAAGTATATATAATATAATAGTAATAATATAAGAAATAATATAAAAGTTTAAAAATATATATTAAATTCTATAAAAGATAATAATTAGTAAATATATTTTAAAAGTAATAAATAAAGCTTAAAGAGGCAGTTAAATAGCTAGAAAAGAGAGGTATATATTAAATATAATATTAATACTTAAAGAAAAGAAAAAAAGATAGATTTAATAATAAAGAAGGCTTTTATATCTTAAAATTAAAAGGCCTATTATTTAACTTAATTATAAAATTTATTTATTATTTCTATAATTTATTTATTATTAATATATAATAATAGCCTAATTATTAATTTACTTATTATAAATATAAGGAATAATTTAATATATAATAATAAGGTATATAATAATAAAATATAATAAGATTAACTTTAAATAACTTCTAATAAAATAAAACAAAAACTTTAAAATAAGACTTTAAATTATTAAAGAATTAAGAGGTTTCTACTTTAGGGGGGTATATTAAACTAGTAATATTATATAATTAAGTATAATTATATAATTCTATAAGTAGTTTAGCCTAAATAAGCCTTAGTTTAAGAAGAAGCTAATTATATAATTAAAAGGAGTTATAAAAACAAGGTAATAGGATACCAGAGAGAACAAGAAGATTAATTAAGTATAATAATATTAATTTAGTTTAATAATAGTTAGATATAAGGTTAAGGGATTTTTAATTAATATGCTTATTATATATATTATTTCTATTTTATAACTTTGGTCCCTGTATAGGGAGCTATCTTTTCAATTCCTAATTAAAAAACTAATAATTGTGATCTCTGTGAGTACCTGTATGAGTAAGCCTATTGCCAAGCTTATTTAGTATTAAAAATATCCAAAGGGTATGATTATAGTAAAGAATTATAAAGGAAGAACTTTGTCATTCTGGCTAATTAATAAGGAGATGTATTATGGCTAAATAATAGTAGGATGGAAGTTGAAATCCCTGGGACTTTAATTTAATTATTGGCTACTATTGTTTATTATAATATTACTTACTATAAGCCCTAAGTAATATTTTTATATTTAATCTCTCTATAGTTCTGCCTCTATGGGACTATAAATATTATACTACAAAGCCAAATTTAAATATTAATCTTTAGCTAATAATACTTCTTTATAATTTCTTCTAATTCCTTTTCTTATTCCTAGTACCTATATATTACCAGTATAGTAAAAAAGCCAGATTCACACCCCTGAAGCTAGTCTAACCCAAGCCATGCAGATTTTTTAATATTTCTTTTTCCACGTTAAACTGAAACCAAGTATACAGAGGGGTGATGTTGAACCAAATTGATGTGATTATGCTTAATTAATCTTCTTGTTTTCTCTGGTATCTTATTACCCTGCTTTTATAACTCCTTTTAATTATATAATTAGCTTCTTCCTAAACTAAGGCTTATTTAGGCTAAACTACTTATAGAATTATATAATTATACTTAATTATATAATATTATTAATTTAATATACCCCCCTAAAGTAGAAACCTCTTAATTCTTTAATAATTTAAAGTCTTATTTTAAAGTCTTTATTTTATTTTATTAGAAGTTATTTAAAGTTAATCTTATTATATTTTATTATTATATATTAAATTATTATATATTAAATTATTCCTTATATTTATAATAAGTAAATTAATAATTAGGCTATTATTATATATTAATAATAAATATATTATAAAAATAATAAATAAATTTTATAATTAAGTTAAATAATAGGCCTTTTAATTTTAAGATATAAAAGCCTTCTTTATTATTAAATCTAATCTTTTTTTCTTTTCTTTAAGTATTAATATTATATTTAATATATACCTCTCTTTTCTAGCTATTTAATTACCTCTTTAAGCTTTATTTATTACTTTTAAAATATATTTACTAATTATTATCTTTTATAGAATTTAATATATATTTTTAAATTATTATATTATTTCTTATATTATTATTATTATATTATATATACTTTTATACTTTAAAATACTTATTTAAAGCTTAATAATTAACTTTTAAATAATTACTTCTTTCTCTCTAAGCCTCCTACTATTAAATAAGTTATTTACCTTTATAAGTTTTAAATTATTAAAATAATTTACTAATATATATTTAATAAGGCTAATACTTCTTCTTACCTATTTTATATTAAGATTTATTATATTAAGTATAAGATATATATTATTATTATTAATATAATAAATAAAAAACTATAAGTTTTTTTATATTCTATTTTTTTATTTTAAGTTATATTCTAATTATTTAATTTTCTTAGTAATACTAAGTAATACTAAGTTTTATATTTAGCTTATCTTAATAATATTACTATTAGTTAAAGTATTAGAAAGTATTAAATTAAGCTAGGTATCTTATATTATAAGTATTATAACCCTAGTGGCTTATACTACCTTATATAAGTAGTTTAAATCTTAGCTTTAAGTTATATTTAGCTAATTTAAATTATATAGCCTTTTTACTGCCCTATTAATTATTTTCTTTTTCCTAGATTATATCTAATAGTATAAGTATCTTATTTAAAAAACTATAAGTAATTTTATAGCTTATTTTACTATTTTAAATTATATTAACCTCTTAGGAATTTCTATAAGAAGAATAAGTATTATATTATAATAAAGGTTATTTTAAAGGGTAATCTTATTAGCTCCTTCCCCTTATTTAACTACCCCTGCCTTACCTAGGTAAGGTATATTTTCTCTTTTTATATTATAGTTAGTAGTTTTTATTTTTTTTATAGAGGAAAGTTATACCTTTTAGGCTTTTAGTTATTAATTTTAATTTTTAATTTTTTTTTTAAAATTTATTTCTATAAATAAATATAGTTTTATAAATTCTAAGATATAAAAAGTAAAAATAAAACTTAAGATGCCTTTTATAATATTATTAAAAGAAATATTATATTTAAAATAGCCTTAAAAAGTAAAAACTTAGGTTTTAATACTTTAAAAAATAAAAGCTTAAATAAAAAACTTATTTTAAGTTATAAAGTAATAAAATAAAGCTTACTTTTTAAATATTTAATTCTTCTAGGATTTCCTTAATTAATCTTTTAATAAGATTTATATTTTAATATTCTTAGATATATTCTTAAATATTTATAAGTTTAAATAGCTTATAACTCTTTTTTAGCTTTATATCTTATATTACTTTTATAAGCCTATTTATAATTAGCTTTAAGTTTACTTTATAGCTTAAAGATATTATTTTCTTTTAAATTTACTTTTATAATTAATAGTTATAAATATTTATATATTAAAGTTTTATTTTTAGCTTTTATAAAAAAGTCTCTAAGAGATAAATTATTTATTAATTATTATAAATAAGATATAAATTTATATTTTATAGCTTATTATATAAGCTTTAAAGTAGCCTTTATTATAATATATACTTCTTAATAACTTATAAGAGGGCAAGTAGTTTTACCTTAGTTATTAAAGTAATTATTATATCTTACTTATTTACTTATTATCTTATAAGCCTTTTATAGATTTTTATTATATAGCCTTATAAGCTTTTTTAATTAAGAGTATTATTAGTAAATAATATATTATTATATATTATAAATACTTTTTTAGAATTAAATTATAAATTATATAAATAAGTTATATATAAGTAATTAAGAATATAATTAATAGCTTTTATATATTTTTTACTTAGATTATTTATAAACTAAGATAATCTTAAAATTATAAGTATAATATCTAATTAACTAATAATACTTATATATAGGATTTATTTAATTACCCTCTTATATTAGTTAGGTATATATTAGTTTACTTTTTTTTAATTTAAAAAGAGTTCTTTTCTTCCTATTAAAGAGGTATTTATAGTATTTATAATATATATCTTATATATCTTTTTAAGATATATAGTTTAAGTAACTTAAATATACTTAGAAGTATAATCTTAAATAACCTTTATCTAAAGAAACTATTATAGCTTATTACCCCTAATTAACTTATATTTCCTTTAAAGGGATTTTATAAGTTATAATATAACTTCTTTATTTTCTTTTTTAAATATAATAATTATATTATTTATATAAAAGAAAATTAATAAATTATCTTTTTAATAATAATAATTCTTATTTAATATTAACTTATAGCCTAATACTTATAATATATTTCTAAGCTTTATTTATTATAATAGTAATATACTTTATAATTTATATAATATTTTATAAATAAGTAATACTTAGTCTTTCTTCTTATTTTCTTTAATACCTAAAGGCAGTTTTATAAATATATTACTTTATAATTTAATATTTATTAATATATTAATTATATTATATTATAATAATTTAAGGTTAACGTGGTTAATAAGCGAATGCTCTAGACAAGCAAGTGCTCCACTACCCTATACACCTTAAAATCCAATTTTTAAAAGTTTATAAAAAGTTTAAATTAAGCTTAAAATAGCTATAATTTTAATAACTTATATATAAGTCTTAAAATTAGTTATCTTTTTTTTTATAGATTTCTAAAAATATCCTATATAGCTATAAACTTTAAAGTCTATTTATACTATAAAATACACTGTATTTTAAGGTTTTTTATATAAAATAAAATAGCGAAAAATCTTTAAAAAATATAATTTAATAAAGCTAGCTATACTATTATAAGAAATATTTTTATTAGAGTTTTAGCTATTTTATTTATAGCTTAAAAGTGCTATAGGGCAGGCTATTTTTAGTTATATAGTGCAGTGGAGCACTCGCTTGTCTGGAGCATTCGCTTATTAACCACGTTATATAAAGAACCTATATTAAAATGCCTAATACTAAAGGTTTAAATTAAGGGAAAATAGCTAAATATATAAATTAACTATAAAGCTAAATAAAATTTTATTAATCTAAGAATAGTTATATAGCTATAACTATTATAAAAAAAAACAAAAACCTTACTTATTATTTAATATAAAAAGATAACTATTTAATTATAATAATAAAATTATTAACTAAGAGATTAATTACCTTAAAGTCTTTATTTAAGGAAAAAATCAAGGAATAAATTTTAATATCCTTCCTTTAAATAAGAAAGTTAATATCCTCCTTAGTATAAATTAACTATAAAGGAAAAACCTATATATTAACTAGAGGATTAGCTAAGTTACCTTTTCTAGTAATACTAATAGTAATAATAAGATAATTATAATAAATAATAAGAGATCTTAAACCCTAACTAAAGAGGATAGTATAGGTAAGTATAAAGAAAAGAATTTACTACCTCTAAAAGGAGTAAAGTATAAGTATATAAAAAGCAAGAAATAATAAAACTATTAGATCTTAGGTCTCCTTAAAACCTAATTATATAACTTAGATAAATAATTAAAATACTAAAAGGAACTTAAGGAAAAAAAATAGTAAAATAGACTTAAGAATATTCTAGAGAAATATTATATCTATAAGAAACTATTTAAAGAAGAACTTAAAATAAAAATACTATAATATAATTACTAAGATTATAAAATATAACTTAAAATAAATAACTTATTATTCTAGAAGATTTATAATCTTAATAAAAAGAAATTAATAATCTTAAAAGAATACCTAGAAATAGAATTAGTAAAAGGAAATATTAAGATATTTATATTATTAGTAGGATTTCTAGTAATATTTATTCCTAAGAAGAATAAAAAACTATAACTTATTATAGACTATAAGAAGCTAAATGCCCTTATAATTAAGAATAAGACCCTACTTCTACTTATTATAAAACTTAAGGACTATTTATAAGGCAAATAGATCTTTATTACTTTAGACCTTAAGGGAGCTTATAACCTAATTTATATTAAGGAAGGAGATAAATAGAAAATAATATTTAAAACTAAGTTTAAACTCTTTAAATATTTAATAATACTATTTAAACTTACTAATATACTTATAATATTTTAATAGATAATTAATAATATACTTTAATAATACTTAGATATTTTTATAATATACTACCTAGATAATATCCTAATCTTTTTAAATAATAAGAAAGAATATAAAGAATATATCTATAAGGTCTTAAAAGCCTTATAAGATATTAACTTATTAGTTAAATTAGAAAAGAGTTACTTTTATATAAAAAAAGTAAACTTCTTAGGATATATTATTATAGTAGGTAAAATTAGAATAAAATAAAAGAAAATCATAATAATAGTAAATTAGCTAATACCTAAAATAATTAAGGAAATATAAAGCTTCCTAGGATTTATTAATTACTACTAATAATTTATAAGAGACTTTAGTAAAATTATAAACCTATTTATAAAACTTATAAAGAAGGATAAAACCTTTATATAAGGATTAAAGGCATAAGAAGCATTTAAATAGCTATAATAAGCCATCTTTAGCAAACTTATACTAATTATATTTAACCCTAATAAGGAAATAAAACTAGAAACCAACTTGTTAGATTTTATACTAGGAGGATAAATTAAATAATACAATAATTAAGGCAAACTATACTCTATTATATTCTACTTATATAAGTTATATAGACTAGAACTCAATTACCCTATCTATAATAAAGAGTTTCTAGTAATTATTAACTACTTTAAGGAGTTTAAATACTACCTTATAAGAAGTATATACTAAATCAAAGTCTATATTAACTACTAAAACATTTTATACTTTACTATAATATAAGAGCTTAATTAATAATAACTATATTATATTAAATACTTATATAAATTTAACTTTATAATTATTTATAGGAAAGGTTTAAATAATAAGAAAGTAAATATAATTAGCAGATAATTAGATTATAATACTAGTATATTAAAAATAAAAGAATAACTCCTAGAGAAAAATTAAAAGGGAAAATACTAGTTTACCTAATTAATATAAATATTAAGATAAATATAAGTAGTAGAAACCAAAGAAATCCTAGGAAAACCAGAAGAATTTATCTAGGAATTCTATATATATCCACTATATAAACACCAAGGAGTTATTAAAACCCTAAAAAGACTATTATAATAGGAATATTAAGTAATAAAGAAGTTAATAGAAAAGGTTATTAAATAATATAATATATATATTAAAATAAAAGCATAATAATATAAACCTTATAGAGAACTATAGCCTATAGAAGTTATAAAATAACCTTAAAATTTAATTATAATAGACTTTATAACTAAACTACTATTATTAGAGAAACCCTTAATTGGAATCTTTTATAATAATATTATAATTATAATAAATAAACTTATAAAATACTTAATTTACTTATCTTATAAAGAAGTAATAGATATAAAAGATATAATATATATCTTCTATAATAAGGTAATAAGAAAATAAGGATTACTAAGAGAAATTCTATTAGATAAAGGATTAATATTTACCTTTAAATTTTAGTAAGTACTTATAGTATATATAAGAGTTAATTATTAACTTATTATAGCTTTTAAACTATAGATAGATAGCTAGATAGAATAAATAAATTAAATACTAGAATAGTATTTATAGTATTATATTAACTATAAATAGGATAATTAGGTTAAGAAGTTATTATATACTTAGCTAGCCTATAACACTGCCTATAATAAAAGTATAAAACATATATTATTTAATATAAATATTAGATTTATACCTAATATATATTATAATACTCAGGAACTAAAAACTATAAACCTAGCAGCTATTATTATAAGTAATAGGCTAAAAGAAATATATAAAAACCTTAAGACTAAGTTAAAATTTATTAGAAAATAGATATAAAAATACTATAACCCTAAAAGGTTAAAAGGACTAACCTTTATAAAGGGAGATATAATCTACCTATTTACTAAAAATATTAAAATAAATTAACTAAGCTATAAACTAAACTATAAGTACCTAAGACTAGTTAAAATTAAATAGAAGATAGGAAAGGATTAATATAAATTAGATTTACTATTAAATATTAAATACTATTTAATTTATTATATCTTAATATTAGAATTAGCTGCTAATATAATATATATTAAAACTAATAATAAACTATAATAAATTATAAGACTAAAGGTATATAAAGCAGAGGAAATTAGAAATATATAAAAGATTAATAAATAAAAAATATACCTAATTAAATAAAAGAACTACCTAGAAAGTAAAAACATATAGGAACTAATAAAATACCTTACTAATACCTAATAACTCCTAAAGAATTTCTACTAGAACTAAAAGAATTAAGGAAAGCATTAAGGCTTAATAAATCCTACTTATGTAACAGTTGGGTCCAACTATGTTAAACTAAGCCGTGCTAGGTTTATTGTTGGCAGATTGCGTAGGGCGTGTAACTGAGCTTGTTGAGGTATCACGTCTCTTAATGGTAGATTCAATGCATATTAGGCTTAATTAATATAAAGAAGTTTTATTAATAGCTAGTAAGCTATGTTCTATCTACTGCTAAATAAGTATATATATATAGTAGGTGGCTCACGATGTGCTAAGCCTGGCTTATGGTAAGCCGTAAGTCTATATCATAAGCCGGTTTATAAGGCTCATGGAATATTCTAGGGTAAGATGTAAGCCACGTTGTGATTAGTGAAAGTAAAGTAGGGTATATGTAATATAAGCGCCTTTTATTATTAGGTTATAATATAATCTCCCTCCCTCTGTTAGTCTTGCCCTTAAGACTTATATATCTGCCCTCTTTTTATATTATCCTAGTATATGCTAACTTAGACTTATAATTATTTCTATATATTACTAATACCATATTAGAGTCTAAGGCTAACGTACACGATAAGCAGGTGTTACAGATAAGCGAGTATTATAAAAATCCCTTATATACCTCACTTTCTATCTAATTAATTAATTCTTAACTACCTAATATGCCACAATTAAATAAAGAGGCTAGAATTCTTCTTGCTCTTTAGGCGCTCTAAAATAACCCTAAGTTAAAGCTCTGATGAGCTGCAGAGATATATAAAGTTGGTCCTATGAAGCTATGGCGCCGATGCAAAGGCATACTCTCTATATATAATACTGTCCTAAAGTCGCGGAAACTATCTGATCTAGAGGAACAGATTATAGTTTAGTATATTCTTAACCTCGATTTACGAGGATTTCCTCCTCGGCATTGTGGTATTAAAGAAATGGCTAATCGACTGCTTGCTGATTGCAATGCATTACTAGTTGGTAAGCGCTGGGCTATTAATTTCGTTAAGCGGCAACTAGACCTTAAGATACGTTTTTAGCGGAGATATGACTATTAAAGGGCTAGATGTAAAGATCCGACTATTATTCGCAATTAGTTCAGGCTTGTATAGAATATAATTGCAAAGTATAATATCTAATCAGATGATATTTATAACTTTGATAAGACCGGCTTTATGATGGGTATGATTAGAAGTGGTATAGTTATTATAGGCGCAGAGAGGCGTAGAAAGCTAAAATCTATGCAGCCTGGAAATCGGGAATGGGTTATAGTTATCTAGGCGATTAATGCGGAAGGCCGGGCGATTGATCTATTTATTGTGGTTGCAGGCCAATATCACCTTGCCAATTGGTACCGAGAAAGCAACCTCCCGGCCACTTGGGCTATTGCCACGACCTAAAATGGCTGGATAGATAATGAGACGGGTCTTGAGTAGCTAAAGTACTTTAACCGATGCATAACTAACCGATTAACTGGTCCCTATCGCCTTCTAATCCTTAATGGTTACGAAAGCCACCACTCGGCCGACTTTAAGATATATTATAAGGAGCATAATATTATTACGCTTTGTATGCCGCCTTATTTATCTTATCTACTTCAGCCTCTTAACGTCAGGTACTTTAGGCTGCTAAAAAAGGCATATGGTCGAGAAATTGAGCATCTGATTAGAAGCTCTATAACGCATATTTCCAAGACCAAGTTCTTCCTGGCCTTTTATGCCGCTTTTTAGGCTACTATAACCGAGAAGAATATTAAGAGAGGTTTTAAGGGAGCTGGCCTTGTTCCTTTTGACCCAGAAAGTATAGTCTTAAAGCTTGATGTATAGCTACGGACTCCAACGCCTGCTAAGGAGGAAGCAGGCCAGGCATAACCTTAGACTTTAAAGACCCTAAAGATAATTATTAAGGCTAAATTGCAGTCTAAATACCTTAAAAGATGAATTAGAAGGCATTAAAGCAGCTCTCTAGAGTTAATTTTAGAAGCACTAAAGTCTCTTTTAAAAGGAACAAAGGCAGTTATGCATAAGATGGCTTTAATGAGGGCTGAGATCTAAGATCTTTAATAGGCAAATAAGATACTTAGCCGATGGCGCAGAGCAAAAAGAACCCGCCTATAGAATAGAGGGAAGATGATAGTAGAGGAAGGTCGGGATCTAACTGATCAGATAGATATAGATACGCAGGTAGTAGCCAAATTATCGAAAAGTGGTGGTCAGGGGAGATCGGTGTGACCGGGGGTTCGGCGCTATAGGAGATGCAGTAAGGCCGGGCATAATGCAAGGACCTGTTAAGAGGGTATTAAGGCCTCTGCAGAGGAGTATAGCAATTAGAATTAAATAATTAGATAGTTTATTATATTTTTATTATAATTTTTATTTTTAAAATAAAGATTTTTATAATATTCGCTTATCTGTAATACCTGCTTATTGTGTATGTTAATTAGATAATTAAGAAAGTAAGCCCTTATTATATTAAAATATACTTAGTAGCTATAAATAAATTAAGTAAGTATAATAATATATTTTAATTCTTTTTTAATCTTAAAGCTATATATAATATTAATAAGACTATAAAAAGAAAATAAGCTTAAAAATACTACTTTAAAGTATTAAAAAGTATTTTAAGCCTTAGAATTAACTAAGAAGAGTAGATTATAAAATAAGAGATAATAATTTAAATTAGAAAGCTAAAAGGTATTATTAAGGCTTAATATTTAAATACCTAGTTTAAAGACCTTTAATAAGCTTTAGATTAATATTTTAAAATCTTCTTATAAATTAAATAAAATTAAAATAAAAAAGAAATTCAAAATAAATCTTATTTTTTATTAAACTTTTTTATATAATTTTAATAAGAAATTTAAGATAATAAATAAAAAAATAAAAAAATATAAACTAATTAGATTATAAAAAGGAGCTTTAAATTAGTATTTAAAGCCTTAAACCTAGAGGTATAAGGTTTATTAATTAAAAAAAAAAAGTAAAGCTAATTAACTATTTATAAATCCAGACAAGGCTTAGTAAAATATATATAACTATTTATTAAGACCCTAGAGAAGTATATATTATATAAGAAGAGTTATAAGTATTCTAATAGTATATTATACTAGGTAGTATTTCCTAATATTATATCTAAGAGGATTTAGCTAAACTAAAGATAATTAGATCTATTTAAATAATACCTAAAGGGAAATAAGAAGATTTAAGAACTTTATAAGAAACTATAAATTAAATATAATACCTTAAAAGAGAAGTTAAGTTAATTATCTCTAGTAAGACTTTTAATTTTAGAAAAGGCAGCTGCCTTCTTAGTATTAAGTAGTAAATACCTATTATATAATTTATATATCCTAGCCTCTAGAACTACTTTATATATATTTAATAACTTAAAATAGTTTAAGTTAATAAAGACTACTTAATATAGAGAAGAAGTATTTACTAGGTTTAAATAGCTATTAATCTAAGGGTATAAGGATATATAAATTCAAGTTATAGACTTAGAAAATAAGCTATATATATTAATATTATATTATATTACTTATTGCCTAGAGATAGGTATTAACTTAGTATTATTATATAAGTTATAATAAGTAGGGTATTAGTAGGACTAATAAAATAATATTAATATCTTAAGATATATAAATAGTTAAGTATTATATAAGCTTAAATAAGAATATAGCTAATATATATTAGAATATATTCTTAAAATAGGTAAATAAGCCTTATTTACTATAAGGTACTTATAATATAACTCTTGGATTATAAATAAGCCTAATAGAGCCTTAGCTAGAACTTAATATAATTAATTAGGATATCTAGGACTAAGGAGTTTAAAATACCTTATAAATTATATATTTAAAGCTAAGATTAAGGAATTAATAATAGTAAAATATAATATATATATATTAATAAAGATAAAATATTAAAAGTATTATAAACTATAAGAATAACCCTTAAAACCTAGGAAGAAAGTCTTAATTAATTTTTATAATTATCTAATTAAAATAAATAATTATATATTATATATTATTATTATAAATTACTATTTAAGATTATATTAGGATTACTATTTTATAAATTATTATAATAAAAATCTACTAGTAATACTTAAATATTTTACTTAAATACTTAAGATAATATATAAAATTAAGCTATAAGTAATAGAAATAAATAATAAGTTATAAAAGGGATATTTAATTAGTATATAGCTATTACTAAAGGGAATTAAATTAAATAAGAGTATACTAAGGACTTAATAGTAAAATAGCTCTAGAGAGTATTTTAGGGGGGTAGTTAAAGAGAAAGTAAGACTACTAATAATTAATAGTAACCTCCCTCTAGGCCTTTGGTCTAAAATAGTAAGAATAGCAGTTTATATACTTAATTAAATATTAAAGTAAGGACTAAAGTAGAAAACCTTATATAAAAGCTTTTTTTTAAGTATTTTAATTATAAAAGAAAGAAATTAATTATAAATTAGCTATATAAAGACTATTAGTTATAAGATATTCTTATTAATAAGTAAAGTATAAAGAAAAAAAAATATCTTTAATTAAAAACTAGCCTAAAAGTATAAATAGGTTATTTAGTTAAATATAATTCTTTAAATATCTTTAGAGTATAAAACCCTATTATAAATAAGGTTTATATAACTTAAGATATTATCTTTAATAAAAAAAAATTCTTTAATATTAATAAGATATAAATAAAATAAACTATTAGGAAATAAACCCTTAAAGAATTATAATAGTAGTTATAAGCTCTCCTAAGCTCTAAGTAAATTAATTAAATATTAGACCTAGTTTAAAGCCTAAATAAGGAGGATTTACTTAAAATATACCTTTAAAGCTTAATTAAAGACCTGCCTATTAAGGAAGTAGAGTTAGAAAATAAAAGAAATATAATACCTATAAAGTATACTTAAGTAAGCTTTAAACTACTTCTAATACTACTAGAAAGTCTACCTTTAAGCTTCTTTATTAAAATAGGAATTTAAATAAGTTAGGGTAAAAGGGCTAAGAAAAAAGTAGAGGAAGACCTCTTTATTTTAAACTAAGCCTTTAATACCGGCTTAATGTAATAAATATAGTTTTAAACACGGAAACTAGTCTATACTAGGTTTATATTTATAGATAATATAGGGCATTAATACTAAGTAGGTTAGTTATTATATCTCTTAATAATTAAGTAATACTTATTAGGCTTATTAATATAAAGAAGTCTTATTAATAGCTAATAAGCTAAGTCTATAAAAGTGCTAATAAATATAATCTATATACTAAGAGTATTCTTAGGTAATTAATAAGGTTATTAAGGGATTAATAGTAATCCAAGTAGATTAATACTAATTATATTAAATTAGCTTTAATTATAGAGTCTTAGTGCTAATTGTCTTTAGCAGGGGCTTAAGTAATTAGTAGAAAATATAAGATATATATAAAGGAAACACTGGGGTTATAATACAATCTTTCCCCTCCCTTAGGCCTTATCCTTAAGGCCTAGTTAATACATTTTTCTATTAATTACTCTCTGTAAGTATAATCTTAATTCTATAATCCCTTAAGATATCTAATTATATATCTAAGGCTAAGAAAACTTTTATTAAAAATTATAATTCTCTTTATATCCTTATTATAGTATTTAGAAATCTTATTATACCTTATTCTAATTGTATTTATTAGAAGATAAAGGATTCTTATATTCTTAACCTTATAAAGTCAAATTGCTATAATCTTTGCATTAAGTTAGGAATATCTTATAATAGTTATAGTCTCTTTATAGCAGCAGGTATATTTCTTTCTTATATAAAATTATTTTATAAGCTCTGCTAATATAATATTAGCTAAAAAGATTATTAATAAGATATATTATTTAAAGTATAAAGCAGAGGCTACTAAGGATAAATTAATTAATCTTTAAATAAAATCTACTTATATTTATAATATACTAAATACTTAATTTACTAAAGTTACTTATTTAAGGCATTAGTATTATTAAGTAAAGGTAAAAGGCTTAGATATAATTTAATATAGTTTTAGCTCTATAGATAAATTAAAGAAGACAGAGTATAATAAATAGGCTACTTTAGAAGGTGCTATAATTAATAGGTCCTTCTAGGATTGGTTTACTATTACCAAGTAGTCTAAGTTATTACAACCTAATGATAAAAGGCGCTTATGTCACATATACCCCACTTTACTTTCACTAATTACAACGTGGCTCGCACCTTATCCTAGAATATTCCATAAGCCTTATAAACCGGCTTATAATATAGACTTACGGCTTACCATAAGCCAGGCTTAGTATATTATAAGCCACCTACTATATATATATACTTATTTAGTAGTAGATAGAATATAACTTACTAGCTATTAATAAAACTTCTTTATATTAATTAAGCCTAATATATATTAAATCTACTATTAAGAGATATAATACCTTAATAAGCATAGTTATATGCCTTATGCAATCTACTAATAATAAACCTAGTATGGCTTAGTTTAATATAGTTAGACCTAACTATTATATATTAATAGCTCTTATTTAGATCATACCATATAATACTAAGTAATATAAATATAATAGCCACCTATATTAATTCCGCCTAGTAACACGCTATACCTAACACTACTTTAGCACCTATTAATAATAACTAGGATATAGATAATAACTCTAAGAGTAGCACTAACTCTAATATTACCTAGTTATATTAGTAGATAACTAATATAATTACTAAAATAAATAACCTTAGATAAGCCTTTACTAAAGCTATAGAATTACAGGCCTAATAGGCAGCTAACTACTAGAATGCAATTTAGGAAATATACTATCTTACTGCCACTGTAATAAGTAGAAAAGAAATAGGAGAGATTCTTAAACCTAATATACCTAAACTATTTAATAGAAATCCTGCTAAATTGGCTACCTTTCTTACTTAATGCTAAGCCTATATAAGTTACTTCTTAAATTAGTTTATAAATAATAATAATAAGATTATATATACCTTAGGATAACTTAGAGGTAATACTGCCTAGTAGTTTTAACCTATATTAGAAGAAATAACTATTATATTAGAAGATAAACTATTACTTTAAATATTCTAAATCTATAATAATTATATTAAATTTAAGAAAGTTATATAATAAGTATTTAAGTTAATTAATAAGAAAAGCTAAGTAGAAAGGAAGATTAAAATACTTTAATAAATTAAATTTATATTAGAATATAAAACTAAATTTCTTTAGTTAATTATTAAATTAGGCTAAAATTAAAAACCCCTTATATTACTTTTCTTTAATAGACTTAAGGAAATAATTTAAGTAGAACTTTATAAGGAAAAAAGATTAAAAAGATTAATTAATTATATTAGCAGAGTTATTAAAATTGATAATATATAATTCTATTAAAGAGTTTACTTTAATTAAAATAATTAAGGATAATAAGGAAATAAACCCTATTATAATACTAACTAAGGATAAAGATAATAAAATAATATATCCTATGGCATTAATATAGGACCTATAACTATTAGAATAGTAAAATAAGATAAGTCTAATATTACTTACTAGAACTGCAGTAAGAAGAGATATAAGGATTATAAATATAAGAACCTTATTAAGATTAACCAGAAATATAAACCTATCCTAGAAAGTAAGAAAATTAATACTATAAAAAGAGATAATTTATAGATAGTAATCTAAACTATTAATATAACCCAAAAGGATAAATATAATACTACTAAACCTATATAATATATTTAAAACTTTAACCTAACTCTTAATATATATAACCTATTTCTTAGTAAAAAAGAAACCCTTAAGAAATATTATCTAAACCTTAAACTAGAATAACAGCCTATTCTAGGATAATAAGCTCTAGTAGTAGAAAGAAAAATAAAGCTCTTAGAAGAGGAACTAGAGAAATAAAAAGTAAAATATATAAAAAAAATAAAAAACCTAGAATTTAAAAGGAAATAAAATAAATAATAGAGAGAATAGTAAAGTTAATAAAAAGAATAAAGAAAAGAAAACTTATAACTATAAATTAAGTAATAGGAATTAGTACCTATATTAATTAAATTAGCTAAAGTTTATAGAAATAATAAAGTTATTATTATAATTAAAAAGGGAAAAAAGGTTAACCCTAATCCAGATAATATACCTAGTACTAAGAAAGGTAACTAAGATAAAGTAAATATATATAACCCCTACTTAGTAGTAGATAAAATCCCTATTAGAACTACTTTAAAATAACCAAATTAATATTATAATAACCCTAGTTATACTAAAGCTAATAGAATCTAATAAGAATTTAATACTAAGAAAATTAAGTATAAGGAAAACCAAATAGTCTAAAATACTAAGATAATACCCTAATATAATAAATATAGAATTTAATTTTAAAATAGTAAATATTAGAAATATATAGAACTTATTAGAGAATAAGTAATTATAAAATAAGATAATAATATTTATATCTAAGTATATACTAAGAAAGAAGCCAAAGACCCTATAACTCTAGAAGAATAAATTTAAATTAAAAGGGACCTATAAAGGTATCCTAACTATTTAAACTATAAGTAGGTATTATAGATATTATATATATAGAACTATTACCTATATCACTAGCAAGAAAAGGTAGTAAATAACTGCTTCCTAGTATAAATTAATAAACATTAAGAATAAAAACCTTATATAATTATTAATGCAATTAAATATTAAATTATAAAGAGATACTAAGGATCTTAAGTAGCTAAAATAGAAGCTTATATAGAGATATAAGAATAAGCCCTAGTATATATCTAAAACTCTTAATATATTACCTAATAGAGATAATAAGTATATTAAGAAGTTAAAACAGCAGAAGATAAATTATTTAATAAAGAACTTAGCTAGATAAATTAAGATATTACCTAATAGGAGGAAGAATTATCCTAAGAATAAGATACTATCTAATAAATAAATAAGTAATAGCTATAATAATAATTAGAGGAATCTAAGAAAGAAAAAGGAGAACCCCTTATAGAAGAAGAAAAGGCAAATATTATCTTAGATTATAAAATAGGAAAGATAAAAATGGCCTATTAACTATAATTAGTAAATAGAAATAAGTGCCCTAATAATATTAACTGCACTAAAAGTAAATATAATATAAACTACCTATAGGGAAAAGGCATATACTATTTATAATAGAGTAATAAATAGGCAAAGAAACTAAGGAAAATAAACTTCCTAAAAAGGCTCTAAGAATAATAATAAATATAAATATAAGAACCTGCCTAAAACTAAAAGTTAGAATTAAAGGTAAGTAGTTAAATATACTTATAGATAGCAGAGCTAATATAAACTTTATTTCCCCTAAAAGAGTTAATAAATTAAGGCTACTATAAAAAAATAAGGTAGAACTATATATAATAAGAGATAGAAAAGGAGAAAGCTATAGCTATAAAAACAGAACTATTACTAGAGAGATTAATTACCTTAAGGTATTTATTAATAGAAAAAATTAAGGCATTAATTTTAATATTATCCTAGTATAAAAATATAACCTAGTGCTTGGATACCTATGGCTATTATGCTATAACCTATAATTTAATTAGAGAACTAGCCAGGTAGATTATAAAGATTACCCTTTAGATAATAAAAATAATTTAGGCTATAATATAAGATCTTAAACTTTAACTAAAGAGAGTAGTAAAAATAGGAGTAATAGAGTATTACTTATTCTAAAAGGAATATAATATAAGTATTATAAAGGCAGAAATAAATATATTAGAAGAATAATAGTAACTCTTAAAGGATAGTTTAAATAACTAGACTAAGATATTAAATAAATAAAATAGATTATTATAAAGAAATCTAATAAATAACTTAAGAATATACTACTAGAGTATTATATTTATAAGAAATTGTTTTAAGAAGAGCTAGATACTAAGTTGCCTTAAAATATAAATTATAATATTAAGATAATACTTAAAGATAAAAAGAATCTGAAATTCTTCCCTATCTATAACCTATCTAGAAATAAGCTTAATATACTCAGAGAATAAATAAATAATATATTATAGAAAGGATATATTAAATTATTAAAATCCTTAGCAGAATACCTAGTTATATTTATATTAAAATCTAACTTTAATAAGCTAAGACTTATAGTAGATTACTAATAACTTAATAAGATTATAGAAAAAGATAAAATACTATTATTACTTATTACTAAACTTAAGGATTACCTATTTAGTAAGAAATAGTTTATAGCTTTTAATCTTAAATCTGCTTATAATCTTATTTAAATTAAAGAAGGTAATAAATAGAAAATAGCTTTTAGAATAAAATATAAACTATTTAAATATTTAATTATACCCTTTAGATTAACTAATATACTAGTAGTATTCTAATATATAATTATAAATATACTTTAAAAGTACCTTAATATCTTTATAATATATTACCTAGATAATATCCTTATCTTCTCTAATATAAAAGAAAAGTATATAAAATATATCTATAAGGTTTTAAAAGCACTATAAGATACTAATATATTTATTAAACCTATTAAAAGTTACTTCTATTAGCCTTAAGTAACTTACTTAGAATATAAAATCTTATATAATAAAATTAGAATAAATAAATAAAAGATTATAGTAATTACTAAATAGAAACTACCTATATTAATAAAATAAACTTAATCCTTTATAGGATTTACTAACTATTACTAATAATTTATTAAAGACTTTAATAGAATTATTATTCTACTTATAAAGATTATTAAAAAGGATAAATAATTCTAATAGAATAATAAAGTATAATAAGCTTTTAAACAGCTTAAGGCAGCTATTATAAGTAAACCTGTTTTAGTTATATTTAACCCTAATTAGTAAGTTGAACTTGAAACCAATACTTCTAACTTCGCCCTAGGAGGATAAATAGGATAAAAAGATAATAATAGTATATTATACCTTATTGCTTTTTATTCTTATAAGATATATAAAGTAGAACTTAATTATCTTATTTATAATAAAGAATTCCTAGCTATTATTAATTATTTTAAGGAATTTAAATACTATCTTAGAGGAAGCAAATACCTAGTAAAAGTCTTTACTAATTATAAAAACATAGCTTATTTTATAATAATATAAGAGCTAAATTAATAATAACTATACTATGCTGAATACCTATGCAAATTCGACTTTACTATAGCACACTATAAAGGCACTAATAATAGATATATAAATGCTATTAGTTAATAATACAACTTTAATACAGGAACTATTAAAACCAAGGAATAACTTTTAGAGATTAACTCTAAAGGAGAATACCAGTTTACTTAACTAGTTAAGATAATTATAAGAATAATAAAAGGGATAAAATCCTTATTAGATAAGAAATACAACTTCCTTTATAAATTTTATTTATACTTATTATATAAATACTAAGGTATTAAGAAAATATTAAAGTAATTATAAAACTAAGGATATAAGTATAAAAGGAAAGATATAAAAGATATTATTAAGTAATATAACCTCTGCCTAAGAATAAAAGCCTAAAGAAATAAACCTTATAGATAACTATAACTACTCTTAGTAATATAATAACTATAGGACTTAATTATAATAAACTTTATTATAAAGTTACCCTTATTAAAAGAACCCTTAACTAAAATCTTTTATAATAATATTATAGTTATAGTTAATTAACTTATAAAGTTTTCTTATTACCTACCCTATAAAGAAGTAATAGATATAAAAGAACTTTCTTATATCTTTTATTAATATATTATTAGTATATATAAATTACCTATAGAAATCCTTTCTAATAAAAGGCCTATATTTATAGTAATATTTTAGTAATTACTTATAGTATAACTTAAATTAAACTATTAACTTATAATAGCATTTTAACTATAAGTTAATAAATAAATTAAATAAATAAATTAAGTGCTTAAATAGTACTTATAATATTATATTAACTATAAATAAAATAATTAGATTAAGAAACTACTAATAGCCTAACTTATATATAATACTATATATAATAAAAGCATAAAGCTTACACCAGCTTATACCAACTTCGGATTTATATTAGATATATATTATAATATATAATAAGAAAAATCAGTTAACCTAGCTGCTATATTTAAGAGTAATAACCTTAAAAACCTATATAAAGAGATAAAAATAAAACTTAAATTTATTAGAAAATATATAAAAAACTATTATAACCTAAAATAGTTAAAAGGACTAACCTTTTCAGAGGGAGATATAGTCTACCTAGCTATAAGAAATATTAAAATAGACTAACTAACCTATAAGTTAGACTATAAATTTATTAGACCCTATAAGGTATTATAGAAAATTTTAGAAAATAACTATAAACTAGACCTATTATTAAAGATTAGGCTCTATCTAATCTTTTATATTTTATTACTTAAGTTAATAGTAGATATAATATAAGTTAAAATAGGCAATAAACTATAGTAAATTATAAGACTAGAAGTTTATAAAGCAGAAGTAATTAGGAAAATGGATATAATTAATAAATAAAGAATATATCTAATTAAATAGAAAAACTACCTAGAAAATAAAAATATATAAGAACCTCTAAAATATCTCACTAATACCTAATAACTACTAAAGAACTTCCACTAGTAATATTAGCAGAAAAAACCTTACCCTAGTTAATAATATCCGCAGCCCCTAATAACTAGGCCTTAACAGCAGTAAAAGACTCAGCATTGTCCAGAACTTCAAGTTCATCCATAGTCTCAATATTACAACAAAGCATCTCATCACCATGCTCCTATAACTATCTCTTCTAGTAATAAAGTTGCATTAGATGACTTAGATACTTATTCACTTATTACTATAATTGCAATAACTTAGATTCTATAACCTCCTCCTTATGCTTTAAATAATACTTCTCTATAGTAAAGTAATTAGCTATGAAAATATTAGCATAAGGGAAACATAAGGAAATAACTTATAAACCTTTAAGGATTAAAATATCCTTATTATTGCATTTATAACTATAATAAGTGCACTAAGTATATTTTAAATAACCCTCTTTAGCCTAATATTTCAGGCCCCAAGGCTTATAATAACTATATAATATAATAAGAAAACTTATATTCTTAATTAAAATTACTTATACTTAATAATTATAAGTAATATATATAATAAGCAGGTATTACAGATAAGCAAATATTACAAAAATCTTCATCTTAAAAATAAAAATCACAATAAAAATATAATAAATTATCTAATTATTTAATTCTAATTACTATACTCCTCTGCAGAGGCCTTAATACCCTCTTAACAGGTCCTTGCATTATGCCCGGCCTTGCTGCATCTCCTACAGCGCCGAACCCCCGGTCGCACCGATCTCCCCTGACCACCACTTTTCGATAATTTGGCTACTACCTGCGTATCTATATCTATCTGATCAGTTAGATCCCGACCTTCCTCTACTATCATCTTCCCTCTATTCTATAGGCGGGTTCTTTTTGCTCTGCGCCATCGGCTAAGTATCTTATTTGCCTATTAAAGATCTTAGATCTCAGCCCTCATTAAAGCCATCTTATGCATAACTGCCTTTGTTCCTTTTAAAAGAGACTTTAGTGCTTCTAAAATTAACTCTAGAGAGCTGCTTTAATGCCTTCTAATTCATCTTTTAAGGTATTTAAATTATAATTCAGCCTTAATAATTATCTTTAGGGTCTTTAAAGTCCAAGGTTATGCCTAGCCTGCTTCCTTCTTAGCAGGTGTTAGAGTCTATAGCTGCACATTAAGCTTTAAGACTACACTTTCTAGGTCAAAAGGAATAAGGCCAGCTCCCTTAAAACCTCCCTTAATATTCTTCTCGGTTATAGTAGCCTAAAAAGCAGCATAAAAGGCCAGGAAGAACTTAGTCTTAGAAATATGCATTATAGAGCTTCTAATCAGATGCTCAATTTCTCAACCATATGCCTTTTTCAGCAGCCTAAAGCACCCGACGTTAAGAGGCTAAAGTAGATAAGATAAATAAGGCGGCATATAAAGCGTAATAATATTATACTCCTTATAATATATCTCAAAGTCGGCCAAGTGGTGGCTTTCGTGACTATTAAGGATTAGAAGGCGATAGGGACCAGTTAATCGGTTAGTTATGCATCAGTTAAAGTGCTTTAGCCACTCAAGACCTGTCTTATTATCTGTCTAGCCATTTTAGGTCGTGGCGATAGCCCAAGTGGCCGGGAGGTTGCTTTCTCGGTACCAATTAGCAAGGTGATATTAGCCTGCAACCACGATAAATGGATCAATCGCCCGGCCTTCCGCATTAATCGCCTAGATAACTGTAACCCATTCCCGATTTCCAGGCTGCACAGATTTTAGCTTTCCACGCCTCTCTGCGCCTGTAATAACTATACCGCTTCTAATCATGCCTATCATAAAGCCGGTCTCATCAAAGTTATAGATATCATCTGATCGGATACTATACTTCGTGATTGTATTCTGTATGAGCCTGAACTAATTGCGAATAATAGTCGGATCTTCACATCTAGCCCTTTGATAGTCATATCTCCGCTGAAAACGCGTCTTAAGGTCTGGTTGCCGCTTGACGAAATTGATAGCCTAGCGCTTGCTAACTGGTGATGCATCGCGATCAGTAAGCAGTCGATTAGCTATTTCTTTAATACCACAATGCCGAGGAGGAAATCCTTGTAAATTGAGGTTAAGAATATACTAAACTATGATCTGTTCCTCTAGATTAGATAGTTTCCGCGACTTTGGGATAGTATTATGTATAGAGAGTATGCCTTTGCATTAGCGCTATAGCTTTATAGGACCAACTTCATATATCTCTGCAGCTTGTTAGAGCTTTAACTTAGGGTTATTTTAGAGCACCTGAAGAGTAAGAAGAATTCTAGCCTCTTTATTTAATTATAGCATATTAGGTAGTTAAGAATTAATTAATTAGATAGAAAGTAAGGTATATAAGGGATTTTTATAACACTTGCTTATCTGTAACACCTGCTTATTGTATATATTAAGTATATTATAAATACTATTTACTTATTTATTATATTAATTAAACTTAATATAATAGATATTTATTTTAGCCTTATAAACCTCCTAATTTATAGCTAGTAGGTTATTATATTAAGTTATATAGTATTTAATATATTTAGTACTTAAGCTGCCTAAAGGCAGCTTGCTGCTTAGTCTTACTTAGTAATCTCTGATTTTAGGTCTTTATAGCTCTTAAATGCATAGAGTTAAGAAGAGCCTTGGATCTAATAGTTAGGCTAGCTTATATACCCTCTTAGCAGTTGTTTTTATAATATATAACTATTTAAAGGAATCCTAGTTATTAGGGCTATTAAGAAGGTAAATCTTGGCATTGGCATTAGAGGACATTATATTATATATAGGCTATTATTTTTAAGGTTTATTTTATTAATTTGCTTTTTGTTTTTATAGTTATAGCTGCCTTAAAGAAGTATAGCTCTAAGACTCTTAATTATTAAACCAAATTAATATAGTTATACTTAATTAATCTTCTTATTCTCTCTAGTATCCTATTACCCTGCTTTTATAACTCCTTTTAATTATATAATCGGCTTCTTCCTGAACTAAGGCTCGTTTAGGCCAAACCACTTGTGGAATTATATAATCACGCTCGATTACATAATCCCACCGGTTTAATAGGTGAGCCTGAGCAAGAACGGCTTAAGAGGCATATAATAAAAAGTAGCTTTATTTATAATACTATTATTAGTCTTATAAATAGATTAATAATACCTTTTATATTACTAGCTAGGTTATCCTTATATATTTATTTAAATTTTAATGTTTTTTAATACTAGTAAGTAAAAAGAACTAAATTAAGTAAGTTAATTATTTTTAATATAATAATAAACTTATTTATTAAATCTAGTAATATAAGACTAAGGGCTTATTTAATTATACCTATAAATACTTATTATTCTTAAGTAAAAGAAGTATAAAAATACTATTAAGTTATTACAAATTTATATCTTAAAAGTAAATTATTAATATATATCTTTTAAATTTATAATATTACTTATTAAGGAATATTACTAATTATTAGAAACTTTTAAAGAAATTTATACTTTTAGGTTATAGTAAGTTTATTACCCTATTATATAGAAAAGTTAAGAATATATAATTTATAATTAACTTTAAACTTAAACTTCATTATCTTAGCTAATTATAGCCCCAGGTTTCTGCTTTTATAATAAGTCTATCTTATTTTATAAGTTTATATATCTTAATATAATAAACTTTTCTTTATTTATTCTTATATTAATAAAACTTATAAAGGGGCTTATTCTGGTAATACCTTAGTTCATTATAAAGTATATTAATATTTTACTTTTTACTTTAATCAGCGCTATATATATTATATTATATATATTTAATTATATAAAAGCTGCTATTACTAGGCTTAGCCATCCTTCTGCCTTTTATGCATTACTAAAACCGCTTCTTATAGGCGCTATTACTGCTGGCACTAGCTATGGCATTGTGAAAGTTGCAAATGCCTATCTTGATTATAGATAATAAAGTAAATAATACTTTCATTCATAAATACCATGTAGTACCCATCCAAGATTATCTAATGGATAACTAAAATTTCACTACTCCCATACAAAATCCAAGATTTTCATTGCACCATATCCAGCCAGGAATAAAGTAGCTAATAAAATCGCACAATTCACACCGCTAAAAGACCTGTGAAGCTTTTGGTTCCCGAGATACACGCAGTCATGGTGTATGATGTGATTAAGTGTTCGTTCCACCGAGGAGTCTTCTTTTTTCCACTACAGCATCAGATCATCAGCAATTTCAACTAATTTAGCGGCTTCATCTCTGTTGTGGCAGAACGACATATGGGTCAGGCCTATTTTCCTCACACAGTCATCTATATAAAACAGCCCAATGTCCCGCCCAAGGTTCTGAATGCCGAGCCCAGTTATAAACAACAAACATCAACCCCTCACGCGCCTCAACACGTAAACACATATCAAGTTAAAGAACTCCGCACTAAAAAGTATCGAATGTCGAGCCAGATGCTCAGAAAAGGTAAGACACGACTTCCCAGCAGCAGGAATGCCCCGGTGACACGGCACAGAATCAAGTTCAGCATGATGCGTGGAATCGCTGGTCGTCTGCCCCTTGCTGGTGGTGGCAGAACCCTCCTTCGGCTCTTGGAGACAACATTCCAACTGCGAGGGTCGGCGCGCCCTCATCGGCTGCTCCCACTAGGATAGAGCTACCGCCCCTTCGGTGCCCCTGGCTTGTGAATCACTGCCCTGGCTGCGGGCAGGGATATCATAGTTGGTCAGCTTGCAGGGCCTCGTATCCTGCACCGGTTGTGGATGGGGTTGTGGGTTGAATTGGCCACACCGCGTATGCCATCATTGCGGTAGCTATCATTGACGAGACGGAGTTGACTATGCGAAATTTGGGAAAAGAAATGCTTTGTATTCTCAGGACTATGTAATATGCTTGTAGAATATTTGTTTACCCAAGCTCTGAACATTTCCCTCATTTGTATATAATAAATTAACACTCACACTGTTGCATAACTGCAAGTTCATGGTCCACGTCTGTCCTGTCCTTAGAAGGCCTCGAGTATACTGGGACTTTACAGCTACCGCGATAAAATCAGATGTCTGGCAGTCAAGACTAGCCTCTCAGTTCCATGGGTTTATTCCAGCGCGCGAGGGGCGACTCGACATATCTCCGACGCCTGACTGTGTTACCCTTTGCGGTGGTTGACAAAGATTATCCTCTGGTATTTCCCTCTGCCTTCTTTCCTATCTTTAGCTTCAAGGATCGCCGTTAGTAAAAGAACAGCCAGCCTCAACGCCTGTGCAGCAACTCGAGCCTGGACAAGTCTCCTCACGCCCCTGGTCAAATGGTCCCCTCCAAGGTTCCGATCAACTACACCAAAATCCACCGGTTGATTAATTGATGTAATATTCATACACTTACATCAATCAACCTAAGCCCTCAACTTGATCCACTACCCTACATTGACGACCCTGGTTGATGTAGGTATAGTGGATTCACCTGGACCCGGGCGGACGGCTCAGACACCATCCTTGCCACTAAACGCCGCCACCACCGCTGCAGCTACGGAAGGATCTCAGCGTACTAAGCCCTCATTGATCTTTGGATAATAACTAATCTCTATCATCTAATCAGATAATAATCTTATGCATAAGCACGTAGAAGAGGATAACACCAAGCTAATAGTCTTCTAGGCCTTCTGCGCCAAGTTTAAAAAAGCCACTTAGTAATTCGCTGCTAGAAATGTGTTAATTGATGGAGTATTATGTGCACTTAGGAGATAGTGCTGCGGACAAACTTGATTAGTTAAAAAACCATGAAAAAATCTTGAAACGCAGTAGGGACATTATTCTTGAATAGCCTCCAACTGTCAAATTGTGTTGTCATTCACTGAGTCCTAGGAGCCATTTCAACCCCTGCACACAGTCTTCTTGCGCCTTCTTGGAAACATCCAGATGGTGGCCATATATCCAGAAAATATGCGGAAGATCCTTATCCTTTCTGTCAGAAACTTCTACGAGCTGAGAATCGTCTGCTCACCTTATATAATGACTCGTGCACGTCCACTCCGGCCTCTCGTAAGCCGCGCGAGTAGCACACCGCGTCATCGCGTAGAATATCTGCATCACAGATCTGGACATATGTCCTTGGTAAACCATTGAAGTCACCCCATAACGGGTAGGCGTCAGGGCAGCTTCTGTCCTCGGGTGGTACTCCAAGTACATCTGGACGCAGCCTGGGTTAGCATCTACATAGAACTGCAAGTAACGGACAAATACGGAAGAGAAATGTACCATGGCTTTGCTCCATATTGGGCCTATCAAGGCTGGGTGTCTCGAAGTCTGCAGACCACGAATGATGCATGTCTCTAAACCGGGGAGGGATGAATGCTGCATTTGTACCACGGACAGTCACTGGGGCTCTGAGCAAGACTCCGCTCAACGTCATCTTTGCAGCGGTGCCTGCATTTTCCACCGCTTTAAACCAGTTCCGGGCCCGTTGCGAGACGATTGCTGCAAGCTGCCCGCCCGAGGAAGTCCCACTGATGACTAAATTGACTGGTTCAGTATGCCTCGGCACTAATCTGGGGAGTGCAGTGACAATGTGCTGGAACGCATCCCACCCATCGTTGATCGGGATAGGGTACATATATGCCGGGCAGAGCCGATACTCGACGCTGATTACCGTGATGGGACCTCCCAAGGCCATGTACCGGCATGAGACTGCAGAACGCTCCATCTTAGCCATCTTTGCACTTACAATCCACCATTTTGGATTTTTGTAGCTTGGGCACGTACCGTCTTCTGTCTCAAGAGAGCCGTGCCTAAAGGCGCCGGAGTGAAAGAAAATGACGACGCCGCGTGAAGATTGAGTCTCCTTTGCCGTATAGATTCGAACAGGGATCTGGTGATCGTCTCGGCATGGAATAGTGATGTCGGTCGTTGATACCTGCGTGGCAAGTTTATGACCATCTACGGAGGAAAGAAAATCTCCATTGCGTTGATCGTCGTCATGGCTGATGTTGGGATTCTGCGCAACAAATGCGGTCCATTCGGGATGAAGGTGATGCATCTTGGCACTCTTTGCTTGGGTTGCACAAATGTTTATGATTACGGGAAGCAGTCGAAACAGATGAGATATTTATTTGCAAGAATATGCTCCGCAATCTGTAGGCAGCACTGAATCGGGTTCCTCGTGTTAATGGAAGGGCGAAAAGCGTACGTGTATATGCAGTGTTAGATATGCACGAATACGATGGGGTGAGTGTATCCAAGTGTGGACCAGAATGTGGTAATGTTAATCGTTTTTTCTGGATTCTTAGTCAATCTGTCCGAGAGGGGTTTCACCCCTCTTTTGAATACAAGAATAATATTGCAATAAAGGAAGTGGAGCCCAATACCAGCCGCCAATCTAACATGCAGTGTCCCCGCTTCGAAGTGGGGAATGGATGTGTTAGATTGGTGACCGGAGTGGTGCCTCGATAAAAGAAACATATATTTGTGGGTCCCTGGATATATTAGTACCGGGTAGCGGGGAAACACCTAAAAAGGACAGCATAGAGACAGAAGAAGCACTAACTCCTGGGGACGAGATTACTCCTTAAGTGTGAGAATTAACCCTATTTTAATTAGATATCAACCCTACTCGCGTATCCAACAACATTCTGGTTTATATCTTAATATACTCACCCCATCGTATAGCTGCGTATTTACTCTAAAATTAACTCTAATAGAGCTGATTTAGTTATTAACATCCACTACCTACAGTCCGGCCACTCACACAGACTGGCCACCTTATGTTTTAACTAGCTACCTAATTTATATGTACTTTAAATAGATATAACTCTATAAATATAGTCACTTCCTATTTAATAGTCGAGACGTTTTGAGCGCTGAATTGGCGTGTGTGCTAACTTTGTTTGGGCACCTCGGTGCTCATGCATTGGCCGCCGTTACATCCTGAGGCCGTCACATATTGTTAAACCGGTGGCATCATGTAATCGAGCGTGATTATATAATCCCGCAAGTGGTTTGGCCTAAACGAGCCTCAGTTCAGGAAGAAGCCGATCACATGATTAAAAGGAGTCACAAAAGCGGGGTAACAGGATACCAGAGAGAACAAGAAAGATCAATCAAGCATAATCACATCAATTTGGTTCAACACATATGACAACTAAATGCAATATCTAAATTCTAAGTTCATTCCAAAAGACAGGTTCTGATCCTATTTAACTCCGTGATTTTAAGCAGATCAGAATGCCTGATGAGGCTTTGCAGCAGTGTAATTAGTGGCGTTCTTGTCCCAATAGTCTTTGGTCACGTGTCTCTGCCCTCTCCGTGGATTAACGGAGCACTCAAGCTCGTACTCGCCATTCCACTAGTCGTACATCATTATCGGATATTTCAGCTGCTACAAACCACAGGGGTCTGTTTTGTTAAATCGAATACAAGAGCCACATGATGTGCACACCATCTTCAGGGTATAGATACCTTGCCACAAGCGATTTTAGCCGTGTTTTTTATCAATTTGAAGTACCTATACTATATCAATAGTCCAATGGCCACCCTTCCTTTTCAATACATTGCTGCAACCGATCCCGGTTGCTGAGGGACAACGACTTCAGTAAATCGGCTGGAATAGCATCTCGGGCAGCGATTATAGCCTCATTTTGACCATCTTGGGTTAGGGTATCTACCTGGAAGTTATCTTCAATCCAACCTTCTATTATCGACCACAGGTTCTCGATAGGGTGGAGGTCAGGGCTCCAAGCAGCCCAGCTGATAAGAGGCAATCCCCATTAATAAGCTAAGTCCTGTATAAGGCCTGAGTTATGAATAGATGAGTTATCTTGCATTATGTCAACGACGAGACTATAGGCTGTCTGTAGCTCCCTAAAAAAGCTATATATTAGCTGGAGGGGACCGTCAGCATAATAACGGGCATTGTTATTATAACCGACAGGAAATAGGAAGCCGGGTCCTATAATAGAGCCGCAAAAGGACCCCCAGAAGTTCTGACTGTGACCGTGAAGTCGGGCACGGCGATAGTCCCTTATAGGCTCACTCCGATGAACCGTAACGCCTTTCCGACCGATAAATACGTTATAGAAGGTCTTCTCGTCAGTCCAAATGATATTGCCTTCAGACCAGTCCTGTATAAGAGGCCAGCGGGCTAGCAGCCTGCGATACATATCAATATGTCCCTGACGGATCCGGGGACTTGTTTTTGGCCGCTTCCCTCTGTACCGACGGATCCATCCAAGCGTAGACATCGCTGTCTTGATAGCATCAATTCCGAAGTCGTTGAACCCGGGTACAAAGAGGCGGAGGTCTTGTCAGGCGATATCCCGGCCCTGTGGGTTGTCTCTGAGGAACTGGTCGAGTCTCTGTAGCTCTTCCTCAGTCAGTCGATGACCACCCGGCCTTGGATTCGTCTTCCGGGGGGTCGGGGGGTTGTCTAAGGCATATTGGACTTGCCGGGCAGTAAAGGGGACCCGACGGGCTATCTCAGTAGCTGTCCAACCAGTCCATTCCTTCATCTTCCGTAGACCGACCCGGTCATCTCGCGACAGGTCCTTAGACTTCGGTCTCTTCTCATAGGGTTGAGGAATTTCTTGTAGGGGGTTAACAGGGCGTTCGCGGACAACTAGGTCATCTTCAGGACGGTCTTGTGGCGCCGGTCCTGCCTCGTTATCTTTAAAAATAGGAAAATAAGATAAAGATGATAAACCTGAAGAGACAGGTATCAGATGATCCATAGTAATGAAGCTATATTATGTTAAAAATGCGGCTTAAAAAGCTTGTCTTTTGGTATTGTTATGGTTTAAAGTCATGATACTGCTGTTGATAGAGGTGTGGCAATATCCTCTCATCATAGCCTTCGTCATAGAAAGCGGGGTAAGTACCTTTGCATATGAATTTATATATAGAGGTATCTCTGTAGATTCCACCCTATAGGAGGCCGGTGAGATGACCTTGGGGTGGCGAGGTACGAATAAGTGGGCCCGAATTTAACAAAACAGACCCCTGTGGCCTGTAATAATTTGGTCGTAATTATAAAAACTGCCAAGGTAGCCAGTGTCCAAAACTTCTGTCAAGAGATCATCACTGTAGCCACAAAACACCAGTCAGCTCACCTCTCAAATGCTAGACCAAAAGAAGTTCTCACAAAGTGATACAGTATTGAGCACTTGGAGCCTCCTCTACATAATACCATGCTCTTTTTCAGGTCCAAGAGGGGAACGTCGAGGAACATAAGTGTACTTGTAAGTAAGCATTTCGTCCAATAAGCTTTATAATCGACCCTTAAGCAATTTAGGCCCACAGATACAGGTCCCTTTGAGTGTCCGAAGTACCTGGTTATTGTAAGAAGAGGAGGCTGCCAGTGCTCAATACTGTAGTATAGGCTCACGAAGTACAGAGATTGAAGACTTTCATATGATAGCTGGCGGAAATGCCCGGGATCGCTGACGTGTCAAACTATTTAACTAGAGCACTCCTCCCTTCTCGCCTAGCCTATATGCTGCTTGTAGACAGAGTGTTACGGGAAACATCGAGAAAGTAGCGAAATATAGTCCTGTGAACATGGCTCCCCATATCACTGTTGTCCCCGCCTCGACCAGAGTCGGCACAGAGACAATTCGGCGGCTTCTAGCCTCCTCAGAGAAGCCTTCAGTTCGCGGCATCTATCGTGACACGTCCAAAGCTCCTTCTGAGTACACCAACACCCCTAATTTCGAGGCCGTCAAGGGCGATGTTGAGAGTGGAGATGGTCTTGACTTCACCGGCTCTGACGCGGTCTTGTATGTGCCACCGCCGACATACGAAAAAATGGACCAGGCCGATTGGGCGAGACAGACCGCTACTAATGTAAAAAATGCATTGCACCGCGCAAACGTCAAGAGACTTGTCATCTTATCCGGTCTAGGATCTCAACATGATCATGGTATTGTAAGTAGCAGAATTTGAGATTCAGGCAAGTCTCTGACGTTCAAAACACAGGGCCTCGCACGCCTCAATCATCACACTGATCGAGTACTCGAAGACTCTGTACCTGAAGTCACCATTCTTCAGTGTACCCATTTCCTGGAAGAGTTTAAGTATATCTTCCAAGCGCCATTGGGGGACCCTCCAAGCATCGCATCCTGGATTGCCCCAGCAGATTACAAAGTTCCAATGGTCAGTATCAAGGACATTGGCGAAGCATGCGCCAAGTATCTACTCACAGACTCCGGAAATCCCAGCTCGCAGCGTCTCAAGATACTGGGCCCTCGTCCGTACAGCTCAAACGATCTGAAGGACGCCTTTGAGGAGGTGACTGGGAAAAAGATTGAGCTTGAACTTGCCCAAGGCGAAGACTTGAAAGCTTTATTTAGGCAACTTTTCCCAGAGCATTGCATTCCCGACTTTATGGAGATTATAGAAGCATCTTTACCTGGCGGACTGATCGCGGAGGAATATGGCTATGATGAGAATACTGTAACGGGAAAGGTTGAGTTGATTGATACTCTTCGCGAGATGAACAAGAAGTACGGCGGCTGAGTGATTAGTGTTGCGCTGCTTCAAGCTGAACCTCCCAGGCGGAATAAATTCATTCATTCATCCATGCCGAAACAATAGCCCCCCTAAAGAGAAAATATTCCATAGTCGACGCCATCGCGACAGTCGCGACAATGTACTCGATGATGGAAAAGTGTGCTATGATGATTTGGGCAGCATAATTTCTTCGATCGGTGAAATGCTTGAACTCGTCCTGTGCCACCTCGCCAAACATCACGTACGCAGGGCGGCTTCCATAAATGCTGTCAAAGCACATTAGCAAAACCAGTCGTGGAGGGGAGCGGAATATGGTAGTTGTACCTTATACGGGCGAACTTCTTGCTATTTTCAAAATCTTTTCCAAAATACTGAGGTATCTGACTTCTATAACGCTCTGCAAATCGGCCTCAGGCGCCTGACCGAGACCAACCCGTCACCTAGGATATCGGCTATTTCTTCAACATCTACAGGGTTGAGTGATAAGACGTGGTTGTCGTGAGTCTCAGCGGCCAAGCCTTCGAAAAGAGATTTCTCTAAGCGTGGAAGAATCGCGTCGGAAACTGCCATGCAGCCCCGGATCATGATAATGAACTCTACCATGCCTTGGGACATATAACTGTGGCGAATCGGGCGTCTGCTTCAACCTTGGACTTGCATGGTTTGCTCAAGGCTTGATTTAGTAGCGTGATGGCGTGAACTTGATGGCTCAGTGCGTGTGCAGAGTAGTCTGTGTCGCCACATAAGACAGATGGGATTCTGCCAACCCGAGCATAGCATGTACTAGGAAATCAAACTGGGTGTTTTGTCAGGACATTGATATCTGGACACAGGGTAGAACTTACATTGTGAGATAGAGCAGCAACGTCCTTCCAAACAACCTCTCCCTTCAGAGGCATTGGCGGACAGCCATGGAAGACAGAGTGCTGATATAGCCGCAGATCGTCGATCGTGAATTGGGTCGGTGTCGACTGAAGTGGCCTGTAGGGTGCACCAATTATGATACGTCAGGTTGAGTACTCGCACTTTATGCCAAGACGCATGCAACTCTCACACTCTGGAAACGTCTCTGGGAATTTCACTCTGCGCCTCTTGCAGTTAATGCAACCATTCCTCGATTTCCTGCTCTTATATAAATTAATTGATGGAATTTATAAGTTGAAATAACGTATATAATAAGCAAGTATCTCAGATAAGTAAGTGTTTTAAAAATCCCTTATCCTCCTTAAATTTTTATTTAATTATAAAACTTTTAATAAGTAATAATACTATAGTTTAATAATAAGATAAATACTTTGTATATTCTTTAAGGTCTTTAAAATAACCTAAAATTAAGTCTTTAGTATATAATAAGTATATATAAAATCTCCTAGAAAACCCTTACTTATTATTAAAAGGGGATTTAATTTTAATATAATATATTTAATAAGCAAGCAACTTAATTAAGCAAGCAATTCACTGTATTATATAGCTAAAAATAGCTTACCTTATAGTAATTAGGACCTTAAAAAAAATAGTTAAAAATATAGAAAAATTATTTTTAGTAATAATATAATATTAACTATATTTTATATTTTTCTTAGATTTTCTAAAAAGATAAAGTAGCTTATTTTAAGACTTATATATATAGTATAAAACTTATAAGCTATTTTAAGCTTAATTTAGAATTTTAAAAGGTTTTTTAAAAACTGGATTTAATATATATAAGGTAGTATATTGCTTACTTAACTGCATTATTTACTTATGAAAAACTTTATAATCCCAGCGGTTCTATTATATATACCTTATATTTTCCACTAATTACTATAATATCTATTAGAGATAATTAGCACTAAGACTTTATAAGTATAGCTAATTTATTATAATTAATACTAATTTACTAAGATTATTACTAGTCCTAAGATAACCTTACTAATTAACCTTAAAGTACCTTTAGTATATAAATTATATTTAGTTATACTTTTATAGATTTAAGCTTACTAGCTATTATTAAAACTTCCTTATATTAATTAAGCCTAATATATATTAAATTTACTACTAAATATAATATTTTAATTATAGCTTAATTTAATATAATTAGACTTAACTATTATATAAAATATATTAGTTATACTAAGAAGTACTTATTAATTAGATTTAAATATAATATATACTTATTACTAAGATAATTATAAATAGCCTTATAAAGGTATTACTATTAAACGAATTGCGTGCGCCTTGATGCCTTTAATTGTATATGTATTATTAAACCAAATTAATGTGATTATGCTTGATTAATCTTCTTGTTCTCTCTGGTATCCTATTACCTTGCTTTTATGACTCGAGGTCTGTTAAATACACCGACGTCGGTGTATTTAAGATTTTATCATAACAACACCGACGTCGGTGTATCTAAGATTATTATGTAAGCCGCGTACGCGCCCTCTTGCAACGAGGCCCAACACACCGCCTTTTTGAGCTTCGATTCATCAATTGGCAAGCTACAGACCCTCAATTCCGCTTATTCCATCTATTCTTAGTTACCATGAGCTCAATTGGCGTCCCTCTTTCCTTCCCTGATGACGTTCTTCCTCCTGAAGGTCTGTACACCTCCAGGGACCAAGTCCGTGAAGCTATCAACGCTTGGGCAAAGCCACGAGGCTATGCCTTTTCGATCAGCAAGTCAAGGACCTATCCAAGTGGCAAAAGGGAGGCAGTCTTTACTTGTGACCGGGGATCGGGGCGTAAGCCTTCCACTTCAGCAAGTCACCGGGAGTCTTCAACCCGTTGGACAGGCTGCTTGTTCTCTGTGCTAGCAAAAGAAGACCGTATCACAGGTCATTGGCTTCTCAAGCATCGTGAAGGGACTTAATACCATATCCATAATCATGAACCAAGTCTGCATCCTACAGCACATCCCTCACATCGTCAACTGTCACAAGAGGATAGGATAGTAGTTCAAAACCTCTCTAATGCCGGCACCAAGCCAAGGAATATCAAATCCTATCTACAGGACCATTCAAGCACAATTGCTTCTTAACAGGATATCTACAACTGTATTGCAGAAGGCAAGAGAGCTCTTGCCAAAGGCCAAAGTAATATACATGCTCTTGCCAAAGAGCTTAATAACGAGGGCTTTTGGAGTCATATATGCCTTAATGACAGTAGCACAGTCACAGCTGTTATATTTGCACACCCTGAGTCACTCAAATACCTCAAAGCATACCCAGATGTGCTCCTGATAGACTGTACTTATAAGACTAACAAGTATAAGATGCCTCTTCTTGATATAGTTGGCATTAATGCTTACCAAAAGACCTTCTATATTATATTTGCCTTCCTTAGTAGAGAGGAAGAAAAGGACTTTACCTAGGCCCTTACTTAGCTATGGCAGTTATTTATTAAGCACCAAATTCGTCTTCTATCTATAATACTTATAGATTATTAGCTATCTCTAATAAATATAGTCTTATTTAAGCCCTACTTCCCTATATTAACTTTACTACTATGCATCTGGCATATTAATAAGGCAGTCCTTAGTAACTATATGCTGGCATTTGCAAAGGGTAAAGATTATACTAAAGGAATAAAGGAGTAGAAGGAGTTCTTTAATCTTTAGAAAGAGATCATATACTCAAAGTCTAAAGCAATCTTTAACGAGAGGCTCTATAGGTTCAGGGAGCAATATTAGGCTGACCACCTTGAAGAAGTTGGGTATATTATGACAATATGGCTTGAGCCTTATAAGGAGAAGTTTGTAAGGGTATGGACTAACCGGTGCCTTCACTTTGATCAGTATGCTACCTCACGTTGTGAAGGTATTTATCACCTGGTTAAGTCTTATATGAATAGCTTACAGGCTGATCTCTTTGAAGCCTGGAGAATCATTAAGCGTGTTATCATGAACCAGGTATCAGAGTTGAGGTCAGGCCAAGCAGCATAACAAGCAAAGACTCCAAATATCCAGTTATTAGGAGTGTTATTCAGCAATGTCTGTGGTTTTATATCACATCAGGCTCTCCTGAAAGTTAAAGAGTAACAGAAACGGCTTCTGCGTGAGCTCCCTGCCTGTACAGGCGTATTCCAAGTTACTACAGGCCTGCCTTGTGCCTATACTCTTTTGACTCTCCAACTGAGGTCAGAGCTGCTACAGATATTACACTTCCACCGACATTGGCTTTATCTAAGACCAGGAAACCCTAAGCTTATTATTCAGCCTCGCCGGTTATTCGATCATCGAGGAGCTGGATCAGTAGTGCCTCCAATAAGTACAAGGAGAGATCCTTCTGCATTTAAGTTTATTGAGAAATAGGTAAAAAAGAGGGCACCTCCAAAATGCATAGCATGTGGTGAAGAAGGCCACAAAAGGAATAGCAAGATATGCCCACTTTATCATAAAGATCTAAGACTGGCTACTACTGCTATATTTAAGCCTCCTCCTCATGCCCTCTCACTTAAGTCGTCTTCTCACGCTCCGGTTATTACAACTACGATGACTACAACAACAATTCATACAACAACAACGGTATATTCAGTATCAAGCTCAGCCAGTCCCCCTATGACCTATCCATCTCCGCCCCCAGCTATGCCGGCGAGATACAGGTATAACGAGCCCCAGGCTATCTATGATCGGTATATTACTACACGAGAAGAATGGTATAACACACAACCTCAGAAAGAGAGGAATGATAATGCATATAGGAGAGCCAAATGCCTGCCTGCAAAGTACTCAAAAAGGGATATCAAATATGCTCTTGAACGCCATCAAATGGGAGCACAATACCTGCTGGGAATTGGCCTAGGAAGAAGAGATTGGTCTAAGGAGGAGATTAATGCATACCTTGACTTCAATACAGCTGAAAATGAACGTATTAATAAGGCTGTAGAGGCTTAATTTGCAGAAAATCCTAATTGGGGTCGCAACGGCTTACAAGATACTATAGATAAAGGGATCCGTGATGGTGAAGTATAGCAATTATTATATAATAACTCAATAGGGTATAGTTAATATCAGTATATATTACTTAATTAATTTATAATATATACTAAATAAAGCAGAAAGAAAAGAACTATCTCTAAGTATATATATTATTACTTAATGGCGTTGAAGATAAAAAGAGAAGTCTTCGTGATATATATATATAGCCGGCTTACATAATAATCTTAGATACACCGACGTCGGTGTATTTAACAGACCTCTTATAACTCCTTTTAATTATATAATCGGCTTCTTCCTAAACTAAGGCTTATTTAGGCTAAACCACTTATAGGATTATATAATTATACTTAATTATATAATGCCACCAGTTTAATACACTCCCCTAGAGCAGAAACCTCTTAATATTTTAATTATCTAAAGTCCTACTTTAAAGTCCTTATTTTATTTTACTAGAAGTTATCTAAAGTTAATCTTATTATATCTTATTATTATATGCCTTACTATTATATATTAAATTATTCCCTATATTTATAATAGGTAAATTAATAATTAGGCTATTATTATATATTAATAATAAATAAATTATAGAGATAATAGATAGATCTTATAATTAAGCTAAATAATAGGCCTCTTAATTTTAAGATATAAAAGCCTTCTTTACTACTAAATCTAATCTCTTCTTTTTTTCTTTAAGTATTAATATTATATTTAGTATATGCCTCTCTTTTCTAGCTATTTAATTGCCTCTTTAAGCTTTATTTATTATTTTTAAAGTATATTTACTAATTATTATCTTTTATAGAATTTAATATATATCTTTAAATTTTTATATTATCTCCTATACTATTATTATTATATTATATATACTTTTATACTTTAAAATACTTATTTAAAGCTTAATAGCTAACTTTTAGATAATAACTTCTCTCTCTAAGCCTTCTACTATTAAGTAAGTTATTTACTATTATAAGTTTTAAATTATTAAAATAATTTACTAATATATATTTAATAAGGCTAATACTCCTCCTTGCCTATCTTATATTAAGATCTATTATATTAAGTATAAGGCATAGGTTGCCACTACTAATATAATAAATAAAAAACTATAAGTTTCTTTATACTTTATTTCTTTATTCTAAGCTATATTCTAATTATTTAATTTTCTTAGTAATACTAAGTAATACTAAGTTTTATATTTAGCCTGCCTTAATAGTATTATTACTAGTTAAAGTACTAGGGAGTATTAGGCTAAGCCAGGCGCCTCGTGTTATAAGCACTATAACCCTGGTAGTTTATGCCGCCTTATATAAGTAGTATAGACCTTGGCTTTAAGTTATATTTAGCTGATTTAAATTACATAGCCCTGCTGCTGCCCTACTAGCCGCCTTCTTTTTCCTAGACTATATCTAGCAGGATAAGTATCTTATTTAAAAAACTATAAATAATTTTATAGCTTATTTTATTATTTTAAATTATATTAACCTCTTAGGAATTTCTAGGAGAAGAATAAGTATTATACTATAGTAAAGGTTATTTTAAAGGGTATCCTTACTAGCTCCTTCCTCTTATTTAGCAACCCCTGCCTTACCTAGGTAAGGTATATTTTCTCTTTTTATACTATAGCTAGTAGTTTTTATTTTCTTTATAAAGGAAAGTTATACCCTTTAGGCTTTTAATTATTAATTTTAATTTTTAATCTCCCTTTTAAAATTTTATTTCTATAAATAAATATAATTTTATACCATGCAGTACCCACCTGCCGGTAATACCCACCTGCCGGTAAGCAAAAAAAATATTTCCCCATACAAAATGCAATTTTTCAACCATATATAGAAAATTCACTAAAAATAAAACCCATGAAATTATTTTCGAATTTTATTTTAGAATCAAATAAATTTTAATATATTCGCGGTATTTTGACCTCACGCCCTGCGCATATGCATACCACAGCTAACTCTTCCCCCTCCGAATTTAAACTCTCAACTTCTTCCATCCCTCCCACCTCGATCACATCCTCAACAGCATCCGCTTCTTCAATTTCCTAGTTTACGCCGGAAATAGTCTCACCAGCCACTAGAGCCTCCGCCAGTGTCATGAATCTTTTATTGGGATTCGGTATCGCCTTCCTCTTCTTGCCTCTACTCAACCGGCTAACTTCCTCCTCCAGACTGGCTATTCTCATGCTCAGAGAGGCGATCTTTAACTCTTAAGCTTCAAACCCTCTCGATATCACAGAATAGCGCCTTCTTGTTAACAGACTCTTGTTCTTCCCCAGATCTCGGATGTGGCGGCTAGTCTTTGGCGTATTATCAGAGTCGACTTGCCCATCTCGGTGGCCGTCCGACCCGGGCGTCATTTCCTTCTTATCCGGCTGGATCTCAGGATGTATAAGCGCTTTCCGCCGTGAAATCGGCCAGTTTCCAGTCACCCTCCAGCCTGAGAGGATATTTTTCTTCGTCATACCCACTTCCCTGGCCTTGGCATAGGCCTTAATAAAGTTAACCTTATCCACCGGCGCAGAATCGGTCAGGCTGGTCAGTTTTTAGAGCTCTTTGCAATAGGCAGCCTTGGATGCATTGAATGGGCCATTGTCAAGTGGTTATAGACCGTGAGAGCAATGAGCAGGCAGGTAACAGCAATATACGTTGTTTAAAAAGCACGTAGCCATCCACTCATCCTGAATTCTCAGTCAGCGCCGTCAGAGGGATTTCTGATCTAGAACAGGTAGATACTCACAGATACATGGCTCCTATGGCCATCTAGTATGATGAGCCTTGCATCAGACTCATCCGCCGGTTGCGTTTGAGGCAGATAGACCTCCTTTAGCCACTCGACTGCGATATGGTTATCCGTCCAGCCATTGTCGGACGTGATATAATACCAGTCGGCGACCCCCCGGAGCTCGTCGATAAACCACTGTTGCTGGAGCTCTTTACCTTTGAAGATAATCCCCGGCTTGAGAAGACGGCCATCTGCGGTGACGGCTTCCATAAAGGTAGTCCAAGTGCGGGACTGCGAGCCCTTGAGGAAGGCCTTCCTCCTAGGGTCGCTACTGCCAATGACCAAGGAATCCAAGCCTATTTTTTCAGTGGATTAGAGAGTTTCATAGCAAAAATAATCAATACTCACCAAATCCAGCCATAATCCCGCCCTCGTCAACATTAACCGTGTTCTCCGGTTTGATCCAGCCATATTCGCTCTCCCGGATATCAAAGTACCAATTGACGGCCATTGGGGTGAAGGAATTGAACCTTGCAGCTTCCTGACGTTTCCCCACCTTCGTCTTGATATTGGGATGGCGTTTAATGAATCTGGCTAGCCAGTGCATACCGATAGGCCTTTCCCGGCCCTGCTGTCTCAAGAGGGCAGCAACGGTGGCGCGGACTTGACTGTGGGAAGGAGCGTAGCCCAAGGCCTCTTGTCGAAGTATCCAGGTGACCAACCTGGACTCCTCCGACTTGGATAGCAGCTGGGCAGGCTGAGTGACCTCTGATTTTGACGGTAGGCCTCTTAATCGGTCAGAAAGAGTGGTTTGAGGGACGCCATTCTTCTGGGCAGCCTGATTCTGGGAGAGGCCATTATCAGTGACATCCAGGACGGCCTGGATAACATCCTCCTCCGTATAAGATAATCGAGGCATGTTTAAAGCGATTGAGGAAAGGTAGGAAAGAGAAAATTCTGGATGAAGCTTTGGGGAGGCTGGGTGATAAGGGAGGCATTTTGAGACATTTTACATTAGTGACGTGCGACCATGCCGCATACGTCATTAACTGGACAATGCTGGAATATTAAATTCCATACAATTCTTAATACAGCAGACATTTTCTTATGAAAAAATCTTTCCTTTTGATAAAGTACTGTGTAAGTAAAATTGGGCATTTTGTATGGGGAAATATTTTTTTTGCTTACCGGCAGGTGGGTATTACCGGCAGGTGGGTACTGCATGGTAAATTCTAAGGTATAAAAGGCATAAATAAAACTTAAGGCAATTTCTATAATATTATTAAAAGAGATCTTATATTTAAGATAGCCTTAAAGAGTAAAAACTTAGGCTTTAATACCTTAAAGAGCAGAAGCTTAAATAGAGAGCTTATTTTAAGTTATAAAGTAATAAGATAAAGCTTACTCTTTAAATATCTAATTTTTCTAGGATTTTCTTAATTAATCTTTTAATAAGATTTATATCTTAATATCCCTAGATATATTCTTAAATATTTATAAGTCTAAATAGCTTATAACTCTTCTTTAGCTTTATACCTTATAATACTTTTATAAGCCTATTTATAATTAGCTTTAAGCTTACTTTATAACTTAGAGATATTATTTTCTTTTAAATATACTCTTATAACTAATAGTTATAGATATCTATATACTAAAGTTTTATCTTTAGCTTTTATAAAGGAGTCTCTAAGAGATAAATTATCTATTAATTATTATAAATAAGGTATAAATCTGCATTTTATAGTTTATTATATAAGCTTTAAAGTAGCCTTTATTAAAATATACCCTCCTTAGCAGCTTATAAGAGGGCAAGTAATTCTGCCTTAGTTATTAAAGTAGTTATTATATCTTACTTATTTACTTACTATCCTATAAGCCCTCTATAGACTTTTATTATATAGCCTTATAAGCTTCTTTAGTTAAGAGTATTATCAGCAAATGATAAAGTTCTAGATATTATCTAATTAGATATTATATTTTGCAATTATATTCTCTATAAGCCTAAACTAATTGCAAATAATAGTCAGATCTTCGTATTTGGCCCTGTAATAGTTATATTTCCTCTGAAAACGTGTCTTAAGCTGTGGTTGCCGCTTAATAAAATTAATAGCCTAGCGCTTGCCAACTAGTGGTGCATCGCGATCAGTAAGCAGTCGATTTGCTATTTCTTTAATATTACAATACCAGGGAGGAAATCCTCGTGAATCTAGGTTAAGGATATACTCGACTATAACCTGTTCCTCTAGATCACTTAGTTTCCGTCAGCTGGGGATATAATTATCACAAGCCTGCCTGCCCTGAGATCGGTAGTGGAGGGTGCGGAAGTGGACGTCATAGATCTTTGCAGCTCGTCGTAGACTTAATTTTGGGTCTGCCTGATAGGCCTGAAGTGCAAGAATAATACGAGCCTTAGCAGTAGGTTGCGACATGTTATTTGGTTGAGAATTATTTGATCTGATAGTGTTGATGTAAGGTGAGGGGTTTTTGTGCCGCGCACTTATCTGTGCCGCACGCTTATCGTATACGTTATAGAGCATCGGATTAAACGCTCTATTTGTCGACTATATGCCTTTTTTAGCGGCCTAAAACACCCAACATCAAGAGGCTGAAGTAGGTGAGATGCATGAGCTGGCATGCAGAGCGTAATAATCTTCTTCTCCTCACAGTATCTCTCAAAATCGCGGAGTGGTGACTTTCATGACCATCAAGGATCAAAAGACGATAGGGACCAGTTGATCTATTAGTTGTAGACCGATCAAAGTGCTTTAGCCACTCAAGACCCAGCTCGTTATTTATCTATCCATTTTGGCTCATTGTAATAACACAATCGCCTAGGAGGTCGCATTCTCGGTACCAATTCGCAAGGTGATATTGGCCTACACCAATAATAAATGGCGCAATCAATTGACCTTCCGCATTGATCGCCTGGATTACTGTAATCTATTCCCGGTTTCTAGGCTGCACTGATTTTGGTCTTCCTTGCCTTTCTGAACCTGTGATAACTATTCCGGCCATAATATGGCCTATTATAAAGTCAGTCTCATCTAAGTTCCAGATATCATCTGATCTAATACCATACTTCGCGATTATATTCTATATAAGCCTAAACCAGCCACGAATAATAGATAGATCTTCTCATTTAGCTCTCTGATAATCATATTTCCGAAATAAACATATCTTTAGCTCTGGTTGTCGCTTAATGAAGTTATAAGCCTAGCGCTTTCCGATAGGTGATGCATCGTGATCTGTAAGTAGAGAATTGGCCATTTCTTCCATAAAACGCAGTTGCAAGGGAAATCCTCGCGAATCTAGGTCAAGAATGAATTAAACTATAATTTGCTCTTCTAGATCAGATAGTCTCCGTGAGTTTGGGATAGAATCGCATCGCGATTGAATGCCAATTTTACGCCGACGTAGCCTGGGCTCAGAGATCTCATATATCTTTGCAGCGCGTCGGGTACTTAATTTCGGGTTACTTTGAAGGGCTGAAGGGCAAGGAGGGTTCTGGCTTCATTTGAAGGTTGTGGCATTGTTAATTGTTGAGAAATATCTGATCAGATAAAATGTATGATGTAAGAGGGAAAAGTGCGTCGCTCGCTTGTCTGCGTCGCTCGCTTATCAAACACGTTATAAAAGAAAAATATATTATTTAACAGTCCTTAATAAAATAGTAATATGGCATTGCCATCATCATGGTGTGGAGCCACCTCTGCATTTACGTCGTCTTCTTAGCAAGCGAGACATCATCGTCCAAATGACTGAAGACATACTAAGCACTTCCTTTGCCATCCGAGACCATTCTGCGAAACATGGCCTCAAATTCGTGAAATGCCTCTCTCCTTGGCCTTTCAATGCCTTCCCATCGCTCCCGCATCATATCAACCGTGATCTCGTCATGCAGGGTGCCTTCTTTGGCTGTTAGGTGACTCCACGTCTCATCAGCGAACTCATCTAAGGGAAGACCAATAGCCTTCTGCCCCGCCTTTACAAGGTCAGATTGGAGGGCGTGCAATTCGGTTTGGACAGCAGGAGGGATTATTTCAATCACACGGATATGCTGCGTTTCAGGGCTGGATGGTGCAGAAAGTTGGGAGCGCAATGTCCAAGCCAAGGAGCGTAGGGCTGATTTCGTCGCGCAGTAGTTGGCGCAACGGGCGACAGGGACGATGGCGAGACCAGACGATACAAGCACGATCGAGGCAGGTGTCGGGTTGGGCGAAGCCTTGCCAAGGGAAATGAAGTGCGGAAGGAAGAGGGAGATGGTATGTAAGGGAGAGAGATAGTTGGTGTGCACCTCCGATGTGAGCAAAGAGCGTGAGATGGTTTCAGGACGCGTAAAGTCCACAGTTCGCTGGAAGCCAGCATTGAGGACTATGCAGGAAAGGCTAGGGTACGCTGTTACGATTCTGCAAGCGAGATGAGAATGCATTGCGGCAATGAGGTCGACGGCAGGCTTACTTTTCAACCCAGGCCGGGAGAGCCTCCAGGTTAGACACGTCAAACGGCTCGGCAACGACTTTATCAGGCCCATGCTTCGAAACAAGCTCATCGAGCCGGTCGCTGCGACGTCCCACAGCAATGACGAAGATATCGTCTGCAATCATGCGTTCGGCCAAGGCTCGGCCAATTCCCGCCGTGGCGCCGGTGATGAGGACGGTCCTGTATGGGAACGGCATCTTTTGATTTTGATATGTAGCTAGGTCTTTAGATTTTGGCTTTGGGCTTTGGTACTTGTAAGTTAAGATGCACCTCATTAAAAGATTTGCTGGGCAATTGACCGTATTTATTTTACATCACTCGGCGCAATATCATCCCGCTTACTGCTGCTTATAAAACTGTCTGGTTGCAGGGAAGAAATTAGGCCGGGCTCTTGGGCTGTAGGGTCTGCGCTATTTAATTGCGAGGATATAATCCGAGTAATGCCACCTATATTCTGCTTGACCTATTGCGAACCCCTTATCTCTTTTCTTCCTAATATCATGCAACCAAACTGCTTATATAAAATACAAATAAATATGCCAATATGAAATAGCATGAAACTCTCAGTAAGACACAATCTGTTCCATATAAATAACTTCAATTTTGGCCAAGTACTGTGCCAGTGAAGTTTGACATTTTGTATGGGGAATTCTTTTTTTTGCTAACCGGTAGGTGGGTATAACCGGCAGGTGGGTACTGCATGGTACCTGATAGTTACATAAGCCTATGTGTCTATGAGATGTTGATATAAAGATTATGACTCGCTTCAAGGGCTTCGAGCTGTTTAATTACTAGAGGTTGATGTTATCTGCTATCGTGCTTTTTGTTTTGGTGTATCTTGTTAAACCAAAATTGATGTGATTATGCTTGATTAATCTTCCTTGTTCTCTCTGGTATCCTATTACCCCGCTTTTATAACTCCTTTTATTTAGTTATATAATTAGCTTCTTCCTGAACTAAAGCTCATTTAGGCCAAACCACTTATAGGATTGTATAATCACGCTCAATTACATAATGCCACCGGTTTAATACACCCCCTTAGAGTAGAAACCTTTTAATACTCTAACTATCTAAAGTCCTACTTTAGAGTCCCTGTTTTATTTTACTAGAAGTTATCTAAAGTTAATCTTACTATATCTTATTATTATATACCTTGCTATTATATACTAAATTATTCCCTATATTTATAATAACATACATAATAAGCTTATCTCACAGACAAGCATGTGTTACAAAAAATCTTAACCTTTAAAACAGAAATCGCCAGAAAAGCACAATAAACTCTCTAATTAATTAAAATCAATTACTATCTTCTTCTTCAGATATTGCAATGACTATTTGATATGTCCTTGCGTTATGCCCCGTCTTACCGCATCCTCCACAGCGCCTTTCCCTCGGTTGCGCCGACCCTCCTTGACTACCACTTCTCGACGATTTGCCCTCGACCTGCCTATCTATATTCATCTGATTAATTACTTCCCTTGCTTCCCCCACTATTATTACCCCTCCTTTCTGTAGTCTGGTCCTTTTTGCCCTTCGATGCCGGCTTAGTGTTTTATTTGCCTATTAAAGATCATAGACCTAAGCTCTTAATAAGGCGTTCTTATGTATTATTGCCTTAGTCCCCTTAGTAAGCGACTTTAATGCTTCTAGAATTGACTCTAGGGAGCTACTTTTATATCTTCTAATTTATTTATTAAGGTATTTAGATTAAGATTAGGCCTTAAGGATAGTCCTGGGTATCTTTAAAACCCAAGCGGCAGAGGGGCCGGCCTCCTCCTTAACCGGCGTTGGAGTCCATAGCTGCACATTAAGCTTCGATACCACGCTTTCCGGGTCAAGAGGAGCAAGCCTAGCCCCTCTAAAAGCTGCCTTGATATTTTTCTCTATTATAGTGGCCTAAAATGCTATATAAAAGGCAGGAAAGAACTTGGTCTTAGAAACGTGGGTTATAGAGCATCGGATTAGATACTTGATTTCTTGCCTATAAGCCTTCTTAAGTAGGCTAAAGCATCTAATATCAAGAGGCTGAAGTAGGTAAGATGAATGAGGCGGCATATAGAGCGTAATAATCTTGTTTACCTAGTAATATTTCTTAAAGTCGAGAGAGTGGTAACTTTCGTGTCCGTCGAGGATCAGGAGATGATAGCAACCAACTGATCGCGTGTTTATGCATCGTTTAAAGTGCTTCAGCCACTCAAGGCCTAGCTCGTTATTAGTCCAGCCATTTGGAGATATTGCAATAGCCTAGTCGTCCGGGAGGTTACTTTCCTGGTACTAGTTGGCTAGGTGATATTGGCCGGCACCTATGATGAACGGCGTAATCGCCCAGCCTTCTGCATTAATCGCCTAGATAATAGTAATCCATTCCCGGTTTCCAGGCTGCACTGATTTTGGTCTTATACGCCTTTCTAAGCCTGTGACGACCATTCCGCTTATAATCATACCTATTAGAAAGCCAACCTTATTAAAGTTATAGATATTAGCCAGGTTAATACTATATTTCGCGATTATATTTTCTATAAGCTTAAACCACTTTTAAATCTCTGTTGGGTCTTCGTATTTAGCCCTCTGATAGTTATATCTGCGAAAAAACCGCATCTTAAGCTCTTTATATCACTTAATGAAGTTAGAAGCCCAGCCCTTGCCGACAGGTGGCGCATCGCGGTCAGCGAGCAATCGGTTAGCTATTTCTTCTATACTATGCAGTCGCAGGGGAAATCCTTGCAAATCTAGGTCGAGGATAAACTGAACTATGATCTGTTCCTCTAGATCAGATAGTTTCCGTGATTTAGGGACCCAATCGCGTCGAGACTGCATGCCTCGCTGGCGGGGACCTAGTTTCTGATGACAGACTTGGTATATTAATGCGGCGCCTTAGATGCTTAATTTTAGATTATTTTAAAGGGCTTGCAGGGCAAGAAGAATTTTTACTTTATTATTTAACTGAGATATCTTTAATAGTTAAGAATTATTTAATTAAATATTAAGAGAAGAGAATAAGGGATTTTTGTAATATATGCTTATCTGTGATATAAGCTTATTATATATATTAGGTAAATTAATAATTAGGCTATTATTATATATTAATAATAAATAAATTATAAAAATAATAAATAAATCTTATAATTAAGCTAAATAATAAGCCTTTTAATTTTAAGATATAAAAGCCTTCTTTATTATTAAATCTAATCTCTTCTTTTTCTTTTTAAGTATTAATATTATATATATTAAAACTAGTAATAAACTATAATAAATTACAGAACTAGAGATATATAAATTAAAGGAAATTAAAGATATATAAAAGACTAATAGATAAAAAATATACTTAATTAAATAGAAAAACTACCTAGAAAGTAAAAATACATAGAAACTAATAAAACACTTTATAAATACCTAATAACTTCTAAAGAACTTTTACTAATAAGATTAAAAGATAAAGAATTAAAGTTAAAATCTCTAAGACTAAGAGAATCTTAATTAATACTTTTAAGATTTAAAGACTAAAGCTCCTTAAAAGCTTTATATTTATAATAACTTAACTCTTTAGCTAACTTATCCTCTCCTTCAAGACCCTAAATACTATAGCGAAATTTAAACATATAATACTCCTTTACCTTATTTTTAGTCTTTTAAATATAAGATAGATAATTAGTAGCCATAGCTATATATACCTATAATATAGCTAACTCTTTATAAAGTTTTAAACAATCTTTACTAGCCTCCTCTTTATCCTTATTTAATTTCTTCTCTTAAGAAATTAATTTCTTAACTAAAAACTATTGGCAATTAAATAAATAAAAAAGAAAAGAAATAATATATAAGAAGGCACTACCTAAGTACTATTACAAGACTACTTATAATAAATATACTTATTATAATAAGAAGAATCTACTATTATTAAACACTCCTTCTAGTATTTAAAATAATAAAAACATAGTATATTAGTAAGCTTATATAATAACTTAATACTCTTAGCTAAAAATTTATACTCTTTAGTTTTTTAATTAGTAAACTTAAAAATATAACTAAATATCTTATTAATAATATATATTAATAGAAAAATATTTAGAGATATAAGTTAAAACTAACTAAATAAAAAATAAATTAAGTCTACTTTAAGGCCTTAAGGATAAGACCTAATAGAAAGGAGAAATTATGTTATAACCCTAGTAGTTATATTATATATACTTTATAAAAAACTTATATAAGATATTAGCCCCTTAATAACTATAGACTAATTAGAGCTAGATCACCTCATAGACAGGATTACAATGCTCTAGGAACTACTATAATCTAGGATTACTATAATCTAATTCTCTTAGTAATCCTTTTAGATTACTTTAGTATATAGACTATATTCATTAGCACCTTCATAGACTTAGCTTACTAGCTATTAATAAGACTTCTTTACATTAATAAGCCTAATATATATTACTTAATTATTAAGAGACGTAATAACTAACCTGCTTAGTATTAACGCCCTATGCTATCTGCAAATATAAACCTAGTATAGACTAAGTTTCCCTGTTTGAAACCACATTCATCACACTTGTCTAGTGCACTCGCCTATCAACCACGTTAGCAGTTATTACATGACTAAGCAGACTGCTAGGCACGGCGACCGCTAGAGGCACAGCTAGCTGTGCCTCTAGATATCCTTATGTAAGCTCAATTCATAGATGGCACAACGCTTACGCGGCCTCAACTCAAACCTTCCAATTCAACGATTAATATTACAATTAAAGCAAATTGAAGCTATTACACTATTCTATACTTAAAATAGATCTAACTAATGTATTAAATTGCTTCCCCGATGATGTTCTCCCACCTGAAGGCGAGTTTCCCTTATAAAAAGACCTTATCACCGCCATCAATGCCTAGGGCCGAGATCGAGGCTACGCCTTTATAGTCAAGAACTCTTAGAAGACCTCCAGCAGAAGGACCAGGGTTATTTACTATTATAATCAAGGCATAAAGCCTGCTTTAATAACAAAGATACAAAAAAGGAATACTATATTATGCTATATAGGATGCCTCTTTTCTATTATAGCCAAAGAGGAAGCAAGTAGGACTACATAGTCTCTAAAGTATCGCCCTAATTATAGTCATCATGAATATAACCATAAGCTGAGCAACGCTCTAGCATATCCTACTTATCATCAGTTATTAAGCCCGGATAGATTAATAGTTAGGCAACTAGCCAATGCAGGTGCAACACCAAAGGTTATCACATCACATCTGAGGAATATAACCGGAATACTTGCTATGCAGAAGGATATCTATAACTGCATTGCATAAAGCAAGCGGGAGCTTGTTCAAGGTCAAAGTAACATATATGCCCTTATAATGCAGCTTGAATCTGAGGGCTTCTGGAATCAAATACGCCTTGATGATAGTAGAGTTACGGTAGTGTTATTTGCATATCTAAAGTCTCTTGAATACCTTAAATCCTATTCTGAAGTGCTTATATTAGATTATATATATAAGACTAATAAATACAATATGCCCCTTCTTAATGCTATTGGTGTTAATGCTTGCTAATAGTCTTTCTGTATTGTATTTGTATTCCTTAGTGGCGAGGAAGAAGCTGACTATTAGTAGGTTCTTATATGGTTGCAGTCTCTTTATAAGGCTATAACTATAGACTTTCCTTCTGTGATACTTATAGACTGGTGCCTTGCCTATATGAATGCCGTAGCTTTTACCTTTCTACAGTTAGTATTATTACTATGCTTGTGGCATATTAATAAGGCGGTATTACGGCATTGTATAGATGCATTTATAAAGGATTTGAAAGATTATAAAGGGCAAGAGAAGTGGAAGGAGTTCTACTCCTTGTAGCATGATCTTGTTGCCTCTAGTAACGAAGATATATACTATTAGAAGCTTGGTGAATTCAAGAAGTATCTACCTGACTACACAAGTCAGATTGGCTATATCACGGAGACCTGGCTAGATCTCTACAAGGATAGATTCGTTAACGCTTGGGTCGACCAACACCTTCACTTCAACCAATTCGTCACATCACGATGTGAGGGTATTCATCAACTGATCAAGTTATATCTCAAGACTTCCCAGCTTAACCTCTTTGAGGCGTGGAGATATATTAAGCTAGTTGTGATGAACTAGTTGGCCGAGCTTAATAGCAACCGGGCAAAACAGCAGGCTAGCTTTCCTTTAAAGCTATCCGGGTCAATATACGGCAATATCCGTGGTTGGATATCACACGAGGCCCTTCGGCTTGTTGAGTCCCAACGATCTCGGCTATTGCATGAGCTTCCCTCCTGCACAGGCACTTTCAACAGAACTCTTAGGCTGCCATATGCTCATACGATTCAGCCCTTGATATATAATAATTAGCTATTATAGATATATTATTTCTACTCGTATTAGCGAATTTAATGCAATGGTAACCCTTAACTTCTTATTAAGCCTGCTGTATAGTTTAGTCGCCTTTAGGCCACATCAGTGTTACCTATAATAAGCATATAATGAGAGCCTTGTGTATTTAAGGCAGTTAAGAATATAATACGAACTTGGGCACCACCAATATGCTCAAAGTGTCATTAGTCAGGTCATAAAATGAAGTCAAAAGCATGCCCCTTACGCTGGGAACATATCTCACAGACTCTAACTCAGGCCTTAATAACTATAGCTCCTACTCAGACTTCTATAACAGTTCATACTGTAACACACACAGTATCAAGATCAACAACACGTTCATTATCCCCAGCTAGCCCTGCAGGAGTCTCAGCAGTATATATAACAACAGAGACAACAACAGAGACAACAACTTAGATAATAACTATTACTACGACTTCTCCTGTGGCCGGGCTATTAATAGTTACTACATAAAGTGAGGCTAATATATTAAGTTATAAGGATCCTTATGCTATCTATTAACGCTATAAAGTAGATTAAGAGGCGTGGTATGCTATACTGACTTAGGGAGCAGTAAAGACTAACTAATAGTACTGCAAGGCTATAAAGCTGCCTTAGCATTATAGTAAGGCTGAATATGAATGGTGTATTGATTAGAAGTAAATAGGTTGTTACTGTAGGATAGGAAGAAGTACTTAAGATTAGACTAAGGAGGAAATAATGAGCTATCTTGACTTTGATAAGGCTGAGAATAAACAAGTTGAGAGGAATGTTAAAAAGGAGCTATAGGCATAGCGTTTTATGACTTATCGTGGATCTGATTATATGTGGAAGGCGGCAGGCCGGGATCACGAGGCTCAGCAGCAGGTATTGTGGCACGCACAGCAGAGGGTCACATAAGAGAGGGTTAAAAGAGCCTTGATTCTATGCTAGAAGGGGGTCGGCAGTGATCCTTATATACTAATGGAGCGTTGATCCATAGGTGGCCAAGCGAACCAATCGGGCCAAACCCACCTTTCGACAGGTATACCAACATCGGAACCATCATATCTAAATTGGGTTACAATCGGTCATATGTTATCCGCTGCATAAGAGGAAGCATAAGTCATGTTTATCTATCTTCAATGCTTCAAATAGCTAGAAATACAGTAAATTGGATGTGAATAGCCTCACTTACATATATCACGCTTACATAAGGATATCTAGAGGCACAGCTAGCTGTGCCTCTAGCGGTCGCCGCTAGGCACAAACACAGTGCCTGAAGCGATTGGGCCAAAATGATCCTTTTAGTAATCGCTAAGCCCCATTTAGTGATTGCTCAGCCCCAATCCTTTCTATTAGAAGGATCTCAATTCCACTTTAATTATACATGGTTATCCATGTACATGATCTCCTCTCCAAACGGAATTCAGTTTAATACCCTTGCGTTTAAGGAGTTAAGCTTCTTTAAGTTCTCTATATTTAAACTGCGTAGTATCATAGACATAACTAGGCTGTGCAGATCCTGTATTGAGAATCCTTTAATCAAAATCCTTTGCAAAACTTCTTTCTGACGATGGCCAGATCATTTAGAAATGGATAGAAAACGAGGCTATGCAGCCGAGTAAGATAATATAAAAAACCGCATCACCTCTAGCAAGAAACAATAATCACCCGACTACTTCTGCTTCATCACAATCAATCATTTTCAAGACTCTACAGCCATGGCTCCTACTATACCTCGAATGGCGGCCTTTGGCCTTTTACTCCTCGGTTTACCTTGCACCACTCTCGCTAAGCCAATAGAAATCCAGCCACGCCAAAATGTCCCTGGCGACACGCCTTTCGTTAGCTTTGATGCTTGCAGTGATTCTCAACGTCAGGATATCGAGAAGGCTTGGGCCGATGTGGTCACGCTTGTCGGCGTTTCAAAACAGTTTAATCCTCCCGGGACGATCGAGTCAAGAATCTTCGGAGATGACATCAACGTAAGATTCGAGGATATATCCCGTATATACAGTGAGAGCCTCTGTTTTCTTGTCTCAAGCTGCGAAAGTCACGAGCTAACTAGTAGATAGCTATCTTCCACAATATTGAGGAATTGAGTAAGAATGGGCGCAAGATGCAGATTTCTTGCCAAGATATCTACCAGGACCATAGGGCGGCGAATGACCAAGTTACATGCGGAAACGTGATTAAGTCTTCGTCTGGCTCCATCGGCGCCTACGCATTTTCCACGGAGGCGACTATCGAGAAGTCCACCATTGTTCTTTGCGAACCCTTTTGGGCGCCCGGCCAAGAGTTTTTGGGGGAAATAGTCGACAATCTACGAAAAGCGCCAGAAGATGACAGAAAGAACCCGAATCTGATGATCGGCAAGGGTAAAATTCTACTTCACGAGCTGACACACCTTACCGCACTGGCAGAGGAGTCGACGAATGACCGTAAGTGATTTGTGTCGCAAAGATAATTGAGCAACAAGTGCTGACGGAATTCCTAAGCTATTGTCATCGATCAACTTCTCAATGAAGACTCGAATGTGAAGGCTTATGGGATCAAAATGGTGGAAAGACTCGCCAGAAACAAGAATTGGCGCGCTCGTACGGCCAAGAATGGTAGGCAGCAAGCAACCTCTACAAGACTTGGCACTGACTGGTTCTTTTCTTTACAGCTGATAGCTATGCGTGGTATGCAACCGAGAAGTACTTTGAAGGCATGTTTGGCACTCCCAACGCAGCCTATGAGAAGAGAGATGGAGATGAGGATGATACTTCGCCCGAGCAACCTGCGCTTCCCGCAGTTCCCACCAAGGCACTCAACATTATCCTCGAGAACAAGCGCCACGGAGTCCCGAATGACAAAGACTTTTACGACACAATGAACTGGCTATTCTACTCCACCGACTATGGGACTGCATCCCAATGTGCGCTCAACCCCGCTCTCGCCACTCATGCCGACGTATCCATTGCTACCCTATCGATTAATGCTCTGAAAGACGACCACTTTCCTGGTGGCACATATGATGTCAAGACTCAAGATGGAGACTGCCAGTATAAGAACGATGGTACAGGAAACCCAGGAGCCTTATGGTGTGGTGATCAGGGACATTCATGCAGGGCACATCCGGACAGACGGACCTACACTTATTGCCGCGGTCTTGACGCGTCTGCACAGATTAATCATGCAGCTATGGTTGTTTGTGAGTGGTAGTCTTGAGGTCTTGGTCACAGAGGGTGCTCGCTGGTAGATTTGAAACCGATGTTAGTCCTGACCTTGGAGTAATCGGCAGGACTGGTGGAAAGCTGGATAGTTTATTGTCTTCAACCTTGTATATATATGTTAATATTTCTATCTCCAAGATTTATTACTGTGGTACATATACAGACCTACCCTGAAAAAGCTATACAACCTTAATATGTAATGGGAATGTAGGCTGTGGCGAGACTTTGTGACCCAAGACTGGCAAACCGGTAGTGAATGCTGGGCTATTCGCTGGTCCACTCCTATCTGAAGATGCTATAAGGCCAGCTGTCGGAGGCTTGGCTATTTTAGACCTGAATTCTGTCCAGGCTACGTGATGCGAATGAAGCTGAAAGAGTATCAAGGTATCCCATAAGCCTTGGACTACAATAACGTCAAAGGTGTGATTTCAAGATCCAGCATACTTGAAATCGACATATCAGGTCCTTCAAGTTAATATAAAAGTAATATAGACATTGATTTGAGCGTCCGGTGATGATGCAACTGTGCTTTAGGCCTTGTTCAGTCTCTTAGCCTCAATCTGCACCGACTCAGGAATCCATTCCTCCAAACTCTCACCCACGGGTTTCCAACCAAGATACTTTCTCGCCCTCTTCGCCTCACCACGACTATTCAATCCCCACGAAAGAGCCTGGAATCCCAACTTCTTCTGCGCCTCATCAACATCGAGAACCTTGGTCTCATCAGTATCAATAAGGCCCTGCTTCTTAGCCTCCTTGGCAATGAGAGCAGAGATTTGGCTCCATTTATGTTTACCGTTCTCGGCGAAGAAATAACCCTTTGGACCCCAAATTTCCTGCTCGTCAGACTATTTCTCAGATGATGCAGCGCGGTCGGAGAGAAGAACGATTAGGTTGGAGAGATCATGAACGTGCACGTTGTCCCACTCTGTTTCGCCGGCGCCGATGATGGGGCCAAAGCCCTTCTCGAGAGTCGTCTCGGTCAAGCCTGGGATTTGCCTACTTCGCTGATTGGCGGGTCCTCGGCCGGTTCCGTAGATGGTGGGAGGGCAGACGATGGTGACCTTTACTGCGCTAGGATCCTTGGCGGCTTCGTCGAGAACGATCTTGTTAACATCGCGATGAAAAGCGGTGTCGGGCAGCGAGGTGACCTTGTCGACTCCTTCCAGATCGTTGTAGGCTTGTTCGGGGAGAGGAGCCTCTCCATAGCGCTTGTTGTCCATGTCATACCAGCAGAGAATGCCTGTGCCACTGATGTGAATCCAATAGCCGGGGCTTGAGCTTGAGTGGGAAGATCGTAGACCGGCAGCGATAGCTTTAGCAGCACCTTGGTGATCGGAACTCTCAGCGGTATCTACATTGGTCAGTATCAAAAAACGAACAAAAGAACTCTCAGGTCACGTACGAACAACAATGTCGGCCTCAGAAGCTGCCTTCTCAATGACCTTGGAGTCATCCAACGATCCGATCGCCAACTTCACATCGGGATATTGCTTCTGCACATCCTTTCCCTTATCCTTACTTCGGACAAGGATGGTATACTTCTAATCAGGATGCGCTTTATGCACTGCATAGAATGCATCACCTCCAATGAAACCGGTGGTGCCAGTACTAAGCGAGGGGTCAGCGTCAGCTTACGGTAACATTGGGAGGGAACCTTACATAAAGACGCTTTTTGCAGCCATTTTCGTAAATTCGTTCAGATTAATCGTTTGACTTGAGTTTAATGATTTTAATGGTGTTTTTGACAAGTCACATTGAGCTCTCTTCTAGAAATTTCCTAACAGCAGATCCAAAGGCCAAGTCCGACCAGATGAATTGGTTCAATATGTCGCTTGTATCCGACCACGAACAGTGAAGGCTGGGTCTTTCGAAACCCGTCGAACGCAAAAGTGCGGTGTAACCTGAACGGACAGGCCCATCTGGAGCAAACACTCCGCCAATACATATTAACCAAAGCAACAAGTCCGCATGCTCGTCCCATACGGGCTCATAACGGACTTTTTCAATTTCTTTAAGGAGTTGTGCTGTAATATTGGACTTGCAAGTTAGCAAACACTCCCACGGGCGTGATGGGAGACCTACGGGAATCACTAAAGCGCACCAAACTTTGCAGCATAGCATTACTAAGCATATGTACGCTGCGAGATGGCAAGCTTTGGATATAGGACAAGTATTTGGGAGGGCCTGGAGACGAGCTTGGATGGATGCTGTATGGCTGTTTATGTTTACTGTTGAGACTGGACGGCCGGTTCGTTGATAAATGTTTCTGATACACTGGAGAGCATGGATATCTCTGACTATATCCAAGAATTCTTGGTTGAATAAGTGAGAGCGTAGTTGGAAGCCCGGCGGTAGCTCAAAGAAGTCTGGGGCTACTGTCTCGCTGCCATTGGAGTTCGGTGAAAGTGGTATGGTCGACTATGCGTTTTGAGCCCACCACGATTGACGAGTTCAAGTCTTGCCTATAAAATAGTAAGTGCAAGCTCAGGATGTTTCAGATGTACATACCAGAATATGGCGCGCTTGATACCTTGTGTGAGATTAACTACCACTGGTTCACAGGCCTTGAGGAGGTACTGTATTGCACCCATGTGAAGTTGAACTTGGGAAGTTGTGCCAAGCCGGGCCTAATGGGTCAGTGTAAGTATATAACTAAGCGGAAGATCCAGGTAACTCACCTCGACGCCGACAAGCAATAATATCGCACCGATGGTTGACTCCGAAACGACTTTGTCGGGCACACTTATTCTTTCACGGGTATGCTGGATCGCTTGGCCTCGGTATACGAGGCATTCTTTATTGATGACCCCGCCATTTGCAGTGAAAGCCAGCGACAGCATCACGGCATTTAACAGCGCGGGATCCACAAGCCTAGATCAGAACACTGATTGGAAGTTCTGAAAGTCATCCTCAACGCTGAAGATAGGCTCGGGAGCTTGACGTGCGTTAACTGGAATTCATTAGCAAGATGGCTAGGGGTTCATCAGAGAACTCACAGTCGTTCAGTAGAATCTGTAGCCGTTTGGAGTCGGCGGGAAGACTTTGGAAGGGATCAAGTAGGCTTGCTGATAGTGAAATAGGCGATGGGATAGTGCGCTTGGTGCGTTGCCTCCTGCAGATACTTCTCGTTTGTTCCCGTTCATCTTCTATCGTTCTAATAAAAAAATGCTGCATCGATTCCTGTTTTAGCTGTCTCTTTTTCTGTAATGCCTGTTTCACTGCATGTGATCGAGCGAGGCGCTTGGCAGCCTTATCGCTGGTCTTACCATGCAGTACCCACCTGCCGTACGTACCCACCTACCATACAGCAAAAAAAAAATTCCCCCATACAAAATGCTATTTTTTAACTATATGTTAAAAATTTACTAAAAATAAAACCTATAAAATGATTTTTAAATTTCGTTTTAGAATGAAATAGATTTTAATATTTTCGCGGTATTTTGACTTTATGCCCTACGCGTGTGCATACCACACCTAATTCTTCCTCCTCCGAATTTGAACTCTCAACTTCTTCCATCCCTCCTACCTTAATCACATCCTTAACAGCATCCGCCTCTCTAATTGCTTCGTTTACCTTAGAAATAGTCTCACTAGTTACCAGAGCTTCTGCTAATGTTATAAATCTTTTATTAGGATTCGGTATCGCCTTCCTCTTCTTGCCTCTGCTCAACCGGCCAACTTCCTCCTCCAGACTGGCTATTCTGGTGCTCAGAGAGGCGATCTTTGACTCTTAAGCTTTAAACCCTTTCGATATCACAGAATAGCGCCTTCTTGTTAACGGGCTCTTGTTCTTCCCCATATCTCGGATGTAGCGGCTGGTCTTTGGCGTATTATCAGAGTCGACTTGCCCATCTTGGTGGCCGTCCGACCCGGGCGTCGCTTCCTTCTTGTCCGGCTGAATCTCAGGATGTATAAGCGCTTTCCGCCGTGAAATCGGCCAGTTTCCAGTCACTCTCCAGCCTGAGAGTATATTTTTCTTCGTCATACCCACTTCCCTGGCCTTGGCATAGGCCTTAATGAAGTTGACCTTATCTACCGGCGCAGAATCGGTCAGGCTGGCAAGTTTCTGTAGTTCTTTTCGATAAGCAGCCTTAGATACATTAAAGACGCCATTATCCAGCGGTTGCAGCCCATAAGAGCAGTATGCAGGCAGGTAACAGCAATATACGTTGTTCAAAAAGCACGTAGCCATCCACTCATCCTGGATTTTCAGTCAGCGCCATCAGCGGTATTTCCGATCTAGAACAGGTAGATACTCACAGATACATGGCTTCTATGGCCATCTAATATGATAAGCCTTGCATCAGACTTATCCGCCGGTTGCGTTTGAGGCAGATAGACCTCCTTGAGCCACTCGACTGCGATATGGTTGTCCGTCCAGCCATTGTCGGACGTGATATAATACCAGTCGGCGATCGCCAGTCTGCCCGTGCAAGGCACCAGCAATTCGCAGGTCTGGTGGGGAACTCCCGAGGGAGCCATTGAGACAGCCATATTCAACCGAAATCCATCACAATTCGCCGGTCCGTCGACGATTTCCGATACAGGTTCTTGTCTAGCTTCCATATCTGTCAGCGCTACCAACCAACAGATTTGGTGGATTACGGAAACCGGGGCGATTGATGGACAAATTAATACCGGTAACGGATGGGCGTCGCCCGGGACGGGAGCTGGCGAAGCAATTCCCTTCAACGTAGCGGGTACAGCTTCAACAGCCAACGGTGGTTCCATGACAAGTCTCGTACTGGAGGGCAATACTGGAGCACTACTTTTCTGGGTCGACCCCAAGGGTGCCATCGGTTGCTGCAGATGGCTTGCTAGCTCGGGCTGGCAGGCTGTCTTTGATGCACTTCCTCCCGGAACAGCAAACGCCACTACTCAGCTGTCTGTACTGTCTGTCGGCAGTGGTGCCTACCTATTCTGCGTTGGCCCGGGCGGTGCAGTTGTGGGTGCCAGTTGGTCCAATGCCTCCAGCGCTACCTTGGGTCTCATGACCCAATTTACAGTTCCGTCATCTGGCAATGCAGCGCCTGGGGGAGGATTGGCTTCCTTCAGCGTAAGTGCACAGGAGGTTGCGGTCGTATGGACAACACCAAGAAATAACGTCGAAATGGCCGTTCTGAATGAGAGTGAACCGTTCCAAAATCTACAGCGACCTATTACTGTAGCTCAGTCTGTTCTAGGAGGGACTGATATCGCAGCCTACTCTACGGGAGCAAACCAGTGCTCCATTTGGTGGATTGGACAGGCAAGTGATCTCAGGAGGACCAACGTGGATCTGACCAAGTTCCGAGCAACATTGACGCCCGACTGGCCTGTGTTCGAAGAGGTTGGCCCTGGTTCTTGCAAGCAAATGCGGTCGCTTATTGCTCAGAAAGTATCCGGAACGCAAGTTGACCTCTTGTATGTTAGCGCGAACGATACTGTTGCAGGGTTGTTTTATACTTTTAGTAACGGAGCTTGATTGTTGTTCCTAGAGCTCTGTATGCACGTCTCGGTATTATATTTAGATTGAATTCAGTCTTCACCGTGCACCTAAATCTATCCATCAGAATAGCATAGTGACTTTGGTTCTCACGCTGGGAAGAAGCGGTCTTACGGGTGACGAAAGATCACCGTTGCATCTTATCGCTTTATCTTATCTTATCTGGATAGATCCACCCACTACTGGTATTAATAATGGACATTGAGTTGAAAGCGTGCCGATTTACCCTACGCCAATCTCCATGGCAATCAATTGTTTGTCAGTAACAGGAATCATGCCGAATAGTCCTGTAAGCAGGTATGTTTGCTGTATTACTGGAAGACTATAGTTACTGAAATTATTACTATAAGCCCCTCGTCTGCTATGTCAGCAATCAACACGTGTGCGGCTGAACAGGCCACTCAAAATTGAGATGCCGCTTGAGTTGCCTAACTTCCAAAGCAATATCAAACCCTATTGTCAAACATTCCAAGAACTTTCTGCAGCCCAGGAAGAAACATAGAATTCTTAACATCCACAAGGTACAAAAGTTTCTCTATATTTCACCCCATTTAACAGGCTCCAAAATACCCCGCTTCTCATTTATTCGATCTTCGAATAGGCCACAATTACGGGTTAACCAGTCGAGATTGCACGAATGGAAGCTCAAGACAAAGCTAAAGCTACAATCTTTATTTATCGCCCTACTGTACATCTTGCTCCAGATGACACACATAGTCAAGCCGTGGATTGGTTTGACCCTGCCACGACCGACGAGTGGCTTAATAAAGAGATCGAATCACGAAGAAATGCTCTCGCCTCGACACCGACACATCTTCAAGAAAGAAGAATGTTTTGTGAGCTTTCGAGACTCATTTTGCAGCACTATCTACGCTTTGGAATAGACAAATCCTTAGATGATGCAATCGACTTGGAACGAAAGGCTCTGGGATACATCAGCACTGGCTTCCAATATGAAAAGTGTCTGCTAGTCCTGGGAGACATGCTGTGCCTGAAGTTTCGCCGCAAGAAAGCTTTCTGGGACATGGAAAATTCTATCAGAGCCGCAAAACAGCATATCTATCCACCTCCTACGCAGGGAGGGTCAGACACTTACGACATGCATAGCTTTGGTCATGGAGATGGCGCCTTCGAGCAAGCAGATCTGGATTCGGCATTTGTGGACATAGACGAAGGCATCGATAAGTCACATGCTGCATTTGAGCTTATCCCTGACGACTTTCCCCTTCGGGGCGAATGGCTGGGTCGCTTCGGTTCAAATATTCTTCATCGGTATTCTTTGAGCAAAGAAATTGAAGACATTGACAAAGCTGTTGAAATCTGCAGAATTGCCTCCGACGATGCCAATTTTGGTACATCAGAAACTCTCATAGAGGCTCTTCTTGCGCGGATTCCTGCTACCTGGGACGAGTCTGATATACTCGAAGCCATAGAAATATTTGACGAAATGTTGATGGAGTTTCTGGGCGATAGAAAGAAGGCAATCTTACAATACCGTTCTGAAGCTTTCTACTTCCTCTACTATTTGAGTGGAATGATGGAACATATCAACGAGAGCGTCACAGACTCCAAAAGAGCAATAGATTCGGAACGTGGAAGCCTGGAGTTACTAAGTATCAGGTGCCACAGATTTAGGAGTGGCTTGCTATATACTCGGTATCAGAGAACTGGCGATCTGACTGACCTTGATGACTCAATGGCCTCAGCAGCGATCGTGGCCAAGATTCTCTTTACTCCGGGCCCTAAATCAAAGGCTACACTCTTCAGCGTGCTGGCAAGTGATTGGGTCTTCAGAACCGAGGCTACAGCAGACCAAACACATTTTGCTGAGGCCATAGAGTGGCCTGCATGCATCAAACTATTTGGCACGAGCCGAATGGATTCTCTTCACGAGCTATGTCTACGGCATTATGAACGATATGAAGTAAAGGGCAGGCGAGGTGATCTTCAGGATGTTGTGAATATTCTGAGACAGATGGTCGAACTGGTGCCCAGTCAAGCATTGCGAAGCAGTCTCGGTAGCCGCTTGATGCAGCTATACTCCGAGTTTAACTTTCTGCAGTACTTGCTTGTGGAGGCAAAAACCATTTTTCGGCGGTTGGTTGAGGAGTCAGCAACAGACTCAGCAGACCACAAGCGATATTCCCTGCAGCTGGCGCATTGCCTTTGTTTCCAACACGAGCGAACCGGAGATACTGTTGACCTCGATGAAGCCATCGACATCGTAACGAGTATTTTCGAGACGGCCAAAGCAGACGATCTAGACTACGCGCTAGCCTTGAACAACTTCGGCGAAGTAATCTACCAGAAATGTCGCGTCAACAAGACAGGATCCAATGTCGATCACATCATCGACCTATTGCAGAAGATGAGAGATTCCACCATGTCACACGTTCCTACCAAGCCCCTGAGCAAGTTGGTAGAGTGTCTACTGTGGAAGTACCGCATAACCGACGAAGCTACTCATCTGGACTCGGCGGCTGAGCTGGCAAGACTTGCTGAAAGTTTACTACCAAACAGATACCCTAACCACCATTGCATCATTCGCCACAGACTTGCAATAGCTCTGCACGAGCAGTACTTGAGGGCGTCAAACCTATCTGACTTGGGAGAAGCTATTGAACTGGAGAGCCAAAATCTACGGCCTGGCCAGTTCACTAGTTATCTTTCTCATGCCAATCTCACGTCGCTGCTTTGTGAGCTATACGTCGCAACGGGCGATAGAGAACACCTCCAGGAAGCGATGAACCTTGAAAGAGAAACGAGGAATGTTGATGGTCGCTCCATCTGGTGCTTCAGAGGTGACCGCGTGTATATCCCGTATATCCTCAATGTTGAGAAATCATGTCAGCTTTCGAAGAGGCTACATGAACACTTGGAGGCCAAGTCATACACTCCGGAGCTCAGGGCACGCTACCTTAGTAGCATGGCGTTTATGCTCATGGTAACTGACGAGAACGATTTGGCAATGGGATATGCAAGAGAGAGTCTGGGCCTTGTTCCACCAGACAGCCCCGACCTGCCATGGCACTTGTGCTGCCTTGCGCTTTGCTTAGGAAATAACCTTACGACTTCAAATAACGCCTCCGAGCTAGAAGAGATGATCACGTCAGCGGAAAAGGCCGTGGAGCTTTCGCCAGAAGATCATCCTGGAAGGCCATTTTATCTTTCGGTTCTATCCATGGCCCTTCACAGACGATTCATGAAAACAGGAAGGTCCCCTGATCTCAACTTGGCGATTGAGTACGGGGTTGAGGCGTACAACCTGACGCTTGGAGACACACTTCCGGACTATGCTAATCGATACTTGGCGTCGTATCAGCTATCGTTCTGTTTACAGAACAAGTACCTCCGAGAAAGTGTTGCGAGCGATCTTGAACAGTCTGAAGAACTTCATCAAGAGGCTCGCGAATGCAGACAAAGACTGAAGAGAGATAGTGCATACATTAACTGGCTTCGGAGTTCTCTCGATGGGGCTTATAATGTCCATCTTGGCACCAATACGAAAGGGTCTTTCACGCTCGTTAACAAAAGACGTGTATATGCCTTACTCCCAGACAAGTTGGACTGCCACCCCCGACTATTTGCTATTGCCGAGCAATACTTCCGGTACTATCAAGAGTCGAACAATGAGAACTACCTCTCCCTGGCTTTGGATGCTGCGAATTCGGCACTCGCCTTTATTCAAGATGGCCATATTACGTATTCCGCACGACTTCATCTCGTTGGGCGATGCTACGAGGAGTACTACAAGAGGTCGATAGCATCTGACTGCGGCGAAGAGGATCAGAAAGATCGCCTTAATCATCTTGACATGGCCATTTTCAAATTCCGAGAACTCATCAGTCACCTCTCTTCGGAGGATCTTCTGCGCCCCGATGTTCTTGATCGCCTCGGCTATCTATACTCGGACAAGCTTTTCTATAATTATAAGCTGGATGATCTGAAGATGGCGTTAGAAGTACACCAGGAATGTCTTCTGCTGGCAGGAGACAGTAAGGTTGAACGTGCAAAATGGCTGCGTCATCTTGGATGCTCGAAGCTTATCTCCTACAGAGTATTCAGGGACGAGAATGATCTACAAGAATCTACCAAGCTGCTTGAACAGGCAGAAGACCAGAATATTTATGACAAGGAACTGATCCCCGGCCTGGCCAGTGTCTACCGTTACATATTCATGGTTACGAGGAACATAAAAGACATCAACAGTGCCATCGAGATGTATCTCAACTCCCCTCTCCCAGAGTATATCACGATTCCTTGGCTCGGCAGTGCCTACCTGATCCGGTTTGAACTGACAAAGGCGCCGGAGGACATGAAGTTGGCCACATCCAACTCAGAGAAGGCTCTCGAGCTAGCTCGAAAGGAACTGGAAGTCTCAGATGTTGTTCAAGTGCTCCAAAACCTAGCAAATTGCTATCTCGCAAAACATCATTACGGCGGAACTCTCGATGATATCGAGCAGGCGATTCGCTACGCACAAGACGCTGTGGATGTTGACGCACAAGAAGCCTCTCAAGTCGTCGATATCGCAGGTCTATTGGGGCTCTGTTACACGACCAAATACAAAGTTACCAAATGTGAAGACGATCTTCTCAAGGCCATCGACGCAGATGAGAGCGACTTCTGGGTCTTCATGCCAGTTGCAAACATATCAGACACTTTGCTTCTAGCACAGCGATTAATGAAGTCGTACAAAACTCTAAAGAACTGGGAGAAGGGCTTGAAGATTGCCGAGTATGCACTCGAACTTATTCCTGCCTACACACCTCGTTACTTACGATGGTCGGAAGCTCTATCTCTCCTTTCTAGAATCAGTGGACTCGCATCTTTCGCCGCTGCCTTTTCGCTTCAAGCCGGGAAACCTGAAGGGGCTAGTCTAGCTCTGCTAGAAAGGGGTCGGGGAGTTGCTGCGGATCTTTTATATGATCTTCGTCTCGATTTTGATAGTCGGAAATTTGCAAATCTGAAGCCGGTGTACAAACAGACGCTCTTGAGTAGTATAGGACGACTCGAGAATCCTGTACACCCACCAGGTCTTGTTTCCGATGACCCCACGTCTGGCACAGCGGAACTTACTCGAAGGCTAGAAGCAAGCAAACTTGTTGACGAGTTCATGGAGAGTTTCGGTACACGATTAAAGCCAGACAATACAGGATTCACAGGGTTTACGAGGAACGGGCCAATTGTGGTTATCAATGTCAGCTTTCGTTGTGATGCTTTCATTATTCAACACGTCGTTGAGACCATGACCTTACCTAAATTATCTGAAGAAGAGCTGGAACAGAGACTCCGCGATGGAAACTTGGGAAGCTTAAACACTTTGGAGTGGCTCTGGGATACTATTACGGGACCTATTTTGGAACATCTGGGTTACACGGAGATGCCTTCGGGCGAGTGGCCGCAGATATGCTGGATACCTACGGGAGCACTGAGTCGCTTCCCGTTGCACGCAGCTGGCTATCACCAAGAAAAAACTTGCCGCACTGCCATAGATAGAGTCATGTCATCCTACAGCTCGTCTCTAAACGCTATTCTAGAAGGTGGACTGAAGGATAAACGAAACTCATCTGCCAAGGCGGTTTTGGTTACCATGCAGAAAACGCCTGGGAGTTCCAACCTTCCACACGCCCCGAAAGAGCTAGCGATCGTTCGAAAGCTATGCGATTCAATGAAGCTCTGTACTGTGGAACCGAGAAGACAAACTCAAGAAGTCCTCGCGGAATTGAAGGACTGTGACATTTTTCACTTTGCCGGTCACGGCGAGACGGACGAGACAAACCCCCTCAAGAGTCAACTTCGTCTTGAAGATTGGCAGACACAGTCTTTGGCAGTGTCCGATCTGTTGAATCTCAAACTGCGCGATAATCCACCGTTCCTGGCATATCTCTCCGCTTGCGGGACGAGCCAGATCAAAGACAAACGGCTGCTAGATGAGAGTTTGCATTTGATCAGTGCATGCCGAATAGCTGGCTTTAGACACGTGGTCGGAACGCTATGGGAGGTCGGTGATGAGGCTTGCGTTGATGTTGCGCAGACAGTTTATCAGGAGCTGAAGAATTTTGGCATGGACGATGGATCTGTGTGTCGGGGGTTACATAAAGCTGTTCGAAAGATTCGCGATAATTGGGTGATGGATGCGCGTATGCGGGCGGTCAAAAAGGATGTTGCTAGCTCGAGTATAAACGTCAAAGATCATGAGAATGACTTTACAGATGGATTGAGCGGTGGGAGATCGGCAAGGGATATTGTGCCGCTGGACGAGGGCGAGAACGAGAGGCCTGCTCCTTGGGTCGCTTATGTTTATCATGGAAGTCGATAGCGTTTACGAAGGCTCTTGGGAGAGGCATTTATATGTCTTGTCTCGATGGAATAGTTTATTTCAATTGCATTATCGGAATTAAACACTTATTATCCATCTGGACCAAAAGGGCCATTGACTTCCCATGCTGTAAGCCACAAGGGACATGCATTTAACCCAGTGAATCCCAACATCATTTCTCACTGTGCCACTACAAACGCTTCGACTTGGAACTCGCAAATGTGAAGTCTTTGTTACTCGAGGCGTTGAACAATCGTATAGTTGGAAGTGATTCCAACGCCTAAGACCAAGGAGACATGAATTTATAGCGTCCAAAAACCATAGCAGCCCTCCAACCTTGGACCGGTGAAAGTATAGCTGCCAACCACCGCGCAGCGTCGTCGCTGACGTTTCCAACATCTACCACTGCTTCTGTGTTGTCGCAAGGACACGTGGCCAACCATTCAGCCTAACTGCCAGTGTACTCCAGTGGCAGCGCTTGAGAGAAAAGCTCGGCTCATCGCGGTGATAAAGCATACGCCCATGCCAGAACAAGGACTGTGAGATGATTGTCACTTTGCTTGAACCAGATAGATGGTAGAAGAGGCAATTTGGTCGAGGTAAGCAATCTGGTAGGCGTAGAAACATGCGCCAAAAGTCGAAAAGGCTGCTCGAAGGGCGGTAAATCACAGGATCTTTTCCCAGAGACCCAGGTTGATGTGGCTGCTTGTAACCCCGTGCTATCTAGCTCAATTCCAATCGGAAAGTAAGGGTGCTGAGGGAAGAGATGCTCGCCTGTAGGTTATCTGAAGGAATGCCGGGATCTTCAGTGGCCTACTGGAGCAAGGATAGCCAGGTGTTATACCCTTTCTCATAGAAAACACGAAAAAGGAAGTCATCAAGCCGCAGAGGATCAGGGGCCATATTTTGAGGTAGCTAAAACTTGATCCTTGAGCGATGCGAAGGTGGACGAATGACTAGGCAGGTAGATTTCTTTGTTGACCTCTTGGAGATGAAAGTGGAACCAGTGGAGGTATATGCAATTGAAAGTATATGCGGCTAGTGGTTATATACACTGTCAAGGAAACACAACCCAACAACCAACAACCAACATCAGGCGTGTTGGTTCTTTATACTCTCCCCTACTCCCTAGCAACTTTATTTTAGCCACAAACATAATGCTTAATAACATCATGACTGTTCTGGCATGTAAGTTTCTTGTTATAGTCTTTCGACGAGCATTTCCCGTATAAAGACCCATCAAGTCTATAGATAGCCAAGTCATCGGTACCACAATAAGCAAAGTGGTCAACAGATATAGTTAGTTCACAGTTCGTCAAAAAATTTGAGGTAGTATTTCTCACAGATTGAACCCTGGTTCTGAAGTTGGAAGTTGAAAGAGCATAGACTTTGGTCGACGCTGCCTAGGATGTGACCTAATCCATCACAAGGTGTTTCGCCCTCCCACCAGGCGATATGGTAGTTCTTGCCTCCGGATTGCTATTGGCCAACGCTAATCTTCGCCGCGACGGCCTGCAAAATCAGGGTTGAGAGTAGGAAGAGGTTGGCTCGCATGGTGTCTAGTTTGAAAAGGAAGCTGGAGAAGTTATTGTTAAGTATTTTCTGGATATTTTCTATGTTCTCTTATAACTTCGTCTTAATCAAATAGTTATATATAGATGGTAGCTTTCGTATATATAATTTGATTTACTACGGTCGACTTAGACAAATGACTAAGCCAACCCGACATCTAATACTACTACCACCTATTGGTGGCAAAATATGCACAGCTTACGAGCTATGCATCCTCTATAAATGGAGCCTACTAACCTCTCGGTTTCCTCAGTAAGCCATTCTATCTGATGACATACGAGATGCTCGGCATGGATTACTAATGACGGCTAACATCGTCACTATCAGCAGTAAAACACAAATTAAAATCAATTCTCAAGTAATCAGATTATTTCACAAACCTTTTGGGCAGGTAATTACAGGTAAGGAATGCCAAATAGGAGAAAGTTTCTTATGTAAGAAATAGCCTGAGAGGTACTGGAGATATAAAACAAGACGATGGTATAAATAGGTAGTCACTATACCACGAGAGTGAAACTAGGCAGAATAAACACTCGGAGTCAGTTTATCCATACTTCACTTGGTTCTCTACCATTCATTACATCACGCGCCTCACGCCAGGTCTCCATAATGCGTTTCGGACAAGTTTTAATAGCAGCACTATGCTCGCAAGCTCACGCAGCTATCAGTCTTGGCCAACAGGAAAAGCTTTACGATCGCGAAAACCACCATATTGCCTGGTGGGAAGGCCAATCGGCCTGTAGTGTGAAAAGCGAAGTCGAGATAGGATATATGACTGTGAGCCTGTGCTCCATGAAGTTCAAACTGCCTGGCGATAATACTGAGTGTTAGTTTTATATTTGCACGCCTTGGCACAATTACTGATATGGATTTAGATCACGCTGCTTACTGCGGCACGGATGACTTTGCTATCTATCGAGCAGACGGATCTCTGTATGGAAAGTGTTCAGGTAAAGATTATGGAAAAAGGATTGGCTGTGGAGCTGTGGACCATGATGTTACTAAGCATTATATCTGTGGGTGAGAGTTATATAGAGAACTTATTAATAGCATTGAAAGCTAGGACAGGTGGAAGCCTGTATTTGTTTGGGGTCTGGATGCTTACTGATAAACTTCGACTTCTCATACTGAAACATCAATCTTCCCCTGCTTAGACTAAGTAGGGCATAGGGCCGGGTGATAACTCGACTAGCTATTTAGTTTCATTATTCGGCTGTAGCTGATTATGGAAGGGTGTTTATGGTGAAAGTCTCTTCAACGAGTTAGAAAGATTAGCTTGTTTGCGGAAGAAACACTAATTATAAAGGACATATCATAATACTCGTAGAATACAACGGATATCAGTTATTGGGATCCAGAGGGGCTCGTCCCTGTATGTTACTTATACATCTCAAGTATTTCAGTCACTGACCCTTGCTTCGGCCCATCAATCAAACTCTGCCACTCTTTAGGTAGACCCTAAATATAGTTAGTCCGTTTCATATAGGTATTGAGAGCACACATATTATAAAGCACAAGGTTATAACATACAGTAAATTGCCCCGTTAAGTCATTAAATCCCACATGAGTAACATGGTAAGGGTTTTCTGGTGCGCTCACCACTGGCTTCTTACGCCTTCTCGCAAAGCGTCCGAGTAGCCGTGAAGGTGTCTGAGCCTCGTTTGTTTGTGGAAAGATGTTGTCCGCTCTATTTTGCGTCTTTTGCTGTGAGGCGGAAGACTCGGGAGCCTGACAACTATCAGACCTTACCAGAGCCCCTTCCTCGCCAAATACATAGCAGTCGCTGTTACTCAAATCATTGGAGTAAACTGGCAAGGCGTAGAAAGAGATGTTGGACACTTGAGAGAGGCTTAGGTTAGAGAAAAGCGACAGCGCAGTCGTGTACAAGGCAGTGCTTGTAAGAGATGTCATAGATTGTCTACCGATGGCGCGGTTGTACACTCGAGATGCCTGCAGATCCTGGTCGAAGGTGAATTTGATGGCGGAAGCCTGCGTATCGATGAACGAAACAGACTTTGAGCCTCGTGTCTGTCGAAGGGTGGAGACATCGTCCCTCCTAGACTCTGCAATGATAGAATTCTCTCGCTCAAGCCCTCTGATACGAGTGGCAAGATCTTGGTTGCTTCGCAGCAATTCCTCAACAAGCGTGCAGAGACGGCGAGTTGAACTTTGAGCTTCTTTCATGGTTTCGCTACTCACTTAGTACAACCAAAAAGGCCCAGTATAATGCAAAAAACTCACCACTGCAAAACGGTCAACATCAAAGTCAACGACGACTTGTGATTTTGGAGGCGCTGGACAATAGCAGTGATGTTAGACTCTTGTCGAGCCCATTTCATCTTATCAATAGTCCCCATGTCAGGGCTTAGATTCAGCTGGTCCATAAGGCTCTGAAGATCCGAGAACGTAGTAACGCATCCTGTCAGTGTAGTAAGAACATGTTCCAACAGAATCAATGCGCCTCGTTCACCGGGGGCTTGAGCCTGTCCACACACGTAGGCCTGAAGCGATCCAAGTGCCGCTGTGATATCGGCTACTTCAAAGACAAGATGACGCGCAAGCTGAGGGGCGTCCCTGGCGTTGGTCGCGAATGTCCAAAGACATGATGTGATCTTAGCTCCGGCGCCTAAAAGTCCTACAACGGACGCCGAGACGGATAAAGGATCCATAATAGCAAAGTCGGATATAAGAAAAATGGAACAAGAAAAATTGAAGTGGGGTGAAGTGTTGTATTTCTTCTGGTGAATTTGCACTGCCTCCACCATAATCACAAGCCAGATTCAGCCGCACTAAAACAAGGCGCCTGCATAAATGCGACACCATCGCATAGTTTAATTGGCCAGAGACAACAGCAGCTAGCAATGCCAAACACGTTCGCGGGCATAGCCACAAGTGAATGCCTTTTCAACCTAATAAGCCTTCCTCTAGGGGAATATGCAATGAACTAGAACATCCTTAACCTTTCCCCTTCAACGAGCCATAGTGACTTTCCCACTCAAAACATCAGGCGATTGCTTGCGTATCTAATATGTAAAACGGAAACTTGGATGGTCATCCCCCAAGTTATTCTTCTCATCCTCTGGTAAGTCGTATCTGTGGTCCCTTCCCCCCTGATCTCTTAACCTATTCTCTCGTCTGATATAAAACAAAAAGACCAGCGAGCTGAGTCCACAGAGCCAGACAAGGCCAAGACCTAAGCCAAATCCTAGAGGATATGTGGGCGCTTGAGTTGTGACAAAGATATTGCTGTGCAATTGTTAGTGGGCTCGTCTCGGATTAGACACCAGGAACCTACCTAGCAATGATTCCCCCAATATTACCGAAACCAATCTGCATTGCAGAAGCTACACCCAATTTGTAATGGCCTGCCATGTTGTTGCTCACCCAGACCAACACGATTGGCTGCGCGATATACCCGCCACCGACGATAAAGAAAAGGGCCATGTATCGGATCCCGACGCTGACAGACATCATGTTGAGCAGAATGACATATCCAACGGTCGTGAAAAGGCAGCCCCCAAGGATAAAGCCCGAGCGATGCTTTGTCTTGTCGCTCGCGATGGCGGAAACAAGTGCACACATGGTTGCGAACAGAAAGATAGGGATCGACATGATTTGAGCCCGGATAGACGTCCAGCCTAGCTGTCTGAGGATAGTTGGGGTGAAGAAGGAGCCGGAGTAGCTGGTAGTGACAATACCCATGTACATCAAGATACTGTCTGGGTTAGAAAGAAACTCCACTCGTGAGGTTAACAAGTGACTTACCCGAGATAAATCTTGACGTCCGAGAAAATTCTCTTGGCTGTTCTCTTGTCCCACATATTCATGTGAGTGTCCTTTTTATCCGCCGCAAGACGGTCGACAAGCAGCGCTCGTTCATCGTCGTTAAGAAATTTAGCAGTCTCGGGCCAGTCCGGAATCATCCAGTAGCTCCAAATTGCAATAAGAACGGTAGCAGCACCTTCGATGATGAAGATCCATCTCCAACCACCATATCCAGCAATCCCGTCCATATGAGCGATAGCATAAGCCAACAAGCCACTGAATGCTCCAGCGACGATACTGGCTGAGAAGAAGAGGTTAAAACGCCACTGCAACTCGTGTCGGCAGTAATACATGCTGAGGAGATACACACACGCCGGAAAGAAGCCAGCCTCAAGACCACCAATTATAACGCGGCAGACAATCAGTCCAGCGAAAGATTGAGTGAGCCCTTGACAGATCGTGACGATACCCCAACCTGTCATAATAGCCGAGAGAAACAGCGACGGTCGCATATTCTTGAGTAGGATATTACACGGTACTTCGAGGAGGATGTAAAGAATGAAGAATGTGAATAGCGCAATGTTGTAGTCTTCGCCTGACATGTTGAGGTCGGCTTCCAAGCCTTGGATTCGAGCATTTCCGATGTTAATTCTGCAAATCAGATCATATTAGAGATGATGCCTGAGGATATATGGAAAAGGTCTTACCGATCTATGAATGCGCAGAGAAAGAGCAAGAAGAGGATCGGGACAAGGTTTCGGTCAACCTTTCGAATGACCTTTTTCTCGAGTATCGGGTCGAACGCTTGTTGTTCGCTCTTGGGGTTTTCGTCTAGGCTGATCCTGGGACCGCCAACCTCGTCGATCTTGTCTGACATGATGGCCAAGTCTTTGGTGTTGGTAAACAGGTGAGTAATTCGCGTTCAATGATGGAGGGGTGAGCTCGAGATATTGACCTCCACGGTTGAGATGGAGATGCAAGAATAAAGCTTGGATCTGCCATGGTCCTTTCTCTTTATAGCAGGGCCAACTCCCTCTCTTCTATTAAGGAGCCGGGAAGTCTCGCAACAATCTCCCAGGATTAGTTACCCCGCGCCTCGGGTATCAAGTGACTGTCCAATCTGCAATTCCCGATTCCGGGGTAATCTGGGGTAGCAAGGGATTGAGTGGAATAACTGTGCGGGGTTCGAAATCAGGGCTAGAGCATTGTACACCATCAGAAGACAGAATAAGTTTAGTTCCCTCGGATGATGTCCAGCACTAACTTCAAAATTAAGCCAAGATATTAGAAGCCTATCACATTGAGGCAAGATATCAAGAGCAACTCGGTTTGAGTTCCGACTTTCGGAAACCCGGAAATAAGCCGAAAGTGTTTGAAGAGAGACCGCGGATCTTGAGAAAACTTCGACGGTTACTAATCCTAAAGATAAATCTAAGCGGGGATTAGCCTCCAAGTAACAGTTCATCTTGAAGCTATTTGCTACGGCGCAAGTTGGTTAAGTTTATGTATCCTAGAGCTGCATGAGTGCTATCAAAGTTCGCTTGTTGAGCAGTTTGCACTTGATGCTCGCATCAAATAAAAACTATCATTATTACATGTCCTCTTCATTAGCTCATTGCCATATTGAATAGAAAACCGTGGCTTTCACAAACAGTAAACACCCCAGTAGTGTCGAATTCTTGCAAACGGTTATGCCGCAGTCGCTGACAGTGCCATAGTCTCCTCTAAGCTCTAGCTACGGGTTCTTAGTTGAGCGAACTTTGTGTGTGCTGAAGCCCTTGGGACAAGGAACAGCTGCCAGAGCATCTAGTCGCGCGTTGTCAAGGTTAACAACTCAGATGCAGGCATCTAGTCTCCCAAAAGTACTTCCTTTACTACAGCACCAGCCACCAAGAAGTCCATCATTCTGACATATGTAATACCGAGCCTTCTGGTGACAATCTCAGGAGGGGTGATCCCCACAACGAGGAGAGCAGAGTCTGCTTCCATCTCGCCTGGGCCATCGCTGCGGCTGATCCAGTCTAGAGCAGACGAGAATTCTGTCTCTGCTCTTAGCCCGCTTTCGTTTGTGGTGGGAAAAAGCTGGCTGCTATCATTTGGAGTAGCCTGTGGCTTGAGGACCTGATGTGACCTATTCTGGACTAAAACCCAGGGCATTTTTGGTCGGTCCCTTGGGTTTAGGCGCAGAAGGCGAATGTACCGAATCCCTTCTGGGAGGTTATGCTTACCGTCTCGCTGATCATCAATCACCATTCCTATATGGAAGGTGATTGAGCCCCGAGCGGTGGAGAAATCAGGGTTGCGCCACACCTCCGATGCTGGGTCCTTTCCTTGACGTCGATCCCACTTCGTAATATCAATGTCCAAGGCCAGTCCGGATAATTTAAGCACTCGTACGTTTGCTATATCAGCAAAAGAGTCTGGAGGAGAATTTTCATCGCTATTGGCCAACGTTGATATACTCGTCAATGAGTAGAACTGCCCATTTGGTCCTTGATACCATGCCTTGGGGTCAGGAAGCTTGAGGTCCTTCGCATAGCTTCGGCGGTGACTCCAGAACATGAATGGACCGTAGTCGATTCCGCCAGGATGGCTAAGCCAGGTCCAGTGAGGCCATCGACGTAGAGTTGATGAAGGGGAATTGAAGTCGCGCAGTAGCGTAGGGTTTATGGATGAGTGTCTCCAGAGCAGAGCCTTAAGGAAGTTCGCATCACCAATTGGCATAGCATGGACAAACTCGCCTTGGTATAGTTTGGACAATCGAGCTTGTAAGCCCTCAAATGCCCGGAATCGGTCGCTAGGGAAAGTGAGGTTGCGATGAGAGTAAAGAGTGGCACAATTCTGGTATGTATGCCTCAAACTATGTCGTGGGGTCACTGTTGGTAGTGGGAGGTCATACTCCGCCCATTCGTCATGAGCATCCCAATCAGGTTCAACGGTGTATGCCTCAGTATGCGGTTGGGTCCAACTTTCTTTCGTCGTCATCTCGCTGCAAACGAAAAAGACCTGCTGCTTCCCAAAAAACAATGTTCTTCTGGAAAGCAAATGCTCCTGCATCGTCCAAGCCCGTGTTTCCCAGGGAGATTCTTCCATGATCTGCCTGAGGTCCATTAATGAGGTACTTATTTTCTGGCCTCCAGGTAACTGTTCAAAATATTGGTAAATGTTTCTTGGGGATTTGTAGCTGGACCCTGGTAATCCTCCCTCGACACCTGACTCGAGCGAAACTATGGTACAGATACTGCTGGAGTAGATCTGATCCATCTTTGAGATTTGCTGTGCTTTGATATCTGGTTCACCTTGAGGAATACACAAAGCGTCAATCCAGATGTATCGCTCTCCTAGACACTTCGTGAAACCGATGGCGTCTTCAAAAGTTTGAGGAAGGTTTCCTTCGAGAAGAGCAATTGGCTGTCTATCCATTGGACATACGTCGTCACTCACATGATACGACTCGGATACCAGCGCTTTTTCCTCAAAGGTGCGTGAGGCCGCGTCTCCCCAGACATAGGAGAGAGTGACGAAGGGTACGCAATGCAGCGTTTGCACAATTAGGCGGGACTCAACATCGATCAATCTTAGACAAGACCGTGAAAGCCCATGCAAGCCGCGATTCGAGATTGATTGCTCCTCGTTACAAGATTGGTGTGTTTCTCGGCATGTCTCCAACCACACTTTGATTCTCTGGGAATCTGCATACTTGGGGTGGACGAATTGAATTCCACCAAAGGAAATGTGACGATCGACATTCTGACCATTGATTCGTGTTTGGATCCAGCCCAATTCCCACTGCTGCTGTAGCGAGAGCGAAATCCGAAGCTTTTCTTGGGTTGATTTCGAATCGCTGGTCATCGATTGTTCATCCTGGAGGGTGTGGATGACCGACTGGCAGCTTGCGCAGCAGTTCTTGTTTCCTTCACGAATGACCCTCCACAGAAATCGGCAGAAAGGACAAGTACTTCTCAGGGCGAGATCCACCAGGGAGTCGAACCAGAGAACTTTGTAAGGATTAGGGGGTTTGGCAGAAGATAGAAATGGCTTTAATGGGTCGAGTATTTTCGCAGCCTGGCAGTCGCTGCAGAGACGGGTACCAACAGCTTGCTCAGCCAGGGCATGCTCCAGTTCAGCGTATTCACGTCGATAATCGACGTCTAGACTCATGTTACTGGACATTTGTAATGTCGACTGGGAAGTTTTGCATGGAGGATTTATGATCGAAAAGAAAATGAAGATTGTTGTAGACAGGATAATGTAGCGGAAACAACCAGAAGGGTTCAGGCAGACAGCGCTTCCCCTTGAGGTGCTCCCTACTAACTTCCCTGGAAGGGAGTGGCCGCGCTTCAGCCGCGCTGATTACTGGTTAGCCAAGCGCCCACAGATACTCTCTGAATTCCATACGCCAGTTAATTTTAGAACACTGATAGAGCTATGCGTGATTGTTATAGGTATATGCAATAAGATAAATCGGCCTAGTTTCTTTACATTTCATCCTCCTCTTTCTGCATCTCACATTTCCTGTCACAATGCGCATCTCTTGTAAGAGCTATCTTTACTTAAAACAGGCCTTGTCCTATAGCTCCAGTTATGTTTACATCGAGATTCGAATGTTGCAAGAACAGCGTCTACCGAAACCTGTGAATGTGATTGGACATTTATGTTAAGGCAGAACTGGCGAACTGCCGCCGAGCGGGACAAGTGTCATAAGTGGCTGCAAGTAGCTCGGGTACCATCGAATGAGAGCTGGCAGCATGCGTGCGGCTGAATGCAAGAGCTGAAACAACCTTACCGCTAACAGAAGGCGAGGCGGCCAAGTCCCGGTCAGCTTGAAATAAACCCCTCTTCTTAGGCTGAGTGCTAGCCAAGTCCCTCATAAACCTCACATGTCCTCTTTTTGAGTTTTGCATAAACCCTGCATTGTTTACGATACTCCATTTCAACAGACCCTTCTACAGCATGAGCTTCTACCACCGCCCAGGCATTGATGAAGATGGTAGGTGGCTCAAATGGCGTGACTACACAAATGTCTTCACTGGCTAAAGAGGGTCGAATTAGATAATCAACCACCCAAACCTAAGCAGGGATCCGGGTTGGGCTCGATGGGCAGCGATCAATACATCGCTGCTGGCGGACCCTCTATCCAAAAGAGACGTCCAGACGAACCCGATTTGAGGAGCAAGAAGCAGCCTCAAGAGATAGGAAAGATGCGCAGCTATGACAGCGAGGACAGGAGTCGAAGCGATGGAGAAACTAGAGGAAGAGACAATTCCGACGGCCAGAGATTCCCACAGCGCGAAGACACACGTCGCAAGATCTTCCCTTGCCCCTTTCAAGAGTCCAACCCAGTTCGGTACGAGAAATGTTTTAGTTTTCAACCTTCTCACATACCAGGTGTCATGCAACACATTCGTATGCAGCACGTGCTGAAAGAGGTACCAATTACATCTAGCCACTACTTTAGACCCGACTTCAGCAACTACTTTTCAACTTTCTACTGCTCGCGGTGCCGATGCGAGTTCCATGGACTGGATGCTCAGAAAAGGCTTACCCGCCATATGGAAGCTTTGACGTGCAAACCTTCGAATGTCCAGCAGACAGGGGTCTTCTTGCCTGAGGAATTTGGCGATCTTGAATCGTCAGTAGATTCGGCGTCTGGAAGCACCGAGATGTGGGACGTCATATGCCAGACCTGCTTTCCTGGATCGACCATCTCGTCGCCATCTGTCACGATGGGTATTCCCCGCTCAGAGGCAGAGAAAGTACTTCAAGAGCTTCTGGGCTCATCTGCTGGCTTGCCTCGGTCATCTGAAGAGAACAGGCAGGTTGCGATCAACAGGGCTTTGAACACAATCTACTTTGGCCCACTGTCTACGGCAACCGAATCCCAAACTAAAGATTCTGCCGCTCTCTTACCGACAAAGAACATCACTGTTTCGACCTACAAGCCAAGCACATTTAATAACCCCGATGACACCTCCTCTGGTTTTCGCAAGTCTTCTGTCGACCTGCACGGCATCAGCCAGTTGACTACTCCTCTCAAGACTGCGATCTTTAATGTTGACCACGATAAAGTCCATGCTATTTTGAAGAACTCCTTCGAAGAGGTTGCTATTGACGAATATTCATGGCTCTTGGAGTTGAAAGCTTTAGGTCTTTCGACGGATGAGATCGCCGATGAACTGCTGGAGAGGTCCCAGCATGGGCCTTGGATCTTTGGCAAGGTAAATGTGCCCCATGTTGGAACATACCATCACGACTTTCATATCCCGGGATGTCTCCATAGTCGAAAGGAGGATGAGGCAATGCCGAAAGTATCATTGGATCAAAGTAAGGCTCTTCTGAGTCTTGAGGGCGACTCCCAAAGCTCAGTTCGTGAAACCGTGGAGTACTTATGCGGTATTGGAGGGGTCCGCCCTATGCCTGATGGATCACACGGCCTCCATTTTGGGTCTGTGCTCTTTGAAGATGCCAGCTCAACTGCAATCGTCTCCTTGATGAATAGCAAATCAATTCTAGTTGGTCAAGGTGTTTTGGAGCTTCTGAAAAAGGCCATGGGAACCCTTCAGCAAGTGGGCGGATGTTGCCACTCCTTCACCTATTTAGTAAGACAGGAATCCCTGGTTGAGTTGCATCGGACAGACCCCGTAAAGATAAATAGCATGGAATCCCTGATATCACTCGCAGGTCCAATACTCGGGCTCACGGGCCTGGACCTTCCGTTACTGGAATCATTTACGGCCCAATTGTTTTCTCTCGCCCTTGCTCTTTACGCACAAGGCCATTGTGAGCCCTTTAGACCTTTCTTTTTGGACACTCCCTTAAAGCGTATACTACTTATCGGAAACCAGATCTGGGGCCCATCCTTCACTGGGCCTTGCATACTCGCCTCTCCTGTGGAGCTGAGCTGCTTTGGTGAAATGGTCCAGCGCCGAGTCTTCGCTTTTCAGTTCTTTGAGACATTTGAAAGGTCCAAGGTGTTCTTAGATTCTGATAAGAAGTTCGACTTGAAGGCTTACCCTGAAGATCTGCTTGATACCTGGGGTCCTGGAGATTTCATCGTACCAAAAGATGACGCAGCCAACCTTCACGCAATATCCATTGGTGGCGGCTTAATTACCCCGAACTCTACAGAAAAGCACCAGTTGCCCGTTCTACATTGGAGTCGTGTTAAGGAGGGCGACGCAACTTTCTCTTCAACCTTTCCTCGCAATAAAAAAATGGTCATCGGGTCAAGAGTCTCGATAAATCAAGGCTGCAGAATGACCACTCAAGACCAAGTTCGGATGGCTGTTCCGTGGCTGAAGGAGCTAGGGACATTCCCAAGCTACTGGGAAGTGTCTGAAAGACAGCTTGGACTTGGCCTGCAGGCCGGGCAAAGCGCGGTGGGAATAGTGAACTTCGCCCAGACGTGGGTGAAGAGGCTGGGCCAGACTAAGAAGTCCAATATTCTCGCCAAGAGATCGCTTTCCATCGCTGACCTAGAAGGGCCCTTCGCTGTCCAAGTTAGCTTCTGTACTGGTATCGCACGACGGGTGCGGCTGCGAGAGCTCCTCGCCGATATCCTACCTGCTTACGTAGCTGACCTTGCTACTACACCATGTTACTGGCAGAGACTTCAGGACTGTGATATCCTGGGAATCTTGAGAGATGACAATTTTAGAACACATTACCAAAAGCTAGACCATGACCTTCAAGCAGAGTTCGAAACTCTCGCTATCGCCGTCCTGTTTCTACTCCAAGACACGGGCGTAGATAGAAAGGGTGAAAACTTCGTTATCGGTTGCTTTCCCCCAAGGGTAGCAATCCAATGCTTCAAAATCCCCATCGAGAAGGAGAGCTTCTGGGCCCGAATACTTGCCGATTCTGAGGATGTAGCGACCTTCGCTTATGTAGCGACGAGGTGCTTTGAAACGGACCTGGTTAGATGCCGAGGCCCGAACGAGCAATGGATGAACACAACAGCCCTCTTCTCGACGGCGGTATCACTGTGCCAAGATCCCATGCAGAGCAGAATAGCGCAACAGCAAGCAAGTTGGACTCTGAGGGACTCAGAGGCATATCTCATTGGGCGAGTTGACGCACCTTTACTCGTACGAGTGATTCGACCCAACATCCAAGACGAGCCGGAATTACTGGTTTCAATGAGCACAATCATTGCCCCGTTTTTGAGAAGGTGGAGTAGGAAGCAAGGGTATAAAAGGCCATGGAGGTTGCGAGAGAGCAGAGCTATAGATCATCAGCATCAACTGGCTGAGAGCGTTGTTGTGACTGCTGACTTTGAGACTTCATTATAAATGAATGGTAAGATGCAATCGGTTCTTGTGTTTTCGGTTCATCTTTTGTAACATATATTCGAGGGGAGCGACTGCACCAATGGATATAGAACGGCAATAGGGCGATAGAGCTATGATAAGACGAGACAGAAATAGCTGTGTATTTCTCATATCTCGGACATCCTGAACTTGTGTAAGATAACGCTGGAAGGATGAATATTCAGTCTCACTCGGGAAACTTAACCCACCAATCGAAAATGCCTGCCGAAAAATTCTATGCGGTCGATGACAATACGCGTAGCTTAACCTTATCCTATCTGCCGAGCCAATCTACCTCCTGGTCACGTGCGGTTCTGGTGATGCCCCTCCCTTGCCTCAAGCATCCGATCAATTATATCATCAGCCGTCAGAAGTAACCCCATCTCGTGACATATAACCCGGTATTTCTCACGTTTATGCCACATATGATTGCCAGCCACATATCATTCTATTCTTGAAACCGTTCCATTCCCACCTCATACTCGAAATTTCAATTTTCACTTCCCCGCCCCAGATCAAACCCAAAAAAGCAAAAAGCAAAAAAGCACACCACAACGCGTCATGCCATTGCCAGAACCACGCGATCTAACTCCCCGAGTTTGCGAGTTGGCAACATGTAGCGAGGTAGATAAGGATCTTCTGAAGCGCTGCTCAAGCTGCAAGGCCGTGTATTACTGCAGAGCGTCACATCAAACAGCTGACCGAAGCCATCACAAAAATGGCTGCACTATTATCAAAAAAGCACGCAAGGCGGTAGAGAAAAAGGAGCAAGAGCTTCGTGACCATCCGGGAGATATGTTTACCCCTCCGAATATCTTTGAGAACGGCGTTGGGCACTTTTGGGGTATTCATGAGACGCGTGCATATATGCGTGCGCGATATCATATGGTCGACGTATTGCTTCAGGTTTTCGGAGCTCCGGGTGGTAAGATCGATGCTGTTCAAGAGGCCTTAGACCATCTGCTTGATATGCTTCGTCTTTGTCGGGGCGACAACATGGGTGTGAGGGATCTTGTGCCGCATTTGTACATCCGGCTCAACAGGGATCAGGAGGCCTATGATTTCGTCAAGTGGTACGCAACTACCGGCTCAGAGTCAAAGTATGATTGGGGCGACATGGATCAGCCATACCTCGATATCAGGGATGCGGATGTTTTGGAGGAGCCATTGGAGACATGGTCAAACGGAAAATATCTCAGCTTAGGCCACGTTGCGGCTGTCACGTTGCGGCTGTCACGTTGATCAAAGTGAGAATTCTGCTTGACCTGCAGTCTGCTCAAAACACCGCACGAGCTCTTAACGGTACTATCCCGCCAGAGATTGTGGGACTTATCCGCAGTGAGCTCGTCGGCAGTGCCGTGGCGGCACGTTCGGATATCTTCCTGGGTAGCACAGAACATCTGTCTAAGCTTATCAAGAAGGTTAAGGACCATATTGCCAAGCTTTACAGATCTGTCAATGAGTATAATCCTCACTTCTGGCGCTTGATGTTGAGTAGTCCAGTATCGGCCGCGTCTCAAAGACCTGGGATGTACTCGCATGAAACGAAGGAGGAAGCTTGTCTCATGATTGGGTACTGTCTTGCTTCTTGGGTTGAGACTCCTGGGGCGTTCCAATTGATGAAGGATTTGAGTCAGAGTGTTTAGGAAATCGGGTGTTTGGTTCTTTGGATTATGTTAAGGCTATTAGGCTGTATAATAGGCGCTACATTATATTCCTAAACTAGAATACAAATTGTATCAGTATTTATTCAATAGGCGAGATATAGGTCTGTTTCGCTAGAAGTGAAAGAACTAAGCGGATAAGTCGCGAAATATTCAAGCCGTTCATGCACTGCAAGTACTATCGCTAGCTTCATCCTTTTAAGTCCAAGATACGCATTGTTTCTAATTCACTATCCGGTGAAGATGGTCCATTCCTCGGAGATGTTGATCATGTTATCTACTGCACTGGTTACAAGCCCTCGTTTCCATTCTAGAACATTGAGGCGAAGGGAGGACATTTGTATAAATACGGCCTAGCGAATCTCAACGGTAGCTTTTTGCACTATTTCTTTCGGGATTATCCTACACTTGATATTGTAGTATCTTGGACAACGCTCGTGTTTCGCAGCTACGAGTACCAGGCCATGGTACTGGCAAGGGTGTTTACTGATAGCAATGCAACGTAACTTCCGATAGCCACGTAACAAGTAGATGGGGGACTATCATAGACAAGGCATGCTAAAGATGAGGGGAATAACTTTTAACTCGTCCTTTTTGAGAGTGCTGATGTGCTCCGATGGTATAATGGGCTATGGAACATCGCTGACCTACCCATCTGCAGAATAGGAAGGGTTCCCCCTGCATTCACTGACGAGACCATAGGTCAATGGGAAGATATCTTGGGTCCTCTAAAACAACCTTTCTAGATCTGCACTAAATGGTGAGAAGATTTAGATTGGTTTGGGATAGGCTAGGGATAAGTTTAGGATGAAATCTTGGACTAGAGTATACTTCCTCCGCGTCAACAGGATCAAGATAATTGACGGCAAAGTATACGTTGGCTTTTTAAGGCTAACATTCAATAGTAGCGTAATTAGCTCCTAGAACTGCTATCTCAATGGTAGCTGTCTTGGTAGATGTTATTTTATCTTAAGCCGGCTAGATACCCTGGTATGCCAGTAAAGCAGAAACGAGCGACGTTAAGTAGCTGTTTATCTTTGTGATTAACGTGCATGATAAGCGAGTGGGCCAGACAAGCGAGTGGGCCACTTTCCTTCTCAACCTATAGGTCATCTCTTATTTCTCAACCTATAGGTTCAAAAGGCTTACAATCAATTGCTAAACTCATCCCCAGATGACTCAAGAACTACCTGACATGTTCTTGCATTATGCCCGGCCTTGCCGCATACACCACAACGCCGACCACCCGGTCGCTCTGACCTTCCTCGACCACCACTTCTCGACGATTCGGCCACTACCTGCGTATCAACATCCATCTGATCAATTACCTGCGATGCTTCCTGTACAGTCATTACCCCTCCTTTCTGTAGTCTTGTTCTTTTTTGCCTGCAGCGCCGGCTTAGTATCTCATTTGCCTGTCGAAGTTCCTTATTCTCTGCTATTAATAAAGTAACCTTATGCATAACTGCCTTTGTTGCTTTAGTACTAGACTTTAAAGCTTCAATTATTGACTCGGGGGAGCTGCTCTTATGCCTTCTGATTCGTTTTTCAAGGTATTCAGACTGAGATTAGGCCTCAATTGCTGTTATTGGGGTCTTTGAAGTCCAAAAGGTTAATTGTTTAGCAGCCTCCTTGGGAGGCGTTGGAGTCCGTAGCTGCACATTAAGCTTTGAGATCACCATTTCTGGGTCAAGGGGAGCAAGTCCAGCTCCCCTAAAACCCCCCCGGATATTGCTTTCTGTAAAAGTAGCTTTAAAGGCGGCATAAAAGGCTGGGAAGAACTCGGTCTTCGAAATATAGGTTATAGAGCATCGGATCAGATGCTCTATTTCTCGACCATATGCCTTTTTTAGTACTGCAAAGCACCCAACATCGAGAGGCTGGAGCAGATGAGATGCATGAGCCGGCATACAAAGCGTGATGATCTTATTATCCTGGCAGTATCTCTCGAAGTCGGCAGAGTGATGGCTTTCGTAACCATCAAGGATCAGAAGACGATAGGGACCAGTTAATCGGTTAGTTGTAGACCGATCAAAGTGCTTTAGCCACTCAAGACCCAGCTCGTTATTTATCCAGCCATTTTGGCTTGTTGCGATAACCCAATCAGCTGGGAGGTCGCATTCTCGGTACCAATTAGCAAGGTGATATTAGCCAGCACCAACGATAAATGGCGCGATCGATTGACCTTCCGCGTTAATCGCCTGGATTACAGTAATCCATTCCCGGTTTCTAGGCTGCACCGATTTTAGTCTTCCTTGCCTTTCTGAGCCTGTGACTGCCATTCCGGCCATAATAATACCCATCATAAAGCCAGTCTCATCAAAGTTCCAAATATCATCTGATCGGATGCCATATTTCGCGATTGTATTCTGTACAAGCCTAAACCAGCCACGAATAATAGTCGGATCTTCGCATTTAGCTCTCTGATAATCATATCTCCGAAATAAACGCGTCTTTAGTTCTGGTTGTCGCTTGACGAAGTTATGTGCCCAGCGCTTGCCAACAGGTGACGCGTCGCGGTCGGCAAGCAGAGAATTAGCCATTTCTTCAACAAAACGCAATCGCGAGGGAAATCCTCGCGAATCTAGGTCAAGAATAAATTGAACTATTATCTGTTCTTCTAGATCAGATAGTTTCCGAGACTTTGGGATACAATCGCGTCGTGATTGAATGCCGCGGTGACGGCGGCCTAAGGTATTACGATGTACATCATAATTAACTGCAGCGCGTCGGATACTAAGTTTTGGGTTATTTTGAAGAGCCTGGAGTGCAAGAAGCATCCTGGCTTCATTTGAAGGTTGTGACATGCTTGGTGGTTGAGAATTATCTGATTAGATGGACATGTTGTAGGTTGAAGGATTTATGGCCCACTCGCTTGTCTGGCCCACTCGCTTATCATGCACGTTAGCACGAGTCGCCCAATTATATGTCTGGTCTTTCTTTTAGCTTCACTTTGCGGGCGGCTAATTGTTACTAAAAATACCTGAGCTGAAAATTGGTCTGGTCTTGGCACAGAGGACTACCTCATGACATGAACGATCTCCCCGCTTCTGAAATAATGAGATATGTTGTCTATATGTGGAAGATTTCGTCAAACCATTAGCTACTTTGTTCCTTCTGAAAATTCCTGCAGCGCGAGATCAGATACCATCATTATGTCGACAGACAAAGAAGCTGATGAAATAGGCAGTCTGAACGATCACCTAGACCAGTTAGAAATCGAAGATAATGTCGATTCGGAGTCTCAGTTGATAAGAAGGAGTGCAGAGGAGTCTCCAGAGAACAGCGAAGAGGACGATACTGGAAAAGTCTCGTACTACACAGGACGAACAATCTACATCGCAAGGCGCGAATTCGTCCTCGAGACAGATGAGCCGGACATAGATATTGATAAGAGCGTTTTCTTAGCAAACGGGAATGATGGGATTCTGCGGCTTGATAAGCTTCCCTGTATGATAAACGAATTCGATCTTATACGAAAACACGCCATCGAGATCATTAGGACAACGGATCCCATGTCAACCGAGCGATCTATTCGGTTCGGATACCTCAGCGATCAGGCAATAGACCTTTCCGAGCTACGGGAGAGATGCTACAAAGCGGTTGAGGCAGCTTTCATTGCTGCAGACTCCGCTTGTGAAGATCCCTCAGATCTGGAAGACAATACCACCTCAGATGAGCCGGGCCTAAACTCAGAGACTTTGGCACCCGAAGGAAGAGCAAAGGCCAAGGATATGCCAATGGAGGCCTCATACTGTTGCTTCATAGCCCTTACTATGGCTGCACGCGTCCTAGACGCCTCTACAGAAAGGGAAATGACCTAGAGAGTCTGCAGTGGTGTCGATCTGGATGATCTTATCTTTAACATCGAATTACTCAAGCCGCCGACCCAGAGCGAGCCATGGGAAGCGGATATGCCAGATATGCCGGGCTACCATCATGTTTATGCACTATTGGGGTGTCTTATGGCTACAGCATATGTCCGCCAGTGTTTTGCCATCGAGACCTTGTATCTCGACAGAGCGATCAGTAACCTCGATATCGCAGTCCTGAAGATGCCCAGCACCCCTTTCAAAGAATTTCGTCAGTATCTTGAAAAGATACGGAAGGAAGTACAGCGATTGCAGGTCTTCTTCCAACGCATTGAGATGGAGGATGACCCATCGATAGACTCCGTTCTCTGTGCTATCTGCCTAGAGCTAATGCCTATTATAGGCTTCCATGATACTGAGTATCCATATCATAAGATGGACTTTGAGTGGGTTTGCAAGAAGGCCGTGATGAGGCGCAGAATCTGTACTCTTTTCAGAGATTCTGCCGCCTCCATGTACCCGCTATTCGATATGTCGTGGCCAGAAATCCAGGAAATGAGATACAGTAATCGCTCTGTTGGTCGGCGTTGGTTCGGAGATGAGGAAGACTCGTGGCTGATGTCATGTGGGGTCAAAATGGAGCTCTACGGATTGAGCTTGTTGCCTGCATTTCTGGCTCCGAGGAGCGTTTCTATCGCCCCTATGAATTGTACTGTTTACCAGGTAGGTATATCCCACTACCAAGAGCATTAACATGTTGCTAAAATGTGTGAAGGAACTCCGCCTCCATGGAAAATCATCGGCACAGGAACACATGTTCAGCACGATATTACCTCGCCAGAAACTTGGGATATGATACGCGGTTGGATTGAAGATTGTGTCGATGATCACGAGGACTGTCGGGTCGTCAGCGAAGACAAGCCATTTCCGACTCGTATAGTGGCTGTTGGAGATGAAGACACAGAACCTTGTCTATTCATACCCAGCCCCGAGGACCGCGGTCGATACATTGCTCTCAGCCATTGTTGGGGCGATGCTATGCCTCTTAAGACCACCAAAGCTAGCTTCGCTGAGTTCTGCCACAGCATCGACTTCGCCCGGTTTCCAAAGACATTCCAAGAGTCGATAATTGTTTATCGGAAACTTAAAATCGAGTACCTGTGGATAGACTCACTATGCATCATCCAAGATGATGAGCATGATTGGGCCATTGAGTCTCCCAAGATGTGCGATGTTTATCAGAATGCGTACTTCACGATCGCTGCAGCCGCAGCACACAACAGCAGCGAAGGTCTCTTCCACCCGCGTCCTTCCAGTCTTCGAAAGTCATTTCCCACTGCCTCCAAGAGTGACCAACTAGTTGAAGAGGTTCAGATATTTGCCCGGCCGTGGGATTCGCAGTGGCATTGGATCAATAGCATCGGCGACGGGCCATGGTGCCGTGAACCTAACCCTCTGGAGAAAAGAGCTTGGGCCATGCAAGAGCACGTGCTATCCCGGGGAATCCTCCGTTTTACTGCTCATGAGCTAGTCTGGCATTGTCGCGAGGTGCATCTCTGCGAGTGTCGCCCAGGCACACACGAAACGCAAAGAGTCGCTCAGGCTCATCAACCTAGAAGCCATGAAATCCGGCAAGAATCCTCTCCATGCCCCGCGGATTCTGGAGCCTTTTATTGTCTGGTTAGATATCATCGGTCCATTTACCAGCCGTGCTATCACCCGCGACACAGACTGACTGCCTGCCGTCTCGGGGGTGGCTGCCGCACTTGCACCTTTCATAAAAACAGAGTATATCGCTGGTATGTGGAAGGATGGACTTGGAACGAAGATTTGCTGGCATGTGGAAAAGGGGCCAACTTCGAGGCATGAAGTATACTATGCGCCGACGTGGTCTTGGGCCTCTGTCATAGGCCCTGTGCTTACGTCCTACCTCTATCACATATGCCCACTGCCACAAACTACAGTGGTTGACGTAAGTCATACGCTAGCGACCCCAAATCCTTATGGGAGCGTTTCTTCTGCAACGTTGACCATCAGTGGCATCTTGTTAGATGTTTCGGTGTCGAAGCTGGATCCCCTCCCTGAGGACGGGACGCCTTTCCGGATACATCCCCACGACAGCTCACTTCTAGAGACCGATATGAAACTATCAATGGAGTGCGTAGCATTTCCAGATATTTTGACAGTATCAGAAGATGCCCCGGAGTTGGTGATCGGGGATACTATCTGCTTTCTAATTCTTAGCTGCAAGATGTACTGTCAAGGGTTTGACATCATGATTGGGATTCTGCTAAGCGAAATTCCCGCTGGTGAAGGAAACAATTTAAGCTCTAAATATCGGAAGGTTGGCACGGGGGAAATTAAACTAAAGAATTGTGACGAAGAGGAAGACAAATTGAGGGGGAAAGCCGAGGACGGGCTGGCCTGGTCTATGGCAGATCATCTCAGTGCCAAAGGCTGTGTGGCAACAGTTGTAATAGTGTGATAATTACAACATAGAGAGTTCGTCACCTCATGGCTATCTACTTATGACATGCGAAAATTACGGACTTGGCTACGGCTATTACAACTATCAGTGGAATTATTCAAACCTGCTAAGGTGAACTTCTGGCAGTAATATTTAGTTATCGCACTATTATTTAGGCAATAACGGCACTATTGATATCTATAAAGTAATATCCCGCTAATCCGCTTTCCTCCATATTATGTAGCAAGAGACATGTGATAGATATCTTCGATTTCTGAAGAACTTTCCACTTACCCTGAAGCATGAGATGCAGGGCCTCGGATATACATATCCTTGCTCAGGCCCATACAGAGCCAAGCGAACCGCTCTCATTGGCATGCTCGCATTTTGAAACACCTAACCCCCAAAAAGGTCAAGCTTACCTGTCGATCCCAACTGTCTTCAATTTTACAGAGCAACCTGAGCAAGGATAATATTCCTACCAGCGCCGAACCCGCCGAAAACCTCAAGCGAAAACCGCATTCCTTAAAAGCAGGCCCAGAATCCTTCCACGCGTCTAGAACACCACATCATTGGCGTCCTCGTTTAACGAATCTCCGTCGTGCTTACGCCAAGCCAGCATCATCAGCTCAAAAAAACATGCGACAAGCGCATTGCAAGGTAAAGACAGGCTGTCTAACATGCAAGTAAGCAGAACCAAGATCTCTGAAACACTAGTGCCCGCGCCCTAACGAATCTCGTTCTAGAATTCGAAGAGTCAAATGCGATGAGAAAAAACCCGCTTGTCATCGCTGCACAAGCACTGGTCGGAAATGCGACGGCTACGCGCTTATGCAGAAGATCATCAACCCGCAAGATGTGGCGCATGGTCGGATGATATTGCCGCGTGTCGCTACTATCAATTCGCAAGCCTTGCTGCCCGATGAGGAGCGGAGGGCGCTTGGGTATTTTCACAGTGTTATTTCGCCGCGGTTGTCGAGCGCTAGGGATGGCTACTTATGGACCCATCTTGTGATGCAGCTCAGCGAGTCAGAGGCTGTTGTGAAACATACCATCTTATCGATAAGCTCGTTGTTTGAGTCGTCTGAGGGAAAGAGTGTGGCGCCGTATACGGAGAGATTCGCGTTGCAGCATTATACACAGGCCATTCAGCGTCTCAAGACGATTCACAGTGAGCCTCTCGTGTTACTCGTTTGCATCTTGTTCATCTGCGTCGAGTACTTGCTTGCAAATAACAAGATTGCACTACAGCATTGCCAACATGGTCTTGCGATTATGGAAAAGTGCAGCAATCCTTAGGCGCGGCGGTATTTAATGCCTGTCTTTAGACGAATGACCGCTGTGCCTATGCTTTTCGGCCCCGAGGATATTAAAAGCGAAAGCATGCCAGCCTTGACTTATATGATACCGACCAAATTCTACTGCATGGAAGACGCATAATACATAATGGATGATATCTTTAACCGAGTAATGCAACTCTGCCACATGAGATATCGCGGAGTCGTCTTCGATATGACAGAAGAGTATGACACCGTCGGTACCTATCTTCAGACCTGGCAAACACTATTCGAAAAGCTTTAAGTCGATATAACATCTTTACTATACCAAGCTCAAGAGAGATCACTATTTATGCGTCTTAAGCTTTCTTATCTTAAGTTAAGTGCCGACTTCCGATATAAGGAGCATTTGGGGACATTTCGCCAGGTGCTGCAACTAGCGAGTTGGCAGAGCGAAAGGTCCACTAAACAGTCCAGCTTCGAACTTGCATATACTCCTATACTCTTCTTTACGATAATGAAATGCCCGGATTTGAGTATTTGGCTTCCTGTGCTGCGGTTGATGAAGAAATTGGGCTCACCGACGGAGGGTATTTGTGAGAACCTACAGATGCTGACCACGAGTCGTGAGATAATTCAGCAAGAACATGGAGTGGAGATAGTGGATATTGATATCTCGTTCCCGAGACCACACACATAACAGTCAAGCCTTATAAGGTTCAACGGTCCCGCTGTCATCTTAAAACGATGCGACGTCAGAAAAGCTATTTATATCGCATTTATCAGTGCTTTTCTCTACATCGTATCACTTTTCACCCATTCATTCGTTTTTACAGCTCACCCCAAGTCTCTCATTCAATATGAAGTTCTTCACTCTTACCATTCTCGCCATGGTCTCAGGCGCCTTGGCAATGCCCGTCGCTGGCGGAACCATCAACTACGAAAGCTTGAAGGGCACTGGAAACAAGAACCATGGTTCTTGGGTACCTGACCGTCCTTGCTTGCCTAGCTAGCAATGTCGTGGAAAGAACTAAGATTGCAGCATTGTGTTTCGAGTAAGTTTGTCCAGAGGAATTGTGAGCATTTCTGATACCATCTATAGTGATTAGGACGATAACCCGATGGTTGTAACATATCAGGACCTACTTATGAAAGATAGATGCAAAGCATTCTTGTCATGCTGTGGCAGAAGGCGTTGCAGTTTGTTCAGTTCTTGTCCACTTCTAGTTGTGACTACTATTCTTTTGGACTATTTATGTATAAAGACTCCATGGACTTTAACCACTTCAAGATAATCTATAGATTAATTTCATTCGAGTCACTCCCACTATGGAACCCGTTTTTTTAAGGTCAAGAGAATCTGTGGTTGGACCATAACGGCTTCCGAGTCCCGCTAATAATACTAGAAGTGAGGTAGATATAGTACGCATCTGTATGATCTAGTTTCTGAAATTATCCCGCTATAAGATCAATGAAGCTTCAACAATATCTACTGAACTTCTCCTGGGCTCATATTATACCAATTACAAATGATGATCTGATACCCTCCCCCATGATATCTGCTTCATCGGCGCGTGAAAGCCATAAAGACTAATGGCGGGCCGTCCGACCGATCGCGGAGATCCCGTCGTGAAAAACAACAGCCCAGAAGATCTAGATCCCTCTGATCTCGGAAACAATCCATTGCGCTTTGTCTTTTATGAGACGGCTGGTCGTCTGTTCCATCGCGCTAAGAAATACACCATTGGACGGAAGCGGGGAAGATCCCCAGATAGTCGGGATAGCGCCTGCGAGGAACTAAAACCAGCCATTCACGGCTAAGGAGACGCTATGCATGTTTCAAATACTGATCAATGGTGTGAGACTTTCAGCCACGCTATCTAAGATCTCGCGAACCGGTCGTTCTCTTTCGCAAGGCATTGGTGCATGCTGTACATCGCTCGGTCGCTTATGGTACCCTGATGTGCTAATATTACCCAAATCGGTTCACCCGGCATTTACTTGACACAAGCAGGCTTTGTGGCTGGCTGCAAAAAGTGTATTGAGCGTAAAGATATCAGCCGCACGTCCCGTCCCATGATCTCGGGCCCATGCAGCCATCCCCCCTTAATCCTCATTGAAATCCGACTTTACAAACAACCGACCCGTCTCCGTATGATGAACCTGCACATTATCCAACTCCAAAACATTAAAGTCAATCAGACAACTCCGCGTCTCAAGACCTTTCGGCGAAGGCGAGCGCACGTCGTAATCCCCAACAGCGAGGTAGAAACGGTTCAGCGGCTGGATCTGATACTCAGCCCCAGGCGCCGGTCTAAACGTAGCAAATGGTCCGAAGTAGCGTGATAGCTTCTTGAACAGCGAGACGCCGACGACAAAGTCCCCTAGCGCATGTCAGCAGGGGATGAGTGAGGGGTTGGGATCTAGACTTGCCTGCACGTGCTTGACTATGTGTAAACTCGCTGCTGGTACGAATACAGAAACATCCTTCGTGGCCCGAATTGACAATATCAGGCCTGTTCGCAAAATTCGGTGTTCCCCTTTTGATGACTAGCTCCAGCGTCGTGCCCGCTACCAACGTCTGGTCATCCGCCTTATGCCCAACCTCAACAGGCCGCGAATCCAGAACTTCGACGGTAGTCTCGACCGTAGACTCACCACCGTAGCTTGTCCCACAGACAGCGTAGAAGGGAGACTTGGGAAGCGTAAAGTACGCTTGGCCAGAGGCACTAGCTACGCCTCGCAGGACTAGGATGATGTTGTTGCTGATCACTGGTATACCCGGTGTGATCTTTGGCGTGTCGGCGAACAGAGCGTAGCTCTGCGTGCTGCCTGTGGAGTTTGTGATTGTGATGTTGTGTGGCTTGTCATTCGTCGACCATGATGAAGAGGGAGCCACGTGCGTGTCTAGAAGAGGTCTTTTCATGGTGAGGGATTGCTGTAGATGGAAAGATGAGATTGTGCGAAACGAGAGAAAATGGGCCAAAGTTGACTAAATGAGGGATTAGACTGTAGTTTATACGAAGCAAATAGTCTGGCTACTAGCTTAAGGGATATCGGCTTTCAGCTTCGCGTTGGTGACCTCTTTACTCCACTTTGGGCATAGTTAGCAATGGTTTGAACTAGTTCGCAATCAATTCAGCCAGCCACCTATGATTTATTGTGTATGGATTGCTTCAGCGCAATGATGCCTTATACCAATTCGGTTTCCTAAGTCTCCGCAGCTGGCCAAGAAGTAGTATAAAAGGGCAATTCCGTTCCGCACATTTGGAAATCCCCATACTCTGGCTTTCAGTTGTAGCCAAAACTTCCTTCTTCGAAACCTTCATCGTCACTCTGCTAAACAACAGCAAAAATGGGCAACAAATACACCATCCGCATCAATAACAACACGGGCAGTACACAGAACTACAACCTTGTAGGCGAGGAGCCTGAGGTGACAGGCATCTCCAACAGCGACGTTTGGACAAACGTTTACCAGTCAAGTGAGGGCTGTCCCGATGGAGGTCAGACCGAGTTCGAAATCTGGAAGACCTACTATGGCATCGTCGGCTCCTGGAGGGGCAGCCCCAAGGAGGGCAGTAAAGTCCAGATCGCCCAGATAAGGCCGGTGAACCTTGGCTCACAGTCCGACGATGGCAGTCAGAACCCCGGAACGACTCTGAACATGGTAGTTGTTGCTGGGCGGGCCATTTCGTTTGATAAATCGCCGCTACCGCAGTCTGCGTTCATCAATGCCTTTGAGATCGATACCGGCAACGACTTCACCCTTCAGACTGCCACTGAGAGTGAGCAATAAGCATCCCTCCGAAGCACAAGTAGCTGACTTTAGTTTTTAGATAACTTCTTCGTCGGCGTGGCTGGTTCGCCCGACGGCGGTAGCACTGTTCCCATCGCTACTTTCAGACCTGAGCCTGGCAATCAGTACCAGATCAAGCCGGCTAACGCCTTCTACCTCTCCTTTGGTCAGGGCTTGCAAGTCGGTCAGTTAGTGGATATCGCTAGGATGAGGAACCCGCTGCGCATTGACTTTGCTAACAGCGGACCCAACATCACCATCAACCATGCGCCAAATGGCCAGCTTGTTATTGCTAAGTGAGAAGTTTGCTTGGAATATGGAGCGAGGACAGTTGGACAGGGCGAGATTTCAAATTTGAGCTCATATAGAGATTAACAATCTGATATCAATAAATTCTTGATACTACTCGCATCAAATTGTAAAGCAGTTTTTTGTACCTAATTCACTCCAAAACAGACTCATACCCTTAGACTCGACTATTCTAAACTGAAAGGGCTCTTTAAATCGAGCTTCGCGTCTCAACGACCTCTGCAACCCCAGCAATAGATATGCTCCCAATGATATCGAACACAGCTAACGTAGAGCTAAACTCCTTATTGACCCAATTCCTCAACTCAACCGCCATCAGTGAGTCAACTCCGTACGACGACAGTGGCTTGCTCGGCTCAACGTCATCAGGCGAGATGGACATGGCTCTCGCAAGCTTGGCAGCTATAGCCCGTATGACAACTTGTTGCCGCTCTCTAACATCTGAAGACTTTTGGAATACATCTCTCGCGTTCTCGGCGTGGTCAGCAGCTTGGGTTGGTGTATTGTTGCTGCCTGCTAAGAATGAGAATGCACTGAGGAGAGGCCGTTCGAGCAGAGCTGGAGGTTGCTGGCCCTCTACAAGGATATCCGCAGGTGTTCGTAGACCGAAAAGGATTTGCCCCTTGGACAATGGAGGTAATTCGATTGAGCTCTTTGAATCGCAGCACAGAGTCAATAAAGCAAGTAACTCCTTGTCATTGATGGGCTGCATATCATTCGACGTCTGCCTCTGACGCTGATATGCCTCTTTCTCAGCGATGATGCCTATGTTGCTCATCCATCCAATATCTAGAGATAGTGCATTCTGACCATGTGATCTCCGATATTTGGCCAGGGCATCTTGATACGCGCAACCACCCGCGTAATTTGCACTGGCCATCTGACCAACAACCCCAGCCAGAGAGGAGAGAAGGATGAAGAAGTCGAGATCCCTGGGAAGAAGCTCGTGCAAGTTCTTTGAAGTGTTTACCTTGGAACGCATGGTGAGATTCCATTGTCGGAATGTCATATTGCTTTGGAAGATTGCATCTTGCAGAACCATCGCGGCGTTGATGCAGCCCTTGATGGGGGGCATGGTCCGGTAACATTCTTTCAGCATGACTGTCACATCCTCGCGGATAGAAACATCGCATTTAGGCGCAACAATATTGACGCCGCGGGATGTCAGGTCGGCTAGCAACTGTGCAGCTGCTTGAGGTGTTGCTCCAGATCGAGAGGGGACGATCAGGTGTTTAGCTCCCCTGTCAGTCATCCATCTGATAATGGCTCTACCAAGGCCCCCAGATCCACCAGCTACTAAATAAGTGGAACTGCTATCGAATTTCCATGGGCGGCGGTCTTGAACAAATTGCTGTAAAGTTGTGAATTAGCTAACAGTCTGGTAACAGACTGGTATTGACCTACCGGAACTAAATCCCCCTGTTCTACTGTTACTATCACACGCTCGACGGTATTCTCTTGCAGTTTCTTGAAGGCGTCCTTGATACCAGATATCTTCAAGGCTGGCAATGCTTGGGCCGGTTGGATTTCATCTTCACCTAAGAGCTGCATCATTTTTTGTGCCAGTTGACTTAAGACCTTGGGCTTCAGACGCAGGATATCAATGGACGAGAAGGTGAGGTTTCTTGACATGATTTCTGCAGCCATCTTGGAAGCCTCTGACTCGTCCTGGCCACCGAGGCTGACAATACGTCCACCATCAGTCATGCAGGACAGTGCTGTGCGTAGTGGGCCCCGGGAAAGATCGAACAAGACGTCAACACCTTCGCCTTCAGTGACTCTCATCACATCTTGAGTAAGACATGGAGAGTTGCTGACAAAGATCTGTTCGGCGGTCAGGCCCAAGGTGTCGGTCAGTAATTGTTTCTCAGCCATTGTCGAGACTGTAGCAAATACTTGAGCGCCAAGTGTCTGGGTGAGCTTGACTGCAATCTGACCCGCATTACTTGCAGCCGAGTGAATCAAGACCGTTTCATTTACTTGCAAACGGGCAACATTGAGAATTGCATGGCAGGCAGTCAAACCGGGAAGTGTGACCGAAGCAGCACCTTCAAAGCTAAGCGAGTCGGGAATGTTGAAGACGCAGGCTTCATTGGCGCGAGGGTATTTCCTCATGCAACCAGGAGAGACCATAGCGACGCGATCTCCTATTTTGATGGAGGTACTGCAGTTCTTCCCAATACGAGTGACAACACCAACGCAATCACTGCCGAAATCCTCGGTTCGCTTGTCAGGATGACCAAGGGCAATGTCAAGATCGCGAGAGGTTAGACCCCAGGCTGTTGCTTCGATCTCGACATCACGAGGACCGAGTTCCTCCGTTAGGGAGGTGTCCTCGACAAACTGAAGTGACTCGGGTAATCCTGGCTGGCTAATACCAAGTTTCAACGCTGGCCCCTCGCCCCAAGGCTTCCGTTGCAGCTGCTTCGAAACAAGCGATCGTAGTGCGGTATCAGTCATGATGTCTCGAACCGCCCGGCCGGTAGTGATCACATCATCTCGAACAATGTACTCAACTTCTTTTGACGGCGTTTCAGCCTCGAATGTTGCCTTATAGACCTCTGAGATGACGTTTACCTGTGAAGCTTTGGCCATCTCTTCGTCTATTGCTAGGGTGACGATATGAGTATCAGGCTGTTCTGCTCGGATGGAGCGGAAGAAGCCCTGAGCCACACTATAGTCTGGGTCGATGATACTGGCTGAAGTGATCCACAGAAGGTTGGAGACTTTGCTGATCAAGAGTTGAAGACAGCTGAACTGCTCTTCCAGGAGAGTTGAGAGAAGAGGTTTATCTCCAGCTTCAGCGAGGCAGATGATAAGATCATCACTTGTTAACGTGGCGAGTTCATTTTGAACCGGGGCCAGTGAAAATGGAACGATGCTTGTACGCCGCTTGAGTTTAGGATCTACTCGTTCGCGAACTTGATCTGCAAGCTCCCTCTCCTTCATTGACGTCTCGTCATTGATGAGCATGACCAAGCGGCCTTTGCTTGCATTTTTCGCAACTGCTTGCTCAAGCTCACTGGCGGTGGTCACAATGACACTCATAATGTGACACTGATCATCGTGATAGTCTCGAATCACCAAGTCATTCCCCGAGAAGCCATTGTCCTTGAGGCACTTACCCCAGAGAGCCTCCGGTATAGCAGCAGAATAGGGTCTCCACTCCTCGCGAGCAACCCACCAGCCTGGTACAAGCCCAGCCATAAAGTTGGTAGCAATGTCATCGGGGTTGATAACTTCGAGTAAGATGAGTCGACCACCTGGTTTCAGAGCTTTGCGTACGTTGCGTATAGTGGCTTCTAGGTATGGAGTTGCGTGGAGCACACTAGCTGCGATGACCAAGTCATAAGACCCAGGCTCGAAGCCTTGGCTGTCAATGCTTCGGTCCAGATCAAGTGTCTTGAAGGTGATGCGGCCTTGGGACTTGAGGTCTGGCCATCTCTGGCTAGCAGTCTCAAAGAAAGCAGGCGATATGTCGGTGTAGGTATACTCTGAGAACGCCAAACCACCAGTCCGCTTCTCACGTTCTTGCAGAGCCGAGATAAGATGTCCTGTCATTCCACCTGTACCAGCACCGACTTCAAGGATTCTCAGAGCTGGGTTCTCATGCGATGCCAAGTCAAGTAGATAGTTAAGTTGGCCATCAGCACAGAGGTTCCGGAAGAGATCTGAGTAAAAGATATCGGCCTGATCAGACTCAAAGACGACTTGAAGAGGGTCTAGCTCTCCAGACAGAATCTCAGGTAGCTTTCGTGCACATGTCGTGTATAACCTCCACGCTGGAAGGACAGAGTCAACCTCAGCCAGACGAGACTCGAGCTCCTCGTCACTGATATTCATTGCTTCATCCTGATGTTCAGCTGACAGCTTGCTAACGTGGTGTTCCATCCACTCGACATGACGTTGCAAGTCTGCTGGAACTTTGGACTTGTCAATGCGCTTCAGGACACGAGCAGCTACTAGCTCTAGTGTCTGACAGAGCCTCGAGTGATTCTCCAGGACTGCGCTGTCGTCTTTCGACAGAGCATTAGCGGCGCATAATCGTGTGAGTTGGTTGGAGCCAAGCATGCTGAATTGTGGCTTCCACTCGATCGAATACACCAGCTTCTTCTCTTTTTGGGTTATTACACCTGAGACAGCAGATGTAACTGCACGCTCGATGCAGCAAAGGACCTCTCCACCTTCACCAAGAGCCGTGACCTTGCCCTGTTCACCGTAGCCATGGACAGTTGGAGTCGCTTCAGACATCCACTGGACTGAAGGTGTCTTCCATACTTTGGAAGAGAACCATGCATTTTCTAGTCTTACAGGGACATTGGCTGCAGGCTGTTGCCCGGAGCTGGCTCGAAGAACTTGGAAGGCTTGGTCAAGCACTGCCGGGTGGACCAAGCTCCTGATCTTGAGTGTTGACTGTGACAGATCAACGCGTGCCACGGCTGAGGTCTTACCATCCCACTTGATGTCGCGTATCAGCTGGAACCAATCGACATATTGCAGCCCAACCTTTGCCGCATCATGGTAGAAGACACGAGAGTCGACAGGCGAAGTACATGTCTGAGCTACATTCTGATACTGACTCCAGATGTGTTCGTGGTTCACTCGTCGCTCTCCGTTCCTGTCGTTGTCCTGATATTCCATCGAGATGCTTGCATTAAAACACTCAACCCACTCATTGAGCGAGTAGGTGAAGATGCTGATATCGAATTTTGCAGTATGTTGCCTGTCGACAACTCGGAGGCGGACCTGTGTCTCGAGGCGATCTTCCCAAGCTTCTGGCACGATTATGGGGTTCATAAACTCAGCTCTCTCAATGCTATACCCAAAGACAGCACGATCACATGGAACCACCTCTTGAGCGGCTTCAATAGCCATGAGGAGCATGCCAGATGCTGGAAACAGGACAGTATTACTAATCTGTGATCTAAGTTAGTAGTGCCACGGTGTCTTTGTCATTAAAAGTCACCTTGTGATCTCCAGTCCAAGGAGATGAGTCAATGCTCCAGAAATTCCTCCACCGAGGTTCCAGCGGATTCCAATCGGATACCCTTACTCCAAGCAGCTCGCCCTTGACAGACTCCCGCAGCCTGAAGTCTCTGCTTAGACGTGACTCGGCCCAGTACCTCTGTGATCTGTCGAAGGGATACTTGGGGCAGTCAACAAGGAACTTCTCCTTCGTGTTTTGTTGGTTGACTGCCGAGATGGAGACGGAATAGCCTTGGCAGAATAGTTGTCCGGCGAGTTCCAGGGTGGTCTGGGCTGCTGGGTGCGATCTATGCAATACATAGTTATATCTTACTCCCTTTGCTGTACTAGCCATCTCATCAAGCGTGTCTTTCACTGGTCTTCGAAGAGCTGGGTGAGGTCCAATCTCGATGAGGTCAGTGATACTGCCCAAACCAAGTTTGCGTGCTGAGTTCCTGTTTGCAACGGCCTGTACTACATCGGCGAATCGAACAGGTGACAGCATATTGTCGACCCAGTATTGACCAGTTGATAGAATCTCTGGAGAAATGCTTTTGCCGGTGACAGATGAGATCATTGGAATGCTAGTCCCATCCTCTCTCTTGGTGAGTCCTTCGAGTGCAGCAAAATACTCGCTCGCGATGGCTTTCATGGATTGCGAGTGATACGCAACTCCAGTCTTGAGTTTTTGCGCAAACATACCATCTTGATCAGCCTGAGACTTGATTCTATCGATGGCATCTTCAGGTCCCGATAGTGTGACGTTGAGCGGACTGTTGATGCACGCAACTTTGACTGTAGTAACGCCTGTTTTCTCCACATACTCCGATGCGTGATGGGGTGCCAGGTTGATGGACAGCATGGCGCCTGGAGATCTGTTGGCTTCTCTTAGCTTTCCAGCCAAGAGACCACGGAAGTAGGACACTCTGCAAGCGGACTGTAGAGACAGCCCACCTGACGCATATCTAGGGCGACTTAGTAAACCAGTTCTTACTCAAGAGTGTGAATGATACATACGCTGCAGCGATCTCACCCGAAGAATGACCAATAACTACCTTGGCAGCGATACCGAAGCTGACGAGTAGATCGACCAAGGCAATTTGCAGGGCGGTTGCAAGTGGCTGGCTATACTGCGGCATGTTGATGTTTTCGCCACAACTAAGCTCGTCTGGTTATGTCTGTCAGCAGGCATCTAGGTATCATTACTGCAGAGTTTACTTGCCAAATAAGTTCCATGGGCACCCAAAGCTGGAGTAAATCTCCCGAATCTTCTCTAGAGTCTCTCTGTATACAGGATACCGTTCAAGACCCAAGCCCATGTTAGTGTACTGCGCGCCTTGACCTGTAAACACAAAAGCCAGGCCAAGGTCCTCTGAGCTTCGAATTGGCTTGGAAGGCGACAACGTTTGCTTTTGCGATCCATCAACCACGGCAGAAGCTCTCCAAAGCATGTTACTTCGGCGTGTACCAAGAGCAAGTGCCAAATAGTCGAGCTTCTTATGTTTCCCAGCCACCTTCTCTCTGTAAAAGTTGTCATAAGCCTCGACAGTGCGCTTGGCTGCCTTTTCATCTGCAGCAGTCCATACTAGAAGCTTAGGAAGTTCGACGTCTGAGTGACCATTGGCTACACCATTCGCGCAATTGACTCCGTTCGTGCCATTAGTATGAACTGCGCCATGTCCGTTGGTAACAGCAGAGCCGTTCGTCGAAGGCCTAGGGACAAGCTCTGTGTTATGGATGCCACTGAGGCCGCGATTCTGTAAGTAGTGAAGTGCGTCGTCGAGAACAATATGCGAGTTTGAACCGCCGAACCCGAAAGAGTTGAGAGATACTCGACGGAGGCCTACAGCAGGCCACTCGATACTTTTCGTTGATACCTACCACAATCTCAGTCAACAGAAAACATACCCCCGATATGAACTTGGACTTACAGTGATGTTGTATGACTCTACGTTCAGTGCTGGATTCATCTTCTGAAGAAGCGCATTGGGGGGGATGACTCCTTTCTCGAGGATCACTGGCAGTGTCAGTTTGAAACTCCCTTACGTTGATCGAATGGCGAGTCATTTTACAGATGCATTTGACCAGACTTGCAAGGGCACTGGCTCCTTCAAGATGTCCTATGTTTGCTTTCACTGAACCGCTGTCCATTCCATCTGTTAACGCTCTTCTCCGAATGAGACAGACGGCTTACACGTAGAGTGGTTCCGAGTGAGAACGATATTCTCGGAAGCATCGACCGATAGCCTTCACCTCGATTGGATCACCGACAGGTGTACCCGTGCCTTGATCCCATATTTAGTTCGTCAATTATAGAGGTTTAGGCATAGCACTTACCATGAGCTTCCACATAGCGAGTTTCGCTCGTCGACAACCCTGCTTGCTTATAAACGTGGCGAATCAACTCCTCCTGAGATTGCGAGCTCGGCTGCGTCAGAATCGGCGTATGGCCATCCTGGTTCGAGCCAATCGATCGGATCACAGCTCGAATCATATCCCCATTCTCAATGGCAGCTTGTACAGGCTTCAGAACTACAGCAATGACTCCCTCGCCACGTGCATACCCGTTGGCCCGTTCGTCAAAGCTGTAGCAAACGCCATCAGGCGAGAGAAATCCTTGGTTAGCCAGAACCTGAAAGATGCTTGGGTCAAGAAGAAGGTTTGCGCCAGTCACGACAGCCTGTGGAAATTAGTCAACCATAGAGTTGAGGTGAGTTATTACTCACACAGGAAGCATCACCGCTCTTCAAAGCTTTGCAGGCCATATCGACAGCCGACAAGCTACTAGAACAAGCAGTGTTGATATGGATGCTCGGCCCACGAAGATCAAAGTACCAGCTGACACGGTTGGGGATAATGCACGAGACAGTACTTCCAGTTACAGCTGTTCGCTCCAAGTTATCTGGATCCACGGCCGTCATTCTGCTGTAGTCCTCCAGCATAGAGGCTGAGAAGACGGCGGTGCGAGAGCCCTTGAGACTGTCTACTGGGAGACCCGCTATGAGACAAACAGTTAGTACACCTTCACTATGAACGGTTTTGGGATGTTTCACCATTCTCGAAAGCGTGGTAAGTAGCTTCCAGCGTCCAGCGCTGCATCGGATCCATCGCCGAAGCTTCTTTCGCCGTGAGTGAGAAGAAGGGGGCGTCAAAGGCGGCGACATCATCGTTGATGAAATGTCCTGCTTTTCCATTCCACTGTCATGGCGTCAGTTTCAGGTCAAGTACCTGATTGGAATGAATACCTTCTGATGCTTATTATTGGCAAATGAATCTATCTTGACACGACTTTCAGGCCAGTCAGTCATCAGGTTTCGTCGGTTCTTGAGAACATCCCAAAAGGCATCATCATCCTCCACACCTTGGGGGAGCTTGAATGAGTATCCAACGATTGCAATGTCACTCATCTTGTTTTTGATGCCTTGGTGATCGTATAGCATTCAAAAGGTCAACTCTGAAGAATTCTAGTATCCTACTGTGCCAAGACTCATACCACCATACTTTAGGGTTAAGCACGTTACTAATCGGCCAACTACTCTATCGTTACCCTATCGAGATTTACTGTCATTCGATAATACAGTCCTAAGTGGTCTTGTCTCTCCACCATATTTCCTCCGAGGCATCTTGCAGAACGGATAAATATTCCTATCTAGTAGTAGTCCTTCGAGCTACTGCAGAAGAATCCTTCGAAAAACTTGTGTTGACCTCGGAGAAATAGGTCTGAGAGAAACTAATGCATCAACAGAGTTTAAGACGCAGGAGACCTTGGTATGCCTACATATATACCACATAATTAGACTCTATTAACGAAAACACCAGTCAACAAGGAAGGTGTCTAGCTTTGATGCTCCTTGGCTTGGCTGCATAGAGGTTAGCTTCGGGGAACTAAAACAAGGCAACGCGGGCCGGCACGCCTTGAAATAGTCGAAACATGAGCTTGAAGTTAAATCCAGGTCCATCTGATCAGCTTTCGGGGCACTCCGGAGCTTGTGCGTCTGCCACGTCGGCTGCTCTTGATAGTTCCCTGAGACGGTCTTGTCCTCTTTGATTGCCAATGTCCGAAAGTCCGTAACTTACCATCTACCGAAAAACTACGCCGCAGTATTGAAACTTGGAATCGCCGATCTGTCGGGTAAATTTGTGCTAAATCCTCCGAGGCGAGAGGAAGCTAGGATAAGTTCCGGGAAATCCCAACCCCTGAAGAGATCAGCGCTCATCCCTGCCTATCACCTTGCCATTCGTATCATTCCCTGGTTGGTGGAGACAATTCATGAGACTTTGCTCCTAGCGAGGACCAACATCATATCATAACTGGTTTGCATTACGAAGTCTTTTCTTGTGTCCTTTTCAAGGTTGATTTCTCGTTCTTGGTCGAATAGGGATTTTTAGACGACGATCAGACATATCCTGCGTCTCGGTATAAGCGATGTAACATGGAATGGCCTCATTCTAACGGTATACTTGCACTTATTACTTACTCACTGTTTTGAGAGCTGGAGAGCATGCATGATTACCCTTTTCATTTTAATCGGCCTCTAGAACATGTTCCTCGAATGCCCGTGTCGAACCATGCTGCCTTGCAAATGTTATTCCTGAGTACGGAGTATATGAAGGTCTAATTTTTGTTTTTAGAAATAGCTATATAGAAATCTTACATTAACTGTAGCACTTTACAGAGTAACAATGTCACCAAACCGACCCTTTTTTATATAAGGTCATGCAACATCGGCACACTCATGCGCTATACACCCCAGGGCTTTTGAGACGCCGGAAACGCAGCGTGGCCTTCCGAATCGCTTGTCGAGCGATTATCCTGCGTGATCTTGATCTGTGTCGTCCGAGTAATACCCTGCCCATTATTGGCATTATCCCGCAGATACTCCGTCGACTCAGATCCTTTCAGTGTTCCCAGCGGCACACCATCCTCATCTAGCTTGTAGTAAGACTTTGGGCCTGTAGACGAAAGCTGTGAACCCTTTGTCCCACTTTTGCCATATCGGTCTGCAGTATTGGGGTTCGTAGGGGCGGTGCTCATGCCAAATGCACGCTTGATGTTGCGGATGACGCCGGTCTCTTTGAGAATTTTGGGGATGCAGGGGACGCAGACGATGAAGAAGCCACAGGTCATTTCGGCGGTGGCCCAGAAGACGAGAGGGGCGAGGGCGTAGAGAGCGTCGGCGGTTTTGCCGTACTTGACTGTGACAGCCAATCTGAATGCAGCAGATACGCAGGCTCTGCATTTCTGTGTTAGTGGTTGTATGATGAGCTCGAGACGTGCACTCACAGTAGACCCAGTCCAAAGATAACAGACACACCCATCCTCTTCTTCCAAGACATCTTCAACTTCCAAATAACCTGCTGGGGTAGCAAAAAGATGGCAATATCGCAGCACAAGTGGATCGTAGCAGATGCGACCTGGAGCTTATGCAAGTCCCAGCACTTAGCATCAGGAATTCTAAAGTCCCAGATAGCTTCATGCGGGTTGCACTGCATGTTCAGAGCAACAACAATAGCGGTGTTGGACGTAGCCTGGACGAACCCAATGATCATGCATCCCCACCAGAAGATGCTCTTAGTGCGTGTGCCTTTCGGCACGAAGAGTCGACACCATTCAACGAGAATAGCGATTTTGAGAAATGGGAGGACGAAAGAGTAGCAGACTCCAAAGATGAGAACCCACTGGTATATGTCAGCCTTTATGGTTGTGTAGTTTTGGTAAAGGGATATTCACATAGTTCGTGAGAATTACATCCTTGAGACGCACATTCCATTGATGCACAAAATATCCAGGTGTATCCACCATCTTGAATGTCGCATAGGCAGCACCCCAGTAGTTGCCCTTCGCTTTGTTAGAGATCATGTAAAGCGCATTCAAAGGATCAAACATACATATGCCAAGGTCGTGAGAACTTCAAAATCCGTTAGCGATTGACTCGGGAAGGATAACATGCGCTACTCACTCTCTTCAGTCTGAAACTTCTTCAGCAGATAAACACGCCCATAGGCTCTCAGCAGGAAGCATATCGTGGTAATGACCGCACAGATAATCAGAACAGTATAAGCCAGACCATTCTGATTTGGAGGGTCGTTCAGATTCGACACCTCGCCCTTTGGAGGCGCAAGAGCCGGTCCATCCAGATCAATGGTAGCCATGATGAAAGCACAGGACAGTAACAAGGTCTCTTGATCTTCAGGCACAAGAGTTCATGGAAAGAGGTGACTTTTAACGATCCTGCGAAAAGACTTTGATCACCCATGTTAAGGAGACTTTGGTACCAAACGTGGCGAGCCTCAACCCCGGTATTTCGGGTCCGGGAGGCGAAACAGTAATTGCTTTCGGAACTGATACTATAGTAGATAACTGTCTATTTACAAGGTTATCTCTTACTGAAAAGTCTTGTCGGTGCAAGCCGTAATTGAGTTCTTGATTGAAACATCCGTTTGCGTAAATCTTCTCCTGGCGATCATATCCAAGACTAGCTACCAGTTCCCGAAATCCTGGTGCAGCGGGTTACGGTAGACGTTGGAAGTTCCAGGGGCTAGTGACCGGAGGTTGTGATAGTTTTCTGACAAGTTTCCTCGGGACGTTGGTGCTGCGTGTGGAAAGCCTGGCTGTTACCATGTCTAGGCTGAGGATGAACTCCATATAGTGGAACCTCGGCTACAAGCTCATGCCACTTCTTGGTCAAACGAGCAATTAAGTTTATGATCTGTTCCTGGCTAGGCTTGGTCCGAGCCATGTGAGTTTAGTTACTGGCGTCAGTTATAAGAGACTAGAGAGTGAATTGCAAAAGACTAGCAGCCCTACGGTATTAGAATACTCCTTAATTGGGAGCAGCAGGAGAGACTGTCTAGACTGCGACTCAGGCTGGAAAACGGCATCCGACCGAAGGATTCAGGTTCCCCACCCACCAAGAGAAAAGAACGCAAACAGGGGTGAGTCAACAACATGTGATCAGTCACTGCAATTTGCATCCTTCAGCAAACGGCTTCGAACCTGTTCCAGCAGGGCAGATCCTTAACAAATCTAAACAGATGCATATACGCTGATTACCGGGCTACCGGAAATGTTACACCCATTTGCAGGCCAAGAAAGCTACTCCTAAATATCGGGCCCCCCATCCTCTCATTACACTGCCATGAACCTCTTGGCAAGACTTCCTTTGCTAGTTAATAATATTTAAGCTAAGACTCTCAACGTCTGATAGCATGATGACCAGACGGCGCGGGCTTTTTATTAGCTCCCGTCAACGTTCCCGCTCCAGAATTTAAAGTTCCTTCACCCCTGGTTCCCTGTTGACGTTGCATGAACTTGGCCGACTTGGCATTGTTGGTAACATCTTCATCAGAAATCTGCAGATGATCGGCACTTCATATCCTTGCGCAATTGTCGGAGAACCAGGTCCCTGGTATCCGTAACGCTGCGTTGGTTCAAGAACAGTTAATGCCTTGGCTGCATTGAAGGATTAGGCCACTTCCTTCGTACCGTTCCCAAGACTATTGTTTCAACCTTTTCGTCAATTCCATGCAACCAGCAACTCAGTGTCATTCTTTCGTATAGCAAACCCCTCACTGTTAATGCTGATAGCTTCTTAGAACAACCAGCTAAGAAGAACAAAGGGGCCACCAAATCAACCTGCCAAGAACCCACTCTCGGCTACCAGGCTCATAAATCCAGCTCAATCTCACACCCATACTCCTCCCCATCACGCATACTTTCACACACACTCTCACCATATCCACCAAGCCCCCACACCATGCCCAAGCAACACGTCTACCATCTTCACCCACTAGGCTGGGAAAACGACCCCGAAGAGGAACGCTTCAAGGTCACCACGCTCGACTACCTCACGGTCTGCAGCTACAACAACTACGCTCTGTTCTTCAAACTAGAGGACGCGGAGAAGGAAAGAGCTGCTGAGATCCTCAAGGCTGGGCTGGAGAGGACTCTGGCTCAGGCGAGACACTACTGTGGGACCATTGAGAAGGATCCTGGCGGTGGTCACTCGTTTACTAAGAAGAGGGATAGTACTGTGAGGTTCTTTGTGCAGTGGCTTGATGCACCTGAGGATAAGGATAAGTATCCTTCGTTTGAGGATCTTGAGAAGACGAATTTTAGTGCGGTGACACTGGGGGATCTGGAGCAATGGAGTGTACCGCCCATGACATATGGCGAGAAGCCTGAAGCACATCCTGACAACAGCCCTGTCGTGTCAGCCTTCAAGGCCAATTTCATCCGCGGTGGACTGGTGTTCAACATTCATCACCATCATTACACCAACGATGTAATGGGCTGGGCGGGCTTCGTCCATCAGCTAGCTGAGAACTGCTACGCTGATGTAAACGGCACCAAACATCCAACCTGGGACCCTCTCAACCTCGATGTCTCACGCCTTATCAAGCAAGAACCTCCAGAGGATCAAAAGATCGATGGTCCAGCTCCCCCAGAGCGCCATCATGCTCATCAAGTCGGCGTGTCTCTGCTCTTCCATCTCCCCAAGAGCAAAGCCGCCGAGCTCAAAGCCAAGGCCACTCCTACCGACGGAACATGGATCTCAACATACGATGCCTTCTCGGCCTTCATCTGGCGCAACCTCACGCGTATTCGAGCGCCTGTCTTCAACCCCGATCCGAAGTCGACTTTATACTGGTGTGAGGCGATTGATATGAGACGACGAATGCACAGTCCAAAGGTGCCACCGCGCATTCAGCACAATGTCATGTTCGCTGTGACGTCTCCCACTGCGCCTGTTACGCAACCGACTGTTGCACAGATAATTTCGGAGTGGTCGCTGTCAGAATTGGCGTCGTATATCCGCCGCTTGACCAACAGCGTCACGCAAGAAAACCTTGACAAGACGCTTGAGATGGTGGCTACCATTCGTGACAAGACGTCACTGAACACCCGAGTCGATGCACAGCCTCCTCTATCGATTCTGCAGACAGACCATCGTGATGCGAACATCACTTCAGCTGACTTTGGCTTCGCCAAGCCAGCTACATACCGTCACCTACTCGATCGCATTACAGAAGGCGTTATCATTGTTTACCCACCTCGCGACCCATCACCTGAGTCAGATGAGGGTTGCGAGTTTGCTATTTTCTATGAGAAGAGGCTTGCTGAAGATTTGATCAATGATCGTGAATGGAGTGAGTACTTTGAGTATAGAGGTGTTGATGCTGAGGATGCTTCTGAAGCCAAGAAGACAAATGGCACTAATGGCACAAACGGAGTGAACGGTACAAACGGAGCGAACGGCACAAATGGTGTCAACAGCTCATCCTAGATGTAGATATGTGTAGTCGCCTTGAATGAACTGGTTAAACGCTCAAGACCTTCCAGTAAAGCCTCTCCATCCTCAAGCTCTCCATGAACCAGTCATTCCCAACCTTCTTCCACGTCTCGTGATAATGTCCACCGCCGGTTCCATGAACGCCACCTTCATGTTCCTTGGTCCCAGCGTGATACGTAACAGCCCAAATAGCCTTGATCTCATCGGGCGCAATCTGCTCCATCTCAGCTGGTCCGACAATATGAATCGTCTGCATCGTCTTGAACTCATTCTCAAAGAATGCCACCCAATCTTTCGTGGATGACCACGAGTATTCAATGTCTCCCTTCGTTATCACACTACCATCTGGATTGTGGAATAGAAATGTCGCGTTGGGTAGCATGATGCTGTCAAAGCGGTTCCATTGATTGGAGTCGGCGAAACGACAGTATTGCGCCTTCTTGCGCTGGATAATCGCAGCGGCTTCGGGAGAGACCGCCATTTCAACGAGATAACGTGTTGTTGTGGACTGCCTATAGGGTGTGAGTGAGCAATGCCATCTCGGTTGAGTTCATACATACTTAAGTGAAATTCTTGTACAAGGCTGTAATAAATAAGGTTGAAGTTCCAAAAGACTTGGCTGTCATCATAAAAGTCATCTTATAGTGGCATTAATTACATAATGATACCAGTAAAACAACAGGGATGCACTAGCATCAAATACACATAAAGCGAACCATACATCTTTTGCAATAAGGATATATAAATCGATCAAGGCTTCTGCTGTTATAAGTGACTGCAATGTATTACCTGTCAGAACTTATTCCTAATATTGTGTCTATGTCTATTTCCTCGTCTCTCTCATCAGCGCCTCAAACCCCTCTATCACCGCTGTTCTGTCCTTCTGGCGTTCCGCCTCATCACTCCTCTCAACAATATCCCTCCCCTCAATCTTCCTCGCCTCCATGATACTCTTTCCCGTCTTCCTCTTCACAAGCGCCCTCGCACTCTGATAGATCCCATGGCTAGGCAGTGCCACCAACCCTATCGTACCAGAACTCACCTTCGCCCCAAAGTTCAACAACCCAATACCAACACCCTTTGCCGCACCAGCAGCGCCTTCTTTCTTCGCCCCCCGCACAGGCTCCATGACTATACCACCAATCCCTTCAACCATGCCATGCGCAAAGTTCTTCCCAGCTGCTATACCGCCTGACTTCCAGTCTGTTACGGCGCCTGGGTCGTACGCTTTACCACCGTAGAGTTTGGGGGCGTTGCGCATCCCTTCTGTCACGGCGTAGGGGAGGTCGAGCAGGAGGCCTTTGTAGTAGTATTTGAAGAAGCCACCGACGCCGGAGGCCGAGCCCTTGACGGCTGTTAGTGCCCGGTGCTGGTGGTAATGTTCCTTATCGTTGGTGGTCTCCGGTGGTGGAGGAAGATCGATGCCTGCTGGTCGACCAAAGACACCATCCGCCGAGGCGCGTTCCGAGTTATCGCCAGATCTGTTTGCACGCTCTCGGCTGCTTGATCGACTACCGCTTGGGGTCGTTGGACGGAAGGCTTGGATTGGTTTGACGATGATATCAGCGGTGGAAGTGGCCAGTCCAATTGAAGTTGTAGTGAGGGACGACAAGGCCGCCGTCACAGGATCCCAGCGCTTATTCTCTATGTGCACAGGCTGTGATTGGTAACTAAAGAAACATAAAGGTCAGCGAGTTGAATCGTGCGCAGTTGAAGAGATACGTACTACTTGAGGTCTTTCCACGACACCTTCTCCTCCTGTACCAGGATCTCAGCAGCCATCTTGGATAGCTTGATATGCTTTCCCTTCTTCTCGTACAGCCATGCTGCAGGAAGATTCGGTAGCATATCACATCGCATGTCGTTGAGAGGCAAGTTCGCATGGAAAGAGGCCACGGCTCGTCGAACCCCAGCCTCGCTGGACATCTTGTCGGCGATTTGGCGTGCAGCCGCGGAAGCTTCGGGGGTCAGACAGAACTGTATGGCTTCGGCTAGGTTATTGCTGTCGAGGACCTTGAAGGGTATGGGAGCTGGACCGGCACCGCCGGCGTGCACCATGTTTCCCCAGAATGGTTGACTATCCGCCTCGGTCAGTTTGAACACTAAGGCTTGAGGGAAGACGACTTACTCTCCGAAGAAGGGCACAATTGTAGTCGGTTTAGCGTTTAGCAATCCACAAGCTGTCGTGCCAGCACCTCCATGATGTATCACCGCTCTAACATGCTGAAATAGCCATTCGTGAGGACAGTCGTCCAGGAAGAAAACTTGATCGTCGCCAGGTGAGTCCCCTCCAAGCTTACTCCAGCCTCTCGACACAATCGCCCTAGTCCCCGTCGCACGAACAGCCTCGAGAATTGTTGCCGTCAACTTCTCAGGGTCGTCGATAACAATGCTGCCAAAGCCGATATAGACGGGCGGCGGACCGCTTGATAAGAAGTTGGCTAAAGATGCTTCTGGCTCATAAGACGGCGCATCGCGAAAGAAAAAACCACAAACATCTGACAGCATTCCCGTGAGTAAAGTAACCACTTAGTAACGACATGGGTTCAAATCTTACCGATATTCTCAGGCCAGTCAGCCGGCTTGGGCACCAAAGCCGGAGACCAGCAATATGTGACAGGCACGCCCAGTGTCTCGGTCAAACACGGACCCTCACTGAATGGAATAGCCTCCAGATCTAGGGTTCCTCTCCATGCATTGATGATATCGCCAAGCCTGTCTCAGGTCAGCACAAGTTCGAAAAAGAGTTGCAACTCGAGACACCCTTGCCAAGTCATCCACTCAACCAAAGAATACAACACATAATTCGCAGCGCTCGCCGACATATCACTCCCGTTCGCCCGCAAAGTCGCCAGCGGATGACAGAACTCACGTGTACTCGTCCAAGGCATCGTGAACATCAGATGTAACGGAACGCCAAGTGCTTGCGCGCAATGGATATGCGCAAAGCTAGGCGGGTTTGCAATAATAGCATCTGCCACGAACGGCCGTCCTGTGAGGTCATCGGGCTCGATGCAAGATCTCCAGCACTTGTGGAGCATTTCATCGACCATTTTGCGTTTTCGCTGGATCTCGCCGCCGCGGAGTGTCTTCATGCTGGGAAACAGACCGCGGTTCTTGACCATGTATGCCATCAGTCTTTGAACTTAGTTAGATGAATTTTCCCGTGGTTAATGATGAGACGGTGAACTCACTCAGCGGGATCGCCACCGATCGAGAAAAATTCAAGACCAGAGTCTCTCACGAATCTATCGAATTGGCCATGTGTCGCAAGTCGCACTCGGTGACCGTGGCGCTGTAGTTCTGTTCCCAGCACGACGAAAGGCTGGACATCGCCTCTACTACCAACAACTTGAATGACGATATTAAGTCGAAGACTCCTCTCGCTTGTCTCGGTATATTCGGGCGGTGCATTGGGGCGGTCTTCGTGGAATAGCGGTCGCTTCTCAGCAGGGACCAATCTCGACAATCGCCGTGCAATTCTCGAACTGAGATCTATGTCAACTCGTCCATCGTCGCGACCCGTTGTTGTGGCTTCCAATTCCGCCAGCGCTTCATATTGCGGAAGCTGATTCGCTAGCGGGCGGCTATCATCATGCTCGCCATTTGCTGGCAGTTCGAGATAGCTCGTCTGTTGGGGTTGATCGTTCTGCGGCATGTTGAAGATGAGAGTTAATTGAATTGAATGGAGGCGCTCTCAGCTGCAGGGGCGCTAGGTCCCCTATTATAAGAGTTTTCAGACCATTGCATTGCATTGACGACGGAAGGCCCGAGGAGGCGCCTTCATGAAATACGCGTGTTTTTGCTATGCGAAGAGTGGATTAAATGTGACACTTAATGTGAGCGAGGTTTTGGAGGGTTTAGATACGCGTATTGAGAAACATGGCTGTGTTGGGCTGAGTATGACCCCACTACTATGGATACCCGCTAGACTTGAACGGTTAGAGCTCGCTGCACAGGCTCGCTTAGATCCGAGAACGAGTTTCAGACCCCACTTTAGGGTAACTTGTTGACCTAGACTATATTTACGTATAACTTAACGTGCATGATAAGCGAGTGCTCCAGACAAGCGAGTGCTCCAAAAATCCCTCAATCTACACTATCACTATTTAATCAGATATTACTCAATAACCTAATATGCCACAGTCTTCAAATGAAGCTAAGATTATTCTTGCCCTTCAGGCCCTCCAGAATAACCCAAAATTAAGTCTTCAAAAGGCCACAGCTATATATCATATTAATCGCTTTGCCTTACGTCGCCGCCAGCAAGGCATTCTTTTAACACATAATACTCCTACAAAGTCACAGAAACTATCTGATCAGGAAGAGCAAATAATAGTCCAATTCATTTTAGACCTAGATTCGCGAGGATTTCCCTCGAGCCTATCATATGTGGAAGATATCGCGAATTCTCTACTTGCCAACCGCGATGCGCCATACATCGGTAAGCGCTGGGCTTATAACTTCATTAAGCGACAACCAGAGTTAAAGACACGTCCATCTCGGAGGTATAACTATAAGAGAGCTAAATGCGAAGACCCGACTATTATTCGTGGCTGGTTTCGGCTTATAGAGAATATAATCGCGAAATATGGTATCCGATTAGATAATATCTGGAACTTTGATGAGACCGGCTTTATAATGGGCGTGATTGAGCCCGGAATAGTCGTCACAAGCTCGCATAGGCGAGGAAGACCAAAGCAAGTACAGCCTGGAAACCGCGAATAGATTACTGTAATCGAGGGGATTAATGCCAAAGGTTAATCGATCCCGCCGTTCATCATTGGTGCAGGCAAGGATCACCTTGCCAATTGGTACCAAGAATGCGACCTCCCCGGCGATTGGGTTATTGCATTAAGCGAGAAAGGATAGACTAATAATAAGCTGGGTCTCGAGTAGCTAAAGCACTTTGATCAGGCTACAGCTAAGCGAATGAACAGTCGCTATCGCCTCTTGATCCTTGATGGTCACGAAAGTCACCACTCTATTAAATTCGAGGAATATTACAAGAAGAATAAGATTATTACGCTCTGTATGCCTGCTTATGCCTCTTATCTACTTTAGCCCCTTGACGTAGGGTGCTTTAGGCCGCTGAAAAAGGCATATAGTCGACAAATAGAGCATCTGATCAGATGCTCTATAACTCATATCTCAAAGACCGAGTTCTTTCCTGCCTTTTATACTGCCTACCAAGCTGCTATTACAGAAAGCAATATTAAGGGAGGGTTTAGAGGAGCTGGGCTTGCTCCCTTTGACCCAGAAAATGTCATCTCAAAGCTTGATGTGCAGCTACGGACTCCGACGCCTCCCGTAGAGGTCACGATACCATCGACCCCTTGGACTGCAAGGACCCCAAAGACACAACTAGAGGCCCAATCGCATTCCAAGTATCTACAAGGAAGGATTAGAAATCATAAGAGCAGCTCCCCTGAGTTAATAATTAAAGCCGTAAAGCATTTTAAGAAGGTAATAACTGTTCTTATGGATAAGATGGTCTTACTAAATGATAAGGTTTAATAACTTAAATAACAGAATAAGACAGTAGGGCGATGCCGGAGGGGAAAAAGGACTAGGGTATAGAAAGAAGGGACTTTAACTATAGGGGAAGTATTATAAGCAATTAATCAGAGGGATGTTAATATGCAGGTTATAGCTGAATCGTTAAGAAGTGGTGGTCGCGAGAGGTCATAAGGACCGAAGGTTCGGCAGTGTAGTATTTGCGGAAAGACCAGGCATAATGCAAGGACCTGTCAAGAGGCAATTTAGGTTAATAGGGAATAATATAGTAATTAATTTTAATTAGTTAGATAGATTATGGTGTTTTTATTACTCTTTTTAAGTCTTAAGGTGTAGATTGGTGGAGCACTTGCTTGTCTGGAGCACTCGCTTATCATGCACGTTAGTATATTTCTAGGTTATATAAGATAATAATATCTATAGATATAACATTATTTGTGGTTATTATTTCTCATTAAAGATCTTAAGCATATAAAACATATACTCAAATGCCTTTTTTACTATTAAAGATAATATTTAATCTAAACAATACCAAATAGGATATGATCAAAAGGCACTATCAAGCGAGCATAAATCAGGTTCAAGGCCATGAATTCACTTATCTTTCCTGTTGGATATCCCTGATGCGCCGTAATTCTATTCATTGTATCATTTCCCATAGCGGCGATCTAAACAGCCCTTTCCCATCCTCACCAGTACCAAGTTGAGGCATTATCTGGTTAACATTGACATATCACCGACCGGGCGTAAAAGTGCTCTTATTCTCGGACGCATGGCCACGTCGGACTCCATTGCGCTTGAAGTACTTGTGATCCTTCCAAGCGATAACAGCCGCCCAAAAGTTAACGAGCCTGCGCAGCGTCAGCCAGTTCCTTGATAAGTACGAGATGAAGTAACTTACGTAACGACCAGTGCCACTAGGCCAACCAAGATACCGATAGCACAGTTCGCACCGATGCAGACTTGGGTGGCCATGTTGAACGCCAAGCCTATCACAACCGCCCAGAAGACGATATCCATGGTGTTCAGGATCGCATTGGCTTTGAGGCTTCCGAACCTTTTGAACTTGGCTACCGTTTGGGTGACGTATTCGTAGGCCAGGAAAGCGTAAGTTTTGAGACTCTGCGAAACTGTTAGCTTAGTTCATAATGTGTTGGTCAGAGACTGAAGGTAGCACACCATTGTTATGGCCATGATGTCAGATCTGGTTATCGGAATACCTGATGGTGTTGTCGCAACTTTGGCGATACCGAGGATGAAAGCGATGGTGGTGGTGACGATCTGGAGAATGAAAACTTGATTTTCCAGCTGTGCTCGAAGAAGCGGCTGTCGAAAAAGTCCCTGATGCCCATGTTATCGGATACTCGATTTGAAGGTAGAGATGGAATGGTAGAGTGCACGTGGCGAAAGGCGGAAACAAGAGGTTGAAAGACGATAATAGCGAGATAGCAGAGCGCAGGCGCATCAGGCTTCAAGATTAGAAATAGACAAAGACTTTTGATCAAGATCTTTTCTGGATCTGATGTTGATATATAGAGGTTGATTGATGTTATGATATGGGCTAAGCTCTATACGCGTATACGATCTTGGCGTTTCGGGGTGAGCCGTACGCGGAGAATTGCAGATCAGATCGCAGATAAGCTCAGCCACGAGGATCACCTGGAATGGCGTATCTCATTGAATCGCGAAGAATATTTTTCCTAGGAGACATATGCGCACTATGGCTTAGGCTTGGGCAGAATTGATCACCACCGCTTAACGCCACCGAGACTGACCAGATTAGTGCTCACCACTGGTACCTGTAATCTGTTGACTCCCCATCTCCCTGCTAATCAGTAGTCTCTTTTACTCATTTTTGAGTTAAGTGGCCATTCTATGGGTATGAATTTGTAGTAACTTGATGTTTATAGTTTTGTGTTGGTGATGACCGTGATTAAAAAGAAGCTGCAGGGCTGTGAAACAGAGATCTACAGTCTTGGCAGGGAAGAAAGCCTGTGATTGGCTATGCAACCGCCAACAAAACAGCAATGATGGTCTGATGCCTACCAATGCACATGAGGGGAAGAGTCATCGCGGCTGGAATATACAGATAAAGTCGACTACGCCGCACAGAATCTGATATATGTGTACCACAGTGCATGGCTATCTCTTCAAGTCCACTCATTTCAATATTGACTTCTCACCATTTGATCAACAATCATCAACACCTCAGCCGTTCATGTCCGGGCTATTATCCTCAGAATGACTCCCATGACCATGAAATTAATTGCACTGCTGGTCCTTGCGACTCAGTCCCTCTCCCAAACAGTCAATATCTTCCGCAAGATTCCAAGCGATGTCGAGCAATGCATCCGACCATGTCTCTTCCGCCCCAACAACGCGAACGCTGACGTCGGCAGCGCTCTCAACTGCGGCGCACCATACCAGGAAGAGTGTTACTGCGCGACCGACAGCGATAACGCGAAAGCCGTGAGCAAACACATTGACAGCTGCGCACAGGCAAGTTGCTCAAATGGGCAGGAGTCGCAGGATGCTGAGACTATGAGGCACTATTACGCTTCTTACTGTATGGGGAATGGATACTCGGCGGATGCAGTGGAGGAGTGGTATACAGGTACCGAGGCTCATGTCACGGGAACAGACACAGCTACTGTGGGAGATATGTGGGGATGGGCCGGGACAGGAACGAGAACGAGGAATGTTTTTCCTGATGCGACAGCTCTGCCGGGGGGTGATGGGAAGGACGACGAGGATAATGGCGGCGCCTGTTTAACGAGCTTCAATTTGCTCTCCATAGGGGCCCCAACACTTGTGGCTCTTTCTCAGTGGATTTAGGGCTTTATGATTTTAATCTAAGATATTAATTTCAATGTTAATCTATAACTTCATAAAAGTATAATAATCCTTTACATCATAAATAAGAAATATATAAAATATATATAGAAATAAAATTCTTAATTTACTTGTATAAGTTAAATATAGCTAGGACTAAAAGTTCAATTAAATTTAATAAGTAGTTATGCTTTCGAGTGCAGAATAAAAGTCAGCCAAATCCGGCTTTTTATCCCCCGCTGGAATGCACAGAGCAAGCATCCTCATAAACCCAACCCCGAGTCGAAATCCTGCGAATCCTTCAGTTATATATCGATCATACATCCACTGTGAGAGTGATGCAACATCAGACAATTTTACGCCACTGCTATCGCTGATATCAACGCGCTTCTTGACAATTTTTCGGAGGGGTGCCCATTCTGCGATCTCTATCAGAACGCAGCCGAGAGAATATGCATCCATGTAGCGTTCGAAGCTCTCGGAAGGCTCTCCAAGAGCCTTGGGATGCCGGTAAATGTCCCGTGAGACATCTTCAGATGGCTGTTCGCTGATTTCGGTCGGCAAACCTTGTCGTGCGAAGGAGAAGCCGCAGAGATATGGTCGACTTAGGCGGTCAATTGACGGGCTAGAGGTCGGAGAGACGAGGAGAATGTTTTCAGATCGCATGTCTTTATGGAGCCAGCCGGCTGTGTGGAAGCTCAGGAGCGTCTGGCACACCTGCGCAGCTAAACGAAGTCGCATGCCGACATCTGGCAGTGGTCCGCTGGATTTCGATAGTACACTGAGCAGGGAAGGAGGTTTCTCGGTGCCAGAAGGGAAACAGAAGACCAACCGAAAGCCCCCTTGCTCTTCAGTGTATCCCAGGCAAGGGAATGTCTGGAAAGATGGCGTGGGAGGCTGCGAGAGTAGACGCACGAGGGCTTCAACACGCGGTTTAAGCTTCGCTTTCATTCTTGGCTGTACACGCTTCTCTTCTATCAGCACGGTGTCTCCCTTGTACAGGGCAGATCCAATGGTTGATGTCATCATATGAATGCTAGAAAGCTGAGAAGGGTCTAGAACCGATGGGAGTTCTGCTGGTAGTACACGGGTGGTCCCATCATCGGAGTGCGCTTGTTGCTGGGCATCACCACTATGTGATGTGAGCAAAATATGCTGTGCCTTCAGGCCTGCAGAGGCAGCGAGGCAGTTTTTAACACCAGCATCTGTGAATGAGTCGTGAAGAGATTTCTGAAGATGCTGAAGACCCTTGATATCTTCACTCGTTTGGATCGCGAGTTGCAGCGTGTGGTTGACTGCGCGAGACGTCTGGATTCGGTGAGGAATGTCCAAGAGAGACCAAAGCCCATCGACAAGACCGGTCACATCCTGCACCAGCTCCGCGTACTTTTTCTTGTCGACAGCAGCCCAATAAAGACGCCGTGGGAACCGATTCGCGGTGTTGAGTGTAGATGCGCGCTTGAGGATGCCCTGGCGAATCTCGGGTGACACAATATTTGAAAGGATCGACGAAGCCGGGTTATCCGAGACGATCGCCGGCTCGGAAGGGACCAAGCCATCAGAGTCATTAGGTGGAGACACGAGTTCCAACTTGTATCGCTTTTTCAAAGCATCCGTTGAGGAGAGAAGCTGCTCTAGCTGGAACAAAATGAGAGCGGCAGGATGCTTGTGTATCTCCAGTGATCCATCGTCTCTGGGAGGGTTGAGGCAGACTACCCTAGCCCATTCAATGAGTCGGTGCTCCTGAAGCACGAGTTTTGTTCGCTCGATGGCTGCATCTTTTCCGATGTTTCGAGCGTCAGATATCAAGGTGAAGCCTCTAACGCAGCTGGCAAAAAGGTCGAAAGAGAGCGACACCACAGCTAGAGCTGTTCCGGGGTCCATGATGGATGTGAAATAGAGGTCTTTCCCCTATAAATATTGGTTGGAAAGTCTGGGTTTCGCTTGATCGCCCACGGGGTTTGTGTCGGATAGGCGTGTGATTGTGAATGATGCCTAACCAGCCTGGCAAGATCCTAGTCTACCTGTTGGATTAGGCTTATGCAAGTGCAATTATCCGATATTCAGATCCCCGAGCACTGTTATAATGGCACCTCCGACCTTTTAGACTCTTTCCAGCTGTCAATGATCACATATCCCTTCGCTAAAATAAAGTTAACTCTTTTGACCACCCAGTGACTTATTTTTAGCCCACTCCTCCACTTTTTGGTCCACTCCACATAGTGTCTTTCGCCATAGTCCTCCAGTCGTCCTAACAATATCGTCAATGGCAAAACAGGCTGAGGCAGGCTGTAGTACCTCAGCCGCAAATCAGTAATTACATAATAAATAACTATGTGCTTACCAGCAACATAGGACCCTTGAAAGAAGCTAAGGCAACGGATCCACTCCTTTGAGGCCCCCCCGCCTGGTCAAAACCAGGACCAACATTCCTCCTTCATGCTTTGAGCTGAGCAGCTTGGACCTCTATCACCCAATTACTGATCCCCAGAACGAAATGGATTCCTCGTCAGGAAGAAATCTGACGTCTTTTAGGGAAGAAACATCCGATCCTACGACCTTCAAACCATATGACCCTGCAACCCTAGACGATGCGCGCTTCATCCCGAACGCCTTGGACTTTGCCTACCGAGCGTTCTTGGCTGACAATGCCGTGGCATTATCGGTCCCTCCGGTATTTTCGAATGCGCAAGCCGTGGACAGTGCCTCATTCGCCGGCCGAGGCGCAAGCTTCACCGTGTATCGACGTCGCATCCCGCCCCAGAAGCTCCTAACATCGCGTACAAACGTGGATGGCCTCTTGATCGAGATCAGAGATAAACGCAAGCTTCCGGAGGTAGTTGCCTACAAAGTGGCAGTCATCGAGTTTTCGGACAAAGGTGAAGCCACTCACACGTCCCGGCACGCCATAGACGCGGCAATCATGGAGCTCTATCTCTCGACGCACCGCCCAATCCTGCAACACCCCAATCTCGTCGACTTTCTTGGATTGGCATGGGGCGCAAACCAGTTCAATTCTTTGCAGAAACTACCGGTCCTCATGGTGGAGTTTGCGGAATACGGGAGCCTCTCGCAGCTGCAACAGAGGGAGTATCTCGGCATAGAGACTCGGCGTAAGCTCTGCCTTGATGTCTGCAAAGGTCTTCATATGCTTCATTCATGCGGCATAGTTCATGGCGACATCAAGGCACAGAATGTCTTGATATTTGCAGACGCGGAGCACAAATACAGAGCCAAAGTGAATGACTTCGGCTACTCCCAGGTGATAAATACTGAAAGGAGCAGCCTCTTGCTAGGAGGAACCCGGCCTTGGAAGGCCCCCGAGGCGAAGACAGCAGTCAAGGTATCAGACGCAAAGTATACCGACATATACTCACTGTCCCTCTTAATCTGGTGTACATTTGCACATGGTCAAAACATCTTCAAACTCCTCGTGGACCCCTCCAAGCAAGGCGAAGAATTCTACGCGGAAGCGGAGAAGCTGAAGGAGAGTGAAGAACTAGCTGCCCAGACAGATATTTCTGCATGGTACTTGAAAGCCATTATGGCCACTACTTATGGCGACACCGGCCAGTTCCTCCAGCGCTTCCAGTCTCTCCAGCAGCAATTGCAGCAGAACAACGCACAGGCCAACCACCCGGCAGTTGGCATTGACGACATTGAAAAGATTCTGTGTGCCATTCCACCCGTGTTTTTTCAAACCTTGGAGCCACTGAAGCAACAGCTGATCGCAACTGTTCAACATTTGGGTTTATACGATGCGATGAAAAGAGCTGTGACAATGGGATTATCGAATGAGCCACACCAAAGGGACCTCGAACAAATCATGGTCGCCCTGGGCCACAGAGGTTCGTTTACTCAAGATAGGTACTCAAATTACCAACAGGCAATATATGATAAAAGACTAACCGAACCAGTGCGGAGCCGAATCAAGTGTTGAAATCGAACCTGAATGTAGGTCATAATAGACTTGTCCGTCGAATACATTGAAAACTCATCTCGAATAGCAACATTTCTTCACGTGGCGCCACTGGACGAAGATGGAGCATTCTGTTCAGAGGTACCTGACAACAACATACATCCAAAGAGGCGAGGGGGAGGCCAAGAAAGGTATGATAAACCCACCGGAGGCTTTCCTTCTCACCGCTCTCTACATCAACGGATACGGTGTAGACAAGGATACATCGCAAGCATTCAGATGGCTCTTCAACGCCTGGGGAGTGAAGCATCCACTGGCGTCAGCATACGGGTACCGAATTGCGCGTGCCATTGGGCTCACGTTCGATAACACAGACGGCGTAATCGAAACCCTGGAACTAATGGCCCTGCATGGTTCGAGAACTGCCCTCGAGGATCTCGCCATGATCTCCAAGGATACCTACGAGGAAACAAAGAAAAGGATCCGTGACATCCTCGCAGGCACAGGCGCGAATTTCTTTTCCAAGACAGAAATGCTTCACGGATTTACTTACGATATGTGGATGAGAACTTTCGGAAACATTCCCATCTTGCTTGAGAATTTTTCTCATCTCGATTCCATCGCCGACTACACAGCCAACAAGAGAGGTGACCGCATTCTTCATGTGGCCGCAAGTTGCGGCCAAACGGAAGCCATCGGGGCTCTCCTGAATCGCTTTTCCTCACTTGAAGTCAATCAACTCAACGACCAAGGCGAGACGCCGCTTCTGTCTGCTTGCCGCTCAGGGCAACATGATACGGTCTTGTGGCTCACTTCAAATGGAGCAACCGCATCGGCGGCACGGAATGGAGAGTCTCCGCTTCACTGGCTGATATCCTTTGATGATCAAGAGATCGAAAGCGTTGGCCCAGCACTGATCCAAGCCGGCGCGGATGCAAATGCCAAGACTACTACATTCATCGCCTACCAAGCGGAGTTTCCGGCATCGCTAGATATTGATCGGCTTCCAGAGGGTCATCCAATCGGATGGGGTGAGTGTTTTCTATTCTAAATCCATTCTCACGTCTTTCATAAACTCAAAGACTCAGTTTTTGGGTGCATTAGAGGGGCTGACGTGTGAACTAGCGACTCACTGTGACCGTCCCAAAATTGTCAAATTCTTGCTATCCAACACGGCCGATCCAAGGATGTGCAATACATCGTGGCCTGGTGCAAGAAGTGCGTTGGAAATTGCAGCATCGCAGCTTCGTTCACAGTGCCTGGAGTTGATGATCCATGCCATCGAGCAATTCAACCTCGAACACGGGGCAGAGAAACACGGCGGCTTCTTGGTGACAGACCTCCTTCAGCAGGCTGTTTACGGCAGCAGCCTATTCGATATGATACTCTACCATGGTCCGAGATACCAACAGGCGATGGAATCAACATTCCAGTGTCTATTGCCAAGGGCCAGCAGGGTTGCCTCCCCCAACGGCTGCGGCGGCTTCAACCAAACGCTTCTCTATTTGGCCATCTCACTAGCCCGAGATGAATTGGTGGAATACCTCCTCAAGCACGGAGCTGACGTCATGAAAGCTGGAGAAAACTACGATGAAGAAGTGCTTCAATCCCAAGACGTTGGTGCGTTCAAAACGGCGCACATTAACCGCGCATGCGGCGTTGACCTGCGAACGCCGCTCCTAGAGGCAGTTCGATGGAATCGTCCCACGATGGTCAATCTTCTGCTTGAGCATGGAGCAGACGCCACGGGAGCTTCTAAAAATCCCTTCAGTGGACAAGATTCAACGTGGACCGCTCTCCATGTCCTAGCGTACGCAGGACACAATGATACGCGACTGGTCCAAACCCTTCTTGACCACGGCGCGCCCCTCGACGGCCTCCCGGACGAATCCGGCAGAACCGAATCCCCACTACTCGTCGCCGTGCAGAACGACCAGTTCCAACTCGCTGAATGCTTTGTATCGCATGGCGCCGATATCAACCTGACCAGCATGAGCAGCGGCCACCTGAGCTTCACAAACCCCACGACCATCTTGGGCCATGTCATCGCCTCCAACGCGCGAAATTCAATCGCACGTCTCCGCTACCTCCTTGGTAGCGCAAACTGCTTAAATTTCATCGTTGAGCCAACCCGGCAGTGGACGGCGCTCCACCGCGCCGCAGCCGCTCACATCGACGCCGAGTTCCGCGGGACAGATGCAACCGAGGCAGCTGAGCTGGACTGGGCCGACATCGATTGGAGTGCAAACCGCGAGATTATGAATGAGCTACTATTGCAGTTTAATGACTCGGAACAGCTTGACGCTGTTGAGGCAAGCTTGGGGCTAACGGCGATGCACTTGGCAGTTCTCGCGGGGAATGATGCCGTAGTGAAATTGCTTCTTGACAAGGGTGCCCGCAGAGACGTGCCGAATGCAGGTGGCCAAGGACCGACAGCCGCTGATATGGCACTTGGAATACAGATGGAGAGGATGTCTCTGAACGAAGAGGGTGCCCGGCCTGGCAAGGAGGAGTTGGCGGCTCGTAAGAGGTGTAATGATCTTCTAAATCCGCGAGCCCAGCCTGCAGCATGAGCGAGCCAGCGTGTCAACATCAAAAAGCCAGAAAAGAGCCGTTTCAGAGATAAGAAAAACTATAAACCATACTTTAAGGTATATAAAGAAAAAGAAGAAAACCCGATTTAGAGACTAAGGAGAATTGCAATTTCCTGGTTTGTGGAGTCTATAAGCGAAGTTTCAGGATTTCTCGGTCAGATGTCGTTTTAGGCTTTAGTCTGCGACTTAATAGAAAAGACTTGGCTTTGTAATGTGTTCACCGTATACAGTGAGTGAATAGACGGGGTAACAAACGCCGAGGCGGAGAAAGACCGGGGTGAGTAGAACGAGATATAAACGAGGTAAACAATGCGGTAAACGAGGTCATACTTACACCCAACCCTTGCTTCTCAGAAACTCAGACATAACATAACATAAATAGCACCTCAACTAATTTGTCTATTAAAAGCAATGCGCCACGTGATGCTGGAAAGATTTAGTAGTAGACGTGAGCGAATAAAACAGAGTCACACCGAGAAGGGGAACGAGATAGTTAATAAGCCACAATGTACGGAGTAGTGCATCCGGTTTCAGGAACGAGAATAACCCACCAAGACGCCTATCATTCATGTGACCTTATTTCCCCACGGGGTAATCCCCTGAATCGGCAGTGCTAATCTCAATACGACCAAGCTTACCCAGAAACGCTTGGTGAGTGCCGAGGAATCGTCCACGCAGGGGGTTCACTTCGCCGTAATAAACAGCGATGGCTAATTTAGACAACGCCTTGGGGATGTCAATCTCGCTGACAGCTTGCCCGAGGTGCGAGATTAAAAATGCACATAAAAGAAAGGCCTGTAGCTATCCGCCGCAGCCAATATCTTCAGTAGCAAGTACAATCACGTTCATTCTCACCCAACTCTGCTATTGGTCACCTAGGCTAGATGCGTCTCTACGGGCACCAGTTGCTTGCCTCCACGGCTGTCATTGGCGTAGTCGTCGGGCAAGGTATCCCATCCTCGTCCAATGCGGTCCCAGGCTTCACAGCTCCTGCAGCCGAGTATCGTCCCAAGTTCAGATACTGGTAAGTAGCCTACACAACCCCACAAAACATCAAAATTTCACTCATAGCCCCCACCAAAGGCTTCCAGATGCAGATGTCGACCATGATGTTCTCAAAACCGATATCCAAGACCTCCAAAAGCTCGGCGCCGGCGGTCTAGAATTTCTCCCGTTCTACAACTATGGCTTCGGCGGCGTGAACGACACCAAGATTGAAACATACGCCTTTGGCAAGCCTGCGTTCAGAGACGTTCTTCAGATTGCGCTTGAAGCTACCAAGGCGAATGGACTATCGATGGACGTGGCGCTGGGCGCTGGTCAGGGTCAGGGTGTTCCGTCCAAGCCGCTCACTCCTGGCCTTGCTGTGCAGCTTGTCTATGGCAAGGTATCTGTTAAAGGAGGGGAGAAGTTTGATGGGACGCTGCCAGCTGCTGATATCGACTGGAATGAGAATTTGGGGTACATTCATCCTCAGGAAAAGTTTGGTGGTAACCGTCTTATTGGAGTCTCCGCCGGTGCCATTGCATCCAGTAAGTTTGCCCCGCATCTAGAGAATGACCTCTCCCACAATCAGTAATTATACTGTCGTGTATTATACTAATACCTTTCAAGCAAACGCCTCGGATGAGAGCAGCGCCTTGGTCGCGCTGCATGAGAAGTCACTGGTCGACCTCACCTCGTACGTCAAGAACGGCAAGATCACATGGACAGCACCGAGGGATTACAAAGAGTACGTTTTATTCGCACACTACGAGCGCTACACCAACCAGCGATCCTGCGACGGCGTGCCCACCGATGTCATCGCGAACGGCTCCTGGGTCACAGACCATTTCAGCGCCGCTGGTGCAAAGCTAGCTTCCCAATTCTGGGAGAAGAACCTGTTGAGTACCCAGATTCGTCAGTTGCTCAGGGAGGTTGGCAAGCACAGTAAGTTCAATCTCAGAATTTGGGTTTAGGTATTCTAACACACGAGTAGCTTGGGAGGACAGCATGGAGATCCAAGCTTCGCTTTACTGGTCTCCCGGGTTCCCTGATTGCTTCAAGGCCAAGCGCGGTTATAATGTGATCAAGTATCTTCCACTGCTATTCCACAAGTCGACTTCATTTACAGCTGCCCAGGCTCCCTACAATACTACCTTTTACCTCGAAGGGACTTCAGATGACGGACAGAGCAAGTACCTCCAGGACTACCGACTGACGTTGAACGAGGGTTATCAGGAGTATCTGCAGACTTTTGAAGATTGGGCTGAATCGCTGGGCCTCTCCCACTCGTGCCAAGTTGGGTATAACATTCCCTTAGACATTGTAGGTCTTATTGTTTCTCACTGTAATGTTAGTGCTATGAATTGTTTCTGGCCTCTTGATAGCTCGCCGATGTACCTATTGTTTCGACTCCCGAACTCGAATCCTTGGCCTTCAAAACACCAGATCAAATGTCCCAATTCGTCGGCCCCGCGCACCTCGGACGTCGCAACATAATTTCCACAGAGATAGGCGCAGTAGCACAAGGAGCATATAGTCTGACTATCCCCTCACTCATCAACCTTTTCCACGACGCATTCGCAGGCGGCGTCAATGCCATGATGATCCACGGGATGACGTACACTGGCGAGCAACTCGGATCTACCTGGCCTGGATTCACGCCGTTTCAGTATATTTACACTGAGCTCTGGAGCCCTAAGCAGCCAGTGTGGAAGTATATGGGTGAGATGATGGACTATACTGCCAGAAATCAGTTTGTTCTGCAGCAAGGAGTGGCTAAGAAAGATTTGGCCTTTTATCTGTACAGAGATCCTTTTGGCATATCGGACGAGTATAACGGCATGGATCTCCGTGCTAGTGGTAAGCACTGTAAACCATGCAGTGGTATACCTTTTGCTAAGATTATCTCTAGGCTTTACCTATGAGTATCTGTCGCCAGCCAACTTTGGATCCAAGACCTTCAAGGTCTCGAACAAGGTTTTGGACGCTGCAGGTGCAGGGTATCGAGCGCTCATACTCGATCAGCAACAGTTCATTACTGCCGAGGCATCGCAAAAGCTCGTTGAATTGGCCGATGCAGGCCTTCCAATTGTCGTCATCGGAAGTCTCCCCAGCACTACCATCGGAAGCAAGGGGCAAGATGTTGTGAGTAAGAACATCTCGAAGCTCAAGGGATCCAAGTACTCCAACATTGTTTTCGTCAAATCCGCCGGTGACCTACTCAACGCGCTTGGGAAACTTTCCGTCAAGGCCCGAGTGACGACGGGCTCAGATGCTGCGAAGGACTTGTACACCGTGTGGAGATCAGACAAGAGTTCGGACTATCTTTTCCTCTCCAATCAGGGCTCATCAGCGACTTTTGAGATCACAGCAGAGGTTGATGAGGGCAAGGTTCCTTACAGGCTCAACGCATGGACTGGACAACAGATGGCTATGGCATCGTTCAAGAGGTCCTCTGGTAAGGTCAGCTTCCAGGTATCTCTGAAAGAAGGTCAGACAGCGATCGTTGCGTTTACAAGTGGGAAGTCGAAGACAAGCATAGTTTCGCAGTCAAAGAATGTTATCGATGCTTCCTATGGTTCTGATGGCAAAGAGGGTATCTCTGTCATCCTGGGAGATGCTAAGGAAGCTTCTCTAACATTGTCCAACGGACAGACCAAGAAGATTCCCGCTGCCAGCAGCAGTGACAAGAAGAATGCTCTTGAAATCGATATCGGCAGCTGGGATTTGACACTTGAGTCCTGGGTTCCTGGTCCTGACGAGGCAATGTCCGCATCCGTTAAGAAGGTGATGAAACTTGGCACTCAGACAACCCTCAAGCCTTGGTCCGAAATGTCTGGAGCACAGAATGTATCAGGAGTCGGTACATACACAGCTACCTTCAAGGTCGCGCGACTCCCAAGCAAGGATTCCATTGCTATACTGCAGTTCGGTCCTGTGCTCAACACCATCCGAGCATGGGTCAACGACAAGCAGCTCCCAGCGATCAACATTTACGACGTTCAAGTTGATGTCTCGAATTATTTGGTAAAGGGAACTAACACGATTCGGGTGGAGGTGGCGTCTACTTTGTTCAATGCGGTCAAGGCAAGAGTTGATTATGTCAAGGCTAATGGCATTGGTCCTGCTGCGCCTATCCTGTATACTTCTGCAGATTGGCAAAAGCATGGACTGATCGGACCAGTGTCCATCAAGAGTCTGCGCAAGGTCAGCTTGTAACATGCATGTTACATGTTTAGATCAGACAGAAGGGGGAGGTTTGGAAGTAACTGATAGTGCTTGATGTAGTGAGTAGTTCATATGTAATAGGACAAGTTTGTCCTAAATGTTTCAATTATTGTGGGTGTATCACTCTTCAGATATGTACAGTCCCCTCTGATGGCCCTGTGAATCGTTTAGAGAGACCCAATAGCCAAGATGAGACAATGAAGATCAGACTAACTGCGAAAATAACAACGAGATAATTCATAGAACTTCCGGTAACGGGCTGAGCAACAGGGAATGCAAACACGACACTGAAGAAGAGCATGAAGACGGTTGCCAGCGCATTGACAACATATCCATATCTGCCAAATGAGAATGCCCTCTTTGGCAGTGAATCGCGGCCGGTGAATAACAAGACAGTCTGTGGCAGTACAACTGTGATGTTGAGTGCGAACAGAGTTAGGTTGATGAAGCTGCTATATGCTGTTTTCGAAGCGATGTGGAGGATACCGATGATGATCTGGAGGACGAGCATGATGGCTGTTGCACGCACTGGGTTGGACCATCTGAGGCGAGAGACATAGGCAGAATAGGGAACACCGCCGTCTCGAGCGAATGACCACAGAATCCGAGATGAGAATACGAAAAGGTTGAGAATGATGTGATAGAAGACGAGGATATACTAAATCGCCCATATTGTCGTTGCGGTCTTGGAGCCCAGAGCCTGATTATACACTTCCATGATCGGAGCGCCGGAGGCAATAAGTCCTTGGACGTCTTTGATGACATACATCAGACCAATGTTCCAGGCAATAACTGTGATGATGCCCAATATGATTGTAGCGCCAGTTGCGATGGGAATGTTTCGGCTTGGGTTATCGACCTCTTCTGAGAGATGACTCGGCGCATCGATACCACAATAAGCCCAGAGACAGCTCGCGAGACCAATCATAGCTGCCCAACCATCTGTCCAGCCAGAAACGTTTGTGAATTCGGTAAAGACGAATTTGCTGGGCTGCTTGACTTCTTGAACTGCCAGGAGTGTCGCAAGCGATGCAATGAAGCCGATGATCGAAAGCCAGAACACTGAGACACCGATACTTCCAATAGCTGCTGGGAATCGAGAGGCAGCCGAGAAGGCGATGGTACATAGACAGATATGAACGAGATATACATGCCAGCTCTGAGCAACATACATCTCATTCCACAACGTTACCAGGTTCAAGATCGACTGGGAAACAAAGAAACTACACGACGCTGTAGCTCCCATGGTGTATAGAATCGACATCCACCCTGTAAAGAACGCAGCGAATCGACGTGTTGAAGCTGGGAATGTCATGTAAACTATATGATACTGGCCACCGGCGGAGGGAAAGACGGATGCTAGCTCTGCGTAACCTGCTGCGAGTATGGTCATGACGATGCCACCGACGAGAAGACCGTAAATGAGTGTTGGGCCAGCGCCGCATGAGAGAGGGACGGCGAGACCGGAAGCAAAGGCGACCCAGGAGTTCATAGTTGTGAAGCCGAATGCGATTGTTGATACAAGGGTGAGGCGCTTTCGGAGGTGGGTTTGTTGATAGTCTGCATTTTCGATCTGAGGTTTGCCATCTGGTGAGGGTTCGCATGATACCTCTGAGGCAATGGCTGACTGCTCAGATGGAGCCATTGTGTGGTGAGAGTCGCCCTTCATGGTTGAGAGGTTAACCTCCAGGTTGATAGACAAGAGAAGCTAGTATAACTTATAAAGATATCAGGGAATGAGTTTGAAGGACAATGTCGATGCAACGGGAACAGATGCAAGGGGTTCATGGCATACTATTGAGAGGATGATGTGCAATTGATGTGGAGATGAGTAACATCTATATATGCATCTTCTCCAGCGTATTCATCTTGAATCAATGTGAACACCAAATGCAGGGTCGTGATAAGAATGATGCCTCGCTTGACGATGTTGTACTGCTAGCTCTAGATAAGGTGACCGGAAAGCTGGGAATGTGGAGAAGCTTCGGCGTCAAGGGCGTCAAGAGCGATAAGAGTGGTCTGAAAGCTTATCTCCAAGTTTGGGGCGCGATAACTAACAACGAACCTAGGGGAGGACAAAACTCTTAGCGCGCTCCTGGCCCAATTGTATGTGGAGAGTGCGGAACGATTCTGACAACCCTGATACTAACGACTCCTCGGACCACTGGTGATTGAGTTTATCGTAAAAGTGCGGGGTAAACCCTGCAGCGACGAACTTGATGTCTCCGTACCAAGTTAGCGGATATTGCGCATCCATAGCCAGGAGCTGATTCACGTTCCACTCATCTTCTCTTCTCCCCCTTTCCATCTCACCTCATACAGTGCCATAGCATTACCTACAACAACCTTGGCAATTATGACCAGCCCCTCCGAAACCCCTATATCCACCAGCAGTCTAGATTCTCCCTCCGTACCGCCGACAAAAAAACGCACTAAGAAACCTTTTACGCGACAGCAGCATGGATGCTTGACGTGTCGGCAGCGCAGGAAGAAGTGTGATACGAGGATGCCTGTTTGTGGAGACTGTACTCGACTCAATCTCATATGCGAGTATCAGGCACCCCGGCGGGTTAGAAAGTCGCCTCCTGCGGGGGGTGCTGTGGTGAGGTACCCTGATGGTATCAGTGAGCCTATGGATATGGTTCGTCCGGATGATGGACACTCTGGGGATCTGAGCACGGGTCGAAGAGCGATGCTGCGGCACTACACGACGACTCTGGCGCAGATGCTGTCGACGAATACAGAGAACAATTGCTTCATCTCGGTTCTTCTACCAATGGCATTCGATTGTCCAGTTCTTTTGGACGCCATAACTGCACTCTCATCAACACATCTCGCAATGTGCAACCCAGAGTTCAACGACATATCCCTCCAACACCGTGGCCGCGTCTTGACCGCCTTTAGAAGTTCTCTTGACCAAGATAACAGTCTAACAAGTGAAATGCGCCTCGCCATCGCAATGGTCATGTGCGCTTTGGAAACCATATCAGATGGAACGAGCGTTGGCTGGACATGTCACGTCGCCGGTGCAGCAGCGTGTCTTGACTCAATACGCGCTTCGAGAAACCTGAGCTTTGAGGCAAAGTGGTTGCTGCGTTTCTTCGCTTATCATGATAGCTTAACGAGCATATCACTGGATCGGAAGCCATTATTGACTGGCGATTACTGGATGTCAAGCGATGATGCGTTAGCAGATCCATATTGCGCCTATGCGCCAAGGATTATCTTCTATCTATCCGAGATAAGTGTTCTCGGCACAATCGAGTGTGACGAAGAGCTGCTACAAGGAGCTTACGAAATTGCAAGTGGTCTTGCGGAGTGGAAGTGCAAAGCCGGCATCACCAGCGATGAACCTCTCGCCTTGCTGAGTGAAACGTACCGCAGCGCGGCATTCGTATACCTCGAGTCGGTTTTATGAAAACGCTTCTCACAACAGATTGTGGCGGAAGTAGTACCTGGAGGAATTTCGATGCATATCGAGGCCATATCTACTCTATCGGACAGGATACCTCAAGGCGCATTCGCGGAAATCTCTTTACTCTTTCCTCTATTTGTTGCGGGGAGTGTAGCTGAGAATCCAAGGCAAGCCAGCGTCATACGGAGTCGACTCGTCGCGATGAACAAATGGAGAAAGTTTAAGAATGCTGATGCTTGTGTTGACGTTCTAGACGAGATCTGGTCAGTCAATGGCCCAAGGGCAGTCGCATGGTAAGATGTCACCAAACATCGCGGTTGGAACTTGGCTCTATTTTGAGGTCGTATCTACTTCATCCTCGATCACCCTCTCTGTTTACCGACAGCTTAAAGATATCTGGTCTGCCATAATGGCCTGCGACATCAAGATCATGCTTATAAGCAATAGTCTGCCCGATATCGATATCCACAATCAACGGCTCGGGACCATACAAAGGACCTACAATGTACTCTCCATCCGGACCAATGACACTCGAACCGCCTGTGAAGAGATCCGTTGACCCAGCACCTTTGACGTATGCTGTCAAAAGGTGGGTTTGGCCCGATTGGTTCGCTTGGCCACCTATGGACCAACGCTCCATTGGTATATAAGCATCACTGCCGACCCCCCTTCTAGCATAGAATCAAGGCTCTTTTAACCCTCTCTTATGTGACCCTCTGCTGTGCGTGCCACATATGCCTCCAACAACTCTGGCGGCACAGACTCTTTGTCCAGATACGAAGCTGCGGCGACAAAAAAGCATCTCCCTTCGAACGCATACTGCCGAGAAGCAATTTGATGCGCTGACGGCATATCAGGCCACAGCGCGATATGGATCTGCTCGTCTTCGGTGTGTAGAGCCTGTCTGATGAGAGGATGGAAGTGTTCCCAGCAAACTGCTGCACCAATCCGTCCAGAGGTGGTATCATAGGCTCTGAGACCATGTGCATCACCATTTGCTGCTGTTGCGATTTCTCCTATTGCGGTTTGGACGCCGTGTTCGAGGTCTAAGAGACGTGGACATCGTTGTATGACGTAGACGCGGACTTTGCCTTGTTTGTCGTTGGAAGAGTTTGGTGTAGGGTTGGCGTCCATGTTGGCTTAGCTCAATGATTTATTAGTTATTTACTGATGCGACCTGAACGAGTTTATACAAAGCTAAAGTCTTTATATCTATGAACGTCATACTGGCAAGAAAAAGCTTGATTATTGACTCACTCCAAAGCGAAACACTGTAACCCCCGGGAGAAATCTTTCGGCTTTCAGCGCGGCATCAACGGTCTGGTGCAAATGAATGTTAGGTCAAAAGTATAACATGTCATTCTGTATCTACCTAGATAATTGAATGGATTCCTGTTTCCTGACTCGATTATTCTAATCATCTTATCTTTATTCTGATTCCAATCTCTTCCAGAGACAATCATCTCGCCTACTAGCCCAGTGTCAGAAACTGAAACATGACTGTTTCAAGGTATGTTCAACCGTTTCAACCTGTTTCCAATGCAACGTCAAAAAAATTGTTTCTGGTGGTTGACAACTGTATTAATACTTCAACAGCACACCGAAGAGGCCATGCTTGGAGCCTGCGATTCCTAATCATCTCAAAGTCAATCGCACGCAACCGCTCCATCACCCTCGTTGCTTCAGAGGCTCTCAACAAGCCTCCCACTCCGCACGCTTCCCCAAAGAAACAACAGCCATTGTCACAATCGACCTCGGCATCCAACATCTTCCCTCAACCGACCCCTCAGACGCGATCGACACAATTCGCCGAGCCATTTCTACCAAATTAGGGCCCCACCACCACGTTCGATCGAGCTTCACAGACTCCTTTGGCTATCGCAACATAGTCTTCACTCTATACTGGAAAGATGTCGCGACCTATCGAGAATGGGAAGCTGCACTGCCTCTAGATTGGTGGTACGGAGGGATATGTCCTGCTTCTGACATCGGAGTATTTAGAGAGCTGTATACAGTCCCGATTACTGATACGGAGACTACATTTGCTTTACCGAATCCAGAGGGCTACTCAGTCATCGCAGAGTCAATGAGTGGCGAAACTGATACCCATGAGTATTGGGGATCGGCAAGGGACCGTATTCCGCGGTCACAGACGGATACTCTTGAACCAAATGGCTGGCCATCACTCAAAGACGACGACGCATCGCCGGACACTCGTGGGAAACTTATCTGTGTTGAGCCCCACGAGAATCTCTGCCTTATCCGCTCTGGTCAAGTCTGGGAACACAGTACACCAGCCGAGATTAAATCGTACAACACAGAGATCAAACCAACTCTTGACAGTGGTATGGAGGAGCTTACCAAGAACAGCCAGCACTTTGGCTGCTTCTCAAACAGATATATGCGCATAGAGGATGATGATGGAAACCCAGTTGGCAAGACTTGGAGTATCAGTATGTGGGAGTCACTTGAGCGTCTTGAAAAATGGTCTCTCACGCCCAAGCATAAAGAGATCTTTGGTACACAAATCAATCACTTCAATCGGATGGAGAGGGAGGGTGAGGAGGCGAATCTTAATCTTTGGCATGAACTTGTGGTGTTGCGCAAGGCTGACCAATCCTTTGCGTATTTTAACTGCCATATGAAAACTGGCGTATTATCGGCGATTTACAACTAGCTTTAATTGAAAAGTCAGATCAAATAGCTCAGACCGGTGCTTTTTCCTAGATACGTTTACTGTTATGTGGATAGTCACGAAAACATTGGTCATTTCCAGACATCAACAACACAATGGTTTCAAGATTAAGCAGTTTGGTACGAAATCTGATATAGGGGCCATCACATCTTGAGTGGCGATACAAGCAACCCCCGAATCATCGGTTCCTATATAATTCCATTGCATGTTCACTGCACCTCCATCCTTTTACATCATTCTATTAGCAATGAGATCCGTAGCCTGAATGGGCCTTTAGTTCTCAGACAAAATCCTTCCATTGTTCTGTCCTTGCTCTTGCCCGACGAACCCGAACGGCCACTTGGGCAATGCGACTAATGATGCCTTTGACATCGTCTCTGTCGAGATACTTGTAGGTGATATCAGTGATCTCATGCAACGTTTCATTTCCTGTTGTGGCCGGACGCCAATCGTCGTAGGGCATATCGTATAATCTTTTTCCGGCGCCAAGTGCGAATGAAATTGTCTCCCAAGCGCTGCCATAACTGGACGGAGTAAACTTTACTGCCCCAAGGTTAACATAAACAACGCCGTGAATCATTCCTTGCGAATCGAAAGAACGCAAAAAGTCCACAGTGGACCAAATTTGAATATAATCTTCAAAAGCATAGAATTTCTTGCCTTCGATCTTTATTGGGTTAAAATAAGTTCGTGCGGCAGACGTGGCACACGCAACTTCCCAGATCGTCGCTAAGCGGTTTCGTTGTGTCGATCTATTAAGATCCAGGAAACTTCTCCATACAAATTCTACTTCCCCTTTTTTACTACTGAAGTGAGAAACAACCATGCTTAGAGACTTCAGTTATCTATACATACAGCCAATAGAAGCGGGGGATAGAACTCACATTCGAGTACGACATCCGTTCTCTCCGAGAGGTATAAATAACCTATCCTGGGGACTTTCGCTATTATCAACGATCTTTATAAATGCCTCACGAGCCCTGTCGACTGAATACTTAGGTCCCGGGGCAATTCCGTAGAAGAATCGAGGATGGCTAAAAACGGCATTGGCGTAGTCGATAAAATTATCGATAGCCTGATCGACAGACATACGTAGTCTTCCTAGCATGATGCTATTTATCCTTGAGAAGCAATTAGCTTGTAATCTGATTTTATTTGCTTCTTCGCATACCCCCCAGTTGATGACCCAAACATATAGTCAAAGTAGTGACAGGGCAGAAATTCATCAATCCGATCCGACACTTTCAAGATCGCCGGTTGACCACTTTCGTACGAGGTCCACGAAAATGAACTACTGAAATAAGCTGGGCCATCTTCATGATAGATTTCGAGTTGCCTAATTTCGTGCATGATGCGCTTCAAAATTAGAAGACTAGAGATAGCGTGGGCAACTCCATTACGATCTAAAACAAGACAATTAGTATAGAACAAAGCTGTATGGAAGAACCAAGATCTGTACCAAATGTCAAGACTAGCTTCTTTGACCAAGGCCCGGTTTCATCGAACATGTCGTAACCTGCTCGAGGAGGAGGACTAGCAGATTTCCCCATTCCATTTTCAGCTTCTTTTCGTGATCCATCGTCTAGTTCCTTTCCTTTGTCGACTCTTGAGGCTTTCGTTACTTCTCCCAAGTATTTCTGTTTGACTTCTGAATACCACTCCCAACACGGGTAGTCTATGAGATAGCTTGATCCCCCAAGTATGGAATCAACAGCTTCTATGACCTCCTGTGTTCCATTCGAGTCCCCCAGCTGTTTCTTGGGTAATTCTGATATAGAACAAGCGAGTTCCTCGACGTATTCTATCGAAAGATCTCCAGGCACATCATGGAGTAGTGTGAGGCCCGTCCAGAGTGGGCTGTTCACCTCAAAGGCCCTCTGGGAATCCTCGTGCATCCTACGTCGAGACTTCGCTAGGCGAAGTGCGCTCATCATCCGAAGTGTTGCTGATATATCGGAGCTGCCGATAATACTCTCAAGCACTGGCACAGCTTCACTGTATCTAGCCCTTCCTATCAGTGAGTCAGACAACGCTAACTGAAGATAGATTTCGTCACGCCGAGTTGAGAGACTTCGGCCCTCTCGTGCCTGGAGTGTTGTTCTGACACAAATCTCGGCTTTGTCCTCTTGGCGAAGAATGTTGTAGCAATTAGCCAGCTCGGCCGTGACTAATCCAAGTTGCATGGAACATGATCCATGCTGGGAGGTGATGGCCCCCATCGTCGAGCTCAGGAATTCTGCGGCATCTTTGTGTTGCTTTCTTCGTGACAGCAACAGGCCTTGCAATGCAACTGAATCCACTGTGACGAATTATGGCTTTCCAACCATATTGATTTGCGTCTGACTGCAAAAGCTGGTAGCAGCGAGGTATTCCATCGTAGAGGGCTTGCTCCAGGACAAAGGCCGCCAGCCGGACAGAGCCCGAGCCAGTGATTCCGTTGGCTCGCCCATCGACGCCTCTTTCGACAGTAGCATCGACAAGATGTGTCCAATCAGAGCGTTACTTCTTTGATCGGTCCTAGCCCCAGAGGACCAGAAGATGGACTGCAACGCATTGTTGCCGTTGTAAGCATCGAGGACTTGGGAGATTTTCCTCAAACCGATAGAGATATTTGTCACTGTCTGATTCGCAATAACGTTAGATAGTTGCTTCAGAAGTGGCAAGGGAATGTGAGGATTTTCGATTCCGAGTCTATCAATGACTTGATATAAGAATTCAACCATGGAAATCAAGAAGGCCTCTCTACTATTACAAGATATCAGATGAAATCTAAGTTGGCAATCTTGGTGCTGGATAACTTACTCTTTGTGTGTTTTAGGCAATAGCCAATATTCAATATCAGCTTCTGTGAGAGACGACAGCAATGGTATGATAGAGGTCTTCACAACATCCATTAGCCTGTCAATTATTTCGTCTCCTATAATTTCTGCATTGTTTGAAGGGAAGGCTTGCAGAATGGTGGCGATACGTTCGTGGGCCAAGATGCGTTCGTCAATCACTTCAAGGTCGGGTTGCCCTTCACTTGTCACTTCGAGGTAGGCTACCCCGTCGATCCCAGTGTTGTATTTGATATATCGCTTGTAGCTTTCTAGTGCTGTACCGTGGAGAAACCGTTTGTTGACGTTATAGAAATCCACAAGCCATTCAGAAACCCCCGCTTCCAGAGGGAGTCTATCGGTGATTTCTCCAGTGGAAGACCAAGCCGGCCTGGATTCGCACGCACGAATCAGTAGGTCACATGGCACCTTTTGGCACTGAAAAGACTGTAAGAGTTGCAGGAATCTCGCCAAATCGCGTCCGAGCGGTTCCATATTACTAGGAGGTTGCAGTAGTGGTTCACCGCGAGGCACAGTTTCTCAGCGGCAGGGTGCCGAACGCATAGAGCGGCCACTGTGCGCTGGATTTCGTTGCAATATTGGCCTCTTGTCTGGAGCTTTATGCTTGACATTCGAAATGGGCCGGGTGTTGGAGAAGACGGCATTCCTGAGATGACCAGAGGGCTCTCTTCAGCTTCAGCCGCTGCAGGACTCGCGCCACATAGGCGGTCTCAGCATTTCCCTACCAATGAAATCCAGCTTATCCTGCAGACACCACCATAAGCTCGGATATACTTGTATGGCCGACATCTGCGGGGTATCGTCCTTCAGGTTCAATTCACCGAAGTTAGGAGGCTATCTGGAATTACTAGGAGACGCTAGGGTGCGAAATATGTCATGACTATTCGGTGATATTCCTGTCTATAAGAGACACTCAGATGTCCTTCTGCAGGGTTCCCTTGAAGCCCTCCAGCTCAAGAATGAACTCTGGGTAGGGGCTACGTGACCTGACCATGTCTTCAAACACGGCAATGGCTTCGATAAGATTAGACTTACATGACTCTGGTACGCTTTCATGCGCTCCTATATGCCTCCGTACTTCCTTATAGGCCGTCTTGCAATCTGTTATCATCTTGTATGGAGCCGATCCTTCCGACATCATGTTCCCATGGCCCTGCAGCTTCTCCCTCATTTCAAAACACAGCGAGACGAAGTCGTCTACTGATCCGTGAGGTAGGTCGACCGGGTCGTTGAATGGATTCTCTCCCACTTCTGAGTCTTCCAGCTCCTGTATCTCTTCTCGCTCCTCAAGTAACCACATAACCCATTTCAAGACGCCCTCTGGGAGATCCAAGGCGTTCAGCGACACCCCGAGTCCTCGACACACTTGGACGCAGTGTTGTACATGAGGCTTTATTTGGACCTCTCGTTCAGCGGCTGTAGATACTATGTTGTAGAATAGGTGTAATAATTGTCTCGTGAGACTGACTCTTCTCTGCTCGTCCATATGTAACAGCAGATACTGGAACATAAGAGGATGGATGTTGAGGGATTTGGCGTTATTGGATGAGTCATTCTGGAGATAAAACGAGACACCGCGCAGCTTCGATAGCCAGTTAGACATGACAGTGTAGCCAGACTTGAGCACCGCCATATATGGTAGCTCTCTCTCACAGTCAAGTGGCAAACGCTTGTCCATCTTTAAAAAGTCATCGACCCAATCATTATCACAGGACAAGAATGGGAGTATCTGGAGAAGGCTTGCCGCGCTTTGAGTGTTCTCTTGTAGTTCGAGGCGCTCAAGAGAGGTATCAAAGGCCTCCCAAAGTGATCGACCTTCAAAATTGAACTCGAGAAATACCCTGCGCTCTTCAGGATCCTGACTCTCGAATAGCTGCGAGAACGCGGCGCTGGGACTCTCGTATGTCACCAGATAGTCCATTGCGAACGGGATTGCATTTCGAGCTGCAAGAGGATGACCCTGAATTGTACGAGCGATAGAACCAAGACCATCCGAAAACACTGGGTTTGCAGAGAGACTTTCAAGTGTGCTTTGCAAGATTCTGACCGTATCATCGTGACCCAATGGAGACAGTCGGACCTCCCGAAAGACTCGATCCGCTCGTTTCAAGTTCGAGTCTCGAGTGGAAATCAAGGTGTGTTGTGCCGGGTACTTCAATATGACGGAGATATTGGAGTATCCAAAAGCTTCAATATCGTCGATGATAAACAGTGACTCTCTGTTACACCTATCCCCTAGCCATGCGATGAAGATCTGAATACGCTCAGCGACGGGAGTGCTTCTCCATCGCTCCTGATTTTCGGCTGGACCCTCCATCATATCGAAGCCAATTCTTGTTGAGAGCTTGGAGAGAACACTGTCGATTGTCTCTCTGTCTTGGGAACCTAAGAAGAAGATATTCCTGCGGTCTCTTTGCGCAGCTGCGAACTGAAGAAGTAGCTCTGTTTTGCTACACGGACGTCAGTATCTTGTATAGAAAAAGCCAGAATGTTTAAGATTTGTACCTTATTCCTGCAATACCCTTTATTACAGTGAGACTCGGGCGCGTTCCATCTCCAGCCAATGACGATTCAAGAGTACTTAACTCTACGGATCGCCCGACGAAAGGCTTAGTCGACGTGAGCTGATGTTGAATATCGTTCAGTTCGGTGCCCTCCCACCAGAAACCTCGATCGGGCGGATATGCATGGGCAAGAAAGCGTGGCTGGCCAAACATCTAACGATTATATTAGGACTTGTCTACTGATCTGTTTCATCGTGGGCTGATACACGGCGGTCTGAAGCCTTTGGTTGTTGGATGCCACCAGTGGTCACTTCATTGAGCAACTTTAATACTGCCATACTGATCGTCAGGTAAGGCCCCAATCTCGAGTCAAACTTGCAGATAGTAACGTGATCAACGTTCATGATCTGGTATGCTTGCTTTTTGCCAAGAGTAGCTGACGACTGTGTCACAACCTTCAAGTAAAGTCAATCTCAGCAATAGTATAATAGAAAATGCCCACTTACATGTTGGTCCATGCCTTTCACGCGCATCTTGCGACCCTCTGCGAAGCATTGAAAGGGCGGGCATGGTTCAAGATTTAAAAACCCCGCCGTATCCCAAACGGAAGCTGGGTTGAACGATCGTAGCTTTTCGACCGCCTGTGTTCTAACACCCCCGACTGCGTGTGCGGTGGCTACCAAAAAGTTATTCCAGTCTGCGATTGTTGAGCCGCTATGCGGTGTGGCTAGAAAGATGATGCCAAATTGCGAGAGCTTGATGTTCTGGAGGTTAATTGTGGGATTTAGATGAGTCATAGCCTAGAAACTAGGGTGAGTTGCTGAGTATCCATTCTTCCCGATAAAGTATACCTTTCGTACAACTAGTCCTCCTAGAGAATGGCAGACTAGTAATAGCGGTCTTTTTTTCTCCTGCGTCAATATAGTCAGTAAGGCGCTTATTCGACGTTCTCTTTCACATTGTGATCGAAGATACCTCGTCTCCTGTTCGCACTTCGTCCAAAGACCGAAGAAGACTCTCCGCCCAGTTCTCAAGTTCCATAACGGTGCTTCTGTCTGTCACGTCCCAGTCATAACCAAAAGTCATGATGCGACTGTCTTTGAACTTCTCATGCTCAGGCAGGAAATCTCTGAGCCACATTTGACCATTATCGGCCGTCCAAGTGTCCATAGCATTGCCGCCCTGTCCATGGACCGCGCAGATACTAGGGGACAGTCAGCGCTCTGAGGCAAAACTTCTGCGCGAGGGAGAACCTACTCAAACTTTGCATTCAGCCCTTCATAGAGAATAGTAATCCCATTGAAGTTGTCCTCGACTTTCCAACACGACTTCGAATCTCTTTATGTCGCGCCAGAGCTTCCCTTTTAAGTGCTTCATTCTCAAAAGAAATTGTCCCAACTGATTGACCGTTCTGGAAACAAAACGAAGTTTTTCTCAATCTCTTCGCAGTCGGCTGGGAACTGTTGAGGAGCGGGACAGCTTGCTCACCTTCACTTCTTGAACTCGAAGCTGGCGGAGTCAATTGAGTTTCATCCTTTGACTTTGCATCTTCATCTAATTCATCTGTTGACGCTGAGGCTGATGTAACTACCGGTGATTTAGACTTTCCCTTAAAGCGCTTAATAACCCGAGCCAAGTGAGACTTAGGGGTTTTCTGCGGCTTGGTACAAAGATGCTCAATGAAGTCAAGATATTGTTTCTCGGAAGTGCCCGCTGGGATCTCATGGACCTTGAGTGTTCTCTTGCTCTGCAATGGCATTTCAGCTGTGTCACAAATCAAACTAGAGGATTTAAGGTAGGATCTAGTAAGCTGAATAGTGGATTCGATCGATTAAGTTGGGAGATCCTTAGTTGGGGGGTTTTGCCGTAGGAAATGGAACTGAAACCATGCAAATGAGGGATTTAAATTTCAGTCCGTAAGATAAGTGCTTGGCTCCCTTAGTAATCTCTATTTACCATTGGGTGAGCTGCAAGAATGTGCAGCCTAATCGCCCGTTCAGTATGTAGGTGCATTTCAGCTTGCAGGGATATCATTTCGGCTGAGGCTAGTGCACTGGCCACACTTAGTGTGGCTGACTACCCTATGGGGGTAGCTGACATTTAATATCAAAGTTGAGGGAGCTCTATCTCTTACATATTTGACATAGGCTGTTCTGGAATAAGTTGTACTAAGTAAATGAACTAAAATTAACTTTGCCTCACTTCTATGCTACCCAGGTCAGTCATATTTTGACCGAAGTATAGCTGATTCTACAGATTTATTTAATTTGTGTCACCTGCTTATTAAGACGGTTGAAAAGATACATAGCCTATTGGACGTGATGAGAGCCTGATCAGGCACCAATATGCAGTCAGCAAAGTCCTAGATCCGGGTTTTGGACTTCGTCTCTTTATGATCCCCAATTTACCAAGACTCTGGAGGTGCTGGAGTAGAGCTTTTGTGGACTACTATATATCTCGTCATGGCCGACCCTCTCTCCGTCACCTGGCTGGCCTTGGCCGTGGTATCGCTAGGCCTCCAAGTCACTGGGGGCATCACAGATTACTTTGATTCACTAAAATCCCGCGACCAAGACATCGCGTCTGTAGTACAGCGGAACGACACGCTACGGAAGACGCTTCGGCTCATCGAATCATCGATCTCCCGGTTTCAGAATGACCACAGAACAGCAACCGAGACATTGAGACAATTTTTACACTCATCTAGCGAGGAACTGAAGGTTTTGGAGAGCATGGTAGCCACGCTAATTACTGACGATCAAAGTACAGCTGGTTGAAGGAACAAAGCTCAGAACAAGCGCAAAATGCTGTTATATCCGTTCCATCGCCCAAAGCTTGAGCAAATGGCGACCAAATTACATCACATTTATAAAACCCTTCAGTTGGGATTACAGAGTCTAGGGATATGAGTTGAATCATATTCTTAGAACCTTATGAGACTTTGTTTTCTAATTAATGCCAGTTGTGTATCGCATTTAGGTTCTGAGAAGTTGGCCACACTCCAGGCGACTTCGCAGACTATTTCTAGTGATATTCTCGTCGTTCAGTCCGAGGTCTCAGCTGTCCGCTCTCCGATTCGAGGCATACAAAGCACCGTATCTCAATTTGAGACACACTTTAACAGTGTTGAGAACCTGCTTCAACAGCTGCTGGTCCAGGGTTCGACCATCAACGGAACGCTGCAAGAAGTAAGGATCACCGTGCACTAGGGTTATTGTGTAACAATCCCTGACTTAGGTTATAGATCACTCCTGCGATGGTAACTGGACGGCTTCTTGGAAAGCCGGCAGTATTACAAGAGATGTGTGACGCTGTCGGGACCCGAGCTCAACATAAGTCCAAGAGGAATATTCCAGCAACACCTGACAACGCAGCACAAATCAGAAGAACTGTGACGAGATGTACTGGAGGTCGATTTTCATGCTTATGTCACCACCGTCGATACCTCCAACATAAAAAGGCTGCCTGGGGACCCTTGAGGTTTTCTCACGAGACAACGATCAAACAGCATGCGCCAGGCTGTCCAGCGACAGAAGCAATAACGGAAATAGACAAAAGTGACAAATTCGCTTTGACATACGCTGGGTTAAGGTCTTTGCTTAATTCAGCTGTTCAGCTTTCATTCTCGGTTTGGTCGGGGGCGGGAGGATGGAGCCTCGGCCCCAATTTCACGTAATATCCCATTGTTGATTCACGGTCCGCACCAGCTTTTAAGATGTTAGAGTTATTAATACGCTCTCACTATTCCCTTAATTCTGGACGTAAAGTGAACGACTGCATAGTTGTTCCAGTGTGGCAGGACGAGTCGCTTCCTTCTGTGGTTTCCTCAATGCTGGATTTATTTCGAGCTAAGAAGGCGTCTCCCCAAGCAGTCGACGAACATAACTCGTCTCTAGTCCACTTTGTGGCCTGTTTTGTGAGTCTAGTGCATTCAAGGGCGGCGCGGCAAAACTAACCATGTCATCAGATCAGGTTTACCTATGGTCATGAGTGCCTTTCGCTATGTCCAGTACTTACTTACCAATAAGGCCCCAGCGAATTACCATAATGCATAAGGCCGGTAGGTTCCTGTTATGCAATTCCAAAAAGGCATTTCAGATTGGTTGACATATCTTCCAGTACGGCGATTACTACATTGCTCTGGATATGGTCATATGGAAGTGTGACCTATCCTGTCCCTGCTGCCTGTGCAGATCTTATACTGCGATCAAACGCCGAGGACGCTTTAGCATATCTACCACGCGCAGGCAGTCTTCTTTCCATGAGATACCCCAATGCATTAGAACAAGAGATCGACGCATCTGGTGTAGCTGATTTGCTTCCTTTTCTGTCTTGCTCAAACGAAATAGCCAGAGGTTCGTCGATCTACAATTTGAACTATACTACGTGTGTCATGCTAAACAAAACGTTCTATGCATAACCCTCTTTCATCAAGTAAGGATATCTTTGGGTGTCACTGCATATTCTGGGCCACTGGCTACCACATCTGGAAATCTTGGAAAGGGCTCCGGGGCGCAATTTTACCCATCCTCGGAATCTGAGAGTAGCAGCTCACTACTAACACCATGTGCACCTGATGGTGAGATATACTGGTTCCACGAAGTCCACGCTGCAGTATCTGCGGCCAATATTGAGGATACATGCAGTTGCGAATGTTCCATTGGGGGCTGCACTATGCTAAGACTTTTATCAAAGGGGGTGGTCGATGACCATGAACACAAATATAAGCCAAGACGCTTCCACACGGACTCCTCCCAAAGCAGCACTTCCAGTGGACATGAGTCCCCCGAAGGCAGCGATATAAGCGAGAAACCCCTTCTGGAGCTGATTGGTAATTTCATCACTTACCTCCAACATTTCTCTTGCCATCTCCGACTAAGGCACCACTATGCTACTCTTCGCTACATTACATATACCGCTCTAGGGATCCACCATTCTTGTTGCATAGACAAGGATAGTCGTCGCGTGTGTGAGGCTCCTCTGTATCTCGTTGAAGACGGATTTGAATATGATGAAAGTCACAGGTTGGAGCTCCTTGAAGATCTTTTGGAAGAGTTCAAGGGAAGTATTACTTCCATCCTTGAAGACCCCGAAAAAGGGGTTCGCGATCTTATCTACTTCTGAGAGCAAACTTGAGTTGGGCGCATGATTGAGGCTCTAGATCTCCTTGAAGGGGGCGATTTGCCAGAGGATGAGAGACGCGGGGCCGAGGAGAGTGGAGTCATGTGGGATAATGTAGGACCCGAACCACCTGCCGAGATGGAGAACCCGTATCACAAACCAACGATAGAGTACTGGTTGCATGAGCTCAAAAATATTAAAGAGGAATGCCAATGATGGATAAGGTTGAATTGGAGGGAACTGGAAGTATGGAAGACATACCCTGTCGATCTGCGGCGATTATCATCCTTGTTTCTTTTCTTTTACCGATCATCTACTGTTGCTATGTCTAGTATCCTTCCACCTGGATACCAATGCTATCGAACAATAATCATCTTAAAGAATACAGACATCAATGGATTGATCCTCTTGCCCGCCAATCTGGTATAGTTAACACCGTACTACGTACTAGGTAAACAGAGGTGGCCATTTTTTTTAAAAAAAAAGTGAGGTGACGTCATGGCAAAGATTCGCAAAGGAAAAATGTATTTTCTCGAGCCTTAGTGATAGCAATAACCCTAAGCTAAACGAAGTTCAATCTCTAAACACGGATTCTGATTACACTGCCAATTCCACGTCATCTCTTGTGGCTAGCGCACTGGAAGAAAAAATTCATAACAAAAACGCAGTGATGCGAATATTATCATTGCTACTAGGGCGTTGCGTCTGCTCATGTCTACCTTGTCATGGATTACACAGAAAAGAGGCCTGCGATAGTGGATATAGAAATAGAAATCCAGCCAATTGCTGCAACGAGACAACAACACTAACCAGCTTCCGCTGTGATTCTGTTTCACGGAGTGAAACATATATGCAGCCACAGAGCATTGACTGGGAATATTTAGCTTTTTTAGTGGTTGAAATCGCACTGATGCGAAATTCATGGTTGCGATTTTGCAGAAGGGAAAAATTTTCAATTGCCGTGGCCTGCACCGCTCAGAATTGGAGGGATGCAATTGGCAAAGTGAAAAATGTGTTGCGTCAAAAAATCACACAATGCGATGTGAGCGACTCGGAAACGCACACAAGGCGGTTATCATGTTGCACCCCTGGTATGGTGGCCTAAAAGCTCTATAATTCCCCCGAGGCGGGAACACCCGGTTCATCAGGGAGGAAATGTTTATCTCCGTCGTTTTTGCTGTTTTGCTCGGTTCTGTACGTCCACCTCCTTCGAACTACCTCATGCAACTACTCAAAATGGACGACCTCACCGGGTTGCAACTTATAGCCCAAGGAACTTCGTGGACTGACCGAGCACTAGACATCATAACTATGCACGGTTTGCAGGGCTACGACACTTGGGAGCACCCTACTCACGGACTCGGGGGCAGTAGTAAGACTGTTTTCTGGGCACGGGACTTCTTACCTAAGGATCTCCCTTCAGCGAGGATCTTCACCTACCATTATCTCTCTACTGCCTTTTGCGACGGTCAGGGCATCACTCAAGCCGCGGATAAACTTCTCAACAAGCTAAAGAATCTACAGGCAGATAATATTGAGGTGCGTCTCATATCGCATTCGAGAACAGATCTGTCCCCTTCACTCCCAGTTCCACAGTATCGACAATCGGAAAGGTTTGTAAAGGGACTAACATGCCGTTATCAGAGATCTCGGTCCATAGTCTTTATTTGCCATAGTGTTGGTGGACTAATTCTGCAATGCGCCCTGAATAAAGCATTAGATAACAGAGACGATACGGCACTGAACGAGATTATTAAAGCAACACAAGGTATCATCTTCTTAGGGACGCCGCATCCAACTTCAGAACTAGATATAAGCGTCTCAAGAATTGCTGCAGCTAGTGGGACAACTAGGTCCATTATGTTCGACACTCAATTTATGAAACAGGTACTTGTCAGGTTCGCGAGCTTCTCTCAGCATAATCCGCCGTGGAAAGTCGTCCATTGCTACGAAGAGTTGCCACTACCAGGTACAGCTTTTAGGGTAAGTTGGTTCCTGGCATTGAATATTGGAAACAAACACAAATAGCTGAATCTTTGGCGAATAGGCGGTCAACCTAAGCCAGGAAGAATCGTGGGCTTTGCCCCAATTATCGTTATACCGTCACCATCTTGTAAGTAGTGTGGATCTATTTTGCTTTATTTATCTCTGGCTAATAGATTAACAGGACTTGTGTCGTTTTGGAAGCCAGGACGATGTCTCCTACATCAAAGTTTTACAATCATTGAGAAACATCACTTCGGGGCCCAGCAACTCTGCCACGGATAAAATCGAAGTACAGACAACTCTGTCATCCGTTGAGCATGGTAAAAGCTCTCTCTTCACCATTAAAGTAACGTGGTTGATAAGCGAGTGTCACAGATAAGCGAGTGTCACAGATAAGCGAGTGTCACAAAAATCTCAACCTTTGGACTTTAAATTGCAATAAAACTACCACAAACTATCTAAATAATTAAATTCAACTACTATACTCTTGCCCAGATGATTCCGGAACTACCTGACAGGTCCTCGCATTATGCCCGGCCTTGCCGCATACACCACAACGCTGACCACCTGGTCGCGCTGACCTTCCTTGACCACTACTTCTCGATGATTCTGTAATTACCTGCATATCAACATCTATCTGATTAATTACTTGCGATGCCTCTTGTATAGTTATAGTCCCTCCTTTCTGTAATCTAGTCCTTTTGGCCCTCCGGCGCCGGCTTAGTATCTCATTTGCATCTCGAAGATTTCGCACCTTATTCCTCAATAAGATAACCTCATGCATAATTGCCCTTGTTGCTTTAGTATTTGACTTTAAAGCCTCTATAATTGATTCTGGAGAGCTGCTCTTATGTCTTCTGATTCGTCTTTCAAGGTATTTAGACTGAGATTGGGCCTCTGTTGCTGTCTTTGGGGTCTTTGAAGTCCAAGGAGAGGAAGGTTGAGCTGCCTCCTCGGGAGGCGTTGGAGTCCGTAGCTGCACATCAAGCTTTAAGATTACATTTTCTGGGTCAAAAGGAGCAAGTCTAGCTCCTCTAAACCCCCCTCGTATATTACTTTCTGTAAAAATAGCTTTAAAAGCAGCATAAAAGGCAGGAAAGAACTCGGTCTTTGAGATATAGGTTATAGAGCATCTGATTAGATGCTCTATTTCTCGACCATATGCCTTTTTTAGCACTGCAAAGCACCCAACATCAAGAGGCTGGAGCAGATAGGATGTATGAGCTGGTATATAAAGAGTTATAATCTTATTCTGCTTATAATATCTCTCAAAGTCGGCGGAGTGGTAGCTTTCGTGACCATCAAGGATTAGAAGACGATAGGCACCAACTGATCGGTCTCTTGTAGCTTGATCAAAGTGCTTTAGCCATTCGAGACCTAGCTCGTTATTTGTCTATCCGTTTTGGCTCGTTGCAATAACCCAATTGCCCGGGAGGTCGCATTCTTGGTACTAATTGGCAAGGTGATATTGGCCTGCACCAATGATAAACGGCGCGATTGATTGACCTTCTGCATTAATCGCCTGGATCATAGTAATCCATTCTCGATTTCCAGGCTGCACTGATTTTGGCCTTCCTTGCCTTTCTGAGCCTGTGACTGCCATTCCGGCCACTATGAGGCCTATCATAAAGCCAGTCTCATCAAAGTTCCAGATATTATCTGATCAGATACTATACTTCGCGATTATATTCTATATAAGCCTAAACCAGCCACAAATAATAGTTAGATCTTCGCATTTAGCTCTCTGATAGTCATATCTCTGAAATAAACGTATCTTTAGCTCTGGTTGTCGCTTAATGAAGTTATGAGCCCAGCGCTTGCCAACAGGTGACATATCGCGGTCAGCTAGTAGAGAATTGGCTATTTCTTCTATAAATCGGAGTCGCGAGGGGAATCCTCGTGAATCTAGGTCAAGGATAAATTGGACTATTATCTGTTCCTCTAGATCAGATAGTTTCCGTGAGTTTGGGATAGAATCGCGTCGTGATTGAATGCCATGTTGACGGCGATGTAAGGTATGGTAGTTAACTTCATAGATAGTTGCAGCATGTCGGATACTTAGTTTTGGGTTATTCTGAAGGGCCTGAAGTGCAAGAAGCATTCTAGCATCATTGAATTGTTGTGGCATACTGGGTGGTTGAGAAGTATCTGGTTAAATGGAAATGTTGTAGGTTGAGGGATTTTTGTGACACTCGCTTATCTGTGACACTCGCTTATCAACCACGTTAAGCTTAACTCTATCTAAATCTAATAATTATCTAGCTTATATTAACACATCAAGCCCATTAGATTACACATCCTACTCCTGCACTTAAATATTATACTTATATATAATAAGGAAAACAGTGCAATCACCTAACCAACATTATATCATTATCGCTATAGGTATAACTTTACATTATGCAAGATGTGGTTTTTATAGAGTGCAAGTCATCAATAAGAAAGACGTTTAGGATGCGGCAGCAACAGTCAATATACTTGCAAGCCGTGTCTATAGACTGGGGACTATAGATCTAGAATAAGTTGTCAGGCTCACGGTAAGAAATTTCCCACTCAGAGTTCATCCAGGATGTTCTTGGCTGCGATCTCACCAGCCCTAATGGCCCCTTCCATGAACCCAGACCAGTACGGCGAGGCTTCCGTTCCTGCCCAGTGTATGCCTCCGATAGGCTTTGTCACAGCTGGACCAAATTGTGTCCATACGTTCGGAGGGAAAAGCCCATGGTGGCCTCCACGGGAGTACTCCTCATTGTCCCACCGCTGAAGAACCCACTGTTGCACGTTCTGGGCCTTAGGACCGAAATATTTCACGAAATCCTTGAGAACGGCTTTATAGATGTCATCTGCGGGACTATCGTCGAAAGTGCGCATTTGATTGGCTTCCAAGAAACCCATCATAATGCCAAAGCTCCCATCTGAAGGAGAGCTGTCGAACGTCGATTGCGTGACACCATCGACGCTAGCGACTTCACCACTGAGACCATCTTCACGCCAGAACGGAGTCTCGTAGACTGCAAAGACTTTGCCGAGAGAGCCCATGGGAACTCGTTGGCACATTTGATCACGCACAGCTGGAAGGGGCGGGTTGTAGATGATGCGGCCTGCGAGGGTTGGCGCTATTGCAACGACAACTTTTCTGGCCTGAAGCCTGAAAGAGTCTCCAATAACCGTGTAGACATTTCCGTTGGAGTTGATTTGGCGGACAGGTGACTGTAGGCGAATTCTGTCCTTCCCAAGACGCTCTGCGAGTCTGGTAGCAATGCTCTGCGGTCCCCCCTCAAACCGCTCCTCTTGTGACCCGCCCTTCACGTTGGTCAACATGTCAACACTCCCCGGGACACCCGGACTGCCTGTGCGAGCTGTATAAATCAAGTTGCTCAGTAGAGATATCTCTTCAGGCTCGGCTGACATGCAAGCTCGGATTGTTAGCTCTAAGATCTCCCTGGCGGAGCCGTCCTCTGCGAAGCCATCCAACCACGAAGCCACAGTCAGGCGATCCCATTCCTTCGCCTTGGGATGAGTCCATGGCTTCTCAACATCGATTTCAGCGGCCATCTGATTTATCTTACTAACAATCTCTCCCAATTTGGCGATATCCTCCTGTTGAAGTGGAGAAATGCCATTGGATGACTCAAGGTTATACCTCAGGCGGCCCTCTTTCGTCACCATAAGCATGTCGCCTTCCGCATATGTCTTGAAAGTGGACACTCCCAATTCTTTGGCCAACATGACAAGCCTGGTATGTTCTTTGCATACAAACTCGGCGCCACCCTCGACCTTGTAGCCAGGCCGGTTCTCCAAGTCCACGTCATAGACCTTACCGCCGACTCTGTTGCGTGCTTCGAGGACAAGGACAGACTTTCCAGCAGCGACAAGATCCTTGGCGGCAGAGAGGCCGCTGAGTCCAGCACCGACGATGGCAACGTCCAGGAGCGGCAGCGCGGTGTAGGCGTACGGAACAGAATTGGAGCCTGTCATATTGTAGGATGACTGGTCATCAGCTGGAAAGAGAACGAATTAATGCTCAGAATGATTACCTCACGATTTTTAACCAAGATCCTGACCAAATATATATAACTACATGTGTCAATTAGTCCGTCTCATCCCCCTCGATGAGGCAGGTGCCATCAATCAGATAAAGCCGAGCCACTGATGTCACTGGGGCCCGCGGAGGCCGAAGCTGAGTGCCGGAGCGAATGCTGCATACTGAATTTGGAATCCTATAACGAGCTAAACCCTTAATAAGCCAGGTGCCATTGATTAGATAAAGCCGAGCCACTGATGTCACTGGGGCCTGCGGAGGCCGAAGCTGAGTGCCGGAGCGAATGCTGCATACTGAATTTGGAATCCTACAACGAGATGAAAGACAATGGACTTCGGTATCGCGATGAGCCCGGAGGTTAAATGAGCTACTTTGACAGCGATTTAGTGGGGAATTGATGGACGAACACTACAATATTTAAGTCGCAACACTTTGACATTAAATCTATGTATATGCAAACGCCCCATCCTGATACCGTTCTCGACTGCAACAGGCACGATTTTCCTCCATCAAGTCTTCGACTTTTCAGCACACAGTACCGGCTATAAGCCCAACGATCAGCATTACAGTCGTTTCACGTCTCACAATGGCAAAGTACGTCCAACCCAAAACCTTTCTGGGCGAGGTCTATCAGGTCCATGGTTACAGCCATGCCGTCATCCTTCCTCGAAATGCCCAGCTCGTGATCGCCTCCGGTCAGCCTTCCATCAATAAGATTGCTAGAATGCCCGAAACACCTCGCGAACAGATTATTGCTTGCTTTGAGAACTGCCATATTGCGCTAAAGGCAGCTGGGGTCAAGGAAGGCCTAGGTGCTGCGCACAAGATGCACTGCTTCTTCACTGATGTGAAGGATGAGCCTGTTGCGATGGAAATTTGGAAGGAGATGTACCCAGATCATCGGCCGACCTGGATGAGTGTCGGTGTTAAGGACTTGTGTGTACCAGGGATGATTGTTGAGATGCAGGCTGAAGCGCACATTGTGTCTTAACTTGGAAGTTGTTCATATCCTAAGAGCATGACAGACAATAAGGCGCAACTTTCCCATGAAAGTTGAAAAGTCGAGCGAATTGCTTATTATCAATATAAAACACGTGCTCCTGTCAACCGTTCTGGAGTATCAAACTCATTGTTCAACTGGTGACCAGGAGTGGGAGTGATCTGGAAGCTCTACGCCGACTGCCACTAGCGGTTATGGGACCAAGAAACTCACTTACAACCGAGGCGCCGAGGGTAAAAGTTCGTAAATCAGAACAGATCTCTCTTTTCTGTTGCCCAAGCCTTTTCAGATAGCGCCTGAACCAAACCTGTCCTTATCCAATCTATTTTAGAGGAGTGCGTATCAACGCAAGGCTTCTCGAACTCAAAGTTCGGGCCAAGCAACCCCACACGGAGGTCTCTCCAAAGCCTCTGCTTCCGATACTAGTGATGATGGAAAGGGAAGTTTGTACCGACGTAGCCACAGTGGTGCAATGGTCACTTGCCGCAATCCTTGCGTAGGTGCAGAATGCACAAGCTTGCATTCAGAGCAGTAACAGGGCCAAACAAGAAAAAAGAACCTCGGTATGGTCCAAAAGTATAGTATAAAATAGAACCGCTGCTATTACATGACTGTGTTGCAATACGGCCGGTACGCATCTCTTATCGAGTCCATGATCATGCAGCTATGTTGCTAAACAGAATGACATCCACACATCAGCTCAACCTCCTCCAGGAGGTCAATAAAAAGAGTGAAGTACCCTTTGATTAAGCTATATGTGCTCAACCTCCCTGAGCTAATCTTTTCACAGTTAACATTGACATTGACTCCCTGGATACGGAGTTTCTCAATACTTTATCGATCACTCCAAATGATCAGACGAGCAATCCACGATGGCTGGCACTGCAGCTACAGAGTCCTTCCAGTGCGGAATTAATTAAAACCTGCCTCAATGAGCTGCATGATCAGGAGTTTCTTGCTATATGCACCAGGCTGGTGAGAGCTTACCCTGACTTATAATCTGGATTGTTCAGTCTTTAACCAATGGGTGACCGTTTTTAGGCTGTTGGTTTGTGCCGTCGAAACGTCGACCTCATCCGAGGCCGTGTCCTTGTCCAAGCAAGCCCATCTGTTGCGTATGACTGCCAGCGAACCTTGGATCATGCGCGGCTGTACGTTTCAGAGTTCGCAAGGGCAGGAATCCCTAAAGATCGTTACTGCATCAAGATCATGGCTACGGGGCCTGGATTGAATGCCGCAAGGATTCTTAAAGATGAAGGCATAGCGACGCTTGGCACAGGTGTGTTCAGCGTGGCGCAGGCAGTTGCTTGCAGTCAGGCTGGATGTCTCTTCATCAGCCCGTACTACAATGGTACGTTGTCAACTTCTCTCTATGAGCTTTTTGAGCCTAAGGAATCTGGTATTTACAGAAATACGAACGTTCATCGATACTTCTTTGTGGCCAAATGTCGCAGATCCAGCGCTGGATCACCCCTTCTCGAACCGAATAGCTCAAATGGTCGAAGCCTATCAAGTCTTGTTCCAGCAAACTGGGCAACCTCAGCCATTGATTAAGAACGCCGGGTTCGTGACTCCTTTAAGATAGTGGCTGTTTTTGTTGTAAGATATGAACGCTCACGATCTCCTAGCTTCCAATCCTACCAAGAGGTCATTGCTTCAGCTGAATTAGGCTGCCACTCAGCTACTGTGTCTCTTGATCTACTAGAGGAAATGCAAAAAATGAAAGCGGGAAGTCTTGATTTGCCAGAAACGAAAAACGTCGCTAAACTGCAACATCCATACTCAAAGGAAGCCGATATCCTTCCCTCGCGGCTGAGACCGCTCCTGAGTAGCGATGCATGTGCACAACTCGAGCCGGGGGAAAAGCGGCTGCGAACAGAACTGCATGTTGACTATTTGGCTAACGATGGGAAATTGTTGAAAGAGACACTAGAGAAGGATAAGGAAGCCACTCGCATGGTAGATGACGCGCTTGGGGTATTCGTTTATTGCGAAAATGAGATAAGGAAGGCTGTGTCACCTCAAGCCAGCCTTTGAGGGTTAGGTTGGATATGATTATCATTTAAGAACCCAGAATCATTACAGTATTGAGCACTTGCACACCTTCCTCTCCAAAAATAACTCTCGTATATAAACAAAGCCCCACATATCTGGCTTAAATAGATTTCCACACTGTGTACACTCTTCCCAGGTATATAAAGTGCGTATCTCGATGTACTTACCTAATTGATGCAAACAACAGTACTTATGATTCATACTGTGGGTTTATCTCCACTTCCCCCAGATTCGCGACCTGAAACTCCAGGCAGCAGCGGAACCTCTAAGTACTTCATTCGCTCAACCAGAAATTGATTACGCACCCATAAGGCGACCAAATTCTGACAAAACGTCTGCTTATGAGGTAGAGCTATGTATCCAGATGGCCCCACCCTAGACTTTACAAAGAGCATGTTTCTTTTGGACCGGAAGGTGCAGGTGCTCAGTACTGTACAAAACTAGCATAGTTTATATCATCAACTTCATGAGGAAAGGTCAAGACTATGCCATAAGTGAACGTCTGACGGAGCACCTTCCGGCTTTGGTGACCAGCAGTGTATCTTTTACAGGCCAAAGTGGGCAAGCCATGACAAAATATCTATCACACGAGCTAGATGGCCACCCTCTGGGCTTCAGACATGCCGAGGCACTATGAACAAAGTTTACCGCCGCTATCGAGCCGAGGCAAGCTGGGTTGTGATTGCATACTTACATCAGACTTGAATGATGAACATCTGTCATGCGTTAGACTTAGACTTCAAACTAAGGTCTACCTTTGGTGGGGTAATAGAAAGAGGAAAGGCACACCGATTCTTTGCGGAGAGGTACGGCGGTCGGCTTCAAGGGAGGGCCTGAAGTGTGACCATTCCCCTTATGATTAACGGCGCGTGACTCTGTGGGAGCGTTAGTATAAGAGAAGATACTTGGGCCGTTCATCAGTCAGTCCGTTTATCAGACATACGCTCAAGTATCTTGTTCCAATACCAGCTACCTACCATGTCTAAGCAGGCAAGTGTGATGGAAAGCACACACCCGACAAGCATGCTAATTTACATCAGAACCCTACCAATCTCGCTATCAATCATATAGCAATCTCATGCACCGACCTTGATGGTCTCGTCAAGTGGTACAGGGAAATACTGGGATTTGAGCTGATGGGTAAGATCCAGCACTTCAAACGCAGCGAAGACTCCAAACCTTTCGACAAATTATTCGTCTCCTACCCCCCTACTCTCAATGAGCTCAAGTTCGCCATCTTGACGTCTGGAAATGGAGTGGGTATTGAAGTCTTTCAATTCATTGATCCGCCTTGCAAGTCCCGTGATGAGGTATTCGAATTCACCCGGTCAGGTGTCTTCCACATTTGCGTTACGAATCAGAATCCGGATGAGTTGTTAGCGAGAGTGGTCAGCCGAGGGGGTAGGCAAGTTGGCGATTGGATGCAATATTCTATTTTTGGGTTAGATGGGCATAAGGGAATCTATACCCAGGATCCTTGGGGTAATGTGGTCGAGATCATGAGTATCAGTCAGGAAAGGGTCGCTTCGAGCGGCAATGCCCTCATGACTGCCGCAGAAACGTTTGGAACGAAGCTATGATAGCAATCGAAAGACAAGTCCATGGTCAGTTGACTTTGTGATAATCGCGCGATGTGATTGTTTAAAACGCAAATTTGCCGCGGCGGCCTCCGCTGACGAGATAGAGATCTTGGCCTGGATGGGCTGAGTATTTCGCTCGTGCTGAGCTTGTACGGTATAATGTATTCAGATAGAAAATCAAGAGGAGATTTGTTCGTGTTCCTTGGAGAGAGCTCAGTCCAAGTATGCACCGTATCTTTCGTGCAGACACCCGAACCTTGCGCCTTTAGAACACCGCTGCGGCAACCTCGGGCGAGGCGGCGTCTACAGAATTAACGCTGGATACCTCATTGAGGCCCCGCAGATTGTCCTCGCTCTTATCGGGGATCATATACCCCGCTCAGAAAGTTGGATGTCAGCTCGGTATGCCTTTCCGAATATGATCAGCTCTCCTCGACCTGACCCGCTCAAAAGGCAGCGCCACCAACCACAACCGGACGCTAGGAACCAGCACATGGCACCCTTATCAAGGCTCTATACAACCTGTAGCGAGCATCCTCCTTGCCTTATCAGAGAAATACCAGATCTTCCACTAGCAAGTAGGTCAACAGACTTGTCGGTGGGATCAAAGGACTGTGCGAGCTTGTCCACATCTGTAATTTGTTACCTCCCCGACGAGCTGCCCAATTTCTTACTGGACGCATACTGCGAGTACTTATATGCATCACAGATACCACCTGTCTTCTACTCACGATAGAGTATGCGAAGCCAATGGTTTCTTGCCATTTACATCGGATAATCCCCATTCACCACCATCATGTCCGGCATCGAAGCGAAATCCCAAACCGATATCACACCCAATGCCACAACCACAATGGAGAATAAGCCCAACATGGGGGAGTATGAGGTTCCTGAGCTTAAGCCCCGATTCTCCGTTCTTGCCGCCATTGGGATACAGTACAGCATCAGTGCTGCACCGCTTGCGGTGGGAGGCTATTTGGCCTTTATCCTGGGGTTGGGAGGCAGTCCTTATTTCTTTTACGGCTTCCTTGTTGCTGCGGCAGGGCAGACTTTGATCTGTATTAGTTTGGCTGAGATTGCAGCCGTGTACCCCCATGTTTCCGGTCAGCACGATACACTAGTCTGATGCTGTGGCGGCCAGGCTTTCTAACATCCAGTTCCTAGGTCAGGTATTTTGGACAACCGCTCTCGCTCCTCCAAGGCTATCCCGAGTCCTTAGCTATTGCAACGGCGCTGCCACGACTCTCGGGTGGATCTTTGCCAACACCGGCTCCTACGTCTTCAGCGCCCAGATGTGGATTGCTGCAATGGAGATCCGATTCCCTGGCTATCAACACGAAAACTACCAGACGTTCCTCCTGGCCGTGGCCGTGGCTTTGTATGGTGTGATTCTCAACGTCTGGCTATTCCGCTGGTATCCCCACTTCACTGTCTTTATGGTTTGGTTTATCAATGCCAGCACCGTCTATATTCTTGTTGCTCTCCTCGTTCGCGCGACACCCAAGGTATCGGCCCACGATGTCTTTGTCAAAGTTGTAAATCAGTCAGGTTGGTCCTCAGACAGCTTGGTGTTCTTTCTCAACTTTTTGCCTGGAGGTGTCGCAATTGCTTGCTTCGACACAGCAGCTCATATGGCCGAGGAGATGGAACATCCACATAAACAGGTGCCCCAGGTTATGGTTGGTGCCACGCTCTTAAGCGTCGCGACATCGATCCCTATGGTGGTTGCCCTACTTTTCTGCATTGTCAATCCGATGGCACTCCTGAACCCTGTCGGCGGGCAGCCAGTCTTCCAGGTCTTCCTCGACGGCTTCCGGTCGGATGCTCTACTGGTGATCGCTCTTATCATTTACTTGGTAGTGTGGATGGCCGCAAGCCCAGGCTGTCTTGCTACCGGCAGCAGGCTGGTATGGTCATTCGCCAAGCACGGAGGTCTTCCCTTGCCCAAATGGCTCGGCCATGTTGACCCGGAGTTGCTGATCCCCGTCAATGCTGTGTATTTGACCGCCTTGAGTGCGACCCTGATTGGTCTGCTAGTCTTTGGTCCGTCTACAGTCCTTAATGGGGTCTATGGTGCTGGTGGTGTCTGCTTCTTCGTTTCCTATGGTCTTCCTATCTGGCTTCTCCTGTGCCGAGGTCGAAAAGTGCTGCCTACCCGCCGATATTTCAACTTGGGCAGGCTTGGGCCATGGGTTAACATCGCCGCCGTCTGCTGGCAATTCCTTGCCGTCGTGTTCTTATGCTTCCCTCTTTACCGACCAGTGACTACGACTAACATGAATTGGGCATCGTTGTGTGCTGTTAGCGGCTTTTTCATCTTTGGAATCAACTGGCTTCTGTATTCGAGGAGGCATTATCACGCTCCGGCACGTCTCGTCTTGCCGCGTGATGAGGGTTCGCAGGATGTGGCCTGACGGAGCAGGTATTACCACATACCCAACTCAAAGTCCGCTCGATCGCCAAATGCCACACTGAGGGAATTAGTCGTTAGTCGTTAGTCTAGTAATACTATCAGCAGCATCACCTATGCCTTGCTCAAGAAGGGTATGCTGATCAATAATCATTCGGATCTCAAATCCCTTGGTCCAGATTATAGGTGCCAAGCTAACAAAAGGCATCTTTGAAGGATGAAGATGCAAACAGAAAGCTGCAACTTATTTGGGTCTTCCCATAAGAACGCTTGGGAACTCTACAACAGCGCCCGGCACGATCCCGGTGGGCGACGGGAGATCGAAACGCCGGACGAGAAACCTCTGTCTGAATTACTTTATCTTCGGGATTCACGTCAATTGTCCTGGATATCTTGAAGCATAGTCAGCCTCCATATCACGTTTTTAACATCCCCCCGTATCTCAACTCGTATCGTGATTAAGGTTGCGGTACCCCGACATAATTCGCCTGTTTCGCCCCAGCCTGACGTACCATTGGCCTCTGGGACAAACACTTTAGCTGCAAATGCATCACCTTGCGCCAGGCCAAAATGAGTTAATCAAGGGCCCCGCGGAACCCCGACTGGCCTCCACAAAGTCTAGTGGGGCTGGCGGGCTAAAACATCCAGCAAGTTTGATGTTCCGATCGCTGACCCCAGCCCACGAATTTACAATATGGCAGCTACCTATCAAGCCAGATCATTTCGAGTTGTATAATTCACGTTCATATTCTCCTGAGTGGGCGAAGAGTCGGCCTACTCGCCCCAAGCGTGCGTGCAATCATGTCGGCATCCATTCAATCGCACCCTAATCCTCAACCTGTACGGGCTAAGAAGAAGACCAAAACCTTCACGGGGTGTTGGACATGTCGCGCTCGAAGAGTCAAATGTGATGAGGGTAGACCTTGCTGCAATCGATGCACTCGATCTCGCTTCACTTGCCAAGGCTACGGCCTCCGGCTGGGCTGGAAACAAGAGGGAGGGCAAGGCGACAAGCCTGTGGAGTCGAGTTTTAAGAGCACTCCGTTTAGAAAATTGGTTGAACTGAACCGGAATTTTTCTCCGGGACCTTCGGAAGCTTTGGATGACTTGCTGCAGAAATGCAACAACTCGACAGTTGGGCCTAGAACGCTGTCATTCGGGCCATTTTCCGTGTTCAGGGTGGTATCACCACAGGCCTCGTCGCTGTCTTCACTTGAGCCAGAAGATGCTACCGATATACCTCCGAGTGAGAGCCCAGAGTCATGGACACAATGCAGTTCCAGAAACGCGAAGCTTGTCTCCTCAGTCTCACCTGATGTCTCTTCAACCGATTCCAACAGAATGGCCGCGCCACCACTGGCGATGGCGTCCTCGCCGGAAATATTCAGACAATATTCGCCTGGAAAATCACAGCTGATGTTGCTCTCTGATCCAGAGTTCTGGCATGCCTTAGACATCGATCTCCTAACAACAAGTAGTTCTGATCTACAAATGCCATCTCTGGCGACTTCGAGTACCGCTAAAGACCAACATGAAGGGAATGGCCTCTACCATTCTTACGATCAAGACGGCGAGATAAATGGGATTTTACCCGGGGAGGAAAGGCTAGCAGAATCTCAGCGCAACACCCCAATTACAAGTGACTCAAACTGCTCAACACCAGCTAGATCAGATCCAGGGTTGTCTCACTACCGGATCGCAGGTACTACAAGCTCACGCAAAGAAGCAGAGCTGGTCCATCATTGGGTTATCTTCATGTGCAAAAACCTCGTGCCTATTGACGCAGTGGATAACCCTTACCGGGTGGTGTATCTCAAACTCGCATCGCAAGCCCTGGACTGCTCCCAAAACTGCTCAAGCAGCATTCTGGCAATATTTCATGGTCTGTGTTCTGCAGCTGCTGAAAGCCTCAACAATCTTCACGGTGACAAAGGTTATCACGCGAAGTCGTCTCCAATGTTCCACGCCAATGCAGCACTACACCACTTACGACTATGTGTGACCAGTTCATCGCGGCACGACGATTACATCAACGTCCTTGCCGCTATATCCATGTGTATTTTGCGCGATACAGTTTCCGGGCAGCCCCGAAACTGGCGCATTCATGGACAGGCTGCAATAGGCATTGCGAGGAGGGTGCTGCTACGTGGTGGAATTGAGCCTGGCTCGAATGCACATACTCTCGTTGAACAGTACCTGGCCCTCGCGGCTTTTGCAAACCTCTCAGCCTATGACGATCTGCAGGATTTGCTCGATAGATTACCGAGTACCGACCACTACCTTTCCAAACAGCAGAGCGTAACGAGAATTTCTATCGAGTTTCTTGGCTTGATCAACACCTTATCTAGAGGCAACGTTGAACCAGAGCCAGCCGTGCTAGACAACCTCGAGCTTCGAATCTACCTCGAAGCTGCCCCCTCGAATGACGTACAAGATGTGTCTGGCCGAAGCAAAGATCGTGCCGTTATTCAACACTATCGCTACGTCTACTACTATGCCATTCTACTTCACTTTCACCGTGTGCTGCGTCATAAGGCCCCTAGCGAGATTCAGGACCTCGCTGAAAAAGGTCTGCATCATCTAGAGGCAGCTGAGAACTTCCCAGGCGATTGCAATGGCTGCATAATACTCTGGCCCTGCTTGGTAATTACAAGCGAGTGCGAGAGGGAGGATCTTCAGAAACGGGCATTGAGGTGGTTACGTCGAAAGATTCGGCATGCATTTGGCAGTGTGAACGCTTCAGAAAAGATTTGTCGGGAGTACTGGAGCTGGCGAGCTGAGAACCCGGTAGAGAGCCGAGGGACGCCATGGCTGGACTTTGTAGCAGGGACAGACCTTGACGTTGTTCCAGTCTGAGTGTCTAGCTCATCGGACCTCTTCTCTATAACATGATGCTCTAATCAAGCTTCACAACAGAAGATATCGTTTAGGACGGGCATGCATCTTCAGATTAGGGATTGATTATATCGTTCTAACTGGTGTTAATCTCAATGGATCAAGCAATAACATCTTGCCAGTTTGGCCAAACGTCTGCAGATTCACTGGGACTAACTCATGCTGCTTCCTGTGACGATTTGGTTTCAAACAGCAAACTAGTCTGTACTAGGTTTATGTTTGTAGATGACGTAGGGCGTGATGCTGAGTGATATTGTAACGGTTGCGCAAGCCGTTAAACCACAGGGCAAAAGATCGGGTCACAATCGCTATGCAAGCAATTATGGGTGTGCTACAGCTGCCTTATAACAGCCTTACAGCGCTGTTACGGGCACGAATCGTAACAGATATCAAGTGCTATATCTCTTAATAGTAGATTCAATGGGTGTTAGCAGGCTTATTAATAAATAAATCCAAATCAAATTGACCCTAGTTGGATTTGATTTAGATACGGACGACTCCATTTGAATTTGATTTGAATTTATTTGGGCACATTTGGATTTATTTGGATCTATTTGGATATTTCAATGGCCCCACTCTTCTCCCACGATGAAATGCACCGCGCTGTTCCGACAACATCTGCTTGCAGCCGTTTTCTCGGAGGCGTGACCATCTGTCCTGCAAGACTGAATATCCGTTCTGGCTCAGAAGCAGAGCTCCTAATAGTCCAGACCAAAAACTGTACTATTAGTCCAAACTGCAGTCCAGACTAATAGTCCACAGACTATTGGTCCAGTTTACATCTCTCGGGCTAAACTGATGGTCCAGTCCGTGTCTCTCGGACTTGGCTGACAATCCAGTCTATGTCTCTCGGACTGGACGGATGGTTTAGTCTGACTTCTACCAGACCGACCAGTAGTCCAGTCCGAGGGTCGCAGACTAACGGTCTGACTATTAGTCCGTCCTAAGATTCGGGTTGACTCAGGCAACGTCTTTCTAAATCTGTGGCCTGCTGCAGAGTGCCAATTCAACAACTACGCGATCCAACGCGTCCAACGTGTGACACGCGTTTGGTAGAAATTTCGACGCAGTGCTAAGACATGTTAGCCGGTACAGCCCAGCACAGCGTTAATTCATGGCTACATCATTATTCCAGCTCCAAATTCAAGTGAAAAAGGACTTTGACGCGTCTTGATTGGGCCGTTATCCCTGTTTTCCTCTTTCACTTGAAAGGGGCTACTTGGCGAGACTGCCGCGACTCCACTTTCAGCGATGGCAGGGGCGCTTTGTTATCTCATTGGTGCTCTGGTCCTAACCCTGGATGGTTCTTATAGAGTTTGAGGTGGTAGCTCAAAGCTTCGCAACGTATGTAATATATGTAATATAATTAAAGTTTGATTACGGAATTCCACGCGAACAGCGCATCTTTAACGCGCGCTTTTAGGACAGGTCTAAACTTTATAGAGAGAATAGCCCTCAATGTTCTTTAAAGGCAACTTGCAGTGAATGAAGATTAAGTCTTGAGTTGCAAGACAGGATGGAAACGCCAGAATTACACATAGGGAGCAGTCCCTATAGCCGTGCCGGAGTTATCAACCCCAACGAGACAACACCATGGCTCCGACATACTCACTGGCCTGACCTATTCCGTAATCAATCATTCGAAGTTATCAGCACAACAGCACAGCAGCCTGACTTCATCCAAGGCCAAAATTATCTGCTTAGCAAATAAAAGGAAAGTTCGGTCAAAAGCTCTGCTAAGGCCGAAGCTCAGCTACGCATCTTACTACAGGGTATTAATATCATATTCAATCATGTAATGGCTACAATGGCCTGCATATCATATACATCTTACTGCTGGCTTAATATATATTTAAGAAATAACTTTTAGCTATATCCATTCTAAGCTATATTATACTTAAAAAGATATATTTCTATCTAAAAGCAATTAATATATTTCATCTTTTAGGTTTTAGGATTCAAGGAATAACAGCATTAAGAGCTCTATAATTTCAAGCTAAGACTAAAAGAAGAAAAAATAATATATTATATCTTATTTCTTATAAGTTAATATCTAAGTTATAAGCAAGGCTACTCCTATAGGCAACCTATTAAGGATAATAAATTAAGTTATATAAGTAGTAATAAGAGCAATAAGGAGACGGACTTTAAAGAAGACGTAAGCATTAGAATAAATAATAGCTTATAGTATTAGTCTGAATTCCTTTTACTATCCAGGCCTTAGCTAAAATTATCAGAAGCTTTATTCCAGCTCTTAATAATATTCTAGATACATCAGGACCCTGCTAGAGATATATCATCTTCCGTTATTATATATTATACTGCTATTATAAGGATTCAAAGACGGTCCATGTCTTATTACCTAGCTTACAACTCTATAGGCAGGCTAGCAGCACTTATATAGGTTAGACGTATACTCTTTTTGGAGTATGCTCTTCCTCTATATAGCTACACTACCCTTACGTACCACTGGCCATCCCGAGATTAATACCACTCCTAACCAGAGCGGCTCGAAGCAATCCATCAAAGATATCTTATACGAGGCTACTACACACCTTTCGGAGAACTCATTAAACTGAAGGCGTTTGCCAAGTCTATTATAAGACAGGAGGGCATGCCTAGTAACCTCTCCTGGGCTCCTGACGGCCGGTCATTTGTGGTGGGCAATGACAAAGAAGTAAAACTCTCGGACTTCTGCAAAACTTACCATAAGGCCATAGCACTGGTCGAGGAGCAGGTCGAAGAAATGATGCTGGGCTTAAAGCCGAATTTCAATATTGATGTCGTCAGGGATGATCTGAATTGCCGAAAGGCCGGCTGGTCTTTCTTACAAAAGCCTGAGAACAAGCTATCAGATGCACGGGAGATGCTGATAAATAAGCTTTGCACGTCTCAATTCCGTGGCAAACCCTTTGCAACTGCATCTCATTGGTGTCCTGACACATGTCTAGTATACTTGAATCTTGGCCTCGATCTCAACAAATCGGCTTTCGCTGCATTACAGATATCAGGCGGGTTGCCAGGCCGTGGCAGTGAAGTAACTAGCATTCGTTGCGTCAATACCGAGCTTACTATGCGCAATGTTTTTTTCTACGGGGGAAGGATGATAATCGTGATAAGTTACAACAAGGCAAGAGCATCGAATAACTATTCTTTTTACATTGTTCGATATCTTCCGGCAAATCTTAGTCTAAGCTTACTGAAGTATCTCGCTATGATCCGGCCCACGATTGATTTCTTGTCAACTGCCTTGAAGATGCCTTATTATAAATGTAATAAGTTTCTCTTTCAAGATCCCTCCGGGAGGCAAAAGCATTTGAGCTCGGCTCAGGCTTTGGGCATTCTCAAATACTTGACTCGAGATCTTATCACACCATGGACCCTCTTCTTATATAGGTAAGTATCCCTGGCAATTTCAAAGCGATATATTAGCAAGCTCGTGGAAAAAAGAAACTATTACTACCTAACCAGCGCGGACGATCCGATACGGATGTTCGCGGCAGGGGCTAGCCATCACCCTCGAATGCTGTTAACAGCTTATGCTATCGATAAGGCTCTACCATCTCGGCTGCAACCGGAGCTTCTCGAAATATACTATCGGCTTTCCACAATATGGCAGGACTAGAATATCTAATATTACCGTGATAATTGCCAAGCTCAGGATAAGGAACCCTGCAAGTCTCTCAATGTCACACTGCATACGAAGAAGAGAGCCTTAAGCCCTGAGAGTCCTGAAAGAGCTCCTAAGAGAGTCAAGACAGCTTTGGGTGGTAAAAATACAAATGATCTCTCCGATGGGTTTCTCTACAACTGCCAGTACCAGATTCTAATATGCATTACATGCGGTTCGATGGTTCAGCCAGAGACCAGGTCGTTATACAGCCACTTAAACACTATCCACCAGATCACAGGTGCAGCCTGCAAGACATTGATAGAAAGGTTCAGCCAGTATGAGCTTTGTCGCTTTTCTCAATTGTGCATACCAAACCAAAAGGTTGCCCAGATTCAAGGTTTACCAGTATATAACGGGTTTCGGTGTAATATTTGTCCTTATACGGCAGGACCTTCACGATTCATAACATCTTTAGACAAGATTAGGGATTATATATCAAGCCATAAGATAGGAATAACGCCAATGCAAGCAGAAGAGTTACAGAAATTCAAGTCCTGTTATATGCAGACCTTCTGCTCCGCTAAAGGAAGAATTAGATATTTCGAGATTGACCCCATCTAATACTCAAAATTAGATAGGCCTATATTATTTCTATTTATGCAAGTACTTATTCCTATAAAGAATAATTCAGTAGTTAGAATAGAGATTGTAATTATGACTATATACTGGCCTGTAGTAAAGGGGCTGACAAGGTGGTAAAGCGGTGCATATGGCGCGAACCAGGGAACTTCAACAGCAATCTATCGGCGCTCACCTGGACTGCCCAGCTCATCCTGTTCGACTTCGTGTGCTTCCAGAAGCAGGATGACAAAGACGGAATCCCCGATCTGCTGGATCAAATGTGCAAGAAGTACTTTCAGCAGATGGCAGAGACACCTTTCGGATATGTACTATAATAGAGGCTATATCTCTTTGCGGCCTCCCGCACCAGTCTTACCAAGCACCAAGCCTACTGGTCCCTTGATGGGGAAACGGTCGACTATATAGGGACGAAACTACATATGGAATAAGTGATACAGCTAGTCGAGTCTGAGTTCTGCCAGGTGCACTCGCTTCTGTATAATAAGCTCTTGTTTGGAATGAGAGATGTTGCTCTGATTGAGGCGTGGAGGCTGCATGATGATCTAGATGTAGACGACTACGGCGCTTCGTGGTTGATAGACGAGAGGAATCGCGAGATACTGGCAGGGACGCATGACGCCCTGCTCCGACAGATCAAAGAGAGGGCGGATCTACGGTTAGGGTTGGGATAGGGTTATATTAGGCTATAGAAAGCTATCTTGCTCTAGTGCTATTTATATAAGGATTTACTAAGACTATAATAAAGAAATAAATAAAGAAAATAAGAAAGGGATAAAGGAAATAAAGAGATAAGAGGATATAAAGAGAGGATAAGATAAGAGATAATGAGATATAAAGGATATAAAAAGAGGATAAGATAAGAGAAAGGAGATAAAGGAGATAGATATAAAAAGGAGAGATAGGGATATAAGTAAAATAGATATAGGAAAGAGATAGAGATAGGAAAGAGATAGAGATAGGAAAGAGATAGAGATAGGAAAGAGATAGAGATAGGAAGGGATAGAAATAGGAAAGAGATAGGGAAGAGAAATAGGTTAGGAAGGAGGGTAAGTCGGCATCTAGGAGTGCGTTCTCCTAGGTAGATCTCGAGCTATAGAGGCAGCTGAGATAGCCCTAGTCTTAGTTAAAGCAAGGCCAATAGTCGAGTCAAGCTTCGAGGCTGCAAAGGGGCCTAAGAGCTCTTGGAGCTTCTTATAGGTCTGAGAGGTCTCCTGCTCCATAAGGCCGCCTGCTGAGAAGATAAGAGGGTGGAAGAAGGCTCCGAGAGACTGATATTTCCGCCTTTTCTCATCAGCAGCTTCCTTCAGGGTGCTGTAAGGGTCTTCTCTTGCCGAGTCCTTGGAGATAGCTACGATTTGGATATCATAGAAGTAGCGGCTATTTCCAATAGTGACTGCAAAGTCGGCTCGGAGGGAGGAGTCTTGCTGGACTAGAGGTTCGATCTCAACCTCAAGGTCGGCCCGGCTGCCTAGGGCTTTCACAAAGGCCCTATTAACAGCGTTATGCCTTGCAATCCATCTTCTGCTAGCTCCCTTGCAGGTATCCTCATGACCTAGGTTGGCAATGGCACCACAGGCACTACAGGGCAGGTCTAGGGGCTTGATAGGGTAGAAAAGACGGCTTCGGAGGGCTTCAGCAGTCTCAGAGTCTGTAAAAGAGAGAGGTTTTTGTATAGGTAAGACTCTGAGCCACTTACGGCTTAGATAGCTAGTATTTTCTAGCCTTGCTTGCTTATAGGGCAAGGGGAGGTCCTGGAGGTAGGTCTCTAGCTTCTTCTTATTGATCTCTTTGTATACCTCCTTTGCTGAGGGACCTAGGTCTCTAGCCTGAGGAGGGGGCAATAGGGGATAGAAGAAGGAGGAGATTTTCTCCAAGGTGGTCCTGGCAGCTTCCTTGGCTGCCTGATATAGGCCTGGGGCTAGTTCCTTATGCAGAGGGAGCCCTAGGCCTCCATCCCTTACCGGGAGGGATAAGAGATAGGGATTAGGTTCCTCAGGGAGGTTAGCCGGGCTCCTTGCCACCAAGGACCTAACAGCCTCCCTGATATAGATATCAGCCTTTCCCTATAGATCAGATAGACCTTCTGGGTTTAATTGCCGAAGGAGGTGTTGTAGGAGGAGGTGGATGCTGCCTCGTAGCAGGAGGAGGGAGTGTTGCTTAGGGAGGTCCTGGAGGGCAGCTATAGCCTGCTGTAAGGTATCTAGCTTCTCTTCTAAGAAGGACCTTCTTTCTTGGAGGGGACCTATGAAGGTGCCAAGAGCTTTGAGACCTTGGTCTTTAAGGTCCTTGATAGCTATCTCCTTGCTTTTGGCTAGGTTAAGCTGATAGGGTGACTTCTCTAGTACTTCCCCTGCTATATCAAGAGCTCCTTGGTCCTTAGAAAGGATATAGAGGTCATCTAGATAAGCAACCAAGGTTGCCCCTGGCAGCCTCCTAGCTAGTTCCTCTAAGGTAGGCCTAAAGGAAAGGGAAAAGAGAAGAGGTCCTAGTGGGTCTCCTTGCCTAACCCCTTTCGAGGAGGCTATAGAGGATCCATCTGCCAGGACCAGCAGCGAGGGGCTATTATAAGCCTATGTTGCAGCCCTATAGAAGGTAGGGGCAAAGGTGGAGACCGAGGACGCGATAGAGGGTCTATCGCCGCTGTTAAAAGCGTTGCGAAGGTCAATAGAGGTTAGGAATTGGAAGTCAGCCTTGTTAGGGCCGGCTATAGCTTCCTCAAGCAGGCAGATAGCTGGTTCAACCCCGCCTGGGCTGTTTACGCCAAGCTGGAAGGGTAATAGCATATCAGACCTATAGGAGGTCTTTAGGATAGCCTTCATGGCCACCTTGTAGATAAGATCTCCCATAGCTATAGGTCTGATTCCTTTATCTGGCTTCTCCAGGCCAATAAGGCGGCTTGCACAGAGCAGATCGGCGCCTGGGGCTGTGCCCTGGCGGATCATATCTGCCAGAAGTCTCAAGAAGGCTATTACAGGAGATCCATTCCTAGTTACCAGGTCAAGAAGGGGTCTAGTCCAGCCAGTAAGGCCGGGAGCCTTTTCTTTTCCTATAGTAGCTAGGGAGGTAAGGATAGCTTCTTCTGTAATAGGTTGGCCAGGTCTTGGCCGGGTCTTTCTGAGGAAGGGATCCTTTGAGCCAATTGGGTGTTTCTTAAGTAAGATAGCCCTATTCTCAGCTGTATCTGCAGCCAAGGGAGTCGGGTCTATAAGGGCACGAGAGGCACGTCCAAGGAAGCCTCTCTCTAGTACCTTGGCCGCCCTCTTGGCAGGGGTTAAGGAACTAAAGGAGGACCTCTGAGAGGGGGACCTCTGGGCTGAGGGGGTATCCTGGGCTGGGCTAAGGAGGCTTTCCAGGGTCTTAAGAGAGGGGATATTAGAAGGATAGGCTCGGAGATAGGTAGATAAGTCTCCCTTCTGGATCCCAAGACCTAGGATCCTAGGCAGGATAAGGAAATATAGTAGGTTCTTCTCTGAAGGTCTCTTCAGGAAGGCCTCAGCAGCCTTCTAAGCGGCTATTTTAAAGATAGCTGCTTGTCTAGCTTGGAGCTTCTTCTCAACTATGGGGACCTTTGCAAAGGCGAGGAGCTTCTGTATAGATCCCTTAGCTAAGATTGGTGCTATGGCCTCTTGGTGTTGCTGCTGGAGGTCTGGGGGAGAGGTTAGGGGGGGCTCGAGGTCTAGTAGGATATCTTCGAATCCCTGAGATATAGATCTATAGGAGGACTTGGAAGATGATCTTGAGGACCTTGAGGGGGACCTTGAAGGGGACCTCTGAGAAGGCGAAGGAGACCTAGCTATAGCCTGAGGGATAGGTCTAGCTGGGGTCTGTGAGATATGTGATGTAGACCTAGCCGGAGACTGGATAGGGTCCTCTTCTGTAGGGATAGGAGAGGGAATAGTAGCCTGAAAAGCAGTCTCTTGCCTAGGTCTTCCTCTTTCTTGGCTATCAGCTTGAGAGGAAGCTATAGGAAAGGTAGGGATTTCAGGGAGGTCTGGGGAAAAGAACCTAGATTGGCCTTCTGGAAGGAGGCCATTTTTAGGCAGGCTAAGAGACTGAGAGCTTAGGAGAGGCTGAGGGCTAGGGCTGGAAGGCTGCTGCCTTTGCCTCTGTGAAGGTCTTGCTGTCTCTGGGGAAGGGGTTATAGCTGGCCTTTTCCTTCTAGTAGCTAGTTCTTTTGCTATAGCTATTGAAGAAGGATGAGGCTGATATCCTGGGGGGAAGGATGCCCTAGTAGCTGGATAGGTCCTTATCCTAGGCAGAGTAGAGATAGTTGAAGTCCCTGCTATTCCGTGGATTTTGGCGCTATGAGCCTTGATCCCTTGGGTACCTCGGCAAGCCGTAGAGCAGTGTGGGCACCTGGCCAGATTTAGAGGTTGCAGCTGCTGATCTGTATAGGCTATAGAAGGGTGTTTTTTGCGGATATGGTCTAGAATATCCTTATAGCTACCATTACAGGTAGGGCAGCTATAGGAGGACATCTTAGAGGAAATATAATAGCTAAAAAGCTATATAAAAAGGAAAAATAGCTAAAAAGCTATATAAAAGGGAAAAATAGCTAAAAGTTATATAAAAAGGAAAAATAAATAAAGGCTATACTAAAGAAGAAAATAAATAAAAAGATATAAAAGGAAAAATATAAAAGATCTACAAATCAATAAATAAAAAAATAAATAAAAAATTGTAATTTAATTAACTAATAAAAAAGACTTTCTCGTACTTCCTACTCCCCCGCGTTTCCGTCTTCCTACTCCCCCCGCTTTACGTCCGTATTCATCATCCACACCGAGGTTTCCCCGTCTTCCCTCCTCCTTTCCCCGATTTAACTTTAACTTCCTTACATCTTCTTTTTCCCTTCATTTTCACTATCTTTTTCCTTTTCTCTCCTTAGCTTATCTTATTCCCTTACCTTTTAACTTCCCCTTTACCTCCCCTCTCACCCCCCAACCTAACCTCTAATCCTAAGTCTAACCTAACCTTTAACCCTAAGTCTAACCCTAAGTCTAACCCTAAGTCTGACCCTAAGTCTAACCCAACCTCTGACCCTAAGTCTGACCCTAACCAATAGGCCGTTGGTAGTTTGGGCCAAACTGCCAACCTCCGAAAATGGCACGGGCCAATGGTAATGCGGGGAAACCCTGTCTGGTGGAGACGGGACAGACGACAGGGGGGCCAAACTACCAACCCCAAACTACCAACCTCACGAGCAGCTAATCACAGACGCAGAGTTAACCCCAAGTCTCCACTTTCATCCTTAGGGTAAACCAGGACAGGAAACGAGAAAACAGAAAAAGCAAAGTAAGAGGAGAGAGATGGATAGATAATACGAGAGAGAAAAGGAAAAAAAGAGGCTAGAATAGTCTATCTATCTATCTATCTATCTATCTATCTATCTATCTATCTATCTATCTATCTATCTATCTATCTATCTATCTATCTATCTATCTATCTATCTATCTATCTACGCTACCTCTCTCTTTTTCTCTCTATCCCCATCTCAATTCAGAAAGGCCATAACCAACCAGCTCAATTTATCCAACCACACATACAACCTAACCGATTAATTATGGCTACGATAGCCCAACAGCACCTGCCAGACTCACCACCCAGCAATACTAATAGCGATACCCAGGCAACAGGGAGAAGAACAGACGGGTCAGAAAGAGGAGAGGGCGAAGGAAGGTGGCTTCTTTATAATGAAGAATATCAGTCACTGATCTATGCCTTCCACGGCTATGCAGTCCGTTTCCGTAACCTGGAAGGCCATCTAAAGGATCGCCACCCAGATCTCAGCCATCAAGTCCGCAGCGATCTCATCCGCCGTCACAAGGGCCTGCTACCAACGCTACTAGAAGAGGGACCAAGGGAGGATCAACTGGCCCGGCATGGCTCGTCCAACCCGGCCGAGCCCGTCGAGGGTCTCCCCATCCACCGTGGTTTCGCATGCACCTGGCCGGGCTGCGGGTACCTCACGCCGAGCTGGAAGTGCCTACGCATGCACTTCAACGACGAGCACAACGCCAAGGCAGCCAAGAGGAAGACCCAGGCGGACCTCTGGGCCGCCGTGCATCTACAGACCTTCTTTACCGGTCCGAAGAGGGCGATCCGTTACTTCTGCGTTCGCGAAGTGGGAAGAGGGGAAGGAGAGAGGGAGGAAGGGGGGGGAAGTGAAAGAAGAAGGAGAAGAGGAAGAGGAGCGACGACGGTTACCCAGCCAGAAGACCAGATGACGATCGCCCACATCACCAAAGGATGGTCACTACAGCAGGAGGAACAAGAAGAGATGCAGAAGGTCATGGACGAAGGTATCTTGAGGCACGAGATGACCAACTGGCTGAAGCGGACCGGCTGGTCGGCCCACTTTACCGGCAGGAACCTAATGGATATCCAGGCCTGTAGTAAGATGCCCGGCCGAGGCAACGAGGGCAATGACGAGGTGCTGCGGCATATGAACGAAGCTCTAGATCGACTCTTCTTCGACCGCTGTATCGGCGGACTGAAGAGCATGCCCCTGATGACCCGACTGCTGCTGGCCAGCCCACACCCTCACGACGCCCACAGCCGACCGTTCGGGCTGCTACAGGAGAAGACTAGCATGGACCGGTACCTAGGCTATATAAAACGCTTTCTGTGCTACTGTCTTAATGTATTATCGCTAGAAGAAGAGGTCCTCCTGGCCGACCACGGCTTTCGCTTCACGTTGGAGCAAAGGGCCAACCTCGAGAAGCTCTAGGCCCATCTGCAAGGGGAGGAAGACGAAGAGATCGAGGGAGACGACGATGAGGCGGAGGAGGACGAGATCGAGGGGGGCAGGCCATCAAGCAGCCGCCATAATAGCCCCAATAGCGATGAGGGCCTACAAGAGCGGATACTACAGGTCTTGGCGGGCTTCTGGACGCAGCGGCTCGACGGGGACCCTTTCGCGAGCCCGCTGTGGCACTTCGTCGGCGTGCTAGGGATCGACGGCGAGACGGGGCAGCTGCGACCGGCCCACCTATTCACCTACGTGCTCGCCGGTCTCGTCTTCACAGGACGGGCGCTGTTGGGGGAGTGGGCCATACCTACCCGGGAGCGGGACGGCATGGAAGACCTCACCTAACGATTCGCCTAGGTCCGGGACGCCTGGCTCTGCAAGGCCACATACTCACCCATGGGTTATATACTGAGCTTGCTCTTATTCGGGAAGAAGATCGCAAGGGAGACAGGGAGCAGGCTTATGGTATCCTGGAGTAAGCAAGGTGAGATGATGTACTTTATGGGCAAGCCGATCCTGATGGAAGACCTCCGGACTATGGTGGCCAAGATGACGGCCGATGCCGAGGACCTCCTCTAGGGTCAGCTGATGTTCAAGGAGGGTAACGACGAGCGCTTTGTGATCCCCCTGGCCGGTATCGAGGACGACCTCACGCAGACGAGGCGGGGGCAATCCTTCATCCATCGCAATGGTCTCGCCGGTAAGGAGGTC